>CM061918.1:40217280-40345130 GCA_031002005.1 Vandiemenella viatica | reverse complement strand
AGTCACTCCATACGATTAAATGGTCGCCTAAATGCCTGTGACATTGTATTTATCTCAATTCTCTCTCCCCCCCCCCCCCCCCAACATCATAGCCGCCCTCAAGTGTGGTTTATTTTATTCATTTACTGTTTTTGTACTATTTGGCTCCTCATATTCCCTCTTATTTTTTCCACATTACTCTTTAATTCAGTTTGAGGATGTTCAATATTTAATTTATAATTTTTTCATAATCAGATATAATGCAGATCTTATTTCTTAGAAAATTTTGTTTAATATACAGGAAAAACAAGTACAAAACTATTTTGCTACATAGCCTCCATTAAACCAAACAAAATCGTGAACATAACACACAAATCAGGGTCTTTGCTGTAACTGGAGACTACTGCCAAGACTACACAGAACAACTTGTCTCACTTGTATACTTGATTCTTCGAATGTATACCACTGTAAAACTGTCCCCACAATCTATACAAATTGTCTGCTGGTTTAACACTTCCATGTTCAACAAACTTTATAATTACATTATCCTTCTGTTCATGAATTGTGGCAATTAGCAAAAAAAGAAGGGTACAAACAATCGTGTAACATTTCGCATGCCAACTAATTCATACCAATAGTTTGTTGTAGCCACATTAATAAGCATCAAGTATTCCATAATTACATCAAATATTTCAGTTATATTTGATTGGCCCTAATATATCTACTGACAACACAATTTAACATTGTTTTTCAGCCAAATTTATTTCATTAACTCAACCTATCATCTTGACTTGTTTCTGGTGACTCTTGTTGTAAATACACATGGACACTAAATAAATATTCATAAGAGAAATGCAATTGAAACAAACAATATTTACATTACTTAAACTTGACAAATGTGATGACAACTTCTGGTTGAGAGTACAGTCTCCCCATTTAAAGATATTTTGTGCAATTGTGTCCGAATCTAAGCAAAATTCCATATTTTTTCAGCCTGATTTCCTTGGAGTAGGTCATCAAAAAACATTCTTTAATCTTTAATCGCTTTAATGCTTTAGAACAATACACTGTATTGAGAGTTGTTCAACAGTTCTTCTTGAAAGTATATTCAATCATAAAATAATAAACTGCAGTATAAAATTACAGTTAAGAACAACTACTGGCTAAAGAATCATTTCAACAATGCAGCTACAAAATTTTTGAACATATTTTTAAAGCAGTTTTGCTTTAAATCTATCAATAAAAGATATTAAACACACATTTCCAACTTTTTCAAATGAAAAATGAGCAACTTTATGCAATACACAGCAACAAAACATCTAACAGTCTCGTATGAAGCTCTCAACAAAATAGGTCAGAAAAAAACCTTGCCCTCACAGCGAAACACAGTGATTTAACTTTGGATCGTTAGTTGGGACTATTACCGTCAACTTTTTATAGCATTCATACTTCTGAAATGATTATAAACTTAGGTGCTACAACAATACAACCAGAAAAATGTCAAGTTACAAAGTAAAAAAAACCTATTTATGTTTATAGAATTTGCAAGTGTTATAATTTAACAACATTAATGTCTATCAAAAGACAATATCCAATTTATATCGACATTTACACAAAATAAGAATCTCTCATTTACAAAAATAATTTTAGAAATTAATTTTTTCACCAATAACAGACTTTCACAATACATATCTTTGACTTCATAAACATTTGTATAGACAACAAAGCAAAGTTGTAAATATGTACTTTTACAATTCACCTTGTCAACTCTGCTGTATAAACGGAGAAAAATTCCGATGAACTTCTTTTTTTTCCCCCCTAAGCTTTAAAGCAACAAACCTTATGCACAAAGTACATTTACTCAAGCTAATACAACTAGTTAGCAATATTTATACCCTTGGAAAATGAACAAGTAGCATTTTTGGCTTCATTATGTTGGTACAAGACAATACACCACTGATCCATTCCAATTACATATTTCTATCAAAGCATGGCCGTATTGGATATATATGTAGTATATGTATAGAAAGAAGCCACATTTTAAACTACCACATTAAAGAGAAATTAAAATCAGAATTAATTTTCTTCTACACCAAATACTATAGTGATTGTTGGAATGCAGAAATTGTTCCTGTAAAAGCTTTTTCATCATACTTCTTGACCGGAAAATCACAGTACTGACTTCAGAAAATAATTGGCATTTAATAATAGAATAGGCTGTCATCAAAATGATCTGTTTCTTCAACATTATATGGTGAAACTCTCAGAAAAATTTCACAGGAATCTGATTATTCCACAGACAACCTTATGTATCAAAAATAATGAAACCTAAACTACTCACAGAAATAACTAATAATTAAACAAAACTTAAAGAAATAATTAGTAAGACAAATTACAGATGATGTAACTCTGAGAACAAATATAAAGTCTTTGTTCATACAAAAATACAATATTTTTACACAATACAATCATTTGTTGTACACAGAATACTATATCACAAACAGTTACTACAATTACTGCAATTATTTCCACTGCTCTCATATTTTTAGTTTGTACAACACACAGGGGGAAAAAAAACCATGCAAACACACAATTTAGTTGTTTTCACAAAATAAAACTAACTGAAAAAACTGTTCCAATTAGGTACGTCATCAAAAACGTTTTCTCTTTATAGAAATTAATTAAATGAAATCCCAAATGGCACTAAGCAGGCTTCTTCAATAGCTTTTCAATCAAACTTCTGTGCTCCACAGGATTTCAAATTATAATCATAACACACATTTACTTGATTCCCATTTAGCAGTAAATATTAATCTGTTGAAACACTAAACACATATAAGACTGTTACAATAGATCAATTGCATATTGTCAGCAATTCCTAACTGTGAAAAGCAGGATGTGGATGATAGTAACAATAAAAAAGTATATGTAGAGAAACAGTCACTGACCAGACTGGAACAGGAAACAAAATGAGATACCACAGGCAACACACAAAATATTCAGCTAATGGCAATAATAACATTATCAGACAATTCCCTGGCTGTGATGGGATAAAAGGTGCCAAGTAGCTAATTCATGTAAGGGCAGAGGAAGGAACTATCCCCTACAACTGATGTTTGCAGGAACACACACATTCTTAGTATTTCCAGGTTTCTGTGAATCTGTAAAATGTACAGGGTTAATGCAATCATTTCGTTCGTAACTCATTTATAGATTATTGAGTATTCACACACTCTTATGAACTTGCAGACCATGTCATTGAATAAAAAATATTTTCAGACTGGGAGTTTTCACTATTTTTTCAATCATTATATCTAAAATTACCAAAAACTCCACAGGATAATATGCTCCATTTTAGTGTCCTACAACTCCTCCAAATCCCTTTATTTTAACCAAAGCCTTGATTTTTTTTTTTTAAGTTCCAGCTAGGGCCTTACACCTCTAAAGAACAGTGTCAAAACACTGTGGATTCAGATGAACCAAACAATATCAGCAGATTTTTTTTATCCTAAAGTGCTTTAGATGATTTGAGCAATTTTTAGAGTGAAACAATGAATAATGAAGAGTTAATTTTGGATTTAAAAAACTAGACTATGATTGCACTTATTGACTGAATTTGAAATATAGAACTTAAAACAAAAACTTTAGAGTATACTGGCTTCTAGTGTTTCCTAACTACGAGGGGACTGATGATACAAATTTCCAATTCAGCTGTTTCTTTACAACAATCTAATAGTATTAGAACAAATAACCCACAGTACCAAAAATGAAAATCACAAGTTAGCATACTTACAATTTACCAGCATATCACAAAATTCAATAAAACAAAAGTCTATTCTTCATGTAGAAAGGAACATGATTCCAACATGCAGTAAAAAAGATTCTTGAACACAAAGGAAACGTCAGATTACATGACATCATGGTCCATTAACTTCATTCCAGCAAAATAATCATGATATAAAATGATACTACCATGAAACTGATGATACTGGACGGAACTGAAAGCTTGACATTGGTTCTACCATACTATTCACATTTTAGAGTCATTACTTTCTGTGCTTCACACAAGAAAAACATATGGAGAATATGGCTACAGGCTATAATGCAGTTCACCATATATGCTAGTGCTCAACATTCATATGCAGGGAATATAGTGTCTTGACCCTAAACTTATGAGATAATCTTAAAGCAGAGTATTAACTGATCAAGCTGAAATGATTATCTGCAATACAGGAAATGGGGTAAGAAATACTTTTCACCAAAAACTGATTAATATTTCAGAACAGCTCAGTTAGATTTATGCTGTAAAAACAGTTTAAATTGGACAACAGTAACATGAACCAGGAGATATCTACAGTTTATGTTGGGAAATACTTCTGATATTAACCAGACTAACTCATTGCAAACAAATTTTGTATTGTATGAGATCAAGTCTTTTTATAGTTTGTCATTTGTCATTATCATTAAAAAAATAAAAAACGCATAACCAACCACAGGACAACATAGTCTTTATTTGTTTCTTTGCCAGAAGGAAAAGTAGAACAACATGCATCCAGAACCTAGTTAGCTCAAATTTTATAAAAGATTGTGGGAAATATAAAAATTATTTAATCTCCTGAAGTTACTTTATCACAACATAATAGGCATCAAATTTTGAGGAAAGATGTGACATACCTATGGTGAATTCTTTGCAAGAACATTGTTTTCTGTCTGTAACAAAATCAGACAGGTACTACAGCAGATGTCTGCATCAAATTATCCATCACGAAGAAAAAGTGATTAATCAAAAATAAGCTATCATAAAATCCTCAATACAATTGCTGCAATAGCCTAAAAACCTAAATAGCCATCTTCATGATCAGTTTATATAAGTTTAACCAACCCACCATTAAATTTAGTTGGTGATGTTCACTCGCATGTTGCTCTGGTACATAACCATGTATGTGAAGAAATTAACAGATTATAAACAGAAACACCATGTGTTTTAAAGTGCAGGACTTATCATCAAGTAAGGAAAACCATTCATGGCGCAGCCAGCAGAATTTTATAACATAAATGTTTACGGATTCGATAGTACTAATTAACTAAGAAGGGACAGAAAATCTATTGTTCAAACAAAAATCAGTTTTACTGTAGTATACTAAAGTATACAAAAATCAAAGTCTATAAAATCCTATTTGTATGACTGGAAAAGCCATTTTTCATACCACATTGTAAAACTTGCGACACTATAGTCAGAGAAAAATAACATTAAATAATAAAGGATATGGAAATTAACCCACCACATACCAAATTTGATGGCTGCGATGAGAGAAACAAATATACAATATTTCGGTAAAGACCTTTTTCTACTACTTTATTGAAATATTGTATATTTGCTTATCCGCTTTCGTATTTTCTCTCATTGCAGACGTCAACTTAGGTACATGGTGGATTAATTTCCCTATACTTTATTATTTCTTCACCTACAAGCAACTTCCATATTCCTTAGTTTTATCATTAAATTAACATTAGAAAGTCAAGTCCTTAATTTACTGAAAGTAGGCTCATTCACTTTCAAATATAAACACATTACATAGCAATAATGTATGTATAGAGAAAAAAAAAATCAGTCTGCAAAAGCAAGTAAAACACACTGTTTTTTAAAAGAAAGAATATCTTAAATGAATGCTATTTTTACTTCCAAACGTTTCTGCTCAGTCAACACAAAATCACAAAGCTCCCACCGTCGAGCTCAAAAACAGAATTATTAAATTCCGATAACGATTATAGTTTGAAGGATTCTGGTTATATTTTAGAAATAAACCATCAGATTATAAAAGGTTCACATTTCTATTGAGTCCGGCTGTTATAGGTGGTTTTGAACATAAAGATATTTTTCCCTTCATAGAGCACAATTACTTCAATTATGTTCCAAAAATTTTATAAAAACAAACATGAGAAAGTAGGGAGTACGTAAATAAATTAAAAAGACTGATAAGTTCCTGTTGCAATACTATTTTTTCTGGATGATGTTTCTTACTGAATACCAAAAATTAATTGTTTCATGTTTGTATTATATACATTCACTGTTCGCAGTTTGACTATGACAACTGCAAGCTTCTCCTGATAGAAAAGAATTTCACAACCCGAGTACAGAAAATCTTGCTCATGATGCAGCAGGATCCTCCTCGCGTTCCCCATCACTGTCAGACGATTCCAGAGGCAGCTGGGGACGGCGCTGCCTCCGAGTGGAGCCGGAGCCGTACACGCGCCCCTCTTCTCCGACGTGTCGGAAGCTGAAGAGAGGACGCAGGGCGGCACGCAGACTGCAGAACAGACGCGGGAACAGAACTTCCTGCTGTGCCAATAGCTGCTTGCTTCGATGGCGCTCCTAAGTAAGGACATAGCATACACCATCAAATAATATTGAAATCACAGAAAATGTATTACTATGCCATTTAATAGAATGCAATGATGTTACTAAATTATTATTATTATTATTATTTTCTACACTACTTACAGATATTGATGTCTTAAAATATTACAATATAGGAGTTTGCTTCTGTAAGTACTTTGAAATAAAACCTTTTTTTAAAAATTTTTTTTTATCACCAGCCACAAAAGTTAAGGTTCAGAAAGAGAACTTAGACTGTTGATAAATTCCAAGAAATTTTAATAGTAGTAAAATATATGCCAAAAGTGACTGCACATTATAAAGGTACAAAAGTGACTGCATATTATAAAGGCACATCCAAACCAAGCTAACTGGCAAAGCAAGGCCATACGATATGGCAAATTTATCTGGTAAAATAATCAAATGGCTTCACTGAAAATTCGTTAAGTGCATTTAGGAAATGGCAACCAGTCAAAAATTTGATGTAAGAACGAAGACTTTCCCGGCGTATGACTGCAATGTAGTCTTCACCGCCGGATAGTGTTGTGGAAACACAATATTTCGACGGCTGGCTCTGCCGTCTTCTTCAGGTGTAGAGACATCTGTAATGGTCGGCTGACCCACAGATACTGAGATGGTTCGGGTGCCACTCTTCCTTATATACATGTCGGCGTGGCCTCCGCGATTGCTACTATGAGCCAGGCCCGCAACCAACTGGCGGTTGGCTGCCCGTGGGCGTGGCTAAGGTTCTTGTTCCAGCCCGAGCTAATATGAAGCCCTCTACGGCGGCAGCTGGACGGAAGTACAACGTTCTCTGCGAATATTTGCCAAGGCAGGTTTCCATGCCTCACTGAGACATAGACCACTGTCTCTGTTAAATGTATCGGCCAGTCGAATTTCGATCGCTTCTTTGATGACAGATTCCCAAAAATGTGATGTTCTAGCCAATATCCTAACGTTATTGAACTCTACTTTGTGGCCATGGTCATACACGTGCTCGGCGATCGCTGATTTGCTATACTGTCCCAAGCGGAGGTGGCGTTTATGTTCTTCACACCGGTTTTCTATGGTGCGGATCGTTTGACCGATGTAGGTCTTTCCACACTCGCACAGTATGCTATAAATCCCCGGAACTCTTAGGCCAAGATCATCCTTGACTGAGCGGAGGTAGTCCCGTATTTTAGCTGGTGGTCGGTAGAAAGATTTTATACCATGTCGTGCGAGGATTCTGCCGATTTTCCCCGAGGTGTTTCCGGCGAAAGGCAGAAAGGCGGTGGCCTTGGGCGTTTCTTCCTGTTGGACTGGAATTTTCCCTGGCTTACGTTTAATTGCCCTTTCTATCTGCCTCTCCAGTCCAACAGGAAGAAACGCCCAAGGCCACCGCCTTTCTGCCTTTCGCTGGAAACACCTCGGGGAAAATCGGCAGAATCCTCGCACGACATGGTATAAAATCTTTCTACCGACCACCAGCTAAAATACGGGACTACCTCCGCTCAGTCAAGGATGATCTTGGCCTAAGAGTTCCGGGGATTTATAGCATACTGTGCGAGTGTGGAAAGACCTACATCGGTCAAACGATCCGCACCATAGAAAACCGGTGTGAAGAACATAAACGCCACCTCCGCTTGGGACAGTATAGCAAATCAGCGATCGCCGAGCACGTGTATGACCATGGCCACAAAGTAGAGTTCAATAACGTTAGGATATTGGCTAGAACATCACATTTTTGGGAATCTGTCATCAAAGAAGCGATCGAAATTCGACTGGCCGACACATTTAACAGAGACAGTGGTCTATGTCTCAGTGAGGCATGGAAACCTGCCTTGGCAAATATTCGCAGAGAACGTTGTACTTCCGTCCAGCTGGTGCCGTAGAGGGCTTCATATTAGCTCGGGCTGGAACAAGAACCTTAGCCACGCCCACGGGCAGCCAACCGCCAGTTGGTTGCGGGGCTGGCTCATAGTAGCCATCGCGGAGGCCACGCCGACATGTATATAAGGAAGAGCGGCACCCGAACCATCTCAGTATCTGTGGGTCAGCCGACCATTACAGATGTCTCTACACCTGAAGAAGACGGCAGAGCCAGCCGTCGAAATATTGTGTTTCCACAACGCTATCTGGCGGTACACCCGTGAAGACTAAATTGCAGTCAAAAATTTTTAATGAGGAGGATTTGCTTAATGCCGCTCCAACATCAATAATTGTCAAAAGTTAATCATGTTGTGAACTGTGGAAACTATGGTTTTGGATATATCTCAACTTCCGAGATAGTGCTAGATATGGAAGCAGTGACTTGATGAATAATTTATTAATGAAAGATGCAGACAAGTTTGATCTTGAATACAGAAGTGAAAGTGCTTTCTGGGAAATTTTCCAAATGTCAAGTAAGATTTTTCAGACTCTTTGAACAGCAGCGAGAGTGACATATCGTTTAGAAAAACCATTCCAGTCAGTAAACGTTTAGTGTTTACACTATGGTTTTTGGCAATAGGGGGATTCTACCATATTTTAAAGCCATGGTGGCCAAACTTTTCAGCAGCGGGGTCAAATTTTAGAAATGGAATATTCCATCAGGCTGCAAGTTCTACTTTCTTGGAAAAAATGCTTAAATATTTTTATGAAGGGGTAAAAAACACTTTAATGGAAACATACATATTTAATGAAGTATATAAAAAAATAATCATTTCAATGCCACTTTTAACATTGTTTGACAGAAATACGTATATCTGAGCATCATTTGTCTGATACAGGAATATCTTAGCTGTCCATCCCAAATTATAAATTAAGCTCTCATTTCTGCAGATGTAAAATGGAGAAAGGGGGAGTTGCCATTTTTGTTAAAAATAATATTGAATGCAGTAGTGTAGTTGTAAGTAAGTATTGTATAGAACAACACTTTGAATGTTGTGTTACTAAACTAGAATATGATAAGGAAGAGCTGATAGTGATAGCAATTTACAGGGCCCCCTCAGGTAATTTCAGACGGTTTTTATCTCATTTAGAGTCTTTGCTACTAAGTTTTACAAATAGCAAACAAATAGTATTATGTGGAGATTTCAATGTTGACATTCTGAATCACAGCAATGATAGATTAGATATGGAAGCCTTGATGTTGTCTTTTAACTTAACAGCACTTGTAAATTTTCCTACGAGAATACAAAATAATAGCAGGACTGCAATTGATAATTTTTTTATGGATATTTCTCAGTGCAGTAATTACAGCATATATCCAGTAATAAATGGTATCTCAGATCATGATGCCCAGCTATTATGTATCGAGTCCAGGAACACTGTTAAACAGATAAAGAAAAGCTGGGTTTATAGAAGAAATATTAGTGAAAATAATATAAAACACTTCATAGATACCTTAAACAATGAAAACTGGTTAGAAGTATATAATGCGCAGGGTGTTAATGCGAAATTTGATTCCTTTCTGAATATATTTCTAACACTTTTTGAAGGTAGTTTCAAAAAAAGGAAAATTCTCAACACTCCAAACAATGAACTGGGCATGGGATGGATAACAAAAGGTATTAGAATCTCTAGTAAAACAAAGAGGGACCTTTATTTAAAAATGAGAGAATCGGATAGCTATGCGCTGAAAGTTCACTATAAACTTTATTCTAAAATACTAAGAAATGTAATAAGGAAGGCCAAGAACAGGTACATATCGGCGAAAATAGAAAATTCAGACAATAAAATGAGAACAATATGGAATATAATAAAGACTGAAACAGGAAAAACTGTAAATCACTCTAAAGACATAAAAATAGAACAAAATGGATATGTGTATAGCGAAGTAGGGGAAGTTTGTGAAATATTTAACAAACATTTTACGTCAGTAGTAGATAAATTAGGCATAGAAAAGCAATCCCCACATAGTGCTCTAAGGCTTCTTGAGACTGCTTTCCCAAATAGCTTTGTGGAGATGAAATTGCCACCAGTAACAGTCTCAGAAATAAATAAACTCATTAAACAATTAAAACCTAAAAATTCTTCCAGCTATGACAATATTTCAAGTAAATTACTGAAAAGATGTTCAGACTGTATCAGTCATGTACTTGCTCACATTTGTAATGAATCCTTAATACAAGGTGTTTTTCCCGATAGACTAAAATATGCTGTTGTAAAACCATTATTTAAAAAAGGAGAAGTAACATGTGTAGACAACTATCGTCCCATTTCATTACTTTCAACATTCTCAAAGGTTTTTGAAAAAGTCATGTATATAAGAGTAATAAAACATGTTACACACTATAATATCCTAACTAATTCACAATTTGGGTTCAAAAAAGGATCATCCATAGAAATGGCTAAATATTCATTTTTAAATAACACATTTGAGGAACTGAATAATAAAATGAATCCTGTAGGAATATTTTGTGATCTTGCAAAAGCATTTGACTGTGTAAATCATGAATTACTTTTGAAAAAAATGGAATACTATGGTATTTTTGGGACCGCAGGTAAATGGTTTAAATCATACATTGAAAGCCGAATGCAAAAAGTTTCAATTTTTGATTCTAAAATAAGTAAAGATGCTTCATCAGACTGGGAGAAAATAAAACATGGAATTCCACAAGGCTCTGTCTTGGGTCCCCTCCTCTTTCTGTTATACATCAATGACCTTCCTGGAAATTTATCCGACAAAGTTAAGAGTGTTTTATTTGCAGATGACACTAACCTGACTGTGCGTAAAACACCAAACAGTACTATAGAATTTAATGTAAATGAAGTACTTAGAGTAGTAGCAAATTGGTTTAAGGCAAATTCATTAAAATTAAATTTTGAAAAACACATTATATTAGGTTTAAAACAAAAAACTATGCACAGCCAGATATATGTATAAACTATAAAAACAACACAATCTTAGAAACAGAGAGTATAAAATTTCTTGGTATTAAAATAGATCAGAAACTCTGTTGGCATGATCATATCACTACACTACTGGCGAAGTTAAGTAGTGCCACCTTTGCAATACGAACACTTTCTCTAACAGCAGATCTAGAATTAATGAAACAGGTGTACTACTCATATTTTCATTCAGTAATGTCATATGGCATAATTTTTTGGGGAAACTCTTCACAAAGTAAAAAAGTTTTCATAGCACAGAAAAGAGCTATTAGGTTTCTGTGTAGGGTAAAACCAAGAACTTCTTGCAGACAACTCTTTAAGAAACTCAATATTCTTACAATGTATTCTCAGTATATATATTCTCTCATGAGCTTTGTCATAGAAAATTTTAACCTGTTTACGCTTAATTCACAGGTACACAGTTTCAATACAAGAAACAGAAATAACTTGCATAAAACACAAACATCTCTGTCATTAGTACAAAGAGGAGTTAATTATTCTGGGATACATCTGTTTAATAAACTACGTAATCGTATAAAACAGCTTTCAGATAATAAAGATGTATTCAAACAAAAACTTAGAGATTATCTTATTGGCAACTCCTTCTACTCCATTCAAGAATTTGAAGAAAATAATTAATTGTACTCATTATGACGTTTGCAAAACTCAGTTGCAAAAATGTATGTTTATTATTATTTCTTGTATTTGTAAAATATGTATATATATATATTTACTATGATATGACTCATATTATGTGTATATGTATCAACAATGACATGTTTCACATCCCAGAGGTATTTCCTCAGCAGGGATCCATGGAACAAGATTGATAAATAAATAAATAAATAAATAAGTGCATCAATTTTGTTGTTGGAAGAACTGGTGGCTACCCCCCAAAAGTTCTCCAAATGAACATCAGTGATTCATGTCAACTGTCCATCCTCGCTAGATCAAGCGAGTGATGATATAGATTTAAAATCAGCTTTACTTAGTGTTGTAGTGTTTGATATCACCATTGACAGTTAAATTTGATGTATATAATGATCCATCTTGGTGGGCCGCATGCTGACGTGTGGCAGGCCGAAAGTGACCCACAGGCTGTGGATTGGTCATCCCTGCTCTAAAGTATATGTTTAAGATATCAGAGCAAACTGTTTACAAAATTGTTATAGCTTGTAGTGGTGCTATGGGATTACATTAAGGTAGGTCCCCATGTATTGGCTGCCCCAATTGCGGTTTTTATGCAGTTTTCTGCAATTACCAAAGCAAATGCTGGGATGGTCCCCAATCTCTGCCTCATAAACTACAAATTACACAAACAAAAATACACTTATCATACACAGAACATAGTTACACATTTCACCAATAGATGGTAACACATCCACTTCCCCATAAGACTGACAGGCGACAGGCATAGCAAGCTGGTAGTCTGATTGAAAATATGCTTTCAAGTAAGTAACTGTAACGAAGTGTCAGGATGTCCTGTTAAAGTGGAAAAGTCCGAAGGAGATAATGATGATGATATTAAGGTATCAATTACAACCAAAATTAATTATTCAAAATTATGTATTGGTATAAAAATCCAAATTAAGTATAAATATTATTTCAAATTATTTTTAACCAAATTTCATATCAATTAGAATAGTATTAAAAACTGTATTTCCTGGCTCAAAGGCATCTGCATATCTCGATAGTGATAGTTGGAAATGAGGAATGGATGTAAATTGGACACTTGAGAAGCATTTGAAGAATGAATAGGTACATGCAAGGAAGGGAAATAAAATGAGAACAGCAGAATTATTGGGTGCTGAGTACATGTGAAGACCAAGTGACATGGCAAGGCCATTTGGCAACACACAACTAAGTGAGAATGAGGCTTAACAAATAAATTGTTCAGTCATAGTTAAGTTGCAGTATATTTCACCTTTATAGCAGCTTAATATGCCTCAGTAATAAAAACCATTTACACCAAATGTAGACAGCAGGGAGAGCCTATTTCACTAAAAGTTTGACGATTCAGTGATTAAGATGAACCATTAGTCATCAATAGATTGCTAGTTTGAATCCTAGTTTTGTACATACTAACTACTTTAAGTGAGCAATCACAAAATGCTTTATCTTCTCCATGGTTCAATAGTCTCTAAGATGAATTAAGAAGTGTTATGAAGCTCGTCTTTATTATAAATGTGTTATAGATTTTAATTTCTTTCAAAATATAAATATTCAGAACCACAAAAAAAGAATGAAACTGCAATAACACTTCCAGACAACCCAAGCAAATTTAGGCAGATATAGTTAAGCAGCTATAATTAATTAATCATAGCAGAAATACATAATAATTTTGTCCAGTAAAAATTAGTACTTAAAATCATACATAGTCATGTAAGTTTTCCTTTTACCTTCGGTGCCTCAAAGCATGCTGGACAGTTTTCTGGAATTATTGGCAAATTTCTAGTCTCTGCAAACTGCCTCAGAGCCTTCTCTCTGACGTAAATAAATGGGCGGATGACTCTAAGGTCACGTTCCCTGGAACGACAAAAAAGAAGTCATTTCTGTTTGATCCCAACTGTTTGCTAGAAGTTTCAACAGTGATGATTTTAGAAGAGCTGTGGACCACTGTTATACAAAATTGTTTCAGCTTGAAAAATATACATCCATATATTGGCAGTAGTTGGTAGAGGTTTCATATCTGAAAGAGTAAAATCTAATTGGATAAAGGAAACAAAGAAACTGCCGCGAGGCACTGAAAATAAGATAGGATAGGGAAAATAAACAGTTACCCGTCACTTACCACAGATGAAGGCAGGAGGGCGAGACACGTAAAAACACAAAAACAAAAGAATTACACAATATTTCGACTTAAGTCTTATTCATGTAGGAGGCGAGACATATGGCAGGGGGAAAGATGTGGTCACATCCGAGCCCGCCACATGATTCATGTGGCGGGCTCGGATGTGACCACATCTTTCCCCCTGCCATATGTCTCGCCTCCTACATGAATAAGACTTAAGTCGAAATATTGTGTAATTCTTTTGTTTTAGTGTTTTTACGTGTCTCGCCCTCCTGCCTTCATCTGTGGAGAGTAAAATCTAAAGAATATAGCATCTCCATAATGCAAGAATTGACACTTCTCCACAATTTGATAACAATGAAATCTTCACAGGTGTAACGCTGGTGTGTTGTAAAAACATAATCCAATGGTTTACCCATGAAGATCTCATTGCATATGAATATCCAATTACTCCATGAAATTTTATGCAATTCACATCAGACAAATTTTCATTTATAAAACAGTGTTATTTAAAATTATTCATGAAGTAAACAATGTTTCTCCTTTAGTTCGTACAGTGTTATAAAAACAGGTATGTAAATGAGGGATTTAATTATTAAAAAAAGAATAAATGAAACAAAAAATAATTTACTGCATCGCCAAAATCAAAGCAGGATGTACTTCATAAATGTTATCAAATAAAAAGCTCTCGAACAGTTTCACAACTCTAAATGGTAACTCTAACGTGCCAAAGTTATTACTCCAATGTGAGAGTTCACAAGGCAGTACATACGTAGGAGGAGAAATAAATGACAACAGTTCACATGCAGAGCAGAACATGTAAGCTATCTATCAAATTTTGTAACTGCGTGACAAAATTTTATTCTTAGATTGGATAGAATATCAGTGCATTTAATTTTTATAGTCAGTTTCTATGTTTATTCAAGATAGAAAGCAGTTTTACAGTTGTTAAGATAGTATTTTGCATTTCAACATTCTTCGACATTCGCCTGGAGCGATATTTCGAAAGTTCATATCTAAATTATTTATTTTCGGCTTAACGATTAAAGTTAGGATATTTTTCATAATAACTAAAGTTAACATTTACTTAAAGATCTAACGAGTTTTAAAGTTTCAAAGAGAGAATTATTTTTATTGTCAAGGTCAGGTTAGATGATGTAAGGATTTTAGACATACGATTTGATATCTGATTAGCTTCCCAGACGCCATCCATATGAATGAGGAAAAGAATTCGTTCCAACGGTTCATGAGAGAGCAGTCGCTAGGAACCTTCGAGAAGCAGGGAGCACGATGATATAGATGCGTATGTGCAATTAGTCGGTCTCAGTCTGCCAGGAAACGCGAACTCGATAACATGTAGCTGAGTAGGCCTGCAAGTTTCATATCAAGCACAACTGTGCAAGTTTTATTTTGGAATAATGCCGCTTCTTTTATTCAAGTTAATCATAACGTCAAGTTAAGATAGTATTTCGCCAAGTGAGGCCTCGAGATTGTTTGAAATTAACTAAACTATTGAATAATGGGAACATGTGGTGAACTTTTTTTGGCTTTCTTCAACTAGTGATTAGATTCCTTGAACTACTGGGGTGTGGTCTGGCTCGAACGGTTAATCGAACTCGTAAAACCTTTCTTTGGAAAAATTGTCTGATTGCCTGTACAGTTTTTGGCTTGGTGAAATTTTGAAGAATATAGTTGATCTAATGGCAATGAACTAATTATCATCATTGAACTTTACCTTTCCATAGTTTTTGAATTAAAATCTATGTGGCGACCGGGTTATTCTATTTAAGCCAAGACCGTAGCATCCAAGGCGACGCACGGTCAGAGTTAAGATTCAAGCTTTATGCAGCACCACACCGTAAGCCTGTTGTCTTACAAACACACATTCACAGCTTTAATAAATTAGAAAAGGGTACAGCAGAAGCAAAACTTAAAACAGACTATATCTCAAACAAGGTCAAATTTCAAAACAAAATCGAAGAGGGAAAAAAATGTTTGGACAGAATTAAGAAGGGAAAGCCAAAGAAAAAAGAAATGAAGGAATATGAGGAAGAAAGAAAGGCATAAGGTTGGTGGTCAATTGTTAAATATGGGACAGATGAGGCTATTCTTTTATTTACTGAAATTAATATCTCAAGTACAATTCATTAAGTTGATTTAAGTACAAAGAGCCATGACCATCGGCGTGTTTGAAAAATTTCTTTTCAACATACAATATCCATTATTGTGCAAGGCTTTTATATGTCTTTGTTAATGTCTATTCCAAAATTATAAAACAAAACACGGATTGTCAATTTCAGAGCACTTGGACCATACATTCTTGACTGATAACACACTATTTTTTCACCATCAGAGCAATAGACATTGATCAAAACAATAGCATCAGTGTTACTATCAACAAGTGCTTTCCAAAATTCCTCTCCGACACAAAAATAGAAAAGCAACCATTTTTAAAGTCTATCTCATTAACAACACCAGTGTACATACAAAAATAAAAATAAAAAATTCTATCAGCACAAAATTATGTTCATGATTAAAGCAGCTTAATTACTCTATGATAAACAATAGGGTACATCACACACATATTACCTAATCCAGTAATGTGCCTTCATGGACCTCAACCGGCCATTGTGAAACACGGACATCAGAAAGCTCTCTGCTGCATCGTCAAGGTGCTGTCCCAGGGCGAGGACATTGTATCCGTGGGCGCGTGCAGCCGCGTACAATCTCCCACGCTTCATGCGACTGCAGAAACTGCACACTGAAGTGCAGCGCTCTAGAGCAGCAGCCTGAGCCAGAATACCTGCACACACAGTTTCCTATTGCTAGAAATGTGCAATGTAAATTTTTTAAGATTAAAATACATAGTTCTGTACAACATTTTGAAAACAAGGTTATAGTTTATTTAAAACTGATCAACCTCCAGAGATTGCAGCAATTGGCCACTTCTCCTTAGAACATAAACTTCTCCATTATTCTGTCTCTGCCTGTTCCATTTTTTCTGTACATACTTAATTCCTTAAAGCCATTTATACCTCAGTCTTCCACTGGGCCACTCACTTTTTATCTTCGTTTCACATATCTTTCTTGATATTCTCTTATTATGTCCATACCATTAAATCTCACCTATCTTCTACTAGGAGTGTTGCTCTTTCACTGTGTCCCTAACCTCCTGATTCATTAGCTCATCCATTCTTCTTCTGTTCTATTCCCAAGAAATTAAGTTTTATTTGTCTGTATCCTGACAACACTATTTTTTAAATGTCCAAATTTAGACAGTGTAAGTATACACCTGGTAAATTATTCCCTCACTTCTCAATTGAATATCCTTGCTCCAAATCAGGCACAAAGTGTTTTAGACTATGTTGTTTAAACATCCACCATTCCTTCCATTTTCCCCTCCAATATATCCTAGGCATTTGAAGCCATTCACTTTTTTTTTTTAACTGTGCCTCCAACATAATGCCTCTTATTAGCTGTACTTATTTCTGGTTGTGGTCATATACTTACCTTTTTTCATTAAATTTTGTGTAATATAGTACTGCAACATCTGTCCACATATCCAGTCACAAATGGACATCCTCTTATCTACTCCTCCATATTGTTCAGTTATCTGTAAAAGCCATCAAATTCACATTTTCTTCTCTATTTCAACCAGTTAATTTCTCCATTTCATCAAGCACAAGGCAATGATGATGGATAGGAGATATGAGGAAACACATTTTTAACTCTAGCCAACCTGTCATTTTCCTCCCCGAGTTAACCTTGTAAATAACTTAGGAGTATTCACTCAAACTTGATTCCTAAAAATATTTCTTTTCTGTTGTTTTTAAGATAAGTAAGCCCAATCAGCTTACTATCTGATGAATACCATGGGAAGAATGCATGGAGGATGGTATTGACCCCCCCACATCTTTAAAGTAACAAAAAGATTGTAATGGGAATGCTGAACTCTACTTCCGCAAATCCCGTAGGAAGAAGCAGTAGACACAGAAATTCTTTAATCTTTACCTACATTCATATAACCCAATAAAAAGATTCTATAAGGCTGGTTCAGAAAGTAATGAGCTGGAGGCCTAGGAACAAAAAACAGTATCTGCATTTCAGAAGTGTTGGCCCTGGCTGTTGAGGCACTTGTCCCACTGTAACACAAGGCAGTGAATGGCTGTCTCGTAAAATTTCTGGGGCCGTGATGTGAACCAGTTCCACATGTACAGCTTGACGTCATCATCCGAGATAAATCGTTTGCTCCTCAGAGTCTTTTTTAGGGAACAAAAAATGGAGTAATCACAGGGGGAGAGAGGTTTGGGGTGAGTGAGAACCTCCCACTTGAAATTCTGCACGAGTGCCATGATTGTGTTGGCCGTATCAGGCCTTGCATTATTGTGGAGCAGAATGA
Source organism: Vandiemenella viatica (assembly GCA_031002005.1). NCBI lineage: Eukaryota > Metazoa > Arthropoda > Insecta > Orthoptera > Morabidae > Vandiemenella > Vandiemenella viatica. The sequence goes on along the minus strand of CM061918.1, from coordinate 40,326,731 downwards.
TCCGACGGGTGAACTTGCCTGGCCATTTTCATTCGATTGCTTGGCGAAGGGTGGTCAAGGTTTGCGAGTAACGTTGGGCATTCAATATTGTCCCATGCTGCAGGAAGTCTATCAGAAGGGGGCCATCCTGGTCAAAGAAGAACATCAGCATAACCTTTCCTGCACTTGTGTGGATAGCCTCAGATTTTATTGGTTGTGGTGACCCTCGATGCTTCCACTGGAAACTGTCATTTTGATTCTGGTTCAAAGTGACGACACCAAGACTCATCTCCAGCCACCACTCGTGCCAGGAACTCATTCCTTTTCCTGGCATAGTGTTGCAGATGATCAAGACAATGGGCCATTCGACATGCTTCCTGTTGTGGTTGAAGACTGGAGCACACATTAAGCACATACTTTGAGCCAGTTAAGTCTTTCCATCATGATGGTATGAACACTTCCGATGCTCACTGGGTAATGAGCCCATCAACGAGCTGGACGGTGTCATCGGTAATGTCGTGTGGTGTTCCAGACCATGCATCATTGGCTAACAAGACCCATTCTTCCCTGAAGTGCTCGTGCCATGCCTTGACCCTTGCAAGGGACATGCAGTGTTCACCGTACAATTGTGACATTCTTCTTCCCCTCACTCCTTCCACTGTCAGAAAAAGAACCCACCTCTTTGCTCTTCTTTTTGACGACTCGATTCATTGCTTACAACACGAATGAGTGCTGGATGACTGACGCATGCTTCTGCTAACTTTGTAATCATGTGACTAGCACTCCTGACCATCTAGGCAGGCATGTGGACTTCCGCACTCTTGTCAGAAACCATCTTTGTCATTGACGCAAATAAATTACCGTCCTGTCACTGGTTTGCACAGTCCATACTCCGGCTTTTTTAACGTTCCTTATAGTATCAAAGAAACAAAGACTAAGCCACTTTATCTTATTAGGATGGAAAATTCATTACCTTCGCTCAGAGCTCAAGTTTCTCCAATAAAATTGGTTTGGACCTAAACGATTTGGTATCTTTTATTACCAGATGATATTCTCAACTTGCAAGCATTTCAAAGTTCGCTGGATAAGGTGCCTCTTGCTGGAATTAAATGATTGTAATTTTCGTAATAGGTATTTCCATCTTTGATAGAATCTTCCAAATAAATTTTTGGCAAACACTTATTCTGCAAATATGTTATAATTACAAAATGTACATTTTTGAATACCTTGTTTTAAGTACAATCTGTTAGTAACACACTGTTACTAAACTTCAAGAAATTAGGCATTGCTGTGAGCATATAGTCTGAATGCATATAGTCTGTTGTAACTCCAGGAGTCATCTAGTCATCTGAATGCGTCATAATTTTAGCAATAACACCTCCCACTTGTAATTTCACACGACGTTCTGTCAGCTTCTTGTTCTTTTAATACACATGAAATTTAAGCTTGGCACCAAAACTCGATTTCTTCTTCTTTTTTCCTTCTTTTCTTTTTTTTTAAAAAACCACTTACTGGCAGTGGTCCTCAAAACCATATAGCCAACACTTCTGTAAATAAATTCATACATGGTCACACTCATATTTTTTTCGGGGTAGTTGGCTAATTAACATCTAGGTTATAAAACCCAGAAAATAATGGTGGCAAAGAACAGGAAGGAATTTGGCCATGGTATTTTGAGGAAACCCTCCTGGCAAATACCTGAAGTGATTTTATGAAACTATCGAAAACCGAAATTTTGGTGGCCAGACAGTGATTTGAACCACGATCTTCCCAAATTCAAGGTAAAATGGTAGTACCATCGGAAAAAATTGAGGTTGGCTGATGGAACAAGGAAGATTTGAGATGACCTCAGGAAAATATTATTTAAGCCAGGTCATTAATACCCTTGTGGCTATTGCTCAAACAATCTTTATGTGTGCAGGTTGAACCTATACTAGACTACATGATAGCGTGTGAGGCTTTGAATAATTTAAAAGTGGGAAATGTTAGGTGATAAACTCTATTTTGAAGGAGTGATCAACTTCAAATTTTTTCCTAAGCTTACTCCATAGGTTTGCAACAGGATTAGCATTGCAATAGTGAATGTTCACTTGTGGTGTACATTTGTTCAAAGAATAATCTGCAATTTTCAGTTTATAGACTGTAGTCAAATTTATGATCAATATTAGAAATGTACTGCCTGCTACCAGCAATCAGCTTCAGACTAATGCAGAATAAATTAAGTGAAAGTGATTTTTGGTGTACTGTAGATCACATTAACACTGTTGCTTCTTGCAGTGTATGCTTGAGTAAAACCATATTTAAGAAGATGGTTGCCGAATTCTAGGAAATAACTATGCTAATAATATTAATTATAGGTATCAGGGAAAGAGAAAACATCACAGTCAAAGCTAACAATAGTATCTTGTTAAACCACAAGCAAGAAATAGTGTTACCACATGTGTGGTGGATATACTGTCCCCATACTTCTTTATTTTCACTGTCTGAAAGCAGTTTTATTTACATTATTATCCAAAGCAAATTACTAGGTAATTTTTTTTTTTTATTTTTTGGGCAGTGTCTGTTATTATGCACAATAACTCCCTTAAAAGTAAACAGAAAGTCTTTAAATTTTTCAGAGCAAACCCTATGGGCAACATTCACATGAAGTTCGTAAATCAGGTAAATCTGTTGCCGAGATCCGTTTCTAAATCTGTATTATTGTATATACCGACATTCAATCTTTGTTGACAGATTAATCAGTTAGTAAAAAACAGATGCTATAACTTTACAGCTGAAAAAAAATTGTATTGTACAATTAAATTAGGTCCTTCCCATTGTCGCCATTCATTAATCACAACTGCTATGATGTATGGCCATCTTTAGGTATTTAAGTATTATACATCAGACATCATACTCGATGTTGAGACTGTCAAAAGTAAAAGCTACGGGTGATTTTTTTTTTATTATTACATTGAATTTAATGTGAAAACTTAAGTTTGTATTTTTGCCAGATCAGGTCAATGTATGCCCTTAAAAATGGAAACTAATTTAGGGCCTTGACCATAACTAAAACACGGTCATGGGCTTACAACTTTTGACACTAAAAATGAGAATTATGCTAGATACATGACTATATGCTAAATAGTAATGGATTTTCACCTAGTTATTAAAGGCGACCAACATGAAATCCAAATTAAGGTTGTTTTCATTTTTATTGGGGCTGAAGGGTGTGTCGAACAGTGGGGTCATTACCGCCCAGCAAATTATGGAAAATCACTGATCAATTCATACCCCCCCCCCCAAAAAAAATCAGTATTTGAAACATAAATACTGGGTTAAAAGAATAAAAATTTTGGAACTCTTGAGATTTAAAATATATTTCTTTTACCCCAATCCATGCAGCTTATCTATTACAATACTGCCACCTGAAAACCACAATAATTTACAGCAAAGGAGTATGACAATATAATGATGAACATCACTATGGAAATTTGTCAGCTTATCAAATGTCTACAGGCACAAGAAGAGTGATCTTGCAGCAGTGATTAACATGACTGATTTGGATTCAAGAGTTCTTCAGCTCAAATTCCAGAAATTATATGCACAATTAAACTGACTTCACCCTCTCTAAAAACCTTCACTTTGTTCATGTTTAGTGCACTACAACGCTCCTCAAATGAACTATGTGTTTCCTTTACCCAGTAAGATTACCAGCTTAGGTCAAGACAGAGCAGAATGAATGTGTTGCAAAATGAAACCCCATCACTGAAACTCAATGCTGGATCTAGGAGGGATCAAACAGGGCGCTTGCCCCAGGGGGACAAAATAAAGTTTAAAGGGGGTACTAAAGGGAAAATTCTGAGTGGATGACATTCTTTTTAGCTATACAGCCTTGAGTGGTAGCCTTCAGGTGGCAGCAAAATCAAGGAACAGCTCTGTATTGATCCAGGTAGCAGATTCATGTCTGTCTGGGCTGTAATCTCAAGTTTTTGCCCCAGCTCCGAAAATTCCTAGATCTGCCACTGTTGAAAATACATTAAATTTGTTAGAAGGTTAAACTTCGGCCTGTCCATATCTCCTGAATCACATGACTTGTTCCATACAACATGAATAAGGTGTAAAACTGAAATATTGTGCATTTTAGTGTATTTCATACATGTTTTTCTTTCGCCACAGCCTTCGACTTTGGTGAGTGATGAGTCATTTTCCTTTCTTTGTCATTTATATTGCCTATTGCCACTTCCTTTTTCCCTAGTGTCATTAAATTTATTAGATGTGATAATGATATTGTAAAATATTACAGCTAGGACTTACCCTGTTCCTCATAGAGATAATGGATGCCGAGAGCCTGCAAGTAGGGTATAAGTGGCCGGGGGTCGTAAGCGGGGCTGCCCGGGTCTACAGTGGCCGCCCCCAGCGTGAAGGTGACACCACGAGCGCGACTAGCGTACGTCTGGTACTGGCGCAGTGCGTGCAGTAGGCTCAGAGAGTCCTTCCCACCAGACAGGCACACCATCACACGGTCTCCATCTCGGATCATCTCAAACTCCTGCAGAGCCTGAAAACAAGAATACAGTATATTGCTTAGAGGAACAGTATTACCTGATATGATATGTCAATCAATTTTATATTTACCTCTCCAGTATATCACAAGCAGAAAGTAATTGTGAGGGTGAAATGTCAGTATGGGTAGGGTGTTTATCTTGTATAAAAAGGTATGTAGTTTAAATCTGAAACTAAGAGCTGATCAGAAATCCATTAATAAGTAGGAAACTAGCATGGACAAGACATATATCACACAGTCAAACAATGATAAATGTCCTGAGAATTACATATCAAGTAAAATTCCTACATAAAATGCTAAATTTATATTCTAACTTTCCTTTTAAAAATATACAATGAGAAAAAAAGGTGTTGAAAAAATAAAATAAAAGCAATTAACAGGAATAACATATTATTTACTGAAGCTGGTATTGTTAATTCAAATTAACTTTAAATTATAAATTATATTCCAAGAGAAGTTGGAATTTAACTCAAAGTGAAGTCTAAATAAGTATAAATATAGTGATTGCAGGAAGTGAAAGATGTTGACAAGCAAAATGTAAATTAGAGCAGAGAAAGGAACAAACACGTTAAGTGTCGACATCAAAGTCATTCTTTACAGGCGAGGGAGGATTTGCAACAAGAAATAGGATGGAATCAGCCAAGGCCTTTTGAAGGAAAAATTCCATCATTCACCAAGATTTACTTTGGGAAATGATGGAAACCAAAATCTGGATGCAGAATAGATATTCTACATCTATACTCTGCTATTCACAGAAAACTGTGGGTGGAAGAGTGCGCTTTGCAACAAAACTATTCTACATTCTGTGCATTCCAAACCTTAAAAGCGTAAAGGAAGAAATAATGCATAGAGGCATCAGTGTTCCCTTATATTGTTTCCCTTATATTAGCTATTGTGTTACTGTGACCTAAATACTTTGGTAGAAGTAGTATTTCACTGCATTCATAAATAGCACAAGTTGCACAAGAAACTAATTTGTTATTTACATGGTAATGAGGATTAGATTAAATATTTGCTTTGTAATATTAAAAATCATATATATTACAATTATACTGTGGAACCATGCCTTCTATTCTCCAACTGTAACTTTATCTACTGGAGGAATGCAAAAGTTTATTTACAAAAGGATTAGTGTTATGAAGATGACACTGAAGCTTATGGGGCACCAATCTGAAAAGACTAAATATATCCTTTAGACTACATTTTTGTATTCTCACCTCAACTGTAGGTTTCCAGATGGTCTTGGGTGGGCAATGCCAGCGGGCCATTGGGTTGGCAGCAGTGGGGGCTACAGGTAAGGATACAGCCAACTCCAGGTTAATCCCAGAGTCTGCAGTCTCGCCTCCAGACGACCGGTCCTAGTACCGAGAAAAAGAAAATGCATAAGCATATTTGACAACATAACAGATGGAATCAAGCAGGGGCAAAACACACACAACTAAACAAAAAAAATACTCACCATACAGAAAAATTACATATCAAGGACAAATTCCACCATAGCAAAAGGTGGTGGGTATAGCACTTGATTGGCTTCGTTCCTTTTTATAAAAATGCCTTAACTCGCTCTACTACCCAAAGGCTGATTTGATTCTCCTCGAGAACGTGTATATCTAACTAGTGATTGTGTACTAAAAGCCAGCCACTTCTTTTGCTATGCACCATACCTCCACAAATACTAATCAAGCTTTGCCCGAGGTAAAGGTTACGAGGAAAGAATGTCTTGAGCAATTTAGAAACCTTATGTCTTCTTGTGTTATGGTGTTAAGACCTGGACTGCAGCACTTATTAAAAAAAAAAAAAAAAATGCACCTTACAATGCTAACTCACTTATGAAAACACAAAATAACTGCTGAGCAGTGTGAATGACTACTTTTGTGTGAGCTTTAAGTTTAAAGTTTCTAAACAATTCTCTTCTTCATAACAAATACCTCTCACAACTTATATATCAATATTGGATTTTTTAATGCTTAGCATAAAATGTTACTTTGTTGTTTGGTTACAGTAGAAGATTGGCTTAATGGATAGCATTTCAGTTCAATGCAAAATAAAAGCAATATACAAGTCTAATTAAAAGTAATGCAGTTTTTGACCTTTAAAGCAGATAGTATTGTATCAGAAAGGCATAAAACAGGATAATCTGCAAAATATCATTCAGTTGTGTCACTAAACCAACCACATCCCGCGTGCTGATTTCTAAATTTATTGAAGTGTATGAATGGACACTTAGGAACAAATTTTTGTCACATGGTAAAGTTTTCATCCTTACAGGGAAATGGATATGTTAACACTTGCTAGAACAGTCCCTAGGAATCTCATTGCATTGATTTATTTTTTAATATAATCACATTTTTTTCATCGTATTTTACAGCAACAAATAACTTTTTGTAAAACTGCAATGCCCACTGTATGTAATCAAATTATTTGACCTCAACTACATACCTCCACAGCACCCAATTTCAGCCCTTTCCTATTTGACGGTACTAAATACTATTGATTATAAAATTGTGCTTGACAGTGGTCAATCTAACAACCCATTCTCATACCATTAAAAAAGGATCATAACAGTTAATCAGCAAAGTACGAGGGCTGTCTAAAAAGTATCCGACCTTTGGTCAGAAAAAATATTTCGAATACCTGACGGAGTTAGGACCCTAATCCCCTTCAAAGTAGGCCCCTTGTGCTTGCACACACTTAGCCCACCGATCCCTCCACTGCTGGAAACACCTCTGGAAGTCTTCTTTTGGAATGGTGTTCAACTCCGTTGTCGCGTTCCGCATTATCTCTTCTCTACTCGCAAAACGGGTTCCTTTCAGTGGCATCTTCAATTTTGGAAACAACCAGAAGTCGCAAGGAGTCAGGTCTGGAGAGTAGGGAGGTTGGCGAACGGTTGTAATTCCATGTTTGGCTAAGAAAGTGTTGATCAATTGGGATGAATGTGCAGGGGCGTTGTCATGATGCAAGCGCCAGTTGTTCGCCTTCCACATGTCTGGTCTTTTGCGCCGAACTGCGTCACGGAGTCACCGGAGAACATCTTGATAGTACTCCTTTGTCACTGTTTGTCCTTCTGGTGCGTATTCGTGATGCACAATTCCTCGGACATCAAAGAAAACAGTCAGCATGACCTTGATTTTGCTTCGCACCTGCCGTGCTTTCTTCGGCCTCGGAGAATCGGAATGCTTCCATTGCGACGACTGTCTTTTCGTTTCTGGGTCGTACCCGTACATCCATGACTCATCTCCAGTTATCAAGGTGTTCAGAAATCCAGGATCAGTGTTGGCGGTGTCCAGGAGGTCCTGTGCAACGTCAAAACGGAGGTCTTTTTGTTCCGGCGACAACAACTTGGAAACGAATTTCGCAGCCACTCGGTTCATGTTCAAATCTTCACTCCAACCTCTTCTGCAATCTCCCGCACTGTCAAACGACGATCTGCCATTACCAAATTTCGCATCCTTTCAACATTAGCTGCACTCCGAGCAGTTTGGGGCCTGCCACAACGCTGCTCATTCTCCGCTGATGTGCGGCCATCTTTGAATCGGTTGAACCACTCCTTAATTTGTGTTACACCCATCGCATCTTCTCCAAACACCTGCTGAATCTTACGAATTGTTTGGCTTTGAGAATCACCAAACTTTTGACAGAATTTGATGCAGTATCTTTGCTCAATTCGTTCAGTCATCTTGCGAGACAACGAAATCCGACGACCACCACGAAGAGCACCTTACTTGATGACAATCAGCTAGCGACTGGCACAAGCGAACGCGGTGAAAACATTCACGCATGCGCAGTAAGGTTACTCCTTCCACCGTGCAATGTGGCGCCGCCTTAGAATCACTACTTTACGCGGGAAAAATTAAGGCCGGATACTTTTTATACAGGCCTCGTACAGTGATGAGAGTAAATAATTTTAAATTCCAATGATCTTTGAAATGAGGATTTACTTGCTTACGTATTGATTTTTTTTGTTACCTTTTCCTTAAGCATTTGAAGGATTAAATAAAAGAATAGGTAGTTTCCATGCTCCCCTGGTAGCATAACATTTAATACTAGGATGCATTTCCATCTGGATAGCATGGAAATTAATGTACCTAATGTTCATCATTACTGTGATACTAGAAATTAGGTAATGTAAATAGTAGCTATAGTTCCAATAATAAAATCTGAAAAATAATTCTAAATAATAAAGGAAAGGGAATTAACCTATCACATACCAAAGTAGATAGCTGCGACAAGAGAAAACACTTGTGGCAGACACTCAAATTCAATATTTTGCTATTAACCTTCTTCATATAAAGCCATGAGCCATGGGGTGACATTCTGTGTGCACACGCGTCTTGAACCAAATGGCTCGTTCTCTTTACACGAAGAAAGTTAATCATGAAATATTGTATTTGTGTGTCCGCCTCACATGTGGTTTCTCTAGTCACAGCCGTCAAATTTGGTATGTGGTGGGTTAATTACCCTTTCCTTTATTATTTATATCACCTAGAAGCCACTTCCTTTTTCCTTATCATTGAAAAAAATAATCATGTTTAATATAAAGTACCTTTATAAATATAAGGGTGAAATTAAAAATTTCTCAGATTTTTCAATAGTTGGTAAGAAAGGTTTTACGTTTTCCTGGTTCTCTAGACTCAGCCTGGTGTTTGGATAGACATTTGGGAGGACAGAGATTCAATCCCAAACCTGCCCATCTAGGATTGAATTTCCAAAGCTTCCTATAATCACTCCAGGTGTATGCCAGTGTTCTAGGCTGCATTCCTCCCTTTCCTTGTCCTGTGTTCTCTGCCATCTTGATGTAACTTGATATTTCAGTCACCATACAGTGTCTTTCACCATAATCCTCTAAAGGACATCACAATATGAAGGCCACAAAATGAAAGTTTTGAATAAATTGATTCGGCTCCTCTCAGAGAACCGAGAAAACAAGGCTCTATATTATTTCTTAGATATTTCCAGCTTAAAGAATGTCACATGGAAACAATCAAATAACTTCTCTCTAACCAGCTTCTAGCACCTTTCTATGGAGGTCTTTTAAGAGCAATGGTTATGGCAGCAAAAAATGTACCTTATCTAACTCTTTCTGGGGTGTTACTACTTGTGAACATGAAGGTTGTTAGTACTCTAAAAAGATTGGATACAAGAAACTGGAAGGAATTTAGCCATGGTTTATACGTGGCATTCAATTATGGTTATTTTTTAAAACAATGCATAGCTGAAACATGGAGTGACTGGTGATCAAACCCAATTGAGATCCCCCGACATTACCCATTCAACCACCAGGATTTGTCAGTGTATTTTCAAAAGTGATCGTACTCTCAAAAGCACTAAAATAAAACAAGGCTGACAAAATACTGAGCATTAATGCCCATTTTATATGGCAGAAAAATGTGTATTGCAAAGAATATATCCAACAACATGTAAGCATCTGAACACTTTGTTTATTTTAAGTCACTTAATTCGTAAAAAAATTCAGTATAAGGAAACATCTACTTATGTATTTATTCAAAGATGAAAATAAGAAAGGATAGGAAAAATAACCCAGCACTTACCACATGTCACTTGGCTAGTCATGCAGTACACACCACTATACACAATCCTAATGAATAAGGTTTTAAACCAAAATATTGTAAAGTGTGTTCATGTTTTCGTGTGTTCATGTTTGTCCGGCCCTCCTCCCGTCATCTGTAGTAAGAGACTGGTTTATTTTCCCATCCTCGATTACTTTCATTGCCTAATGGCACTTTCTTTGTTGCTACTATCTAATTATCTGAACATGAATTAAATCAATGAATTTCATGTAACTGTATCACAGCTTTAGGACATCATTTTATTTTAATTGCCACCATTATGTCATTCAGTAATCTTTAATATGATGAGTGTGGTCAGTGGATCTCACATTAGCGATGTCATAAATTGACAACTGCATATGGAAAATAGTTTGATTTCAGAAGCCAATGGATAACTACTGATCAAAAATCCATATCTAGCAGAAATCAAGCAGATTTAAAATACAAGTTGCAAGACATGGCATTATCATTCATGTGAAGTAATTGATTATGCTCATTACATTCCATTCCAATTACAGCTCATGGTAACTTTAAGATGATAGTTAAATCTTAACAACATTCTTAACAATGTCCATTAGTACATTTCTGATTTTTTTTAAAACAAACAGAAAAATGAAACACACAAAACGTAAGAATGGGGAGTTCTGGTGTACGGTTGCAATTAAATCTTCTTGGGTGGTCCACCAGATTCTATTGTAAGAACATGATATTTTGAAAGCTTACTCCGCCATCATCTTCACGTGTAAATCCCTCTGTATTGGTCAACAGACCACTCCAGTAGAGCACCCCTCTTTTATATTCATCAGTTCCACTACCTCTCCTGCAAATGGGTCCATATGAGGCATGTACCCAAAGTTTTTAAGATTCAACAGCAAAGGAAGCAGTCAAAATTAATCTAGCTGAAACCTCCAACAGAGACAGTGGCCTTTTTCTTTGTGAGGCTTGGAAACCAGTCCTGGAGAATCTTCTGAGAGTAGTGATGATCGGATACAAGTAAATATGAGTAAGTACTCGATACTGAGTACTTTTTCTATTTGAATTAATTCATTCGATACTTACTCGGTATCGGAAGAAAAGTACTTGTATCGAATCGAAAGTATCGAAACGCATGCTGTGTTAAGTTCTAAACGCATCATCCTTTTTGCGCCACTCAGTCGCGCCTGCGAAATTAATTTCCCGCTGACGTCAAGTTGGTAGCATTGAAAAGCAAACAAAATCAGTCTTAGAATATGCAATCTAATCTAAATACTTTGTTTTAGGTTCCTGTTTCATTGTAATAAAGTTGTACTTGGTGCTCATTTCGCTATACATGGTCAATCGTCGCTCCCATGCAGCCCCACACAAAAACTAAAAGGTATGGTTCATAAGCAACTAAGTAGCCCATGTGAATCGGAAGAAGAAGCTGCTTCAGCTAGCGTTTCACAGCAATACCACTTCTGGAAACATCACAAAGAAAAATAAAACGCTTCGTAGTGACAAAGTCTCTATTTACTTGTCAAACACTGTAATGTCTCTAAAAAGCAATCCGTTTACAGAATGGTAAGAAATTAAACTTATATTTCCTTGTCTGTGTAAATACACACAACATCATCTTATTGCTGTAGCAACATCAGTACTGAGTGAATGTTTGTTTTCTAATGCGGGTGAAACAATGACAAACAATAGAAACAAGCTGTCCCCAAAATATCTGGAACAATTGCTTTTTAGGGAAACGTTCCAAAAGCGGACTTTTATTGTTTAAAAGTGTTAAAACTATAATAAATAAATATTTAAACATAAGACAAAACCTTCAGAGTTTGCTTACAATGTGAGCTTTACTATAATTGTAATAAATAAATAAAAATGTTACCGACTGTTATTTGATTTTATTACACTAGGCAAATAAAATAAATAATTTAGCAACATGTCAGGTATATTCGAAATTAATTAAAAAAGTATCGATATGAGTAAGTATCGATACTTTTGCAGTACTCATATGAGTAAGTATCGTAAGACAATTTGAGTACTACTCATTTAAGTAGGTATCGATACTTTAACGGTATCGGAACATCGCTATCTGAGAGAGCATCAGGCACGCATGCCCACTGTTAGTCAGCTCACCACGGTCCCCGGTCATGGACCTTGAATAGAACCACACACAGAGTGTAGTGGAGAGGGTTGCAGCAAGTTTAATAATACCACAAAATATGAGTGTGGCACTGAAGCAATAGCTGTTGGTCCACTGACCAGTACAGATGAGTTTATACCTGAAGAAGACAGTGGAGATAGCCATAAAAATATCAAGTTTTACATTCTGCTGGTACACCTGTGAAGATTTCATTGCAAGAAAGAAAATGTTTTCAAAATATAGCAATGCCTATCATTGCCATTTTCATTTTACACTTATCATTGAGCTACGATGAAAAATAATACACACATTTTATCCATTGAGCAAGAGGACAGATTTAGAGAAACTAGAGAGACAGAAATAATGTTTTACAATATGGAGAATACATCATGGAAGTCAAAGATCAATTGAACAGTATTTGATAACCAGTATATTTTAAGGGTAGCAGTTTCCTGTGTGTCGTGTAACTAGAACATTCTGATAAGGCAGCTCCCATAGCCTGATATTGGAGTAACTGTCGTTAACCAGGGTAATTCTTAGTATGAACAGTGAAACAACAATTGAGGTGAATGAAGATATAAATGCAACATAGTTCTCAAAGGTTTGTAGCTGGATATTTTCATAAAGCGATGATAACATTTTGACAACATCCTCTGTTGTATTCATCAGGTATCTTGCTATTGAGAATCTGTTCTGTGAAACTGCCAGACATCAGCAATGTCAAGCTGGAGTCATCTACTTGTAGTTGCTGAACCGTCCAATCAACATGCAGCACAATCCGGCCATTGTCAGTAGTTGAGACCCCATCCAAAGATGGTTGCTACGCAACCCAATCATATCGTCGAGGAACCGGTAGTAGTTAAAGATGGTGCAAGAGGTGGCAGCACAGCAGAGTCGAGACCCCATCCAGATGTGGTTGCCAGACCGCCCAATCGGGGGTAATCGACCATGGCGCAACAGGTGGAAGACAGGCAAAGATACATGCAAAGAAAAAGAATAAGAAAAAAATCTGTGCTGAGAGAGAGAGAGAGTGCCTTTTTGTTTTCTGCTTCTTCTTCTTAGTCTTTGTGCGTATCTTGGCCCGCCTTCCAGCTGTTGTGCCACAGTCAATTACCGCGAAGCTCTGATTGGGTGGCCTGGCAACCACATCTGGATGGGGTATCTAACTCTGCAGCACTGCTACCTGTTGCCACATCTTCAGCAACTACCGGTTCCTCGACTATATGATTGGGCAGCCTAGCTATCATCTCTGGATGGGGACTCTATACCAACAATGGGCAAATTGTTCTGGGCGTTGATTGGGCAGTTCGGCAACTACGAGTAGATAACTCCAGCTCGACACTACTGATGTTTGACAGTTTCACAGAGCAGCTTCTCAATAGCAAGATACATGATGAAGACAACAGAGGACATTGTCAAGACTTTATCATCGCATTATGAAAATATCTGGTTGTATGTTGCAAAAATTTAGGTTATCGGCAACAGCACACACAAATGCCAGATGGTTAAAATTCTGGATGAAAATGATTTGTCATGCAACCTTGTAGATAACTAATTCACAAGCACATTTATCCAAGAAGCTGGAAAATTGATGCAGCCAACTATGCCAACCGTCATGTGCAGCTATTTCACGATAGAAGGGATGTAGCCTGAAAATTTCAACCCATCTCTGTTTTTATGCCACATCAATCTTCAACTTGCTAAGTGCTGGTTATTCTCCAAATAAAATGTTTAATATACATATACGAGGCATGTTTTTTAAGTAACTACCATTTTGAAATTAAAAAAAGACGTGCAAATATATATCAATAATTTTATTTTTACATGAAAGCCTGTACCTTACTCTACTTTTCTACATAATTCCCTTCAATATTGAGGCACTTGTCATAACGCAGTACCAGTTTTTGAAAACCCTCCTCATAGAAGTCTGCCGCCTGACTTGTTAACCACTGCATCACAACTGTTTTGACTTCGTTATCGTCTTCAAGACGCTGACCGCCCAGATGTTTCTTCAAGTGCAGGAACAGATGTTAGTGACTGGGTGCCAGATCAGGGCTGTACGGAGGATGATCTAGAGATGATCGAAAAGATGTGATGAGATCTTTGGTCTGATTAGCCACATGTAGACGGGCATTGTCATGCAGCAAAACTATGCCCTTGCTCAACTGACCACATCTTTTGTTCTGGATTGAACAGCGCAGATTGTTCAATGTCTCACAATAAGCTGCTGCATTGATTGTCTCATTCCGATGCAGCAATTCCACAAGCAATACTCATTTTCTGTCCCAAAAAACTGTGCACATGATTTTCTGGGCAGAAATCGTTTGCTTGAACTTACTTTTTTGGGTGAATCTGAATGCCACCATTCCATGGACTTGCTTTGATTCAGGTGTGACGTAGGCGACTCATGTCTTATCGCCCGTAACAATTTGGCTTAATAAATCATCACCATCATTGTGGTATCGCTCAAGGAAAGTCAATGCACTGCCTAAACGTTTGGTTTTGTGCAGATCTGTTAACATTTTTGGTACCGAACAAGAGCACAATTTTCGGTAATTCAATTGCTCAGTCACAATGCCATACAAAACACTATGAGAAACATTAGGAAAGTCATCACACAAGGAGGAAATCACAAAGCATCCATTTTCTCTCACCTTATTGTCCACTTTCTGCACCAAACTTTCATTAACGACCGAAGGATGCCCACTTCGTTGTTCATCATGCACATTTGTGCAGCCATCTTTAAATGTTCTCACCCACTTTCTCACCATTCCACCATTCCATCACTCACAATGTTTTGTCCGTAAACTGCACAGATCTCACGATGAATATCGATCGGTTTTAGGTCTTTAGCACAAAGAAATCTAATAATAGCCTGTACTTCACAGTCGGCGGGACTCACGATTATCGGAGGCATCTTAAACACTCAGAGAACAAGGTAAACAAGGAAGAATTAGACTGTAATGGCATCAGTGCGTAGGCAAGAGATGCAGGTACCCAGTGCACATAAGCGGAACGCCGACCGTAGTGCTGCAGCCACGGTGTGACAAAACGGTACTTACTTAAAAAATACACCTCGTATTTGCTTTGATTCACATGACTAATTTCATGAAAGTGTAAAATTGTATTATGAACGTAATGGTAACTATAGACTTAGTAAATCTGCCAAACATACAGAAGATTTGTTGTCTCCCTTAGGCTGTGTGGCCATCAAGGTTATTGGAGTTGTGAAACAGGAAGAATTTGGGCAATGGCATTTGAAGGATTCATCCAAGTTCGCCTGGAGTGATTATGGGGGGAGGAGGAGAGAAAAAAAAATCTAAATGGCTGAACAGAGATTTTAACCTGCACCTTCCCAAATTCCATGCACAAGCATCACCATTCACCCACTTGGCTCAGTCACACAAAAGATACATCCACATACCTAGCAGAAAGGATTAAGACATTTAGTATACAATTTGCTCAGAATGACATACCAAATCGGACATATCAAGTGATTTAACAGTCTCTATCTTTGCGTTTTCCAGATATAGACTGCTTTGCTAAGACCCTTTATTGTTTGCTCAAAATAAATAAATAATTTTATGGAAGAACTTTTACACTTTTATGAGATTTTATTTTCAAGGTAGGAGACACCATAAAAATGCAGGCAATATTATCCCTCTCTCTACAATGACGAATTCCTTGCAGATGTATTTTTCATTAAGTTGTATATAGCATAAATCCTTGTATTAACTGTTCGTCTCGAGAACCCCTTTTCTTGAAGTCCCTACAATTCTCATTTTTTAGATTTTTCTACAAATTTCTTCTTCATGTATAGTGTCCAAAATGTCATATCTTCTTAAATTTTAACATCCTCCTATTTTGTTAATTTCTAATCACTTCCCTTGATGATATTCTTATAAGCAGTACTCTACAAACAAATAAATTTATCAGTTATTCCACTAACAAAAAATTTAACAGGCTATATACTTTTGTTATGTTATAACCATCCTTCAAATTTCTTTGTTTTAAACTGCAGTAGTTATGTCTTTTCTCCAATAAACAGTATTTTATTGACACTGAATGATTTATTTATCAGCTTCATACTATAATTTGGTAGCTTTTTGAGGATCTTAAAACGTCTACATCACAAAAAAAAACTCTATTTAATTTGCCATTTAAAATGGTTGAGAGTTCGTTCAGGTGTCTAGCATTAGGAATAGCACAGGACTAGAATTAATTACTCAAGGACATAATGTAGATCTTACCTGTTCCATATTTTTAAAGCAGATTCAAAGAATATGATTGTTGTCAACATTCAGTAAACAGTCACTCTAGAAAAGATGAGCCTATAACACGAGTACCAATGTGTCAAAAGGTGTGATACTGACAACCTGAAATATTTTAGGCAAACTGCTGGATCTAATTACTGGCAGATTGCATTTCCACATAATGGTTAGATTTTACTTTCAGTTTTATACAACTCCTTGTTGGCCTGGCCCAGCCAGGTACCAAACCTATACTCATTATTTTCTATGAAAAACTAAATAGGATTTACCCACTCGAACTTTCCTCTCCCTCCCCTCCTTCCTGCAACTTGACATCATTTGCCGTGTCTGGATGAATTTAGTAAACAAGCCCAGAAAATTAAGGGTCCATGGGTGGTGTTTTCAGATGTGTCCAAGAGTTGTAGGATTATCAAAAATCACCAGCTGGGAGGCACCAGAGGGGGAATTTATATATACACTGGCAACACCCAAACTCAGGCAGTCAAGTAACAAACACACAAATGCACAGCAGACAGGTTATAATTAGCCACAGGCAGTCCTCAAGTAGCAACTAGTAAAAAATCAGTGTATTTGTAACCAATGGTAAGGAAATGAGATCAAACTGTTAAGGAGGACGAATACAAGAAGTTGGTTGATTTTGTTTAAAGCAATCTGTAATTTGCCTATTAATTATTAAGTAGTGCTGGTGGTTTAAGAGACAAATTGATCACTAAAAAAAGTTTGCAAAGAAGACTTTTTTTTTTTTAGAATAACTTAATCACTTCATACTCATTCTACTTAATCAAACAGGTGCAATTGGACCGGTGGCTAAAGATTATCCAGTAAGACTTAACATTTCATTGGTACTTCAATGCAGAGGAAAGTGCCAATGTTTACGGACACTTAAAACCCAATGCTACTAAAACAGTTCTGCCAGAATCGCAACATTTTACTTATTTGTTCAGCTCCATAAGAGTAAAATAAGTGTTGTATTGATGTGAAACTGAATCACGGAACACACAGGAACATGTTAGGGAGTATGGTTCAATAACAATAGTTGAGGTACTTTGTAGGAAAGAACAAAAAAACAAATGAAAACAAATAAATAATTTAATAATAATTGTACACAACAAAATATAATAAAATATATCAATATTGTTTGAATTATTTCAACAAGACTACAAACAAAAATAAAAATATTGAAGCAACAAATTACAATGCCTAGGCAACAAATTTGTTGCCATGCAAGAGAGAACCATTAAATTCAGCAATGTTAATTAATATAAATATCACTAGACCAATTGTTATCTTAATGTAAAGTAAATTTTGTAACTGATTACAACTGATAACGAACAAAGCTCCAACAATCCACACCTGCCACAGGATTTACACTTGAACCCTGTAAAACATCACAACATGCTTAAAACAGCTGCCAAATAATTAAAGTAACCACTTCATGTTCTTGCTGAACTCTTTTATACTAGGTATAAGGGTCATAGTCTGAGCAAAATGTGTATTGCACAGTAGGAACTAAAATTAATTGCAATATTCTTTGTCATCAATTTTTGGTCAGCAAGAATTCTTAATAACAAGGTCCTAAATAATAATTTTAAATACAAATAGTAAACACAGAGACATAGAAATCAAAACTACTGGTCAACATCAGATAACTTAATATCCATGTTGTACATATTTCATGAACTAGACAATTATCTACAGTACTTATCCACGAAAAAAAAATTAAAAATCATCACAGGCTGATGCAAAGACATCAAAACAGTATTATTCCACATATGTGAATCATTAGACAGTTAAATTTCATTAAAAATATATACACAATCACTTGGTTTTATGTACCACAAGTAATAGAGAAAACAGAAACATGTCACTAAATCTAAGAAAAAATTTTGTACAACTAATTTTGGTGTTTGAACTTATTGGTTTCATATAGTGGCACTGGTGGATTTGTTTTCTCATAATGCTTTATACCAGGTCATTGGGGACAAGATCATTACCAGTGTAAATTCAGTTAACAGCTGACCTGAGTCTCAATTTGTGGCATACACTTCTGCCACCTTGAACTCATTTGTCCGCTGACGACTCGTGAATTGCAGACAACCGTTCCTGTGGTCCAACATTCAGGGCAACAAGAAAATTGTTGTAATAACTGTAGAAATCACAAGGGTGTGGCTGAAAGTCAAGTGAACAGTGCCGTACCTCACTGTGGACTCCCCCGTCTTCGACAGCTGTCACCTCCCCTCCGTCGCCACTGGCCGGGTGACGTGTCACTGGCACCCTCTGGCTGTCTGCCTCACTGTCAGTAGCTGCAGACGAGGAGGTTGAAGTGTCACTCTGTCAAACAGAGTGGCATACTAAGAACAATTCTTTGCACACAAGACACTTATATTAAGAAGAAAATTTGAGTCCAATCTATAACTGATAAAATAAGGATTTGAGTCAGAAAGCAACCTGCTTGCACGTACGCAGAGAAATACAAAGTGATGGTTTTTTCAAGTTTAACACTCAAGACACTAGCAGCATTATTCCCGTTCTTTCACACTAGACACAGGAGCCAACAAACATAATCTGTAAGAACTATGTCTAATATTAAGTACAATGGTGATCATGAAACAACCATTAAGCACTGCAAATAAGATATAATAGGGGAGGAAAACACATCATTTACCACAGAAAAAACACAAAAACAACATACTTTACAATATTTTATATTAGTAACCTTATTCATGCAGCAGGCGAGACATATGGCAGGAGTAAGATTTGTACACTTCAGGAACTACCACATAAATGAACCAATCATAAAAGATGAGGGGAGAGAGGGAACTGAATTGGTGGAGTGGAACAAAATAATATCTTTCACAAACAGTCAATGTAAAACAAACATTTTTGAACTGTTTATATATAACTTACTTCAGATGGAACATTATGGGGGGTAAATGTCGTGGGAGACTGCCTCACAGAATGACCATTGGCTAGGAAAATGGTAGGGTAATTCAAGCAGCGGGCACGTAGAGGGCCAATGATTCATAGCGAACACCTGAGCATTGCTAAATATCATAACTGCTCTGTGGTAGATGGAAAATGCAAAACATAATAAAGACAAAATATAAATTGGCGAAAAGGAATAAAAATTTAAAAATTAAACCACAGACTCTATGAACTTAAACACCACCTCTCATAAGCAGTAGTTCAATTTAGGTAGTGGGGATGAGGCAAGAAGAGGATGAGCAAAACCTAACATAAAAATTATAGTAATAACAATGAGAATAATGTCAATTCTTGGTTCATGGTGCATGCTATCCGAGTCCTCCCAAACAGCAGCAACTTCTCTGAACTCAGAAGGCGGGAACATTTTTGTTTATGTTAGAGCAATCTGGTAGCTCAGTGGTTCAGGTGTCTGCCTGGGGATTGAAAGGTCCCCAGTTTTAATCCCTGTCTCAGCAAGGATTTTAAAGGCTCTTAACCCAACTGTCACCTCTGGGACAGATCGCTGTGTAATGTGAAGTACATTAGAATGCTTCCATCATTTGGAACCGTAGATTCCCTGTACCCGGTAGGGTTGCCGGATTAGGTTAAGGCATCTACGACAATGGCGGAATTTGCAGCCAATAGAAGCCCTGTCACCAGGTCATTATGACAACATGGAATTATTAATTATTATTATTTATGATAACTTTTTCTCAGCCTCTTCTTGCTTCCAGTCCCACAACCTAAATTGAACTATCCCTTACCAGAGGTGATGTTTAACTTTATAGAGTCTTTGGTTTAATTATTAAATTTTTATTCATTTTTGCTTATTTATGTTTAGATTTTATTATATTATTTTGCCCTTTATGTCCATCAGAAATCAGTTATGATATTTTGGCTCTGAATCATTGTCCACCATTTTCCTGGCCAACAGTCATCCCATAACACCCATCACCCATAATGTTCTCCCATTGATAAAGGGCTAGACCCAAAAAATCCTACATTACATTTTTTGTGTGTTCACACCCCACAACCACTGTAATTCATCTTCTCTACTTAGTTGTGTTTTCTTGTACAGTAGAACTCCAACTATCCGAATCAATTGGGACCGGACCCCATTCGGATAATCAAAAATTCGCATAATCGGATTTTTTCAGAAAAAGGGTCTATTTTAATTAATTATTGTATGTATGTTGAAAATGCCTTCTTTTCCAAGAGATTTTTGGTGCTTTTCCATTTCAGGGATGAAAATTTCACCATTCCACTCAGTAAACAAAGCTGCAGTCATCCAAACTTTGGGTTGGTTTTTATAAAAGAGGAGAAGCCTTTTCGCAATACGTTTCCGTCTTCGATAATCGGCGATTTGGATAATCGGAGTTAGGATAATTGGAGTTCTACTGTATTCCTTTGGCCCTTCTACCTTCATCTGTGGTGGTGACAGGTTTCTTTTTCTCTATCCTATCTTATTTTAATATTAAGTATAGTATAGCAATGAAGATTTTAGCAAAATGAGGTCATACTCAACAAAAATTCAGTAATGGCTGTGTAAGGTGAAACTGCTTGTTCATATTCAGCTGTGAAACAGTGAGAAAAAACTCTTTAAACTTGAAATACAAGCACTGGATAGTGACTCACACAGAAAATACCTGGCAACATAGGCCACTAAATAAGATTTTGGGGCTATGAGCATGAAGATGAGAATGGGATGTCTGTACAAGAATAGGCTGAAATTAATAACCTTATTCTAATTTATAATGCAAAGCTACCTGCATCATTGAACAATGTTCGTGGAGGCATAGTTTCAACCATGATCTCTTAGT
The DNA here is from genome assembly GCA_031002005.1 of Vandiemenella viatica. Lineage (NCBI taxonomy): Eukaryota > Metazoa > Arthropoda > Insecta > Orthoptera > Morabidae > Vandiemenella > Vandiemenella viatica. Next base: position 40,305,477 of record CM061918.1, on the reverse strand, counting down.
ATCAGCCTCCAATGCATTAAATTTGTCTTTTCCCCAATACCTAACTCAAAGCATACACGAATAATGTGTGAAAAATCTGCAGCAGTTAGACCCTGGAAGCATCTTTCCACAGAAGATACAACTTCAAAAAGGCAGATTGGTCAGAATTCTTGGTCACCACAGCTGTAAAGAGATGTTCCACAACATCTGTTACCTGCAGTTGTCAGAGAACTCACATTCCCAGTCTCACAATCGATCTAGTTGCTCTACTCTTGGATTACAGTAATTTATATAAAGAAGATCCTTTTAGCAAGGCAATGATGAAAACAAAGCCATTGCCATTATAAGAGAGACAAAAAGGAATTGATGGATGAAAACTGGTGAAGATTTAGATTTTGCATAAGAGCCACAAAGCATGGAGAATCCTGAAGCATCTAAACAATGATCCAACTAAGACCGTTGTACATCATAATATCATTGCCAATCAAATAGCACATCAGCTGCTAGTGAATGGGGAAAGTCACCCACAAACCCAAAACACCCAAACTGCGAAAAGAAGACCACGCACCATTTACATGGAAGAATTGGAGAAGGGTATCAAACATAGTAAAAATTGAAAAATAGCAGGCTTGCATGATATTAGAACAGAGCAAATTAAGCACTATAGCCTAACAAGAACGAAATGGATCCTTCAGGACTTTAACAACTGTATGAGCAGATGTCAGATTCCAAATGTATGGTGAAAGAGCCAGGAGATTGCACTGCTTAAACCGGGCTGAGAAGAAAACAACCCGAAGAATTTTAGACTAGTTACGCTTCTATGTCACCTTTAAAAACTGTTAGAAAGACTGAGCTTAAACGATCTCATGCCTGTTGTGGAACCTTGGCTTATACCTGAATTCCGCCCTGGTAAAAACTGCACAGGACAACTACTAAGTCTCGCACAGTTTATAGAAGCTGGATTTGAGGCTCGTAAGGTTACAGGAGTGGTATTTGTTCATTTATCAGCAGCATATGACACTAATAATCATCAGCTACTATTAAAGTTCTACAACCTGACCAGGAATTTCGGTCTTAGTAAGTTCATTGATACATTTCTGCAGAATCACAAATTCTTAGCTAAGGACATATCAGCCATTGGAGGTTACAGAAGAATGGTCTACCCCAAGGAAGTACACTAGCTCCAGTTCTGTTTAATATATATACCAATGATCAACCTATAGCACCCAACAACAGTAGTTTGCTGTATGCTGATGACCTTACTCTGCCCACACAGAGCAAAGACTTTGAATTAGTGAAGAGCACCATCACTGCCACTTTTGAAGGTTTGTCGAAATACTATAGCAGAAACCAGCTTAAACTAAATCCCTTGGAGACACAAGTATGTGCTTTTATTTATGGAATTGAGCAGCCCTTGTATGTTAACGGTAATACTGGCACACTATGATACTACAAAATATCTAGGAATGACCACTGACAGATCTCTTGCATTCAGGAAACTGTACGAATTCAGAGTCGAAAGTTACTCCAAGAATAATTTCCTCAGAAAACTGGCTGGGGTAGCCAAACTCAAACGAACTTCTGTTTCAGCACTGTTATTCGACTGTGCTGTATGGTACAACTCAACTGATGCCAAACAGGTGGACATAACTCTCAACAACACCTGCAGAAATGTACCAGGCTGTTTAAAAACCACTCAAATGACCACCACTTCGCATCAAGAGCACCATATTCAGTTCGAAGAGAAATAGCAGTGAACAAGTATAGAACTCATTCATTACACAGGCATTTATATCACATCACAGGAACTTACAACTACAAGTGAGAAAGCCAGGTTACAATTGTGGAAAGCTAGGGCCCCCCTCCTCTCTGGTTGGGCACAAGTGTCTAAGACCTTACAACTTCACGATAACAAGGGCTGGCTTATAGGGAAGCCTTTCAATAGGTTGCAATAAGGAGTGGACAGATTCAAGTTTAACCTAGCTAAATGGGATTAAGCTCAGATCGATAACATCAATGGCAACTGTGGAGAATATCAGACTGTTCAACATTTACTCCAGGGTTGAGACCATGGAAAATGCACAGAAGTGACCACGTTTAGGTCCAACATAATTTGGTGTCTGTTATTCTGTAAATATGTATGTCTCTTACACGAGAATAAATAAATATACTGGGGAAAACATTACAATCATCAAGGTGGAAGTGTATTTGTTGACAAGGTTGAAGATGAAAGAAATTGGTGAGAAACTTGACTTGTTAAAGGGAAAAAAGGATTGTTTTATTGTGATTACCTGAAACTATTTCATTAAGGTGGAATATTTTGATTTGTATATTGTGTGAAAATTCTGTGAATTTTTGTGAACATTCTGTGAATTTGTGTAATAGACTTTGTGAGGGTGCCAAGTTATTGCAATAACTGGAATTTTAACCAAAAAACAAAACAAAAAAAACCCTACTTTCTAAGCCAATCAAAAATGACAGTTTGAATGCAGGGTTCTGGGAATTAATTTATTTGCACTCACTTAAGTAAACAGAATCGTTATTCAATAATGTTTATAACCTTAAAAATGGTGTAATGTTGTACACATTCTTAACTTAATATAATAGTGATATTTATGGACAGAGAATATAAATAAACAAAAGAAACTAATAATATATCAATTTAAACAAAGACATACTTTTCTTTCTGGTTGGTTTGTAATTTAAAACATGCTAAACCATTAAAAAACAGAAAAATCTCCATTAATAGGTTGCTGCAATAGTGTTATCTATGGTTGGAGCAAAAACATCTCTGGCTATTATTGGCCCACAGGAGGTCAGGAATAAGGCATCACAGCATTAAAGACAAGCTGGCCTCTCATTAGTCACCATCATTATTTGGAGTTTCCACATTAATGGGGTGTATGGCACATTCTGTTCCATATCTGATGGTAACTCTCATATTTCTTCCTCCACCTCCTCTTTAATCAATTCCCTTTGCCTCTATTTCTCCCTTCCCCTTGTGCATCCATGTTAACCACAATTTTCCAATAGGTTTTGTTTATGAGCACTTTCACATTCTCCCCTACTCCCAGCCACTGCAATATTTTCTTCTTTAATGTCTCTTCCACTGCTCTAACTTTTTACCTCTCCCTGAAATGTTTGTTTCAAATTTTTGTCATTTTTTGGCATTAATTACCCCTCACAGAAAGCTCATGTTTGCCACCAGTACACAAGTCCAGATTTTAGAGCAATAGGTCAATATACTTTATACAGCAAGATTTTGGCTTCATTCTGCGAGTTCCATTTCCAGAATATATCCTTGATTAGATAAGAACTGTTCACTCTTCCTCATTCTGTCTTATTTCCACCCCTATCTTTCCATTAGTAGTTGCTTTACTTCCCATGTAAACAAACCACTCTGCCAACTCCCAATTTCTTACTGCCAAGTGTCACCTCCTTTGATGGACCAATGTTTCTGGATATCTTCATTATTTTTGTTTTTTCTATACTCATCTCCAGGCCATGTTTCCCCATTGCAGTCACCCATTTTCATAGTTTTTTTTTTTCAGGTTCTGTTCTGTCTCCTCCCATATTGCTGTATCACATGCATATGCCATCACTTTCAACTCTGGCAGATTTCTGTATCCATAAACTTCTGCAATGACTTCATCAACAACCACATTAGAAACAAAGTCCTTAACTTGCTCCTTTTTCTGTGTGAACTCAATTTGTATGTCTACTACCTTGCCACACATAATTCTCACACTTCACATACTTTACCTTATTCATTCCACCATTCCTTCATATATTCCTCTCTTTTTTAGGCTTAACTATATACTTTCCCTTATTACTTCATCACAGGCCTTTTCTTATGTATTGAAGTTACTATTGTATCCTATCCATATTAGCATAATTTCTCTAATTTGTCCAAGTCTAAAAATTGTGCTTAGCACTCGTCTTCCTTTCTAAATCCATACTGACCTTTTCCCAGGATTTTGGCAATATTATATCTATTTATATTAATTTGATATATTTTTCCACAGATATATGAGTGTAGTTTTGACATTTTGATGATTTTTACTTTTGCACAATGTCAGAATCTTGTACATTCTTCACAATTCCATATTAATTAGTTCAGCATAGTTTTAATTGTTTTTATAGTTGCTATTTGTTGAGGTACTGTATGAATTTCTGGAAGTGCTTTTTTATGCCAAGAACATTCCTTTTTGTGTATAATAAGTCAATGCAATCTCGGTTAAAAAGAGTTGCTCGGAATAATGTTGGCAAGAATCTATACTATCTGCTATATGATGTCTCTTGGAAACCTTTGAAGACGAGTCTGATATTCCTTTTACATGTGTTTCTATAATAAAAGTAAAATTAAATGTACTGTCTGCTTTTTCATCTATAAAACTACCTTATATTTGAAAATGTGGGGAAATTAATAACTAGAGTGGGGAGGTATGTTTACTTAGTGAGCAGAGTAACTTGCAAATCTTCAAATTTTACTAAACCCCAGGTTTTTTTTGGGTGGGTTAAAATAAGCTATGATTTCATACAATGAAACCGGGAGCAGGTCAGTTGCAACAGAAATAATAAACAATTGCAGATATCGAAATGTGGCAATGTAGGAGCCAACACACAGTAGAGTAGGTAAGATAGCAAGAATAAGCTGAACAACGACGTCATTTGGCACAGGATGGGAGAGTCATGGAGGCAGCTATTGCTCAAAAAGCCTCACTACCACAGGCAAATAGTGGGGGACAGAGGATCAAAACCAGTGTGCATGGAGCAGAGAGGCTCGCTCTTGTCTTTTAGGTTGATTTAAAGATCAGCCGTTGCAGACTTGAGGCGGGCAGTTAGCTGCCGGCACCAGCAGTAATGGAAGCAGTCCTACACCATCATCTTCAATGCAACAAGTGGGACAAAACCACTTTGGGGAAATGTAGCTGGAATATATCAAGTATATTGGTATATAACAGGTATATGGTTAAAGGGATAACTACTCAGGCATTAGAAGAAAGGAATAACTGACATGAACATATAAAGGGCTTTGGGAGTCCGTGGAAGGATTAAATGGTAATATTGTAAAAAAATGTAAATATTGTATATCCATCGCTGGAGTATCATTTAAGCAATCTACCCCTCGCCTGACTTAAATTCTTACCCAAAAATTAATGTATCTCTTGGGAAGTGGCAGAGTGAGGAAAAAAGATTTGCCAGTCTACCACAATATTTATTCTGAGTTAAATCATACTGTACTCGTGAATCTTCTCCAAAATAAGAGCAAACTTACAGTCGATAATTCCACATTTTGAAAAATGTGTCAATAAGTATAAGTTATGTTTAAAAGTAATATGCCCATTTTATTAATTTGAACCTTTCTCATTACTTGGGAATTTTTGGATCTTGGTAAATAAATATTATTTAGCCTTAATAATTTGGTGACAGTTTTAATTCATCACATGTACCATCAATGTTATGGCTCAATTTAAACCAGTAATCATAGCAGGTAAACAAAACAGACTGTTTGAGCTGGACTCCAAAAGATACTAACATACTGAAATGAGTGAAACAAAGCTTTGAAAAAAAAAGGTGAAGGTCAGTTTAAGAAGCTATAACACCCCAGCCTAGACCGGGATTCAAATCAGTGATCTTGAAATCTACAGACAGAATGTAATCATTGGCAGAGTACACATTCAATTACTGTGACAGTAATGGAAACCATGTTATTTCTTCTGAACATGAGAACTGAAACTCATGTATACACATTTGAAAGCATGGGGAAAGTGATTCTTAAGACCTACTCCAAGAGAAGTTCAACAGATACCGACAGCAAAAAACGGAAATTATTTAGTAAAAAGCATTGACTCATTACAGCTCATTAGATATACAAAGTGAATACAGTAATGTAGAATTCCACAAAAAATAATTTTGTTGTTGTTTAGTGACAAAAAATTATGAGATCTTGTTCTGAGCCAAGTCTGAACAACACAGAGTGTATTAAAAATTAATAATGAAAAAATTAAAATCATTAACGAAAGTAAAAAATAAATATCAGGCTGTTAACAGTAGCGATAACACCTTAAAAGCTATGTTTGGAGCCAGACAGGACAAATAATATAAAATACTAAAAAAAAATTCACTCTTCTGCTGTCATCATTATACCAGGCCTTCACAATAATCAGCAGAAAGAAATATCAAAACCATACATAGCACTAATGGAGCTCAAGGTCCACGAGTTACTCGAATTGTCCTGGGAGGGATGGAATGACAAGTGAGTCACTCCAGAAACTACAAAGTTCACTGGCCGAGTTGTTCAATACTAAACAGTTCTGTTCCATGAGAAAACTCAAAAGAAAAAATCAAAATTCAATAATCGAGAAATCAGTCACAGTTAAAATCTAGTAAGTGGTCTTCTAGACCATTACTGAGATAGGAGGATAAATACATATCTAGGAGAGGAAAACATGAAGGTGATGGCTTTTGCAGATGGTCTGTTGATCTGGGGTGGTGATGAAAAGGAAGTGTAGTGGCAGTTGGATGTAAGGACAGACAGTGTGGAGGAATATGGCCTGAAATTTAATATAAAGAAATGTAAGCACAAGAAGACTAGGATAACCCAGGGAATTGTGATGGCAGATGAACAAGTAAAGAAGGTAAGCAGGTTTGTGTACTTGGCGAGTGTATTAGAGGAATGTGGGGGAAATGATGGTGAGATAAGTGAAAGAGCAAGACAAGCAGAGGCATTTAAGGAGCAATGACATGCTGGATAATGTATTTAATTAGCTAATACTTATTACAGCATACAGAAATGCCATAAAGCTTCGGTAATCTTTTCTGAACAAATGGCAGTGAAACTGTAATGAAGCTGTGTACCTCTGACAGTGGTTCCAATGCCCCCTCCGGTGCGGTGCCCCTCATGTCGACCACAGGCACCGGAGGTGCGACCCGCTGGGGGGCTTGTGGAGGCAGAGGTGGAGTACCACAGGTGGAGCTGCCACAGCCATTACCCTCACCGTCCGACAGTAGGACGTCTACTTTCGAGATCACCTCTCTGATCTCAGACTTTATTTCTGTGGCCAAAGACTGTAAAGAAATGGAAAATAGACACCTCGTTACAGATAAATTTAAAAGATAATTTGATATGAGAAATATCTTAATGCATCAGACTTTGACATCACAGAGATATGTATGCATTTTAACATGCTGAGAGCAAGATACAGATTTTGAAATATAATTACAAACAACAATGTTTAAATATCATTACTCAAGTTTTTTCATTAATATAACAAAAAAAATTCAGTATCTTTGACATAATGTAACTTTGAGACTCTGGTAGTTCAGGGGTTAAGGCACCTGCTTAAAATACTTCACGGTCCAGTCTCTGGTTCAAATCCCAGTGGGGCCAGGTATGTTTAAGAGTTGTGTTTGATCATATGACATTTCGTGGTTTTGATTCCATGTTAAACTGTAGGTCCCAGAGGAAAGGAACTGTCTGTCCTGCTTCTGACACAATAACTTAGTATGCCTCCTTCGGAAAGATTCAATTAACCTTCAGGTTGTGGATTAAGTTCTTTTTTTCTTTTTTTTACCTTTAAGACACAAACAAGAAAATTCTGACTTGGGTACAATTTCTACAAAAAAAGTGCTTGGCTGTCAAGTAAGAACGAAATTCCATAATTTCTTTAAAGGCTGTTTCTGATATGTTCTCGTCAACAAAGAATATCCCAACAACTAAGTCTCTTATAAGACCTGATAAAGACACTACTGCTTTTTACAAAAGCTTTAAGACAAAACACCAATGTTAACAATTAAATTTTTGGTTGTAAGCACTTTGTTGTCTTTATGATACACTCTGAAATTTTCTATCTTTCAGTGCACTTCTTTTTATTGAGGAGTTTAAATTAAAAATACTAATCCTCTTGATATTTCCAAGTTAATGTAAATCTGTAGCAAGCAATTTCTTAGTCAGTCCATACCTACATTAGAAAATAAAGAAGAGTAGGGGAAAAATCTAACACTTAACACAGATGAAGGCAGGAGGACCATACAAACATTTTACAGTGTTTCAACAAATAACCTTTTTCATGATAGAGGTGACATGTCAAGAGGAAGGATGTGTACACATGAACATATATCTGCCTAAAATTCCTACCCTCACCTGTGGCAAATGATGGGTTATTTTCCCTATCCTTGTGTATTTTCATCGCTTACCAGCAATTTCATTGTCACCACTATCCATATTTACATTTGATCTCAAGCACCAAGCACTTTTTTTCCCCACGAAACCATTATTGCACTAAAGGACTGAAGTCTCTCTTCCACTGAAATTTCTTCAACGTGACTGCAAATTAACGTCTGCCTTTCCTTATTTCCTGCTTCAGTATAAAACGCACAACCCACACCTCTTTTAAAGTATTATAGCTTTCCAGTTTATTTTCTCAGAAAACATGAGATCCAAAAACTGGATAAATTTACAGATTGTAGTGGAACATCTACAAACAAACTGCAGAGTTTTTTATATAAAAATTTCAAGCAGCTTTTTCTAACTAATCATGTAGAAATTAAATGGTTAGAAATTAAGTCCAACAGAATTTTTTCCAACTAATTTCTTCTGCATCCCTTCAAAAATTACCACTTTTCTTAATTATATTTATCGAGGTTAGATGGCTAGTCGATGACAATGTTATTCAGCCAGAAGAGAATTACATGTGAAGAATGAAAAGGAGAATAGTGATGGACTTTGTGGAGGAACTATATGGCATTATCTGAAGTTATGCTGAGAAACAGAAAACTGAAATCTTGATGGCTGGACTGGGAATAGAACCCAGGTTCGCCTAAATACTTGGCTTGAATGATAGTGGTCATCCACTAGGCGCAATGACAAATTGCACCAAGTTTCAAATTATGCAAGCTTTCCTATTAATTATTATAACTGCTGTCTGTAATCAACAATGAATTATCTTTTAATTTTGAAGCAATAAAATGACATACTTAACCAAAAGTTATTTATACTGTTTTACAGACAAATCTAATTCTATTCTAAGATCAATAATAAAAAATATTGGCACCCGAGCTATCTCAGTATCTGTAGGTCAGCCGACCAGTGCAGATGTCTCCACACCTGATGAAGATGGTGGAGCTAGCTGTTGAAATATCGTGTTTTTACAACACAATCCGGTGGAACACCCATGAAGACTTCATTGCTTTTATTGATTATGTGTTTATTATATAATTAAACAAAGGAAATGGCTTTAGGCAATATGAATTACGAGGAAAGGGAAAATGACTCGTCACTCACCAAAGTTGAAGGCAGCGACGGGAGAAGAACATATACCACGAACACACAAATATACACAATATTTCGGTCTTACACCTTCTTCATGTTAAAGAGAATGAGTCATGTGGTTTGGGAGGTGTGCACACGCCGAAGACTGTTACATGACTGAGTGGATTATCAATATGGCGATGGGACTAAGATGTTATATGTAATTATGTATATCGCAGAAGTTGATAGACGTAGTAAAATATCAAAGGTTACGGAATGTGGAGAAGAAAACAAAAAATATAGATATATAATTTTGGAAAGAAAAAAATTAAAAATATAAAATACAGATATATAAATTACATGTAATTAATTAAATGACAATAATGCTAATACTGATAATAATGAGTGATGCGTCAAGGAAAGGAATTTTATTGGTGGTTGAGGCCAGATGAGTGTCTGGTTTCTAGGATATTTTGGTATGCAAGTTCCCATCTTCGAAGTTCCGGAAGCGGTGGTGGCTTCAGGGAAAACTCTTATTGCTCTCAAGGTGAAACATTCATTGAAGTTGTTGGAATTGTGGTAGTTAGCATATTCAGGTATTGGCAGATATAAATTGCGGGTGTGGACTGTTTGTCTGTGGCCATTCATTCTGGTCGAAAGTTGTTGTGTAGTCAGGCTTGCCGCCATTGCACAAGTTCCTATATAAGTCGCCTCAGAACTTCGAAGATGGGAAGTTGCATACCAAAATATCCCAGATACCAGACAACCACTCGGCATCAACCACTGATAAAATTCCTTTCCTTGATGCATCACTCATTATTATCAGTATTAGCATTATTGTCATTTAATTAATTACATGTAATTTATATATCTGTATTTTATATTTTTAATACTACTTTTTTTCCAAAATTATATATCTATATTTTTTGTTTTCATCTCCACATTCCTTATCCTTTTGATATATTACTACGTCTATCACCTTCTGCGATATACATATGTGTATATAACATCTTAGTCCCTTCGCCGTGTTTATTATATGTTTTTTATGGTACTGTTGGTAACTACAGCTGGTAAATGCTTCCATATTCAGAACACATCCACATCTGTGCTCAGATATGTAGTATCAAGACTAGAACATTCTTACTGGAATGCCAAAAAAAATGAGAGCTGAGAAACAATTTTTTAAAAACCACAAATAGATAGCCACAGTACCATTGACACTAGTTGAGGAAGTTCATGTGAATGATTTTGCTTTTACTTCAGCAGAATGAATCTACTTCTGACCCAAGTTTAATGTGGGTTTGATTGTAATCCATAACAAGGTATTGAAGTGATAGAAATGGACAAGAATAAAGACCAGTAGAACACCCTACAAGATTGTTGAATAAGATTAAGGTCGATTTTCAAAATGAGAAAGAATAGATCTATAGAGAGAAGAAAAACGTCAATACAGAGATAAATGCAAGATACCAAGATGATGATAACAATTTAAGCCATATTCAGTACATTAATTGGAGCAATTGCTGAAGATCTCTTCATTGATCATTACTGCAGATCAAGAAGCAAATGAGCCAAAGATCACTATCACAAGGATGAACAAAATTTTGATCATTCTTCGTTAAAAAAAATGTTTTAGAGGAGCTTTCCTCAGTCTGTATTAATACAGCTAGTACACATTATTGACATTCTCCTAATATTATAGCTAACTTAACTTTATTTGCCTGAACAACAAGTTGGCTTACATGATTTGAATTTGTATTCTGCAATAATTGACAGATTGTAAAAAAAAAATTAACAAGAGTATTGATGCTAAAACAGCATAAATTTTAAACTACCATTCTTTTCCCCCAAACATAAAAGCAAAATTTTGTCAATATCTTAGTAAATCTTAAGAAAATATTCCAAAACCTGATATGCTAAAAAAAACGTCAATACAGAGATTAATGCAAGATACCAAGATGATGATAACAATTTAAGCCATATTCAGTACATTAATTGGAGCAATTGCTGAAGATCTCTTCATAGATCATTACTGCAGATCAAGAAGCAAATGAGCCAAAGATCACTATCACAAGCATGAACAAAATTTGTATCATTCTTCATTAAAAAAATGTTTTAGAGGAGCTTTCCTCAGTCTGTATTAATACAGCTAGTACACATTATTGACATTCTCCTAATATTATAGCTAACTTAACTTTATTTGCCTGAACACCAAGTTGGCTTACATGATTTGCATTTGCATTCTGCAATAATTGACAGATTGTAAAAAAAAATTAACAAGAGTATTGACAAAAAAGCAAAATTTTGTCAATATCTTAGTAAAATCTTAAGAAAATATTCCAAAACCTGATATGCTAAAAAAAACTATGTGTAAGAACACTGGCAGCTTACATACAGAAACTCCACAAAGAGAAGTTCCATCAACGAATTCCAATAGAACATACCTGCCACACATCACCATTTCCTCTCTTCAATGGTTATTTGCCTTAGTATCCAAATTTAACTTGAAGTTAGTAAGATACCATGCCAAAAGGATGTGAAATGGTAGGAACCCACCTGTGTGACATTGTGGACGTAAGCAGCAATATCCTCGGACGGCGAAGGAGATGGTGGACTGGCACGACTGAGGTCTGTCTGGCTACCACAACTACGACGTCCGAGGGATCCGGCCTCCTCGGCAGCCGAGCCTAGACTGTAGCAACGCGCTCGCCCCCATTCACCAGAACTGCAACCACAATAAGAAAGGCAAACATAGAATAACCAGCTAACATGCTCTAACAAGTAAATAGCAAAAAATCCTAATCCTTCTATTGCCATGTATGTAATCACACCACATTGCTATCTTAAATTACTAAGGTTTAAAACCCAACATTAGTATAGCAGCTAAGGATATTGACCTAAGTATTCATAATCTTAAATTACTCTTTGTCCAAGTACATAATACTTTCTCTGAGCTAAATGATACAACCTGGTCTTGGTCTGAGGTAGTCCCTTTCTTCACTATCCTCTACAACCCGCAAACAATGATGTGGATAAGTGTTTGTCCATAACCTACTGAAGCTGAAGGCAAGAAATCTGTGATAACAAGATGATGTTTCAGATGGACCCATAATGATTTCAGAATATTTTTGTCATTCCATATTTGGCGAGTGACGGATTTACTTTCCCTGTTCTTGTTTGTACTGTGTCAAATCCTTTGTTCAACCATATTTTCCCCAACACCAAACAGATCCTCCAGCTTACTGTGATTGATTCCATAACTTGTGCAGATAATATTTCATTCATTATAATTATTTTAGTTTGGTCAGAACAGGCATTTGTCTATACTGTGAAGTACAGAAGGCAATTTTATTACAGTAGACAAATACACTTCTTATACCAAAATCAGTTACATATTCATCAATGTTATTCATACCCATTTGCCATTTTTCTAACAAATTCATAATGTACTATTTCTAAACTGTATTTGGTTTATTTCTGAGAAAATTCTCCAGGTGCATTTTTACAGCTCCCTCATTAGCAAAGATCTAGATTTTGAAGGAATTCTGCAATGACGTTAACATGTGATGGTTTAAGGCATCTGGCCCAGACATTATCATGAAAGATTAACAAAAACAGCCAAATCATAAGAATTTCTTCCAGGTGATTAATGATGTGTGGAGTCTGGCACTGCAATGGTGGAAGACAACACCCTCACCATTTGCCAAGTATGGAGATTTCTTACTTACTGCACAGTTCAGTTTACTTAATTATATGTTATGATTCTGCCTGCTGGTAAAATATCATAGTAAAGCTTATCTTTGACATCCCAACAAAAGGAAAGTAAATTTTATTCCAATTCAATCCAGCCTCTGGAGTTCTTTGCTGTTACTTGTTGGTTTATCTTCAAGATCTCTTTCACATTAAATTTCAAAGACAATCAATTTTTCATCATCAGTCAGCATTATCTTTAAAAATAAGGAAAGCAAGGTGGAGGTCTCGTTTCAGTGCTTTAGTTGGGAATCTTAAGATAATACGCTACTGGCAAAATTTTCCCCTGTTAATTTATGCAGCAACCAAACACCGAGATGAAGAATACATTCCAATGAGCACAAATATTTTTCAATGTTTCTACGAGAGATGTTCAAAGCAGCAGAAATTTCTCACCTTGAATGGGATGGACTTGCATCACTAAATGCTTTGAAATTATCTCAGTGTGGTGGGCCACTAACACATGAATCTGAGAGCAGAATTTTACAAACCGATTTTGATATATACACCATTACAGTATATACTTAGGCATATCATTCAGCCTCTTGCAGCTCATTTACCCTTTTTTTTTATGATTAAAATCAAAATGGTGAAAACATACGTTCTGTCAGGTATTTATTAAATTTTATAACTGCGTGACAAAATTTTATTCTCAGAACCGTGAATTAGATTGGATAGTATTGCATTGTATTTCTAAAGTCAGTTTCTAGGTTTATTCAAGCTAGAAGCAGATTTTTACAGTTTTCAATAAAGTATTTCCAATTTCAACATTCTCAAGCATTTGCCTGGAGTGGTATTGCGAAAGTTTGTATTCAAATTATTTATTTTCAGCTAAACTACTAAAGTTACAAAATATTTGATAATAACTTGAGTTAACGTTTGTTATAAGATCTAGCGATTTGCGAAATTTCAGAGAGATAGAATTATTTTTTTATTGTCAAGGTCAAAATTTGATGAAGAAACCTTTCTGACATGTGATCTGATATAGGATTAGCCTTCCAGAAACTACCCAGTATGAAGTGATAGCTTTGCCGTTTCCCACAGTTCATGAGAGAGCAGGCAGACACCTAGAATTTTCCTTGTTTGCAGCAAGTGCATTCAGTCACCCAGTCTTTGAGAAGCAGTACGCATAATATGTAGTCTCATGCAGTAGCAGTCAGTTAGTCTTTGAAAGAGAGTAGGCTTGTCAACATGCAGCTTAGCTCATTCAATTTTATCATAATGTTGCAGTAAAATAGTATTTTGCCAAGTGGGGCCTCGGGATTTCTTAAGTTTTGGTCACTGGCTAACCAATTGCCTTAACAGAAGCGTTCGACGAGGTTTTTTTTATATGTACATTTAACTAATAATCAATAATACAGTGAACTTTGGAGTGTGGTTAGGCTCGAATGCTTAATTGAATTTGCAAACTTTACTTCTGTGACTTTCATTGCCTATTCAGTTATTGACTGTGCAAGATTTTCAGAATATAGTGAGTTTAAACAACAACCAACTCTTTAACATTATTTACCGATACATTTTCCTTAGTCTGAGGTAGAAAGAAAGCTAAGTGGCAACCTGTATATTGTAGCATAGTCATAACTGGACTATTCAAGGCTTACACACGGTCACAGTTATGGCAAAGCTTTTGCCTCCACCCCAAGGCAAAGCACCATTCTTAAAGTTCTACATGTCCATTTCCAAAGTCACTACACACACACACACACACACACACACACACACACACACACACACACACACACACACACCAATATCTGTAAAACAAACATTTTCTGAAATTTGTACACATACAGTTGTGTCATAGGGAAGCAATAAATAGAGTACTTAAACTAATTTGCCAACCCACTATTTTTAAGTTATTTTGTTTCAAATTTAGCACCGTTCTCTTCTCTCTGTCACTTTCTGTCCCATTTTACAGTTTGAATAAATACGTTCAAAATCAGCTGTTTAGGATTTTTGTTATTTATATATACATTCATTCTTTCCGACATTTACAATATTTATAAACATTTCTCGGGAAACAAACCGAGTTATAAATAAACAACGCCGAGAAAAATTACATTCATTTATTTACAATATTATTTCTTCTAAAATATCCAAAAACCACATACAAATTAATGTAGTTATATGTTAAAGTGTGTTAGAGCACTTATTTTTTAAAATAATTTATTAAGTTCAAGAACACTATTTCATGGTACACTGAATAGTGAAATAGTATGATGCAGTGTACCTTTTCAAATAGTAGCTGTTGTCGTGTCATTTGCTGTCACAACATTTTCAGCAGTCAGATTTTTACTAATCCAAGAAAAATACTTTTTTATCTGGAGACATGTATGAGTAGCACCCAAGTCTATGACCCAAACATCGCTATTTAATATAGCTGATTCACATGAAACACTTGTTGTCACTGCACTAGATAAACATTTGTTGCTTGACTTATTGGGACATACCTTTGCAAAATGACCGTCTTGTTTGCAGATAAACAACTTGCCTTTGCCATTTTTCCTTTTCGTATTCCTTTCTTACAGCGTTTTCCATCTTCGCTGCTAGATTTGACATCTTTGCTACTAGATTTGACGTCTACAGTTTTGTGTGTTAAGTTTCTTCTCGAATAATTCAGACTTTTTCATGTCTTCGTTTTCTTGTCATCTTGAAGTTTCAGCAAGAAAACGCCTTTCACTGTAGCACATGTACACTTGCTTTCTGGTAGATTGCACAAAACTGTTACAATGGAATCAGATTCCTCAGAAAAGCCGCACAAAATCATCACAGTTAAATTTGCATCTTCTATGACATTGCCAATACTAGCAAGATCTGCTACAGTTCTGTTTGTGTGTCCCAAATATAATTCCACTGAATTATAATTAGTCAGTTTCAATATTAATACAATTTCTGCCCGAGGTGCATAATACGAAATTTGCTGTCACATGCTTTCTTAGCATTTGTTAAGTGCTGAATACGTATTTGCTGTTCATAGGGTACAGCAAGTGTGACCTTTGCATAAGCTTTCTTTTGTCTTGATGCATAATTACTTTTACAGTTGGATCTGTGTCGGCAGTCGATTCTTCTTTGCCTGGTTCAACAACTGGCCAT
This sequence comes from Vandiemenella viatica, assembly GCA_031002005.1. Taxonomy (NCBI): domain Eukaryota; kingdom Metazoa; phylum Arthropoda; class Insecta; order Orthoptera; family Morabidae; genus Vandiemenella; species Vandiemenella viatica. The sequence continues at coordinate 40,289,402 of CM061918.1, read as the reverse complement.
AAATTACTTTTAATCATAACCATTTTGATTTGGTAACTCCTCAATGCGTAATTTATACCATTCAACTTGGTTTTAGTCATAGACTGATGATCAGACATGTAGAATTGATTTAAACAACTTCTGTCTGTCATAGTTTTCTCGTTAAAAAATCCTTAGCCAACTTTTTATAATCACCACTACAACTGTTAACAAATGTGCAATGACTTTCACAGTTTATAACACCTCTGTGCTGTAACTGGGACCATAACCACTGTTATTATTAAATTTTAGCAGTTAAGCGCGTAGACGAGTGGTGCTTGAAAATAAACTATAAAGGACACAATATGAACAGCAATGCTTTATTAACATTTAGACGCCAATGTATAATACAACGTACAACACCATAGTCCAGGGAGATTATAAGCAATGCAAAGAATACTTCAACCTCCGTGCGTTGCACTAATAATCTCTACAAATATTTTCTATAAAGTATTTTTAACAAGGGCCTGATAATGTTTTCATCATTAAAAGTCATCTTAACTAAGTTTTAACTCTTATCTATAAATGTTATGTTGTCAAAGTGCTCAAATCTGGTTTTGGATTGTTCTGCACCACTTTATTTGCAGCAATGCAAATTATTCCAACAGTAATATTACAGGAGGAAACGTCTGTTCTGTAAGCTTACTGGCTCTTTAACAATATTTAATTATTATGCACAAACATCTAAAATCAATGTATTTACCCATAAATTTAAATTTTGTACTAATTGATACTCAGGATATATCTTTGGCGATTTTGAGTCTCAACGTACATGACTCACCGACAAGGAGGTTTATACAAGTAATGCTCTCGGGTGACTAGCCGAGTTATAGAAGTGTTATAATAGTCACACAATATTTCGGCACTCTGAATCGTTGGCGCCATCTTCCGGTGAAGTGAGGTCAGGAACATGCGAAGCTGCTGAGCTGGACCAGATTCCCGCTGCTAACCTCTGATTGGTCGGCTGTGGAACCAGTCGTAGCAGGGGTCAAATCTCGATGCGGCTTGAATCGATGCCAAGGTGGAGTTACGGCTAGATTTGATGTCCTTTTTCACATGACATATAGCGGATGGGCTTAAAATCACTGCTCCTTCGAAGAAGATATCCGAAAACAAAGCCTTCACGATAAATTGTTTGTCCAACTGATGGGTCAACACGAATCCGTTGCGGGCCTCATATTGAGCCATGCTGCCACGTGATTGGTCAGATTTGTAACCAATGGTAGCCGGGGTCCTGCCTCGTAGTAACTCATCGTTCGGTAGAAGGAAAAGTCAGAAGGCAAAAACTTACCCATAAGCTGATCATTAATGCCAGAGCAACAAATTGCTCGCTTATGTTACTACCGAACTTTCCGTTGATCTGGACGCGCCGTGTAATGCGTCTCGGTCGCGCTGTCGACGTATAGTATTGATGATTGGCGTCCAGGCTTCACTCAGCTGGTACCCGCTGTCGCGGTTGACGAGGTTAGACGCGAGACGAATTTCTACTGCTTCTGTAAGGATGCTATTCCAGAAGCTACCAGTATGCGCCAGTACTCTGGTATTTTCGAAATCAAAACCATGGCCATGTTCTAGACTGTGTTCCGCCACCGCAGACTTTTCTTTCTGCCCCAGACGAACGTGTCGTGCATGTTCTAGGCAACGTTGGTGAACACACCGCACCGTCTGGCCAATGTAGCTCTTTCCACACTCGCAACTAATGCTATATACCCCAGGTGTCCGCAAAACAAGGTCATCCTTGGGGGAGCGCAAGATGTTCTTCACCTTCGGTGGTGGCAGGAAAATGGTCTTGATTCCACTTTTTGCTAGAATCCGTCCTATCTTGGACGTTGTGGCGCCAGAGTACGGCAAGAAGGCGAGACGATCAGGTGGCTCTTTCTTGGTGTTGTTGATACTACGTGTCGGCTCTCGGAATGCCTGTCTTATCTGATAATCAGTGTACCCGTTGCGTCGAAAGGTCTGACGCAGATGACTCAATTCATCGGGTAGACTGTCCGAATCGCATATCGCTCGCACCCTATGTACAAGCGTGCTGAGTACCGTCTTGCGCTGTGCCGGATGGTGATGGCTACGCGCGTTCAGGTATAGGTCTGTGTGCGTAGGTTTTCTGTACACAGAATGTCCCAGAGACCCGTCAGGTTTCCTTTCTATTAGAATGTCTAAGAAAGGCAGCCGGCCTTCTTCTTCCACCTCCATCGTAAACTTGATGTTTTCGTTTCTGCTGTTAAGATGATGGAGAAAGGCTTCAAGGTTGTCTCTGCCGTGTTGCCAGACCACAAAGGTATCATCTACGTATCGGAAGAAAGCGGTGGGCTTCATAGGAGCGCTTGCTAGTGCCTTGTCTTCAAAGTTCTCCATGAAGAAATCAGCAATAACTGGCGATAAAGGACTGCCCATGGCCACTCCATCAACCTGTTCGTAATACTCCCCGTCATACAAGAAATACGAGGATTGGAGTGTGTGCCGGAATAACTCCAATATGACAGGCTCAAAATGCTGTTCCAGTAGACACAGAGTGTCAGTGAGAGGGACCCTAGTGAACAGTGACACCACATCAAAACTCACTAATAAATCATGTTGCTGCAGATGGAGTTCTTTGATAACGTCTATAAATCTTGCAGAGTTGGTCACGTGATGAGGACCTTTACCCACTTATGGTGTCAGTAGCCCAGTTAGATATCGGGCAAGCAAATATGTAGCTGATCTGATGGTACTTACTATTGGCCGCAATGGGGTACCCTCTTTATGGATCTTGGGGAGTCCATAGAGCCTTGGAGGAACAGCAGCCCGGGGTAGTAGTTGTTTAACTGTGTCTTCTGGCAGCCCTGAGTTCTTAAGAAGAGCTGTCGTTTTTCTCACCACGGCGTTGGTAGGATCCCGTGCAATCTTGCGATAGGATGTGTCTTTCAGGAGTTCTTCCACCTTTTGACGATAATCTTCCATAGTAAGCACTACAGAAGCGTTACCTTTGTCTGCCGGTAAGACAATAATGCCTGTGTTTTTCCGCAATGCCCGAAGTGATCTCCTCTCTTCTTAAGAACTCAGGGCTGCCAGAAGACACAGTTAAACAACTACTACCCCGGGCTGCTGTTCCTCCAAGGCTCTATGGACTCCCCAAGATCCATAAAGAGGGTACCCCATTGCGGCCAATAGTAAGTACCATCAGATCAGCTACATATTTGCTTGCCCGATATCTAACTGGGCTACTGACACCATTAGTGGGTAAAGGTCCTCATCACGTGACCAACTCTGCAAGATTTATAGACGTTATCAAAGAACTCCATCTGCAGCAACATGATTTATTAGTGAGTTTTGATGTGGTGTCACTGTTCACTAGGGTCCCTCTCACTGACACTCTGTGTCTACTGGAACAGCATTTTGAGCCTGCCATATTGGAGTTATTCCGGCACACACTCCAATCCTCGTATTTCTTGTATGACGGGGAGTATTACGAACAGGTTGATGGAGTGGCCATGGGCAGTCCTTTATCGCCAGTTATTGCTGATTTCTTCATGGAGAACTTTGAAGACAAGGCACTAGCAAGCGCTCCTATGAAGCCCACCGCTTTCTTCCGATACGTAGATGATACCTTTGTGGTCTGGCAACACGGCAGAGACAACCTTGAAGCCTTTCTCCATCATCTTAACAGCAGAAACGAAAACATCAAGTTTACGATGGAGGTGGAAGAAGAAGGCCGGCTGCCTTTCTTAGACATTCTAATAGAAAGGAAACCTGACGGGTCTCTGGGACATTCTGTGTACAGAAAACCTACGCACACAGACCTATACCTGAACGCGCGTAGCCATCACCATCCGGCACAGCACAAGACGGTACTCAGCACGCTTGTACATAGGGTGCGAGCGATATGCGATTCGGACAGTCTACCCGATGAATTGAGTCATCTGCGTCAGACCTTTCGACGCAACGGGTACACTGATTATCAGATAAGACAGGCATTCCGAGAGCCGACACGTAGTATCAACAACACCAAGAAAGAGCCACCTGATCGTCTCGCCTTCTTGCCGTACTCTGGCGCCACAACGTCCAAGATAGGACGGATTCTAGCAAAAAGTGGAATCAAGACCATTTTCCTGCCACCACCGAAGGTGAAGAACATCTTGCGCTCCCCCAAGGATGACCTTGTTTTGCGGACACCTGGGGTATATAGCATTAGTTGCGAGTGTGGAAAGAGCTACATTGGCCAGACGGTGCGGTGTGTTCACCAACGTTGCCTAGAACATGCACGACACGTTCGTCTGGGGCAGAAAGAAAAGTCTGCGGTGGCGGAACACAGTCTAGAACATGGCCATGGTTTTGATTTCGAAAATACCAGAGTACTGGCGCATACTGGTAGCTTCTGGAATAGCATCCTTACAGAAGCAGTAGAAATTCGTCTCGCGTCTAACCTCGTCAACCGCGACAGCGGGTACCAGCTGAGTGAAGCCTGGACGCCAATCATCAATACTATACGTCGACAGCGCGACCGAGACGCATTACACGGCGCGTCCAGATCAACGGAAAGTTCGGTAGTAACATAAGCGAGCAATTTGTTGCTCTGGCATTAATGATCAGCTTATGGGTAAGTTTTTGCCTTCTGACTTTTCCTTCTACCGAACGATGAGTTACTACGAGGCAGGACCCCGGCTACCATTGGTTACAAATCTGACCAATCACGTGGCAGCATGGCTCAATATGAGGCCCGCAACGGATTCGTGTTGACCCATCAGTTGGACAAACAATTTATCGTGAAGGCTTTGTTTTCGGATATCTTCTTCGAAGGAGCAGTGATTTTAAGCCCATCCGCTATATGTCATGTGAAAAAGGACATCAAATCTAGCCGTAACTCCACCTTGGCATCGATTCAAGCCGCATCGAGATTTGACCCCTGCTACGACTGGTTCCACAGCCGACCAATCAGAGGTTAGCAGCGGGAATCTGGTCCAGCTCAGCAGCTTCGCATGTTCCTGACCTCACTTCACCGGAAGATGGCGCCAACGATTCAGAGTGCCGAAATATTGTGTGACTATTATAACACTTCTATAACTCGGCTAGTCACCCGAGAGCATTACTTGTATTGTCAACGCCGAGAAAGACTTCGTAATTATATAAGGAGGTTTATTTTTTTTTTTTATCATAGACTATTCAGTGTAGTTAAAGCTCTGTAACCTGCCATAACCATGTGATTGTATACATCAAGACTGAGGTCTGATAGAAACAAACCAACCAACAAATTTACAACAAAGGTAACAGATAGATTGGCAGTGACAAACAGGTTATGTTCTAAGGTATGATGCTAACTGAACCAAAAAATTAGCAGAATCCAACTCCATAAAAACTATTCAATCACAAAAAATATAACCTCATTTCTTACAAAATGTCTATCTACATAGTAAAAATTATAATTAAAACGGAGAGTAATCTCAAAAGCAATAGCAACATTGAAAAATATAAACACCGACTTTATTAAGTTGTAGTTGCTTCCAAAATCCCAACCCTCTCAATCCACATTCTTATGCAGATGAAGGGTTAGAGCACAAAAATTTCAAAACTAGTAAAAGAAATTATTTTCTTGTTTAACCCTGTAATCACACAAGGAAAGTGAAAGTTTGTTACTTTTTCCAATCTCTATTTTTTTTCTTTTCTTTTTAGTTATAGCCTCAGTAGTTCTTGCCTTTGACTGTTCGCTCCATTAACAAATTAACCAATTCTGCATGTCTTAAAATGTTACCCACCATCCTGTCTCTTCTTTGTATAAGACTCTTCTATAAACTTTTTCCCTCACCCATCACTTACAAAACATGTTCATTTCATACTTTAGCTGTCCACTTAATTTTCAGCATCCTTCCATAGCACCACATTTCAAATCCTTCAGTTTATTTTCTGTCTGGTAGGCCATACTTTGCTACCATAAACTGGTATGCTCCACACCTAGAGTTTTAAAAAGTATTGAGTCCTATTTCAGTATTTTAAACTGAAAGATTTCTCTTTTTCATGAAGGCTCTTTTCCTTAGTGTTATTCTGTTTTTAACATCATTCCTGCTTTTTATAGCAACATTGAAATACAAAAGTATAGAAGGTATAATGAAAAACAAGTTTATCTGTTGTGACTAATCATTGCTTTTTCCCCATCATCTAAAAGCAACCTTTTCTATCTTTAGGTTTGTATACTTCAATGCCTATAAAAAATAGTTCAATTATAACTCATTAAAAATAGTGTATTCTCTGAATGAAGTTAATGAACAGTGATAAGTAGAGACCAGAATACATGGAACACAAAAAGCTAGAAATATGCATGCAAATATGCATAAAAAATGCTTAAAATATGCATGAAAAGTGTCAAAAAGTATCAAAATATGCAACATTATATAATATAAAAATTATAATTTTTAGATTTTTTATTCCAAAATCAGGAAGCAATTAGTAAGTAGTTGGATAACATAATTATAAATTCGATAATTAACAATTACTTAACTTTTTTTCCCCTTTTGTAAATGCAAACAATCTGGTACTGTTCCAAATGTTCAATAGTAAGATTGTTTCTTCAATGTCTCAAAATATTTTTTATAAGTGGATATGGACCATTCCACAATCACTGATGTAACTGGGCAGTATTTGAAATTGAGTGCTGTGCTAGCAGTTACTGTTTCTGGAAAAAGTTTAACTGTCCTGTTACAAAAACTATCAATTTGACACAAAGGTTTACACCTGGGTTAGTGTTCAAAATATTTTCAAACTTCACTTTAAGTTTACACCGGAATACCTCTGGCATTGTGGATTTTATTTGTTAACTGAATAGATTCAGTCAATGTCAAGCCTTGAGTTTCAAGCTTTTTAATACTTGCAGGTATGTCAGAAAAATGAGTGCTAATCACAGCTACGGTTTTAATACTAGAATTGTTAAATGCTTCCTTGTACTGAAACTGTCATATCCTCTCCACTCTCAAAGTCGTTTACTACATCTTTAATGGCCTCGAAATGTTCTTTGTAAAACAGTACAGCTTCAACTGATGTCGCACATCGAGTTACCACTGGTTCTAGGGGTAAAGGCACATTTGGCAGTTTTTTTATAGCCATTATTATGAGAATGTGCATTAAGAAATGCTTTTTATGATGATATCAGTTTTTTTTACATTCCCAAATGTGGGTAGTAGTTCTTCAGTGAGTCATCGTAGACTAAGAGCTGAGCTGCTAGTAGGTTTTGCCAGCTACAATGTAAGATTTTATTTATTAATTACGTACACTACCGAAAAATATTGTAAATATAACAAAAATATGGATCATCACTTGGTTTTAAGTAAAATATGCAATAACTTGTGAAAATAGGCTTAATATGCAAATGCATATAATCCGGTCGCTAGAGATAACTTAAAAATATACGTTTCTAACTACCTTTCCCAGAGATTAAACAATACTAGTAATATAGCACTGTGCCTTACAGTAAACTTTTCACATTCTTTCCTATAATCTGTCCTAACTAGTTTTCCACAATCCTCCATTACAGTTAATTTCTTCATTTCAAAGTACCCATTACAATCTATGTGAGTAAACATCTGTTTCTGCAGTTTTTACCTTCAGCTGTCTTAAACTCTGAACTACCATCCAATCTGTTCACAAACCACTTTCTTATGTATTATTTCCATTCTGAAATATTTTTATTTTGTCCATCATTCTAATTAATTTTCAACATCTTCCTGAAGTACCACATTTCAAATCCTTAAATGTTTTGCACTTCTGATAATCTCTAGTTTATCGCATTTCCGTAGGGTTTCAGACTCATGTTTATTTTTGAGACTAAAAGATCTCTCTTTTTGAATCTTGATTTTATCTTGATTCAACTAAGGAAAAAGGAAGCGGCTTCTGGGCAATATAAATAAGAAAATAAAGGGAAATTAACCCACCACATACCAAAGTGGACGGATGCGACGAGAGGGAACACTTATGCTGACAAACAACTACATAATATTTCGGCATCTGCCTTGTTCACATGTAGAAAAATGGGCAATTAGGCTCGGAACGTGTGTACACAACGAACGTTACCTACATTAGGTAGCGTTTGTTGTGTACACACGTTCCGAGCCTAATGGCCCGTGTTTCTACATGTGAACAAGGCAGATGCCGAAATATTATGTAGTTGTTTGTCGGCATAAGTGTTCCCTCTCGTCACATCCGTCCACTTTGGTATGTGGTGGGTTAAGTTCCCTTTCTTTTATGATTTTGAACATACTGCTTGCAGCAACGGTAAATAGTTGAACAGATGTACAGTACAGCCAACCAGTTGCATCGATAATTCTAATAGTCTTTACCGGTTTCGACCAACATAAGCTGGTCTTCTTCAGAAGCACCTACTATCATGCTGTTTTCACAATTTTTAATTTGATGTCCTTGTATTTATTTGCAGTATTTGTTACCTCGGCAGGCATGAATTTTATGATTTTGAACATACTGCTTGCAGCAACGGTAAATAGTTGAACAGATGTACAGTACAGCCAACCAGTTGCATCGATAATTCTAATAGTCTTTACCGGTTTCGACCAACATAAGCTGGTCTTCTTCAGAAGCACCTACTATCATGCTGTTTTCACAATTTTTAATTTGATGTCCTTGTATTTATTTGCAGTATTTGTTACCTCGGCAGGCATGAATTTTATGATTTTGAACATACTGCTTGCAGCAACGGTAAATAGTTGAACAGATGTACAGTACAGCCAACCAGTTGCATCGATAATTCTAATAGTCTTTACCGGTTTCGACCAACATAAGCTGGTCTTCTTCAGAAGCACCTACTATCATGCTGTTTTCACAATTTTTAATTTGATGTCCTTGTATTTATTTGCAGTATTTGTTACCTCGGCAGGCATGAATTTTATGATTTTGAACATACTGCTTGCAGCAACGGTAAATAGTTGAACAGATGTACAGTACAGCCAACCAGTTGCATCGATAATTCTAATAGTCTTTACCGTTGCTGCAAGCAGTATGTTCAAAATCATAAAATTCATGCCTGCCGAGGTAACAAATACTGCAAATAAATACAAGGACATCAAATTAAAAATTGTGAAAACAGCATGATAGTAGGTGCTTCTGAAGAAGACCAGCTTATGTTGGTCGAAACCGGTAAAGACTATTAGAATTATCGATGCAACTGGTTGGCTGTACTGTACATCTGTTCAACTATTTACCGTTGCTGCAAGCAGTATGTTCAAAATCATAAAATTCATGCCTGCCGAGGTAACAAATACTGCAAATAAATACAAGGACATCAAATTAAAAATTGTGAAAACAGCATGATAGTAGGTGCTTCTGAAGAAGACCAGCTTATGTTGGTCGAAACCGGTAAAGACTATTAGAATTATCGATGCAACTGGTTGGCTGTACTGTACATCTGTTCAACTATTTACCGTTGCTGCAAGCAGTATGTTCAAAATCATAAAATTCATGCCTGCCGAGGTAACAAATACTGCAAATAAATACAAGGACATCAAATTAAAAATTGTGAAAACAGCATGATAGTAGGTGCTTCTGAAGAAGACCAGCTTATGTTGGTCGAAACCGGTAAAGACTATTAGAATTATCGATGCAACTGGTTGGCTGTACTGTACATCTGTCCCTTTCTTTTCTTATTTTTATCTTGATTCCTGATACATATTTGTAAATTTAATCTACTGTCATTTTATCACTTCTTCCTTGACATTTGTCTAGCTATGGCTTATATTCAACACCAATTCTGCTCCTCACATTTTGCTGATGCCATTCAGTAATATTACTCTTATTTCATTTACAAGTTTACTTGAAACCTTAACTTTTTCTCTGTATGTTATAGTATTCATCACTGCAAATATAGGTCACTGAAATAAGATTACACTTACCCACGATGTGGCGGCAGGGAGGCGGTGGCCGGTGAGGCAGGACGTGGTCTCAGGGGCGTGCGAGCAATACATGGCAGGCTGGCGTGTCGCGGCAGCACTTCGGGAGGGGGTGACGGGGGCGACGGGGACGTGGGTGGCGTCGGTGGAGGGGCGGTCGTGGCGGGACCCGAGCCGGGGTATGCCGCTCCGGAGGGAGGCTCGAAAGGAGCGCGGCTCTTCACGCGGCGTGCGTGGCCCAGCAACAAGTCCTGAGCCTCGCTCGGGAGCACAAACCACCGCAGACGCTCCGTCCGGTCGTCAAACAGGGCGCACTGGTCTGCCAGAGGACAGCGCTGAGCCATCTGTCCAAAGAAGTCAACTTCATGTCTGACACACAACGTCACTCTCATCTCAAAAACTGGATTCCTTAATACTAGTCATAATTTTTTTTTAAAAAATCTTTAAATTTTGGTAGGTGAAATAACAGTGACACTACAGTAATTTGATTAAACTGTCACTAAATTCTTAATGACGATTGCTCTTGTTTGCAAGCACAATTAGTCACCGTGGTGAAGCAATGATGATGCCACTTATTCTAAGGGCAAAATTAAAATTCTTTAATCTATAAAATACCACATGATCCTTTTGTATATAAGTAAGTTTTTCTACCTATTTGACTTTATCTGCCTAATTTTAAAGAAATTAGATCTTGCCATCCAAGTGACAACTGACTGAAATTAGTTTCAGATCAAAAAATGGGTGCAAACAATACATTAAATTTAGTAAATAATAATAATATAATACATAACAACATGAGACTTCAGATCTTGTGTTTATCGCTTTCTCAATCTGGAAAAAGTGAATTTAAAGTATAGGATGTTGAAGATGTAATAAACCTTAACCAAAACAACAGACAGGTAATGAAATCACAATTTAATTTTTACCAAGGTAAAGAGAAATGTGCAAATTTTAAAACCAAGGAAGCTCGGAAGTTTATAGAGAATATAATTTGAATGAGAGAACATTAGGTGCTTTCAAAGTTCACAATATTAGCAACAGTATTCTCTTCATATCAACATAAATATAAAATACATATTGTTTTCATAATATTTGCTCTTCAAAATAAGCAAACAAACAAATGACATCACTCTAAAAACTTCCAATATATAATAGAAAAGAGGCTACGTTGAGGGTAGTCTTGGTACTAGCAGTATGGATGTTGTAACAGTTTGTATACAAATAATGTCAAGTTTGTAACCTTTTCACCTAATATTCTGTAATAAAACATTATTATAACACCATTGGTGATGAAGAAAACGGTTCTACCAAACATTTTTTTAGATGATAATTTTAAAGTTCCATAATTGAACGGAAACTCAGCTCTTTGTTGTTATTTTGATGCAGCAATTTGTCACAGGCCTCTATATAACGGAATAAGTTACATTGCACATTTCATTTATCCAAAATATTGTATTAAAAATTTTATAAAATTATATTCTAAAAGTGATCTGAAATGAAGAAAGGGGACATTTTTGTTTCTGCCTCAGCATTTGAGGTACTATTAGAACTTTTTAGAGAACACAACTAGAATTTCTTTCAATTCTCCCCCCCCCCCCTTTTTTTACTGAAAAAAAAAATGCTCGAATGACTGCCCAAAGTGTCAGATTTAAACCACTTTTTGTTCCTCCATTCATATAATGTACCACTCTCTGGGTCCTGCGTAAGACATGTCTTGTTTGATTTAGTCTTAGACATGACTACTATACATCCAAAATATTGTTCATAAGTTATCTTTGGTATTTGTTTTTCTTCTCTCTCTCTCTCTCTCTCCTTTCTTATTTACTTTTGTTGCTGACAACCTGCATCTGACTTTAAGTGTTTGGTTTACTTTCTCTATACTGATAAAATGTAGTATACTTGTTGACCAGAATATTGTTTGATGTCTAAATAGTTATACAACGGTAACTTCAGATCCACTTAATCATAAAATGAGTACACTTGGTACACAGTTACTATGTTTCCGAGCCAAACATTACGAGGACATTCCTCAAGTACCACTCACCTTACGCGCCTTGTTGAAGATATTACGTGCAGTCTGCAGACACTCCGCATAGTCCTGAGGGAATGTACCGAGGCAGGACACTCGACGCTCGCTCACAGTCATCTTGCCGTCTGCGTAACGGATGTGGCCCAGCCACTTACGCTCTCTGAACACCTGCAACGTCCACAAATTACAGCCTGGCCAATACATCTCTACAATTTACAACTCTGTGTGCTGACACATTGTGAAGATGTTATGTGTAATTTCTGTATACGGGCAAAGCAATCTGATTTCTTCAATACCATACAATAACATTTACTGAAGCAAGTGACATGGTGACTGCTGACCAAGGCAGGATACAAAAATCGTTTTTGACCTACCCATTAGTTATTTTAATAACCAATCAAAGCCTAACCCTATGAAAACTCTGGTCTCTGCATCCCACATGAAAACAGCGAAGCCAAGAGAAGATTTAAACATTGTCTGGAAACGCCAACCATTCTCACACAGCGATATACCAAAATAACTGGAGGTAAAATTGGACATTAATCTCACATTTAAATTTCACTGTGAAGAAATAAAACTAGCATAACTCAGAGAAGACAACCGAATGTACTTTGAGTAGCCTCCTCCCCTGTTTTCCCACAGCAGAATACTCGGTCCATTCTTGGAGAAATTCTGCTCATATTAAACATGTTAACACTGCAATTGGTTACCTGTGACAAACCCATATCAGCAAAATATATCTTCACATGAGCACAGCACCTCCAAATCTGCTATACAATTTTCTAAGCTCACTGGCTCACCTTGACAGTTATTGGCTGGAGAATGGTGATGTGGCGTGCCAGCCTTCACTTGCAATTTAACAGCAACCAGAGATATATTAAAAATTAGAGGGTACGTGCACAGTTTAACAGCTAAGCAACTGTTATGAAATTTGCCAGAATACATTAATTAAGTTTGTTTTTCATAGCATTTCATTGTTTTAAAATACAGAAAAACTTTACGGCTGAAAAAAACGTGGAACTAATTATCAGATTTTCAGTGACATGTCTATAATGAAAGTTACATAAAAAACTAAAACAAAATATTTAAATTACTCATTGTCTACTGTAACAACAAATACCATGTTTCATTTCAGCCTAGGCTAAATTTCAGTTTAAATAAATCTTTCAATAATGTTGCTGCCTGACTAAAGTTTATACATTTCAGTTAATTTGCTTTTTATGTATTTCAATGACCATTTCCATTTAAGGTCTTTGTTCATGCTAACTGTAGGAGAGTTATTAGGTTATTTAAAGTGGACATCAGACTTCAGATATGTTACCTAAACGCATATTCTGGCAATTCAATTCTATGGAGTTACCTAACTATTAAACAACACTCATAATCTGAAATCTTTAGTAAGTTCTCTGGGCAGAATGCGATGACCAAAGATTATATAATGAATGTTTGCCCAGCTTCAATCAAGGACAACAAGATGTGCTTGAAGCAATTTTTGCTGCGATGAATGGTCACACACCCTTAAACTAAATAGAAATTCTTCAAATTTTAGAGAGTGAAAGTTAGGGTCAAATACAAGTCAGGTTTATATTTCAGCCAGTTTGAGTCATACAACCATGACTTTTGAAACAATTATAGAGTAGCACGATCGTCTCTGTCTGCATTTAATATATCTATTAATGATACTAAGTTCTTCAAGTTGCAGAGTGAACCCTTCGGGTGAAACATAGGTCAAATTCTTTTTTTGACCACATTAGGTCGACCTTTAATAATCTTCGACCGTAAAAACTGGAGCTATTCTAAACTCGTTACCATACGCAAGAAACTGCCACAGGATTGCACTAGTATCAAATAAATAGAAGAAGAAACTGAGAAATATAAGCCAATAAAAGGCTCCATGAATGGTTTTGAAGATCGACCAGCAAGATGGAGATCAAGAAAGAACATTATAAATAAAATAAAACCAATTCCACCATCATCCAAATTAACTAGGTAGAGCTATGGTGCAGTTTCGCATCTGCAGGATGTTGTTAAGACATTTGGGAGGAACTCACTCCTGGCTACAATCTTCCCCATGACACATAGAAGGCACTGAGTAGTCTCGGAACAGACTGTGTAGAACACAAAATCCATCAATGCTTTTGGAACGTATAACACTAGGAGTACAGTATATGATTTGTTTGCTGAAAATTTAATTTAGTTATGTTGGAGCACATGTTCTGTTGTTTAATCCCTATACATCTATTTATCCTTTTCTTATTTTATTTATTTTTTATCTTGAATTCTCTTAGCGTAATTCCACCATGCAACTATTTTGACCATTCATTAATTTTAAATTCTTTCATTGTTTTTGGTAAACTATTCAGTAATTTATTAATTTATTCCAAACTGAGACTTTTGCCAACAAAAGAAATTTTTCCCACTCCTTATACAAGAGTGAATCAAAAAGTAAGTTACACTTCCAAGTTATGGCTATTTACGAAACCACCTACACATAGGCAACACGGCTATGACAACATGCAATTTAAGTTCACTTTTAAATATTGTCCCCAAGAGGCTATAAACATTTCTCGGAATGGTCAACCAACTTTTTGTTTGTACAAATCACCTCTAGCACTATGTAACCACTTGGAGACAGCTGTTTTCACTTCATCATTTCAGAATCACTGTCCACTGAGATCCTATCTCAGCTTACTGAACACATGACAATCGAACGATAATGCAACACCTCATACGGCCTGCCAAATGCCCGAACTGCTCCAGCAATTCAAGGGGGAGATATGGCAATATCCTCCATACAATCCAGACTTAGCGCCATGCGATTATCATGTTATGCGATTTTGAAGCGATGAGGAGGTGAAAGCAGCTGTCTCCAGGTGGTTGGAGGCAATTTCTACACACCCGGAACCAAAAAGTTGGTTGACTGTTCTGTGAAATGATTACAATCTCTTGGGGACTATGCGGAAAAGTGTGTTGCCTATGCGCAGGTGGTTTCATAAATGGCTGTAAGTTATTTTTTGATTCGCCCTCGTACCTCAAATCAAGTGCTAGTTTGTGGTTATGATCAACTCTTCCCGTCCATGCACTATACGAAATTCTTCCACCAACTGAGGGGTTATACAGGGTTTCTCCAGTATTATGTTTCTTATCTAGATGCTCTGGTAAAGAAATGGAAGAAATTAGCACCAAAAGGTCTTAAAATCCAAAGTAATAAATCAGTTAGCACATCATTCGTCACTGATAACCTGATCACTTTCATCTCCTATGGAAACAGTCTTAAAAATTCATAGATCCGCTGAATTCTGTAGCCAAACAAATAACTGTAAAATCTTCAAAAGAAAAACTATAGGTAAGGCACGTAGATGAAAACACGTACAATGGCAATTACTGTTTAATTAGTAAAAAAATATCACACAGCCAGAATTATCTATACAACTGCTCTCCTCAAGTACCAACAGAGCTGCAAAACTTATAACTAGAGTCCCCAACTTTTCAAGGTCATATTCCAATACTACTTATTTTCTCTTTTTAACCCTTTTTCTGGGCAATTCAAAACTATGGGTGGCTTTACCGTGTTTGAGTGATGCCTCCACTCTGCAGTCTCTGGATTGAGGATGTATTGTGGCAGCAGCTTCCAGCCCTCTGTGGCTACCATCTTGAGAGCCTCCAGGACAAAAGCCACCTCCTGGTCCGGCATAAAGAAGGGAAACGACAGCCTCACAAATCCCGGCCGCAGCATCTCGAAACTGGAGTGTTCCTCGCGCCGACGCAAGTGAGACCGGTCCAGGCGCCTGGAATGGAAGTAATATTTCACAATTTTCATTACGGACAGAATGGGACGTATGTATACAGATTATTCATAAATTTCTGTCACAGAAGTGTGGCCTGTATGATAAGTAAGTAAATAGAGGCAGGAAAGGAGGTAGGGGGGCTAGCAGTATGTTGGTTTCAGAAATAAATGCTAAAATCAAGGGGAGTGATGATCTATAAGACAAATGTAAGCATGAACTAGCATTTCTTTCACACACTAATTTCAATGATGAAACTAAGGAAAATGGAAGTGGCTTCCAGGTATATAAATAATAAAGGAAAGGGAAATTAACCCATGACATACCAAAGATGATGGCTGCGATGAGAGAAAACACGAAGGCGGACAAACAAATATACAATATGTTGGTAATCTCCTTTTCTCAAGTAGTAGATAAACGGTCCACTAGGTTCAGAATGTGTGTGCACACAGAACGTCGCCCAATGGCTCGTTTCTCTACTACTTGAAAAAGGTGATTACCGAAATATTGTGTTTGTTTTTCCGCCGTCTTGTTTTTATCTTCTTTACGTCTCTTTTTAACATCGAGGTCTTTAGAGACGGGAAAGGATGGGGGGCAAGGATGGGGGCAAGGATGGGGGCAAGGAATGGGAAGGAATTCGGCCATGGCCTTTTGAAGGAAGCATCCCGGCATTTGCCTGGAGTGATTTGGGGAAACCATGGAAAACCAAAATCTGGATGCCCAGACGGGGATTCGAACCGCCGTCCTCCCAAATGCGAGGCGAGAACGCTAACCGTTACACCGCCCCGCTCGGTCGTCTTGTTTTCTCTCATCGCAGCTGTCAACTTTGGTATGTGGTGGATTAATTTCCCTTCCATTTATTATTTACAAACACTAATTTCAGAGATACTAGTTTGTAGTCCAAATAAAATGAAAGAGTAAGTTCTTATACAGCCTTTAATAATAAGTTTATCATACCATTACTTAAAAATAATGTACGTAGTTTACCTAATATAATGTAAGTAATAATCTTCTGCCTCTACAAGAAACAGTAAAATAAACATGACCTGTTAAATCTTGAAATTCACTCATAACCTGAAAGCAGTAGCAGAGAAAAGAAACAACAACAAAAAAGAGGGGGGGGGGGGTCAATTCATACCCACTTCCATTACTGCCACTAAACTTGGCAACACTGATCACATTTTGTTTTTACTAACGAAATAAATTTTTCCATCTTTTCCATCATGTAGCTTAGCAGGCATAACTAGGATTAGTGTCAAGAAGTATGAAGTAAACTGGCTGCAGCCTACTTTACGGTACCATGAAATCACATGTGATTTCAGAAAAGCATTTACTGTCAAAAAATGGGTGGCTGAAATTGAACCCCAATGGAAAATGTAGACGAAATGCATTGTTCAGAGAAGAAAGACTCGTGATTACTAATTTCTGAAGAGATTATACTCCTTACTTAGTTTCTTTTAATCAAATTCCTCAGTACTGCAGAACCATCACCATTACCAGATAACAATTGCAACTTGTTTCACTGATAAGTTGTAAAAAAGGCTTCATAATCATTATTTAAGCTTTTGTTTTCACTACCTGATCAACTAATGAATTTTTGGCAATATTTAAAAGGGCAGAGAAATTAAACCCATCTCTTGGCTGACAGAATTTCAGCAACTTTGTAAAGATGAACAATAAAAATATTTTTATTGTCTCATGACAAACAAACAAAATATCAATCTGTATGCATACTGATCAGCAACTCAAAAAGCACACACATATTTGTACCAGTTGCCCAAACCAACAATTTGTTTTTAAATGGAATATAAACTAATGTATTCAGGTGAACTGTGCATGTTTCTTCTCACATGATAAATTTATCATCAAAATCTGTGCTTATAGTTCTCCTGCCTCCAATTTTGACAAGGAATATCCTTTTTCGTGTAAACATTCCCTCGAAGCATTTTTCCTCTGCATTTCCACACAGATGTCATTATATCATATTAAATTGAAAGTTCTTATTTCTAGTAATTTATGAATTATTCTTTTATCTATTTGTTAAAATTAAATCATAAAATGATGCCTGCTTGGAGCCTAGATATAACATTTTAACAATTTTCCTATTGTTAGAGCAATATCATCCATTCAATATTTATGAATTACACAGTAAATGACATTATTATTTGATAAGTATACAAGACAACACTGAACCGAGTCATAAAGAAAAGCACATTACAACCAAAATTTCTTTCACTTCACTGGCACATAACATTACTGTCGTTTCAATACCTGTCTTCCATCAAGACGTCTTCATATTCACGAGCGAGGTCTTCCGAGATTCCCAGAAGGTCCTGAGCATAAGGTCCCGCGCAGGCACAGCCCCCACGCACCTGTATGCCGAATACATCATTCAGCACGGCACACACGAAATTGTGGTGCAGGAAAGTTCCTCGTGGGTGGCGAACCACGAATGAAAACACAGCGAGCCTCTTCGAAGAGGTAGCTGGGCCCAGCAGAACCAACTCGGGGATGGTTCGCACGTGAGACAGCACCATCCTGCATCACAAAAATTAGTACATTGCACCAATAACACTTTCATTATTATCTGATATTCAATTTAATGCTGTTTTATAAAGAGCAGAAACTTAACACAAGTGATTATAAAAGACACAATGCTCATGCTTGGAAATGATGGTGTAATTTTAAAAAAGCACTTAAGTATGATTTGAACCTCACATAGTTACGATTCTTTACTCTAATCACATTCACAAATATGTGATGTGGCAGATCTGAAGGCAGACATTTGGTGGAAAAATCAATGGCAGACGTATTTTCCGTTTAGTTGGGAGCATCTTCTCAATGCCCCTCCAATGTCACACAGCATTGCCACTCATTCCAGTCAAATTTTTTATAGATAGAATGCAATACACTAAAAACTCTTAGCACTGTTAGTAAAATAGTACCAATATGCGACATCTGCAAAATGAAAACCTTTGCTGGTTTTGCTATCAACTTACAAAACGTTATTTTCATTGCCTTACAACATTTTTTGTCACTATTATCATAATTACAAAATATATTCAATATAAGTGTTTATGTAAAGTATAGTATAAGCCAGTATAGTAGATAAAATGAAATTTAGTTGAAGTGTAAATATCTTCATAATCAACTCAATGGGACAGGTTGTGAGTGACCCCTCCACTTGGGGGCCTGCCTGGTTCCAGGGGAGGAAAAAAAAAAGTCTACATGCAGAGGGGTGAGATGGTGTGAGGGTTGTCATGGAAAGGTGGGCACAGAGCAGAGACAGGGGAGTTGGGAATCAGCCATCAGAGGGTGTTGGTGAAAAGGAATGTGGAATAAGCATAGAGTTTATTGTGCTTATTCAGTGCTAGTAACACAATAAAGGAAGTTCAACTGTCATTACTCTGTAGTTGTTTCACTGCCTCTTAATGGATGAACCACAAACCTTGAAATAATAGTGCAGAAGCTAATGGTTGGCTGAGTGGATAGCAGTCTTGTTTATTGCCAATATACTTGTGTACCCAAGTTTCTAGCAAGGTGAGGAGCCAAATATCTTACACAACAATATAAAGGAAAGAGGTGCTTAGTAATCATCTGAGGGTCCTAGCAGATGACTCAACTTACAGTGTGTAACGAAACTGTGAACATTATGTATATTTTGCAAGTAGGTAGATACATATGAGATCACAGATATGATTAAAATGTCTCTGGAGTTGAGTAGCCGGCGAGTGCAGAGTGATACAATGGATGGAGTCAGGAAGTTACACTAAAAAATGGTTGTGGTCGCCAGTGTTTAGCATTTGTACCGTAATGAGTTGCTATCAGGATATTATCATCGTTACACTGATTAAAATATTGTGTGTACAGTGAAACGGGACCTTGTGGACTAGTGGACACGGTTTGTGTGCTGGTTTTTAAGGATATAACATGCTGTAGACTGATCTTGGGAACTTCTACAGTAATGCATAGTATACTGTTTGATGAATAATAACTGGGCTATTACTCACTGTTTCTTACCTGTTTATACTTGAAACCTGCATTCTTCGGTGACGAAAGCTTGATAAAGTGTCTGTTAGCTTGCTTTTGGATGATTTACTTAAAGTAGTGTAATAAAACTTTTGTGAACTGTGACTGACGGCACGTGTGTGTGTGTTTCCATCTGCTTCATGCATGTGTCCTTTGACTGTGATTGATTTAATTATCAATAAAGCATAGCTAGCCAGGGTGGTGACCTGATGGACTTTGAATCTTTTAACTGGAATTAAAAAGCTGTAAGTGAAGGAACTGAAAGTTGTGGAATATCACTTGGCTTCGTTACTGCTATAACTTCATATTTAATTAAGCCCCAAAAGAAACACAAATACGTAACAAGTGATAGTTGCAAGGTGGTAGGAAAATGTTACAAAATCCTTCTTTTACAATGGGTATCTTGAGATGGTAAGAAAGACAAAAAGAGATTGAGGACTGCATCAAACCATTAACAGTGATGACAAAAAAGTATCAAAGAATGCATGTGCAAGAAAGTGGACAGTACCTTGTGATCTTGTGCTCACGTGCCATGATGGCGGGCACGCCGACGCCCTCCTTGAGTTGTATAGCCAGGCCCGCTCTCACAGACTCCACTACGGCAGCAGTGCCTCCCTCCTCACGCAGTTCGACGTCCTGGAACAACACAGGCAGTTTCTTACTGAAGTTATTAATAATTTATTTAATACTATAGACATCTCTTCCTATATCTTCCAAAGTTTCTGACAGATATAATACTAAAACTAATTTCCAAATGGTTAATTGAATTTTGTATTTATATCAGTGGTATTTACTCACCTACAGTCCTCCCTTCAGATTTCATGTTTTCCACTTTTCTTATGACTTTAAACCTCATCAACGTCTTCATCATTAGAGGTGTGAAAGGACTGAGGGAACAGAAAGAGAAGGTAATTCTTCCATGCCTTTTGAAGGAATTAACCGACATTCACCTGGAGTAACTTTTGGAAACCGTGGAAAACTGAAATCTGAATGGCCAGATGAGGATTCAAACCTGTGTTCACCCAAATGTGAGGCCAGAATATTACATCTCACCCACTAAGAAATTAGTATCCATTTTTCACTGAACACGATTCCCACAAAAACTGCAGGTTGAATTTTGATGGAGTTTCAAACAATGAACATCCCAGAGGCTCAGGACTAGAATTAGGTAAATTTTACTTTTATATTGCATTGAAAAGTTGAGTACAGTAAGAGCTCCTTATTTGCGGGGGATACGTTCCGTAAATATGCCATGAACATGGAAACCGCGAATTTGGAACGGTAATTTGTACACGATTATAGGGGATACGTTACAAGGTTCCAAAAAATGTCAAATTAAAATCAGTTTATTAAGAGATTTGAAGCAAATCATTTAATTATTATTGTCTGGCTTAGGCAATGTTTTCAAGAATTTTGTAATATTTTTTTGTTTTGCCACTTTTAAATGGTCTTTCAATTCGGATTGATATTCAGCTGTGGCATTAACAATTTGTCTTTTAAAAAAATGACTTCTTTCCACAGATGGATGAATTTTTATGAAGAAATCACAAAGCTCATTTGTCATCAGTAAACCTTCACCCAAGTTTTTTTAAATTAAATGTCACCATTTCAGTGCTCGTTGAAGCCTTTTCATCAATGGGTTGGGATTTGACATTTCCTCCAAGTCGATTTCAGTCAAATCTTCGCCTTGCGATTCTAGTGACTCTTGAATGTCATTTGAATGTATCTATTCAAAACCATCATGTTGTATTGCATTTGCTACTTGAACAATGTTTGCAGTTAAAGTTTGAATTTGCACTGATTCTACATCATTTCTGACAGTGAAATCAGGCCACAGTTTTTTCCAGCATGATTTCAAAGTGTATGGCTTTAGTTCTTGCAACAGTGCTCCAACAATTTTGATGCTATGCAGTGATTGTCGCACCTTGAATTTATTGAATCAACCTTCCAATGTTTGCAATTCTCCGCTTGTATGTTCATCACCAGGTTCTTTAAAATGCGTGTAGATACACGTCGTCTTCTCACGGATCATAGGACCATTTAAGGGCTCCCTTCTATGTTTACGGTCTTTAATCCATAATACATACACAACTTCCACTTTTTCAGTTGCTGGATCCCGAAAAATTTTTGCCGAGGTTGAAGCTATAGAATTCCATATTTTGTCTTCAGATTTCTTGATGAATCATACAGTTACTTTGTTAACATTGAAAGAGCGTTATATGGATGCAAACAACTCACCAAGTCGTAAATGGTCAAGTGTTTATATTTTTACTCTAAGTGGCAACACAACTTTTTTCCACAAGGAATTAATTTTTCTTTGCGTTTTCTAGACGTTATAAATTGCAAACAAAGCAGATGAGAAACATGTTATTATTGCAACAACTGACTAGTTGAAGTAATAATAATAGATTCAGAGGCGATCATGGCGGAGCGGCTTTTATCAATAATGACGACATGTTAGTAAAGGATACCAACTCCGCTGAATGTACTGAATGGATCCGCAAATAATAAAAATTTCAAGCAGCGAATACAGAAAATTGTCACAATTACTTTATCTGCGAATACTGAAACCACAAATACAGAAAGTTGTCACAATTATTTTATCCACGAATACGGAAACCGCGAATAACGAAACCGGGAATAAGGAGCTTTGAATGTAATTAATATAAACGTGTTCACAAGTTAAGTTTCCCTTTAAAGATAAGTTACTTTTAGTTATTAACGTTTATCATGATTTCATCGTACAAGTCATGTCATATTATTCAGATAACTTAAGTAACAGATAACCTCCTTCTCATCACCACCCACTGCTGAGATGTCAACTGTGACAATCTGTTTAAGAGACAGGTCACTACAGTCAATAACCCACGTAAATGATGTGAAAGTGAAAATTCAATTGAATGCAAGTGTAGGTGTGAAGAGAAATTGTCACCTCCATCAAAAATTAATAATAATAGGCAAGTTATTAGTTGTGGTATTTTCAAACCTGTCAAAACAAATTAGGCGTGAAGTATACTCCCCTAAACTGTTGTTATTACACAAGTACTGCATGAACTAGAGATGAGGTTTAATGCTATTATTTAGAATATTAAGTAACTCAATACATCAATAACTTCAAGTAAACAGTGTTTTACTAGTACTGGATTTTCTTATCCGTCTATTGCAGCTACAAAATGAAACTTCATTATGACATACGTGTTTCGATTTATTATTCCATCCTCAGTGCCCTAAAACAAGTTACCTACATAGCAAAATGTTTT
Source organism: Vandiemenella viatica (assembly GCA_031002005.1). Lineage (NCBI taxonomy): Eukaryota > Metazoa > Arthropoda > Insecta > Orthoptera > Morabidae > Vandiemenella > Vandiemenella viatica. The sequence continues at coordinate 40,266,418 of CM061918.1, read as the reverse complement.
TCTAACAAATAGTATAAATCTGTTACTAAATGTTATTTGTAGACTATTTTCACTTTACTTACAGTTTTTGTATATTACATTATAGTTTGGAGTTGTTCCATACCAGTTTTGTTCCTGCTTCTCACTGTAAATTTGTGTATATAAAACATGTATACACACGTTACTATTTCAATGTAGCTTCTAAAACAAGTGTTTTGTTATTGTTTATGTTCGATTTTAAAGGATGTTAACTCTCTATGGCAAATGTATTACCAACCTATTTTGTTTTGTTTCGTGTGGTTCTTTGCTATAGTGGTGTGTTTGAATGAGAGTTCATTTTTAAAGCCCTGAATAAAGCCTGGTTCATGAGATAGATATATTTATTTATCACATTTTCCCCTTTATTTAGTGCTTTTTGAATATGAAAATTTTCTTGAACTGTCAGCATGTTTTTACTGTGATTGTTAATATTTGAATGTCTGTTGCTATTTCTGTGTGTTCGAGTTTGTTTTCAATTAAATGTTCTGCAAAGGTAGGATGATTAGAGCATCTTAACGCCCTCATGTGTTCTTTATATCGAATTTTCTGGCCATTTGTCCGATGTAAATAGCCTTACACAGTTGGCTGGTCAATCTATATATTCCTGACTAATGGTATTTACTTCCAGATGTATTCGTATAGGGCGGCCACGTAGCACAGGTGGTAGAGCATCTGACTGCGGTCTGGATGACCAGGATTCGATCCCCAATGAAGCCGAGGATTTTTCCTCAAAGCTGAACATCCGAAACAGCTCAAGGATGAGTGGAGCAATGCACTGATCCCATCACATCCATTCTAGTGCCAACGGTTGTAATGGGAATGCAGAGCTCTATCTCCGTGAATCCTAAGGGACGCGGCAGGAACCGTAGGAACCCCGTGACCTTTATCTACTTTATGTATTCCTATTAAAGTGTGATTGAATGGTGTTGTTAGTTCTGAAAGCTATATTCATTCACATTTTCTGAGGATGTTACCGATTCTGTATGTGTTTGTGCTTCACTAGTTAAAGTATGAAGAAAATATCCATAAATAATAAACTCTTGCAGTGAGAGTTTAGCAAAAAATGGGGTGGCTAGCAACCAACAGCAATATGGCCTGACGTGAAACAAAAATTACAGTTTACAACATTTTAAGTGACAGAAACAACTTGAATTCCCTTATGACTAACCTGTAAGTATCTGTGTCCCTCCCTGGACACAAAGAAGACCGAACCACCACCACAACCGTCAGGAACCGGGTTTGCAAACAGAGACTTCTTAGCCACCAGCACACCTGCATGGTAAACATTCAGAATAACTGAATTGGTAAGATTTTTAAATAGAAGTAATAGGGTAAAGGTGGATAGGAGGCCCCACAGAATGCCAAGTGACAGAATATGAATGTTCCGTGAATTTCACCTCTGATGTGACTAGGCCTAAAGTATTTTATTTTTTTATAGCTTTACACCTCGTCAACATCAAGGTCATTAGAGGCAGGAGAGGACTTGAGGCAAGGAGCAGGAAGTAATTCGGCCATGGCCTTTTCAAGTCCTAACTTAATGACTTTTCATTTTTAACAGCCAACTGCAATCTTACCATTTTACAATACACAAATGTATAACAGAAGCAGAGTATCTCTCTCTCTTTGTTGTGCAACACCTCTGATGACTTTTGCCAACCATACCCATTACACTATTAAATGAATTACCTCCACACTAAAATACCAGAAAATTTGCTTGGAAAATCTTTTGTAATGGTGAACTTATTTGCAAAATTCATGTTAAAATCGATACCATTCAAGCTATAAAATTAACTTTATTGTAGTTTGCAATAATCTTTAGTGACCAAAGGCACATAACTGACATAAAACATAACATGACCACACACTACCAATAGTCTAGATCAGGGATTCTCAAAGTGATGTACGTGTATCCATTGGGATTCACCAGTTGATCGTACGGGCTTCACAACAAGTTTTATGTTATAATGGCTGACTAGCTGTCTTAAGCATGTAACATGTACAAAGGTCAAAAGAAATTGAAGAAGTGCAAAATGCTTCTAAAATCGACACAACCTGCTGCAAGAAACAAGTCCAACAATCATGTTGATTAACAATTTATTGCTCTTTGTGACCGTATTACTTTTGTAAAATTAAAATCCTTATTTTTAAAAAAAATAATAATAAATAAATAATAATCCAGCTTTTTTATGGGAGGTTTTGCCAGTGGCTGGGAAATTTTATAGGGTTACTTGGAGGTATAAGTTTGAGAAAACCTGATCTAGATCATACATTAATCATTTGAGAATGTAAAGTTGAATAAAAAATTCTCAGGCCTAACAATAGGGGGGCGCTTTAATTTGATGCAGTGATTTGAAGTCGATCTCTAACTTCATCACACGAGAATTTTTTATACGATTGATAAATCGAAGAGCTCCTTTCCAAAAGTTTTCAGAAAATTACAGATATCATTTATAAGAACATACTATAAACAGTGGCGTAGCTAGGTCAACAGGGGCCCCGGTGCAAAAAAATTATTTTGGGCCCTCAGGCCAGATGGGCGACATTTTTTTTGCTTTGTGTTGCTGGTAGGGGCCCCCTGAGCTGAGGATAAGGGCCCTTGAGTTATGCTTAGGGGCCCCCTGAACAGTGAGGGCCCTTAGTGAGGAGCTTTCTGTGTCTCAGGGGCCCTCTTAGACGACTGTAGAGCTAAAAAAAAAAGGCGCCAGTTTGCCGTGAAGGCTCGTGGGCCCTCTGAACTGCGCTTGGAGGCCCCAGAAGTGCGCTTTGGGGCACCCAGGTATGCTTGGGGCCCCCAAGAGGTATGCTTGGGGGTCCTCTGAGCGTAGGGGCCCCGGTGCACTGCACCGCCTAGCCCCATAGTAGCTACGCCCCTGACTATAAAACCTTCAATAACTCAGCAAACTGTTAGTCAGATTGTTATGTTTAAAGAAATACTGCAACTGACACATTGTATGAGGCTGGTTTGACAAATAATTTGGTTTGATATTAAAGAGATCAAATTAAATATTGAAACTTATTTTATTTTTCTAACATACGCCCCTTGAAGTTAAACACACTTGCAGCATTATTTCTTCAACTTTGTGATTGCTTGCAAAAATGAATTTCTTCAAGGCCCTCAAAATATTTGTTTACCTTCTGTACAAACTTTTCCTTTGATTGAAATTTATGAACAGCTAGGAAAGTTTTTGAAGGATTGAGATCAGGTGAACAGGTGGATGTGGAAGGGTTTGAAACTATTTTTCATGTAAGTTTGCCTGAGCAATGCAGCTTATACGCAATGGTACTCCGTCATGATGAAATAATGCCTTCTTTTTGCCATCCCCATACATTTTCCTACAATTGCTGCTTTCAGTCTCTTCAAAAGTGATGTGTAGTATTCTCCAATAATGGTTTTTCCTTTCTCCAAGTAGTCAATCAAGAGAATTCCTTTTGTGCCCCCAAAAAACTGAACCCATCACCTTTCCAGCAGGTGGAACGCATTTTGCTTTCTTCGGAGCCAATTCATCTCATGCAGTCCACTGTTTTCACTGCTCTTTCATTTCCAGGGTGTAATTAAGAATCTACATTTTGTTCATACTTACAAAACAACACAAAAAAATCAGCTGAAATCTTAAACAACTCCAAATAGTCTGTTGATGTTCACGTGTGATTTCACATTTGTTACAGAGTGATCAGTTGTGGCACCCAATCGTGCTAAAGTTTATGAGTAATTCTTTATGCAAAATAAAATGAACCCCCTAACTTATGATACCTGTAGTATATGCTAACTATATGCTAACTACTTCACTTTCACCTGTTTTTCTGTCAAAACTGTCAACGATTTCTCATCTCGCAGCTGTTTTTGATGCTCCAGGATGTGGTGTATCCTCAAGGCTATTGCTGCCACATTTTGGACTCATTTACCCTAAGTTGAATGGTTCTATAGGAAGGGCATGCGTCAAACAAAGTAGGCAATCCTTTGATGAATTACTTTTGCTGTTATCCCTTCCATAAAAAAATAAATCATACAATAAATCCCAATTTTAATCATTTTTCACCAGCACTCAACACGCGTTTTGAGCAAGTGTGAAATGAAGAATACGCATCAGCAATAATCTTTGATGAATGATTATAAGTACATAGAAGGGAAGCAATTCTGTCTTTAAGATTAATACTTGAAGGGCGGATCAAGAAAAACAAAGATACTTTTATGGCATTTGTTGATTTAGAAAAAGCTTTTGATAATGTTAGGTGGGACAAGATGTTCAAAATTTTAAAGACGTCAGGTCTAAAGTATCGAGATAGAAGAATACTCTATAAACTATATAAGAATCAAGAGGCGGTAATAAAAGTAGAGAATCACGAGAGACATGCATCAGTTAAAAAGGGTGTGAGACAAGGTTGTAGTCTATCCCCGTTAATATTCAACTTGTATGTAGAGACAGCAATGAAGAAAGTCAAAGAAAAATTTCCATGTGGCATAAGTTTTCAGGGAGAAAAAATCAGTATGCTACGTTTTGCTGATGACATTGTCTTGTTAGCAGAGAGGGCTGAGGATATTGAGAAGTTACTGAATGTCATGAACGAAATACTGAAGGAAGATTTTGGACTGAATATAAATCAAAGCAAGACAAAAGTGATGAAATGTAGAAGAAATGATACCAATACTAGATTAAATATAAAAATAGGATCGGATGCAATAGGAGAAGTAAGCGAATTCTGTTACTTGGGAAGTAAAATTACAACCGATGGCCGAAGCAAGAATGATGTCAAAAGCAGAATAGCACTAGCAAAAAGAGCTTTCATGAAAAAGAGAAACCTTTTAGTTTCAAATATTGATCTAGGAATTAGAAAGAACTTTTTTAAACTCTTTGTGTGGAGCACAGCTCTTTATGGTAGCGAAACATAGACTTTAGGAATACCGGAAAGAAAGAAAATTGAAGCATTTCAAATGTGGTGTTACAGAAGAATGCTGAAAATTAAGTGGACAGACAAAGTAAGAAATGAACGAGTTTTGGAAATGATGGGTGAGAAAAGAAGTTTATGGAAGAATCTTACAGAAAGAAGAGACAGGCTGGTAGGTCATATTTTGAGACATGGTGGATTGGTTAACTTGTTAGTGGAGGGAACAGTCGAAGGTAAGAACTGTAGAGGAAGACAGAGATTAGAATATATGAAACAGATAATTGATGACGTGGGCTGTAAGGGGTATGTAGAAATGAAGAGGTTAGCACAGGATAGGAAAGGATTGCATCAAACCAGTCGAAAGACTGACGACAAAAAAAAAAGTACATAGAAACCACAGATTATAACAACATACCCAGTTGGTGCTACCACCTTCTATTAGCACACGAACCAAGTTACTTATCAAACCACCTTCGTAGTATAACAGGCTTGAAATGAGACAAGATGGTGAACAGCTGTGGGAGAAACTGGACATGATACATAGGTGTGTAAATAAACATAAAATGAAAATAAATGCCAAAGAAGGCAAATTATTAGCTTAATTAATATAAAAGTAAAGGGTTAGTGTGATTACAAGGTGAAGAAGGAATTTCTTGTGTATATAACATTCACAGGCCTCCTAGCAGGAGAATGCATCAATTTGATTTGACATTTCGAAGTCACTTTCCAACTTCATCTTCTGCAGAAGTGTTGGGGTCAAAGAGTGACTACCCTTATATAGCCCGCACTGATCAATGGTTGCTGGTGTCAAGGTCACCAGCACTGTACAGAGGAAGTGGGGTTAGAGGCATGGTCGGAAGTTGGGCAGTGACCTGAATGGATATTTGGGAAGGAATTAGAAATGTTATTTAGAAGAAAAGAGAAGAGAAGATCATGACATCACAGTAGCACCTGATTTCAGGCAAAAAGGAGTGGCACAGTTAAGACTGGCATAAACTACCATGAGATGTAATATATAATTTACCTCAAACAGTGTAACCGTTATAAGGTAACATCCTGAACTGATCTCACCTGGCGTCTGCACTCCACCCACAAACTTGTGGACTGAAAAGAACATTGCATCCTTGTGGACAGCGCTCTCATCTACACCTGGTAAGATCGGATTCATATCCAGTTTGACATATGGAGCTGCAACAAAACATTCAATTATTCTGGTAAATGTAAACAAATGAATGTGCTTAATATTTATGAACAGCACTGTAGCAGAGGAAAAAAATATATGATGTACAAACACACAAACAAAGAATTATATAAAAAATATCACTAGTCTGAAACCAAATCTGTACATATTAAAAAGTGAACAATCAGGAGTACACAAAAGTTTAAAACAGACTCAGATCAATCAAGAACCGATTCCCTGAATTTTAGTTTTTTCCAAAATGTTTTTAAAGAACGATTCACAGTGCACATATGTAACAGTAGGTATTAAATCTCTGTTTATTTTCCTTTAATTTTAATATTTATTTTTCTCTGTGTCAAATTTACACGCAATCCGAAAGCTTTCAAACCTGTATTTTTAAAGTCAGATGCAATTTGCCAATGCAAACTGTGACACCCATCATAATTATCTTTTGAGTGTTTCCACTTTTGCAGGTCGCCTTTGAAAGCAAGGTTCCATTTATTATCAGCCTGTTAGCTCTGTTATAGTTCTGTTGGTGTAGTGGAAATGTTGCCATCCGTCTGAAATGTATAACTTGTGTTCTATGTTACAAGTATTTTTTTTTGAAAATGTGTAGTTGATGAGGCAGAGATTGGGAACTGTACCAACATTTGCCTAAATGACTACACAAAACTGTCTAAGAATGACAATCAGGACGTCCTATATGGGAGTCAAAGGCCTATTATACCTACTCGATCAGGTGTTTAAAAACTCACAAATGTTAGTTTTTCTGATGCTCTAAATCCACTTGTAAACATCAGCAGCAGGTGTCCACATTTAATTTTAATATGCCTTTAATAAGAGACTAGAGTAAGCCCATGACCGTTTTTCTTTCTTTCTTTTGGTATCCTCATAGGTCTAAAACATTTCCAGTTTTTAGGATGAAAGAGTATGACAGGTTGACCTGATATGACTAAATATAAACTTGATCTGTGTTTCAGAGTAAATAAAATCTGTTGAGCTTGAAGAACTCAGAAACATTAATAGATGTAGGTATTAAACATGAACAGGGATGACAGCGCAATCTTATAATTGTTGAAAAGATCATAAACTCGAACTTGCTTAAATACAAACTTGACTTGTATTTGACCCTTAAAGTTCACTCTGCAAAATTTAAAAATTGCCTGTTTGCTTCAAAGGAAGCAGATGCTGGGTAAATACTCATAATGTAATCATTGGTCATAATATCTGTAACGGTCAGAGAACTTAATACACATTTTATATCACCAAACAGTTGAGCAACTAAGAAGAAATGAATTGCCAGAATAGTCAATTCGGTAACATATTTGGTCTGACGTCCACTTAAAATAATACACATACAGTGAACATGATCAAAACCCATTAACAAAAGTGGTCAGTAAAGCACCTAAAAGCAAATAAACTGTAATGCATAAACTTTGATCATGTAACAACATTAGTGAAAGTTTTAATTAAACTGAAATTTATCCTAAGCCTGAATTACAATTGGCATTCGTGGTTACAGCAGAGACTATGAGTAATTTAACATGTTGCAGAAAAGCAGATCCATGTTTTTTCAACTGCAAAATTTATTAATATTTTTTTTAACTATGACACGCTATCAAAAGGAAACTTAATGAATGTATTATGGCAATTAATTTGGTAACAGTTGTTTAGCTATTAAATTGTGGACATAACCACGAATTTCTTCTAATGGTATCTCTGGTCGCTGTGTTGTGAGCGGAGGCTGACACGTGACACTGTTCTCCAGCCAATAGCTATCGAGGTGAGTGAATGAGTGAGCTTAGGAGATTATATAGTAGATATCAGGGCAGTTTGTACAGTACCAGCAGTGGCGTAGTCCCAGAAGGCGAGTGCCCCGTACTGGTGCAGCAACAACGTCGCAGCGACATCGTCCGCCAACACACCGGTCACATTGGACGCGGCGGAGAGGCACCCCACTAAGCGCAGGCCGCAGCCCGCGTGCGAGGCTAGCTGCCGCTCTAGCTCCACGAGATCCAAGTGGCCACTCGACGTCTCACGTATGCGGACCACCTGCACCGCCACCAGTATAATGCTAAATCTTTCTCAAAATTACAGTTTTATCTGCTGTGACAGTAGTGAGTAAGATGTTCAAATGAAAGAAAAGGTGATTGTTGTTGCTACTGGGGTTTTAGAGTCTACAAAAATTGTGGTTATTAGTACCATACCATGATGTTATTACTGTCAAACACAACAATTAGATTAGAATAATAAAAGAATAGTGGTTTGAGTGATTGTAAAAGTGTTCAGCAACTATCAAGACAAAAAAATTATAGATGATAAAAAGATACTGTCTTTTTGGCTGCATAAAGAACCATACAACTAGAAAAATAAACCACTCATTTTTTGGTCTTTGAAGAAGTCAGTAAACCAAGAACAAAAAACAAAAAAATGGTTGATTGGGTATGATAAACCTATGTGTTAACAAATATGAAAGGAGAAGGGCTATAGCAAAATAAAAAAAAAAACAACATTAGTACAATTTGAAATAACCCTTTTTCTCATTCATGTAGGATGCTGAAGAAATCCACAGCATCTTGATGTGCATGCCAGTACCAAAGATTACTACACGAGTAGTTGGCTAGCTGCACAAGTAGTAGACAGCAAAAAGAAAGGGGGGGGGGGGAAATTACACTAATCCAGCATCTGCTGAAGATGTCCCGACATGAGATGGAAATATACCCTGTACATCACATTGAAATGAAAATTGTTAATTGGATAAACAAAGATCTGGTTTTAATAGGAGGATGATGAAATACAAACAAGATTCATTTAAAAAAATACGATTATAAATAAACCAAGTGGCAACTATAATACAGTGGTGAAACCAGAACGTCTTAATGCAAGTGAATGGCTAGTATTAAATTATAAACTGAATAAGCTTGAAGTACTGGAAAGGAAAATTTTGGGTCCATTGAAAATACATTACAATGGAAAACACAGTACAATGGACGTTTAGAACTAATGAAGAAATATATCATAACATTGAAAAAATAATAGAATCAACCAGAAAGAGGAGAATGATATTTTTTGGACACATCTATCACTTGGATGATAACAGGCTAACAAAAAAGATATTCAAATATTTTTGGGAGAAAAAAATCAACTATAACCTGGATTCAAGAGATTAAGAAAGATTTGAACTGATATAATATCAGTGAATAGGACACTATGTAAAGAGAAAATTTTTGAAAGCAGATTTCGATTATGGCAGGAATCCAAGGTGGAGAGGAGAAGAAAATTGGTGCAAAATGGTCTGAAGAGAGAAAGAGAAAACAATAATGAAGGAGTATTGTAAAGGAAGAAAGAAAAAACAACAGGAGAGGAATTGAAATTGGTGCGTGGTCCCTAGCTGGCCATAACGATAAGAAGAAGAAACAAGTGCATACTATTTCTCAACATAATTTCCTGCTATGGATATGCACTTTTCCAGCACATAAGAAGTTTTTTGATGCCGCCATCATAAAATGAAAAGTGTTGTGTCAGTAGCCAATAGTGAATGATGCCCACCAGCCCACCACTGCATTGTGTCATGAAATATGAGATAGAGTGCTGAGTAACAGTGAAAGAAACATTAAAACTGTAATGTTGTGCAATTAAGTGTTAGGGAGGCGTGGTATGGGCTTAACTTTATGGCAGGTTGCATCATTGACGCGCAGAGTGGAGCCTTCGGGAACGGAGAAACTTCCCGAGGCGCATGACTCACCGCCTGCGACGTCAGGGGAGACTATAAAAACAGCGCAAGGGGGCCGGTCGGGGAGATAATCGCCACCCAGGGTTACACTGTCAGCGCAGCGTGAGCACGAAGAGATCGGCGAGCCTGACAATCGTTGCATTCATGACTACGTTTCTATATAGGCCTCTCTGGGTGAGGAATCCTGAGGGAAGGAGGTTCGGTTACAGATCCTACCTTATTATTCAGCGTTGGAGACGCTACGTCCAGCGAGTGTATGTAGAAGCAGGGCTAGATCCCGTCCTTGCTTTAGTAGGGTGTCCGTTACCAGACGAACCTTATGTGCCTCCCTTAGTCGTTGTTTAGAGCATTGCGTCGGCCTCTGTGAGTTGAGTTATATTCCTATAATCCTAGTGTTCTTAATTTATTTCTCCAGAACCTACTCCATTCCGAGTTTCCAGATCTGAAAATTCGAACTCCACAAAATCTTTAGACTTCTTTCAGCAAGAAGAAGTCTAGCTCCCAGCTCCTGATCCGCTCGCAGGAGAGGACAAACTATAGGACGCAACATAGGCGCTATAATTTTTCATGGTGTCAGGTGTGGGGTGTTGGCCAGCAATAGCCAATTAGCCAGGTATGGCTCCAGGTCAGTGCAATAGCGACATAGGCCACAGGTCTGAGGAATAGGTGTGAGTGCTTCTGAGAAATACTCAGCCCGAAGTCAGGTCACGACTGACGGCTTTGAGACAAGAGGCCGACTTAGGGAGGTGGTGCAGTCACTACGAGAAGAAGCTAGGCAACGAGACCGACGGAGGTCGCCTACTTGTCACACGCCGACGGACAACGGCCCGGGCGTGAGCATTAGCTGGGTCAGCCGCAGCTGGAGGAAGGCAACAGACGGCAGCCGCTACTCAGTCAACAGCGGGCAGGGCATCGACCGCGACGCAGCTGGAGTCCGTGGAGCGAGCCAATGTGCAGCCACCGTCAGCGGGGCATCGCGTGCCGACCGTCAACAGCGACGAGCAGCGCAGAAGACATCTTTATTATTAGTGAATAACAGGTGAGCCGCACACGCAGTATGCCAACTGAAATAGTGCCTGATAGTCAGGGCGCGCAGTCATCATCTGCTAGGCCTTATCTTAGTTTAAGTGAAGTTATAAAATTAATTCCTAGCTCTTTTGATGGTGATAAAAATCAGTTGAGCGAGATTCTCGACAATTGCGACAGCGCGTATGAGCTAGTGGCTCCGGAGCAACAGAGAATTTTGTTGAAATTTATTAAGGCTAGAATAGTAGGTACAGCTAGGAGCAAATTGCTCGTTAGAGATCTGACTACCACTTGGCCGGCAGTTCGCGCAATATTAGTTGAAAATTATGGCTGCAAGAGAACCTTGGATTACTATGCTTGTAAGATGTTTGCTAGTAGACAAGAGTCGTGGGAGAGTATTGCGCAATGGGGTTCACGGATAGATGCGCTGCAGCACCAGTTTAGAGAAGCAATAAAGGGTGTGATGACAGAAGCTGAGTTAGCGGGAAGCATTGCTCTCGTATTAAAGCTAGGAAGGGCTGTTTTTATTCAAGAGTTGTATGACGACCGAATAAAAACTATTGTACGAGCTAGGGGAGAGACAATTACTTTGTCAGAGGCGGTTAAAATTGCAGCGACTGAAGAAAGTGCGATAGCTTCGGCAAAAGAGAAGCCGATCTCGCGACAGCCCTTCAGGCCGCCAAAAGTAGAAAAAAGTGCCCTCCCAGTCTGTTTTAATTGCGGAAGGTCCGGGCATACAGCCAAGGATTGTCGGGCGCAAAGGCGCGTAAGAATGGTGGAAAGAGAGGATAAACTAGATAAAAGGCGATAGACACCCTGCTTGCTCAAGTAAGAAAATTAGAGAGAGAAAATGCTGTCAGAACGACGGAAACGCGGCGAGAAACTAGGAGTAGTGCTAAAGAGGCGGCGCAAACTGCACCCTTCAGGAGAAGAGCATCGGGTGCAAGTGAAGCTATTTGCTTCAGATGCAATAAAAAAGGGTACTATGCTCGAGAGTGCCGTGAAAACCCGTGGGGTGGCTAATCAGAAGGATCGGAAGTCGGTAAACTGTTAGGTGGTGTAACGGGGCAGTCACGTTGCGCCACGTCGCATAAGGTGTACAAAGTAGACTGCACCGATAAAAATGAGTACGTAACCATGCGCTGTGATGACGTGAGGTGTAACCCAGTGAGATTTCTTGTCGACAGTGGAGCTCAAATCAGCTTAATAAAAAGAAATAGTATAAACAAAGCAGTGAAAAGTGATACTAGAGAAAAGATTAGAATCAAGGGGATCAGCAACAACATAGTGCAAACGGAAGCTTCCGTGGTGATGGAATTGCTAGCTGCAGGGGATCTGGTTTTAAAGCAAAAGTTTCATGTGATTGGCACAGATGTAGATCTACCGTTCGAGGGCTTGTTAGGAAGGGATTTCCTAACGCGAAATAAGGCTATAATAGATTACGGAGCGAGGACCATTAGAATTCGCGGGAGGCGAATTAGGTTGGAGACCGCGCGGGAAAAACAGCGTGAGAAACGCTCGAAAATGGGTTCAGGTCGGCAAGGAACACCGACAGCAGAAGAATAAATAGTGTAGGTGCCGTAGGGATTGCGACATCAGATAAGGGTTGTCAACTCGCTAATGGAACTGTGAGGCGGGACGGTAAGAAAGACGTCGTAAGGAATACGACGCGGAATGTTGGTTGACCGTACACTAACGGAATTGTGCGATGTGACGTAAAACATCCGAAGACAGTAGATGCTGTCTCAGAAATAGTGAACGCCATGGAAAGGCTTAGTGTTAAATCGAATACGGGGGAGACCGATTCGATAGCAGTCGAAACTGCGAAGTTAAGGAAAGATAAACCGAATGTGCTTGGAGTAGATTCGGAAGGACGCACTTATGCGGAAGTGGTAAAGGCCACGAAAATAAGGGCTACTGGAGTAGCAAGGAGAGAAGATAGACGCGGTAGTAGACAAGGCGTAGGAGCGGGAAGAGCTCGAAGTTATGAGATAGTAGTTGGTCCCCGCGAGGAGAAAATAGTAAAGGTGCGAATTACGCTGACGAATGTATCGCAGGCGATCATTCCGAAGCAGCAGTTACAGCCGGGTATATATACGCCGGAGGCGTTGGTGTCCGTGAAGAACGGAACGTGTATAACGAGTATATTGAATACTACAGAGAAAGTAGTGAAAATAAACAATTCCCCGCTAGCAGCGGAAGAAGTGCCCGAATTTAAGGAAGCACAAGTGAGACAAATCCGAAGAGAACGTTCGGAGAATAACTCGCGAATGAGTAAGTTAAAAGAGAATCTCCGACTCGAGCATTTAAACAAGGAAGAACGGGAAGCTTTGTTAGAATTGTGTGCAGCGTATAGTGATATATTTCACTTACCAGGAGACAAATTGGGTTACACAGAGGCTATTAAACATGAGATCAAACTCATCCCCGAGGCAGAAGGAAAAATAGTCAGGTTGCGGCCATATAGGATACCGGAAGCGCAAAAGGAAATCCTACAGGGAGAAATAGATAAGTTACTTCAAGATGATATTGTAGTACCAAGCGATAGCGCATGGAATTCGCCGGTTCTGATAATTCCAAAAAAAATGGATGCTAGTGGCAAACAAAAGTGGCGTGTCGTGAAAGATTATAGGCGATTCAATGATTTAACTGTGAATAACGTATTTCCGCTACCAAGAATTGATGAGATATTGGACGGCCTAGGCAAGGCAAAGTACTTTTCGACGCTGGATTTAGCGAAAGGGTACTATCAGGTGTTGCTAGATGAGAAAGATCAGTAAAAAACCGCTTTTAGCACACCCTATGGTCATTATGAATTTCAAAGAATGCCCATGGGATTAAAGACAGCTCCAAATATGTTCCAGAAATTAATGAACTCTGTGCTGGTAGGACTACAGGGTGAGAAAGTGTTCATTTATTTGGATGATGTAATCGTGTTTGGATCGTCGTTAGAAGAGCACAATACCAGGTTAGAAGATGTATTTGAAAGACTGCGGAAGTACACTCTTAGACTACAAGTAGATAAGTGTGAATTTTTGCGTAAAAAGGTTACGTTCCTTGGGCATATGTTAACCGAAGAAGGGTTAAAACCTGACCCTAAGAAGGTAGAAGCGATGAGACAGTACCCGCAACCAAGCAATACCACACAGTTAAAAGCATTTTTGGGATTGAGTGGTTATTATCGGCGATTTATTAGCAATGATAGCAAAATAGCCAAGCCGTTGTACGATTTGTTGAAGAAGGGAGTTGTGTATACGTGGGGAACAAAGCAGGAGGAGGCTTTTCAACAGTTAAAAAAAAATTGTTGAGTCCACCCGTATTACAATACCCTGATTTCAACAAATCTTTCATTGTTACCACAGACGCTAGCCTAGACGCAATTGGGTCAGTTTTGAGTCAGGGTAAAATTGGTCAAGACTTACCGGTAGCATATGCATCTAGGACACTAAATAAAGCAGAAAGGAATTATAGTACAATAGAGAGAGAGATGTTAGCCATTTGTTGGGCCGTGAAGCAATTTAGACCGTATCTATTCGGAAGGAAATTTACAATCTGTACAGACCATAAACCATTGATATGGATTAACAGTATATCAGATCCATCGTCAAGGCTGATGAAATTCCGATTAAAGCTCGAGGAGTACGACTATGAAATCGTGTACAAGAGCGGAAAAAGGAACCAGGTTGCGGACGCGCTTTCGAGAATTCGGAGCGTTAGAGAAATCAGTAATGAAATAGCCGAAGGAAGTAAGGACACAGTGGCACCTGTAAACGAAAGTGATGAGAATGTAACTAAAAATGATGAGAGAAAAGAAAGAACAGAGCAATTAGGTAGCGATGCAAATAAAGAACTTACTCAGGAAGAGAAAATGAAAATATTAAGGCAGTACCACGAATCGCCACTCGGTATGCACCAGGGAATAGGTAGGACCTATGAACGTATTAAAAAGTATTGTAGTTGGGAAGGCATGAAGGCCGATATTGAGCAATATATTAGGCACTGTGAGAGTTGTCAAAGGAATAAGATCGTTCAGAATAAAACGAAAATGCCAATGGAGATAACGAAAACTCCGGAACAGGACGCCAACACGGTGGCAAGAGTATTGGTCGAACGAATAATTTTAAGGTTTGGAATTCCTTCCGTTCTTTTAAGTGACCTAGGCAGCAACTTTATGAGCGATACTATGAAGAGGGTATGCAGATTATTGAGAATAGAAAAGATAAACACGACAAGTTACCATCCACAGAGTAACGGAGCGTTGGAGAGGACGCATCGTACAATAACGGAAATGTTAAGACATTATATAAACAAAGAACAGACAGATTGGGATAGGTGGGTCCCGTACGCGGTATTTGTCTTCAATACGACGCCGCATAGTACTACGGGTTACACGCCGCACGAACTATTCTTTGGTAGAGTATGTAACATACCGGGAGTATTGCAAAAGAAACCAGAAGAAGTGATATACAATTGCGATGATTACGCAATTGAGCTGCGAGAAAGATTAAGGGCAATGCATCAGGAAGCAACGGCACAAGCGAAAGTAAAAAGTAAAGAAAACTATGATAAAACACAGAACCCGGTAGTTTTCAAACCAGGCGATAGGGTGTTGCTATATGATGAAAGTGTGAGACGAGGACGTTCAAGAAAACTGGACAGTCAATGGATTGGTCCGTACACCGTAGTTGAAGTACAAGGGCCAAATGTTATGATACAAACTAAAAGAAATAAGTGCATAAAAGTACATGCTAATAGATTAAATGAATTCTTTTAAAATTGCAGGACAGGATGGCAACCTTCTGGATGACAGTAGGAGTCATGATGACGGTAGGTGCCATGGTGGTGTCACAACAGCAAGATTTGCAGTTAATGAAGTTTCAGTCGTCGCCAGGACTGTATGACGACCACAAAGGGACTGTAAGTTTGTATACCCTTACTTGGAGAATAGTGAGTTATTTTAATTTAGGAGACATAAAACAGAAATTTGAAGACACCCGAAATACAGCTTCACGAGCCGTTGAATTCTGTCATCAGCGACTCGCAAAAGTAAACGCAAGCACGATAGAATGTGCCAGCGCCAAGCATGCCTTAGAATATCACATAGATAAAATAGCCGCCTCACAAAGCCTAATTGGGCAACTGGATAGGCATGAACAGACCAGAAGAAAACGTGGGGTACCTAATTTTGTAGGAGAGTTAAGTAAAGTATTGTTCGGAACTCTCGATGAAGATGATGCATCATATTTTAAATCAAAAATTAATCTGTTAGAGCAAGAGCAGAAACAGTTATTAAAACTCTCAAAAGAACGGGTAACAATCGTGAGAGCAACGTTGGCCAGCTTTAATCACACTGTCAATTCAGTAGAACGAAATGAAAGAGTAGTCGCAGCAAACATGATAAAATTAAATGATTATATTCAGCAATGTGAAAATAGTGTGGACAAAAGAGTGGAAAAACTAGCTATAACAGTCACGTTAAATGAGCAACTTATCGAATTAATGTCCATATTTAGTGAGATTGAGAAAGAATACGATATGATCATAACGGCCATAGTGAATGCTCAGAAAGGTATCCTTGAACCTCACTTAATTAATCCCGTACAAGTTGTTAAATACTTGGGATTGATTAAAGACGAAATTAAAGACAAAAGGTTCCCGAAAGAACTGTCAGAGGCCAAGGGGTACCAGTTAATGAGAGTAATTGATTTAGATGTTTTATTTCAGAAAATATTTTGAGTTATGTGTTAAATATTCCACTAGTAGACAGTGAGATTTTTAATATTTACAAGCTCTGGCCACTACCAGTCGAGGTAAATCATAGTTTATTTACATATATAGCACCTGAGAAAGAGTTTTTACTAATCGATAATGCAAAAAGACAGTATGTTAAGTTAAGTAATGATCAGTTGGTATGTAAAAAGATAGAGTCCACTCATAGTATTTGTAAGCAAATGTTTGTACTACTGTCTACCTATGATCACGAGGTTTGTGAAGCAAGAATGCTACAACCAATAGTAAAGATACCTAAAGATTGTATACAGAAATTTGTTACTTTAAATGAGAGTGTCTGGACTCAAATAAGGGGAAATGAATGGCTGTTTGTAGCACCAAAAGAAGAGGGACTCACAGTGATATGTAACGATAATAAGCCTACTGATGTTATTATTAAAGGGACAGGAAAGTTAAAATTTCTGAGTAAATGTAAGGGTTATGGTGCTCAGATATTGATACAGTCCGAACATGTTATTAGATCGATGATTCCAATGAAAGATATAGTTCCAAATTTGAATATGGAAATAGACTGCTGCGTAGTAAATAAAGAGAAGAAAAATATTTCACAAATACCTCTTTATTTACCATTGGAACCAATGGTTCGTCAGTTGGACGACCTGACAGCAGCAGGACATAAATTAGATGAGTTAGAGGAAGAAATATCGTATCAACAGAGATCGATATTCGATGTATTTTCATTGGACTCAATTCCAATTTGGAGCTATATCGGGTCAGGAATAGTAATGATATTAGTAATATTCTGTATATGTAAACACTGTCAGTGTTGTCGAGATTGTTTCAGATTCTTTTATAGGATGATAGGCGATGACTGCTGCGCGAAAATTTGTGTTAAAAATAAGATTGTGAATCAGTATCCAGATCCTACAGTGGTTAGGTATCACCCTGCAGGGCTAAGTAGTGATGAAAGAGAACAGATTACTTTTGGCACTGTAGCAAGTAGGTATATCCCTGAGACTACTGAATCAATGATAAGTGAGCGTGTGCACCACCCAGTAAAGACAGTGGACTATGAACAGAAAAAGCCACTGATGTACTATCATAAAACAGACAAACGTTAAAAGTAGATAAAAGCGAAGTAATAGTACTGTAAGATTAAAAGTTTTAAAGGACTGAAATACGTTTATGAAGGTAAAAAGAAGTTGATATTGTAAACAGATTAAGGAAATCATGTAATAAAAAAAAGGGTAGTTATAGAATAAGAAAGTAAAAATATTGTAAAACAAATGCCATTGTAAAAGTAATGAATTACAAAAGTAATTTATAATTAAGAAAAATAATGTAAGGGTATTGTAAATGAAAAGTAATGTGCATGATGTATATAAACTATAGTAAAAGGTAATGTAGAAAAAGTCTGTAAGAATACTAGAATGATGTATGGTAAAGAAAGTTTTATGACACGAGAAATCATGTGATTAAGAAAATAAAAGTAAGAGAATTTTCTAAGAGTAAAGAAAAATGGAAAAGATTTTAAAATAATTAATTTTAAAAGAAGTGATTGTCAAATCACTGTAATGTATAGAAAAGATTAATAAAAGGAACTCACACGGCCGACGTAGGAAAGTGAAAATTTTGCAGTCTCTGAAGAGATTGCAAAATTTTCTTTATAAGGGGGGGAGGTGTCATGAAATATGAGATAGAGTGCTGAGTAACAGCGAAAGAAACATTAAAACTGAAATGTTGTGCAATTAAGTGTTAGGGAGGCGTCGTATGGGCTTAACTTTACGGCAGTTTGCATCATTGACGCGCAGAGTGGAGCCTTCGGGAACGGAGAAACTTCCCGAGGCGCATGACTCACCGCCTGCGACGTCAGGGGAGACTATAAAAACAGCGCAAGGGGGCCGGTCGGGGAGATAATCGCCACCCAGGGTTACACTGTCAGCGCAGCGTGAGCACGAAGAGATCGGCGAGCCTGACCGTCGCACAGTGGGCCAGAATCTTGAAAACGTGGCCAAAAAGGAAAAAAAAAAGTTTCTGGATTGGAATTTTCGACTATCAGGTTGGCTACAGTAATGTTGGAACTACTGAATACCGATTGTTTGGACGATCAATTGTTCATTTCCTCCTTTATATTTCATGTCAAAGTCGGCACTTCTTTGCTAGCGGTGCATGCAGCCGACCAGGCTACAAAATAGTCTTGTCGTTAAAGATAAATATTTGTGTTCTGTGTAAGTGAAACGAATATTTTAAATATGGACTGTGTTCCAGGAAGTATGTACTAATTAAAATTCATTTATGTAATTATTAAATCATTAATTAAATATATTTTTTAAATTAACTTAATATCGGAAAATGCGGTAGAAAATCTTAAAATGTGCTTAAAAAAATAGAGATAAGTTACGAATTCCACGATATTCCACTTTCTTTTGAACCGTGTCCGCAAGTATATACTATTACCTTGGTAAATTAACCTTCAAATCCACCTACTAGTACCAACTCCGGCTTTGAACAACTTTTTAAGCGACGCTTGCAAAATGTTTCCTTTTTTAAAAAAATGAAATTATTAATGTTAAGTTAATTTTTTCATTAATAATTATGAAAAAGTACATTTTTTTGAAACACAAATATGCTAAATGCTTTGTGGAATTACTTTTTAACGCTTTCAAACACGTTTTAAGAAATAAGTATTCAATAAATCAATAATTATATGAACTGTCGGAGGATGCTCAAGAATCAACCAATAAGTTGATAAAGCAATATCACATAAGTTTTTCTCGAAAGTTTTCCGGACTTAAGAGTATGGAAGACGTGTTCAGGAGATTGTTGGCAACCACAGACTTCAACATTTCTTCTCTGCGCAAATCATTAAACAAACTGAAGAGTTTGTCGTCAGAAGCCATTGCCCTCTTAGTTCCTGTGCCGGAAGATTATGAAGATTCCGATGTAGATGTTGAGGAAACAGTCTTTGAAGATGATGACGATTCAGCTGAGGATGCAGAAGAGGTAGATAATGAAGATAAAAAAGAAGAAGAAAACAACAACTTTTAATTATAGTCACAAACAATTTACTAACCAAATAACTGTAGTTGAAATCAAATTCTTTTTTTGTAATATTTTATACTATCTTCTATCCTCTATTTGGTACTTTTCTCGAGCTTTCCATTTTTTGAGCTTATATTTTTAACCATTAACTTCAACAACCTCTAAATATTGACTTTTATATAAATAAAAAGAATTTTACCAATTTTTCCCGCCATCTTAGATCCACCATTTTGTTTTGTTTTTTAAATATTTGAAGTCATAATCTTCATCATCAATCTCGATAAACCCCAAAAAATTACTTTTATATGAATCAAAGGACTTTTATCAATATTTGTGCGCCATATTGGACCCGCCATTTTCTTTGTTTTACTGTTTGATACCATATTCTTAATCACCAACTTCGATAACCTAACTTTGGTACAAATTGAACAACTCTAGCAACCTCGATAATTCCACAAAAATTCCTTTTATATGAATAAAATGACTTTTAGCAATATTTGTCCGCCATCTTGGATCCGCCATTTTCTTTTTTCACTTTTTGACATTATATTCTAAATCAGCAACTTCGATAACCTTTACATACTAACTTTGGTGCAAATTGAACAACTTTTTATATTTTGGCCAGCTTTTTGCGATTCTGGCCCACTGTGCGTCGTTGCATTCATGACTATGTTTCTATATAGGCCTCTCTGGTTGAGGAATCCTGAGGGAAGGAGGTTCGGTTACAGATCCTACCTTATTATTCAGCGTTGGAGACGCTACGTCCAGCGAGTGTATGTAGAAGCAGGGCTAGATCCCGTCCTTGCTTTAGTAGGGTGTCCGTTACCAGACGAACCTTATGTGCCTCCCTTAGTCGTTGTTTAGAGCATTGCGTCGGCCTCTGCGAGTTGAGTTATATTCCTATAATCCTAGTGTTCTTAATTTATTTCTCCAGAACCTACTCCATTCCGAGTTTCCAGATCTGAAAATTCGAACTCCACAAAATCTTTAGACTTCTTTCAGCAAGAAGAAGTCTAGCTCCCAGCTCCTGATCCGCTCGCAGGAGAGGACAAACTATAGGACGCAACAATTATCATCAAATTGTCAGCCTCCAGTGGTCCAAAGAGATGAAAATCACAGGGTGATAAGGTCACAGCTGTAAGGTAGGGTGCTCAAGTAATACCCAATTCATTTTCTCTAATTTTGTGCAGCATCAGTGCCCACAAATAAACAATGTACTGGCATATGTACTGTTACATACAAACTGCAACTATATGACAAGTATGAATGAAGTAAGTATGGAATGCCTACAGCAGCAAAGTTTTAAGTCCAGGATTTTGGTTCCGACATTTGAGAAATCTAACTCATATCTGACTTGTTTACTGAAAAACATTAAAGACCCAAGAGTAATGTCTCACTGCATAAAAAAATCTGAACTTTTGCAACAGTTATAAATTATTATTTCAAAAACCAAAAATTATTTAAATTCAATCCTAAGACAACAAAAAACAAGGCATGGTCGGAACCTCACCTTGGCTCCGAGCTCGCGCCATGGCAGCAGATTGGAGTGATGTTCGGTGGGCCCCACAAATACAACAGGCGGCGGCTGAGAGCGCAGGTCCAGGGCGTGGATCAGCTTGTGTACGGCACCTGTGCAGCCTGAGCCGGCGAAGATGACCGCGTCGTGCTCAGACGCGTGTACCGCATTGCGAATCAGGTCTCGCGCCTCGTGCCTGACAGAAAGAGACACCTCCAATCACAAGGACGGGTAAAAGAACTTCTCACATACCAAAGATGGAGGCAAGAAGAAAGAGTAAACACCAATACACTACATTTCAGATAATATTTCATCATAAGAGAATAAATGTAGCACATAACAAGAGTTATGAATGGATACTCCTCCAAATTTCATTTGCATTTGTTTTCTATCCTGGCGTTATTGCTGCCTTCTTCCCTCCAATTTTGGTAAGTACTGTGGTTTGCTTTCACTACCATTGCTCATCATCACATTTCATTAAACAATTTTCCTTTTGACTATCAATAATAACATTGGTAAAGTTAGCTGTTGGTGGAGGGAACAGTCGAAGGCAAGAACTGCAGAAGAAGACATTAGAATATATGAAGCAGATAATTGAGGACATGGGTTGCAATAGGTCCTTATCGGCAACAGAAGAATTCTTCAGCTTCAGAAAGACACATGCCTCAGAACATCCACAATGTGTACCCACAATGATTACAAAGAAAAATCTAAGAACCCTGACAATGACTGGCACATTGATATTCTTGCAGAATTATTAGCAGTAAAAGGTGACATGCTAATTGATCAAATTATGGATTGACTCAATCATGAAATTTTAGCAGTAGCAGACTACCAGTGATTCTCTTACTGTAATATATAGGTTCCCAACATGGAGGGGTGTAAAGACATGTTGCAGGAAGAGAGGAGCGAGATAGCTTTGCTGCCCATGTGGACAATACCCTAGCTCTACATCATCAGATATTATATGTCTTCTTCACCAGCTCTTAGAGCTGAAAACCTTTGTTCTTACATCACATAATTTGTGAGTTTTCTTTGAGACATCATTGTTACTACTGGGAACTTTTCAGAGAAGGGGGGAGCCATGGGAACTTGATGGAAGAGTGGTGAGAAAAAGTTTGGGAATTCCTACAGTAAAAGATCAGTTTCTCAAATTAAACAAAAATAAAGTTGTATTCCATGAAAAACTGCAGTATGATCCCTGGAGAGATAATACACATACAATATTCATAAATTAGCTGGAATATAATTAAAGCTTTATTTGTAGTTTTTCATTTACAAGATTATCTGCTCTGTGGAATTAACAGCTTTGTCTCAGTTCTAGTGATAATGTTTAATTGACTATTACCCAGTTTTAAATGTGTCCGATGATGTATTTAACACAACACTGCTGAAAAGGTTTTGTTGATCTTAAGTGGAACAAAATGATCAAAATTATAAAGAAGTTGGATTTAAAATATTGGGGCAGAAGAAAACTTTATAATCTATACAAAATTCAAGTGGCTATAATAAAATTTAAGAATCATAGACAGGCATCAGTTAAAAAAAATGTGAGACAAGATTGTAATCTATGCCCATTAAAACAAAGCTTCTATGTAGAGGAAGCAATAAAGAGAGTACAAGAAATATTCAAATGAAGCCCGAGTGCTCAAGGAGAAACAATCAGTACGCTGTAATTTGCTGATGACGTTGCCCTGTTAGAAGAACAGACTGAGGTTACCACGAAATAACTGAGTGGCATGAACAAAATGCTGAGAGAGAATTTTGTGCCATATATAAATGATATCTAAGACAAAAAAGTAATTAAATATTTCAGAAATTATAGAAATAACAATAGTATGCATGCAACAGTCAGTTACGCAGAGAAATAAATGTTGCCTAAATCAAATTCGTAAAACAACAAGCTGAAGGCTTTATCAAGCAAATTAATATAATCTTTAGCACACAATTCTATGAACCAAGGCAAAGAACAGGAAAAACTAGGTTAAAAAGCCATCTGCCAAGAGTTTTTACATCTTACAGTGTTCCATAAGTAAAATACACTTAAGATTTTTTGTCTGTCATCAGTCTCTTGACTGGTTTGATGCAATCCTTAATCCCTTCCTTTCCTACACTAACCTCTTCATCTCAACAAACCCCTTACAACCAGCAGCCTCAATTATCTGCTTCACATTCTGATCTTCGTCTACCCCTACAATTCTTTCCTTTGACTGTTCCCTCTACTAACAAATTAACCAATCCTGCATGTCTTAAAATTTGACCCACCAACCTGTCTCTTCTTTCTGTAAGACTCTACCACGACCTTCTTTTTTAATCCATTATTTTCATTTGTTGGTGGAGGGAACAGTTTAAGGACTATAAAGGTAGGCAATGATTAGAATATGTGAAGCAGATGATTGAAGATATAGTTTCTAAGCGGTATGCTGAGATGGAGAATTGCGCATCAAACCTGCCGAGAGATTAATGCTGGGAAAAAAAAGTGGCTAGCATAATCTTTGAATATAATTTCTTTGTGTATTCAGAGATAGTGTCTGGTTCCTTATTTTTCTTACAATTTATTTGTAATGGAACATATGCCCCAATGGTCATTTCCATATTCACCTAATTTCCTCTATTATGAATTGTTATTTCAAATTCTTTTAGTTAAACTGTTCACCATTTCCCTCAATAAATTATTCTAATCGCTGCCTACTTAAGTAACAAAAGAAATTTTTTTTACTACCTTACACCTTAAAATAAAGCTAATTTACTGTCATGTTGTCTTATCCCTTACATATCTTTTATTATATTAATCACTGTTCTGTAGTAATTTACACAACCAAATCTAGCTTATCTTCTTTGCAACCCCTCTAATTCCTATACTTCATACCAATAAACTTGTTCCCAAATCCCACCATAGTATGGCCACAGTCGTCCATCAATTTCCAGTAAGGAAACAGTATTTTGCTCCACCCAACTCTCGAACCTTTGATGATGGAGATAGGCGGAAATAGACCTCCCTCCATACTTCTTTCTTTTTTTTTTCTTTCCTCGAGACGTTCAGTAAACATGCCCTGGTAGCTCTACCTTCCGAGTACAGGTCTGGGTGACATTAGTGGGCTTAGAAGAAAAGTACGCCAACATATTGACTGTTGACTGCGTTGTAATCGGACCTTATGCGACGAATTGTCTTCTTGTTTCCGACTTGGATGCAAATGGTACTGATAAACGATGGAGAGAGACGCCTGCGTTAAGGAACACGGCGCGCACAACTGTGCGATAGGTTGCCGGTAAGCTAGGCGCTACCTGGATCAACTAACCGGGTGCGGGCCGTTGAAGACAGATTTTCGGTTTAAGCGATTTTAATGTAGTATATTCGCTCCCTGCAATTGATTCCAGCGAAAAGTAACTAAGGAATGTTTCCTAACCACATAACGTGAACGCAGTAATTAAATTTAACAATAATTTGAATTTTTCTTTTTTATTAGGGGACTTGTAAAAGAAAAAAAGTCATTAAATTTATACTTTAAATAAAAGTTGATGTGAAGAACTATTTCGAAGATCAATGTGAGAGCACTAGCTTTCAGAGATGAAGGTTTCCGGTATATTTCGGAATTTTCGCAGAAATTTTTCCCGACCTCAACTTTGAGAAAGCTAATTTTGTGTATAGTTCTGTTTATTCTGGTTTGATATGGGAGGATCAAACCATCCTTGGGTTGTAGACTAAGTTTTTAAAAGAAGATCATTTAAATTTTATGAATTTCTTAATCTTCATGGATACAGCGTTGACTGCTGCAATGTGGATTAAACTGAATAAGAAATCAATAAACAACATCGACCCGAGACGATGTTGCGAATCTAAGAACTTTATATCCGATTTTATTTTCGAGAGGAGACGTGGTTTCTCCAAACACTCCTCGCCTCACTTTTCGACTTACTATTCCTTCACACATATACATTTTTACTATAATCTTAAAAACTATCCCTCGAAATCCCCCTTTTGCTAAGGAGAGTTGAAATAATCGTACATTTATTTACGCAGTTACTGGCTATATCCAGCAGGTGTTGGCACCCGTACTCTATAATAAGAGTATATTATTTTGCATAGGGGTACTTTATAATCTACGATAGTAATAAAGTGCGTTAAAATACTTATTTATCTGGCTCGAGTTATCACATCACTGGTAGATCTATTACGTATAAAATAGTATCACAACAGTCTTAACAAACCACAACTAAAAATTTGTGCAATATTTTATATTCATGGTCTTTGGACTGGAAGATTCTAGTGTTTCAGAACGCAATCACAATGTCAATCATCACTCACTTCACATCTGACGTAATAGTTTTATTTGATATTACTTTCGACTGCACCATATTTTTTACTTACAAATAATGAGTCAACGGCGGCACTGCCTACCCTTTTCTCGAAGCGATTCGGGACATTTTTGAATCTCAATTTCTTCGGTCGTATTCATGCTACATGTCTCAAATTTCTGTTATGCGTAGATATCAGCAATCTTAGCAAACATACTAAGTTCTGATGTTATTCGGATGCAAACTTCAGTAATTTTGTCACTCACTGACTGATGATCATCAAAACTCTAAGGTACTTCCCGTAGCCGTAGAAAGCTGAAATTTGGCACGCAGATAACATTTTACCCACATATTACGAGAAAAGTCTGAAACTCTTAAATTTCTATATATCTACCCCTTACGTGAAATCGCTTTTCACCCTAATAACTTTATATAGCTCAGATTTTCATTGTAGAGTGCTAATTACGTTTAACTAATGTGTTAAATTTTCCTTCTTTCCTTTTCTCACTTTGGAAGTTATTGAAATTCAAAATTTTATTTCTACCACGACACCCCGACATCAAAATTCCACTGTACTTCCAGTAATTCTAGAAACAAGTAATTTGGTACACATACATAGTTTCATCCCTAAATCATAAGAAAAATCTAATACTGGAGTTTTTCCCCGTATTTATTTAATTACAATCCCAAACATGAAAAATTCTGGCACATATTTGCGGCTTAATTGCTTTGCTCCGGATGAAGCTATATGTCTGAGGATTTTTGAATGCATAGAGATCAGCAAGTTTAACTAATACCTTAAATTTTAATTTGCTCCTGTGCTTGGTTTTGAAGTTACTCCTAATTTATTTATGGTGTTAGTCAAACCAACGGCAATCTGCATTGCTCGGCTACGGCGCACACCCATTGTTTTCAGAGAGTGGGGCATTGTTGGTAACGTATATCGATGTCTTCAATTCTCAAATGTTCTTACTCAACGATTTTCAAATGGAATCATTAAATTTAAGCAGCGATTCAGAATAAGCGATGAACTAACAAAAATAAATGAGATCCCACAAAAACAATTCTTGTAAAAATAAGCCAAGTCTCGTGTTCGTGCAGTGACAAAAAGTTATGAGATCTTCTTCTGAGCCAAGTCTAAGCTTTACAGTGTGTATTCACTTCACCCTGTGCAACAGAATGGTTTCTCTTGGTGAAATTGATGATTTATTTAGAATTTTTTTAAAAAAATCTGGTGACTTGGCCATTAAGCACGTCTTATTTTTTACTAAAATTAAAGGCATTATATACTTGTCAAATTCAGAAAGAGCGAGGGAAATCTTAGCTTTAATGTATTTGTAAGTTTGACTAAGCAACACATTTAAGGTAACTAAAACATGGCGCGCATAATGGCCAAGACACCAGTCACTCAGAAGAAGATCTCATAACTTATGCCACTTCACGAGCACGAGACTTGGCTTATTTTTACAAGAATTGTTTTTGTGGGATTTAAATATACACCATAAAGATACTGTAAAATAATAACTGGTAGGCTATCAAAGACCTAGTCACAGAGTTTCTTGTCGGCTAACATATTCTGTAATCCTACAGTTTAACGTTTATCCTAACCACGGAACATCTTAGCATCTTCGCTTTGACAAATCAAAGCTTTCCGAAATCTGAAGGTCAGTTTTAAGGTCAGTAAAAATTACAACAGAGACCGGGATTCAAACCGGAGGCCTTCTGTACCCAAATATCACGTCGTAATCAACAATCACCAAACCAAATCTAAATTTTTTTAGAAAAAATGTATTCAAACAAATAACGTACTATTTCTCTATACAGTGTACTTTATTTTTGCTATCACAAAACACAAATAAAAATTAGTTTTTAAAAAACAAAAAAATACGCTTTTCATAGGAATGTAATCTAAAAAGTTAAAACAACATTTTTAATGATTTTATTCAACAGCGATAGTTTGTCCCATAATTCAGTATGACAATTTCTTCAACTGCTTAAAACAAGAATAAAGTCTTTGACCAAAAAAATTAATTTTATTGTAAAAAATGTGGGGTGGGTAGAAATAAGTTGTCAAATTTCTTATCGCTAGCTATTTGTAAAGGTATAGTCATTACGAAAGTAAAGAGCACCCGACGCTTTTTTTTTTAATTGATTTTTTGGGCAGTGAGTTTATTTTTATTTATTCAGAAAATTAGGTGATAATGTATTGTGGGATATCCTATCGTTGTCAAACGAAATCTTTATTCAAAGATTATTTTAACTTTTTGGTTCACATTGCTACAAAAGCGTGGTTTTTTAATTTTATAACGTTGTTACCCTCAAAGTAATGAGATTACCATGATATAACTATGGGATTATTGTATTTCCATCGGTAATTAAAACATGTGAAAGATTCCAAACAATTCGAACGTCTGGAAGTAAGTGAAAATTGAATCAAAGATTCCGTTACGTTTATAAAGAGCATGGTAATTAAAAGAATGTAAAAATGTGGCAACCCGAGTCAAAGCATTTTATGGATGATGAAACTAATTTTTACGAATATTTTATGACAATCTGATGAACGTGGAAGTGGGATTGGGGGAAAAAAACCGCTTTAAGATAATCAGTAATATCAAAACAACATTTGGTCGGAAAGGATTGGAAATTTTCGAACTTCCGCTATATGTATGCTTCGCCATATCCACCATGCTGACACCGCGCAGTCAAAAAAGTAAAGCTAACTAATCGGGCACATGCTGTGTTTGAGAGTCACCGCCAGCTGTTGGTACGGTGACGCGATGGCGTGGTCAAATGGCGCCTGGCCTTACAAAGACACGCCGCAACTCGATTCCACAATCTCAAAATATCGATTACTATTAACAACAAAACTACTGGGAACAAATCTTCATCGAAACTATAAAGAATTTTACAATTTTCTTTCAAACATGTTTGATGATATCTGCCACAACATTACATTTTGATGTTCTTTTAGTAAAATGTTAGATATCTAAAACACACTTACATGGTTTAACAAACTCATTCAGGACAAAATTACTAAACATATACGATAAATGAACCATTTTCTTTATTTTATACGTAATTAATTAGTTTACTGGAGGGTAATGTAAGGGAAACATTGACCTAACATACCGCTAATTTAACTAAACAAACCTTATTGCTTATACTCAAATGTTAATTTAATGGACTGTAAAATAAAGTTTTTCGGTGAAAAAATAATGTGAAAACCTTGCGTTTCTGTCTTAGGCGAAATAGTTTTCGTTAAACTCCTGCCATCAGATTTTTCAGTAAAATGATTCGGAAATTAAAGAGGCGTGCCCACACTATTTTGGAAATAGAGCTGTAAAAGTAGCGAGAAATTCTGTACCCGTATGTATTCGTCACTAAACCAATCAATACCCGTTACTTTCGAATCGTTACTCGTTACTTTCGAACAATAGCATGAAGCATGGTATCCAGTCGCGCCGCGTACGGGATAATTTCGTTACTATCGTATCGTTTCGTTACGCGTTACTTTCGGTACAATCGAACAATAGCATGAAGCATCACATCGCATACGGGACACCTTCGTTCGTACTTGGTATAGTTTAAGTAAATTGTTTATTTAGTAAAATAAGTTTAGGTAAGTTGTTCGTTTGGATAAAACTTAAAGTCAAGTATTTAGCAAATGGATCTTACGGAAAACCTCTGAATGTACACTTCATTTACCGTAATGAATATTAAATACGAAAGAATAATCTAATTCCAAAACAAACACCTGTTTGCACACACAAAAAACCTGACTGTGACATATCTAGTGACAATAACTAATGGCGGTTATTTTTTAAAGTAGCCTGCTCAAAACCCTGCATAGAATTCTGATATGATAATGGGACATGTATTTAACAAATATTGTAATCTCATCAAAGTATTTCGTTTTTAAATGGGAGGTTTCACCACTGTCTTCCTTTATTGTTTTCATTTATTTTTGTAAATTCTTCATCTTTTTGTGATAGCTTTGTTAGAAATTAAAATAAATGTGGACATACCATCAAATCGGGCCTGCAGGCAGAGTGCTACTGACTCCCGCTTTAATTATTTCATTTTAAAAAATCAATATTCAAAACCTTTAAATCAATATCAACGGAAAAAGGACAACATGTGGTTAGATTCGTAATTGTTGTTGCGTCGCGGTTACAACAAACATTCAACATCAAAGGCAGTACCGCGATGATCTCATGGATCCTGCAATAATAATACACCAGGCAAAAGTAATAAAGTCACTGTACCTTGATCTCTGTTTATAGAATACTGTAATTGCAAAAAAGGGCTGCTAGATTTGTTTCTCGAAATTATGACAGAACGCAATCAGTAACAGGTAAGATAAAAGAGCAGGAATGGGATTCATTGGAAGACATGAGGAGGGTGAAGAGGTTCATGGGAGTGTACAAGGCGTATATTGATGGTGAGGTATGGAAAGATATTGGTGTAAGAATTAAAAGTAATGCTTGGAAGGGAAAAGATGTCCATGACCACAATCAGGCACTCGATTTCAGGCACAAGGGTGTAGGAAGATTCTCATTTTTTAGGAAAGGGTGTCAGGGATTGGAATAAGTTACCAAGAGAAATTGTGAATAATTTACCAAAAACGTTGAAAGAATTTAAAATATGTTGAGGGAAAATGTAGGTGGATGCAGGAAAGGGGGGGGGGGGAGATGGGTGTGTAGGGAAATTGCCACCGGAGCGTGCACTCCATTGCAATTTAATTAAATATTATTAGATCATAACAACTGCAGATATGTATATCACAAACTATTAGACAACTCTTTTATATTGTAAGTTACATTATAAAATAAAATAGAAGGTTTCAATTCTTAAAATAAACAAATTTCATAAATGATTGAAATCAATGTTCTGTATGGGGTCCCCATCAAAAGGGGTTAATGGAGGCTTTAGAGAAGGTCCAAAGAAGAGCCGCCCGATTCGTGACAGGTAGTTGGAGGGAAAGCGTATGCGATGTTGAAGGAGTTAGGTTGGGAAGACCTGGAACACCGAAGGCGTTGCTCTCGACGGAAGCTAATTGAAAAATTCAAGACAGATATATTTCGGAATGACAGTCAGCAAATATTGCTACCAGCAACATTCATATCTCGAAATGACCATGAAAATAAGATAAGAGAAATCAGGGCCAGAACCGATTCATTTCTGTACTCATTTTTCCCACGAGCGATTAGGGAATGGAATAGGAAGGATTTACCGGGCGAGTAAACTTAAAATCCGACAGGAGTAGCTTTCGATAAAGCACTCCAGCCATCCTGATCTGGGTTTTCCATGGTTTTCCCAGATCACTCCACGCGAATGCGGGGATGGTTCCTCACAATAGCCCATGGGCGCTTCCTGCCATATCCCTTATAACCCTTCCAAACCATAACCCTTTTCGATAGGTGCAATGCACCCTCCGCCACACACTTTTAGTGAATCGCGGAGTAATAATAATAATAATAATAATAAACCTCAGTAATGAACGATCAATGAAAAAACAGTAACTATCTCAAATTATCCATAAAAATTTTCTATTTAAAAATTATGCACTGTAAAATTTAATGTTAAACAAAATAAAAACTACAAAATTAGCCTTTACGTTGCCAAAATTAGTTACATGCGAGTAACGAAATTAATTTTTGAGTAATGATTCGGTACTTCGAGTCAGGCGACGAACCGGTTACTCAGTAACGAAAACATAGTTACTTTTACAGGCTACAGCTCTATTTGGAAACTCATATACCGCCAAATAGACAACTAAAAAAAGTGTTGTCACGGAACATTGATTTATTGTTGAGCATCTGTTCGACACTACACTCTGCGAGCTCTGTTAAAAATTTGATTTAAGTTTTCGGTCAATAAAACACACCTATCTTTGATAATTCGAAGGCCCTAAAATTACGGAGCTATGAAACGTGGACAGAAAATAAAATTCCTGAAATAAGATTCCTAAAAAATGCAGAACGCATTCTCTCATAGGTGGCAGAACGATGAGTGAATGTACAAAATATGCCTTAGAAGACATGAAAAAGCACTCTGTCGCTGGTCGGCATTTCCTTGGCCACAGCGGTCGTTGCCCCCGACTTTTGGCTTAATTGTATCGACCAGGGCTATTACATAACAGTTTCCGCGTCCCGGCTATATCGGCAGTTCTCTGAATTACAGTGGGACACCGCCCTCACGCACGCTACAGGTCGGGGACAGGTGAGAAATCCCGTACAGCTTCTCGTCATTTGCGTTCTTTACTCTCCACACAATGGTCTCTTTCAATGAGCCTCTTCCTCTCTGCTGCTCGATTCCACCACTTTGCTCGTCTGTCTTAAATTTACCATCCACCTTACGTCTGCATATATACCGTCCTTTCTCCTTTGTAATCTTTCTCACTCTCCAAAATTTCATTGCGAATAAACTTTTTCCTCTCGGTAATGTTTAGAATGCTTATGAGTTGGTTCTTGCTCACATACATTTACCGCAGAACTTGTGTCCTTACTTTTAATCTGGCTCTTTCCGGTTCGTCTAAGTAATTAGAGCAGCAAAAGGGTCTCGGTCAACGAAAGGGAAGAAAATCAGTTTCTACAAAAAAATTCGGCATTACCCTGAAGTGATTACGGAAAATCGTGGAAAACCGAAATCCGTATACCCGGACCGGGGATTGAACAAACGTCCTCCCGAATGTTATGTCGAAAGTTATAACTGTTCCAACAGAATCGGTCTATGTGTCTAGTGGATACGATAAGATGGACACCTAAAATATTTCATCTCTCGCCTTTTCTATTAAACATCAAGAGGTGTGTAAGCATATCATATGGTTCTAGTGACTAGGAACACGGTATCGAATAAAAGTATAGATACTGTACTCATGAGTAGTATTGGAAAGAAAAAGTATCGTACTGACTAAAGTACTGCGAAATAAAAGTATCGATAGCATAATATTTTCAAATAATTCAATGGAATTGAGATTTTTATTTAATTTTTTATTTTAAGGTTAAAGGCCAGTACCTGCGCGTTAATTTGAAATTTTAACCTTTTCTTAATTTTTGCAGCTGAATTGGCCAGTACTTTTATGATAATTAAATCGCAACAATAAATCATGTTCCTTTTTGTATTCTTGATATGTGAAAAACGTCTTATAAATTAAAAAAGGTTAAACTCAGACTCAATTTTAATTTTAGTTATGAATTAAATCAACAGCTAATTCCACAACTTATTAAACTGTGGTCTAAGTAGCTAAAACATTTTCTAATCCTACTCTTTTCCGCCATTCCGTAGCTTATCCAGTAGTTTCGATGATAATTTGTTTCTTGTCTTTGACATTCGGCTGGGACTGTCATTGCTCGAACTGTCAGGTATTCATGGGGTAACTTGCAGAAGTAAGGAAATACTACTTTCATATCTTCTAATTGGTCCAAGGGGTCAGTTGACAATTGTGACACTGGTGTTGCCAAATAGAGGCTAACTTCACCCTTTTCATTAGCCAAAATCAACTGTAGAGAGGAGCCTGATGACAAAGATAATATCTACATCTACATATATACTCTGCAATTCACAAAATTGTGGGTGGCAGAGGGTGCTCAGCAGCGAAGCTAATCTCTTTGTTGTGCATTCCAATCCCTAACGGTATTATACAGGGCGTTCGCCGGAAAACGCTACCCTCCCAGTCTGTTGCCGTCGGCAACTTGCTCGGTCAGTGGGGCCAGCAACTCCCGCCACACGGCACCGTGAATCACCGCACTGTTTAACACCTCCGCTGCCCCAACAGTGCAGTGCAATGACCCTTACATTGTTAAGAACGGTTTCTTTGCATTGTAGCTAGTTTGTGACTTCAGTCTCTTATTAATCAGTGTTGTGAATAAACGTTTCTTTGCGGTTTGGCTGGTTTGGGGCTTCATACTCTTATTAATCTGTACCGTGTTTGAGCGTGAGTAAAATTATGGTACGTTACAGTTTGCAACAAAGAATATTTCTCTACGATACATATGTGAAGAAGAAGTCGTTTAAAAAGTGTCGCAGTAAATTTCGTCGCGAATTTCCTGGCGCTTTACTGCCACCTAAATCAACAATTCTGCGTCTGGTTAAAAAAGTAAGAGAAACGGGTTCATTTTTTAACAAAAAGAGACTGTCGGTCAACCGTATTCTCTCAGAGGAGAAAATTGACGATATCGCTTTTCGACTAGAACAGTCACCCAAAAAATCATTAAGTCAGTTAGGGCAGCGTGTGTCTCGAAATATGTTCAGAAGATGTGAAATGTGCATTACACAAGAGGGTCAACACTTCCAGCATCTTTTATAAGGTAAGCTAATGAATTACGTCACATTTAAATGCTTAGCACACAAGTTTATGAAGTTTATGAAGCGTAATTATTATGAAATAGTCCGCGGCCGACGGTCGAACAATGCTGGAAGCTGACCGCTCGCTCGCCGGGAGCAGTTTCTTCCTTGTACCGCTAACACTGGGTTGCGTTTCCCGGCGAACGCCCTGTATCTCTAATCGTATCTTTCCTGTCATTCATATAACCTAGCCCCTAAGTATTCGAGGCTTCTTCCTGCCTAGGGAAATGTTAAAACTAAATTCTCATGACATTCTCACGATCTAGAAACGTCAACGCTACCATCATAAAAATATTTTCGTCTTGAGATGTACTATCCTTGTCTTGGGAGCCATACATCATACAGCCATGTCTATTGTAATTATAATTTCACTTTTTCTTTTCTTGGATTTGTACTGCCACTAATTTTTCCGCCGGAATTTTGGTGTCGATACCTGCTGTAAAGCACTGATACGGGTAAAAATATGGTATGAAAAGTATCGAGTACAAAAGTATCGGTATCAAAAGAAAAGTACTCGATGCCAAAAAGTATGGATACTTTTTCCATGTCCCTACTAGTGATTCTACTGTGGCGCACGCGTCTGTTCCAATTCTTCCTGCATTTAACTTACGCTGACAACTGAAACTACATTGTTATATTCCAATCAAGACTGCGACTTTTATTTACCACGGAGCTTCTGTCCCATCAATCGGTGGAACATGTCGATTCATGACTGTTTCGATAAAAGACTTTTCGCTGCATGCATTCAAACAGCACGAAAGAGGCTGACATACGCATTCAATACGCCAACCAAGAGTACACATCCTGTCAATCGAAGTATCCTCCCCCCCCCCCCCACTCCCTCTCTCTCTCTCTCTCTACATAAAACTAATAGTAAGGATGTTTGCTTGTTTCGTATACAAATCCACAACATTTCAAAGATTTCAACAACAGTTGTTCTCAATCAGGTTTGTAACACGCTTTTTTTTATTATGGCTTTACGCCTCGTTGACGTCGAGGTCATTAGAGGCGGGAAAGGACTGGGTACAAGGAACGGGAAGGAATTCGGCATGGCCTTTTGAAGGAAGCGTCCCGGCATTTGCCTGGAGTGATTTGGGGAAACCATGGAAAAACCCAAATCTGGATGCCCGGACGGGAAATCGAACCAGCGTCCTCCCGAATGCGAAGTCAGAGCATTAACCGCTCAACCTCCACGCTCAGTTTTGTAACTGACCACCAGATTTTTTACATCCTTCACCGGATCAACCCCGTCAAATTTCTATAGTGCTGGCTGCCTACTATATAGTATTACTAACGCTATCGCAGAAACACATCCCGAATCTCATTGAAGTTTAATTTAAAATACATACAGCGTGGAGTTGTGCAAAAAGTGGGGAGTGCCTTCCCCCTTCCAAAAAAAAATCGCTTTGGGTTATGTCGGGAGAGCGTGGAGGACACGGTAGGATTTGCTGATCTCGAAGACTTGACTGACAGCACTAAAATTCCCCTAAGCTCTCCAACCTACATAATGGCTCTTGCAAAGAGGTTTGCCGATTTGAGTTTTCGCTATACCGAACACTTAAGTTTTAGCCTGTGCAACATGTTTTTCAGTGACTATCGGACTTGTCCATAAAATCAACGCCATGCCATTGTCTTGTATGTAAATTGTTAAACAACTTGTAACAACATTTATTTATGATGCTAGTCGAGATGATAACTGCACATTGAATGTTATATTGGAATTTTGCTCTAGTTGATATTTCGTGTAATAGTCAAGGGTACAATGTTTTTATTGCAACTGTTGCTAACGTAACTTGAACCACCCTTGTATGCCTGTGTGAGTATGAATAAATGGTCAGGTTATGAAAATTTAGATTTACTCGTGTCATTATTCAAATTTTTGTTGAAGAACCCTTTTCATTTAAATTCATTTTAATTATTTTTTTCATTAGCCGAGATTATTAAATATTAATTTCATGCGTTTGCAGCCCTATTAAAACTCGCATAATACAATATACACGTATCACTGATCATCACGTACGAACAAGGTGGAACGTATCGCAGCAAGCTATCGCACTACGCTGCAGCTAATAAAGACGAAGACGACGAAGACGACAACAACAACAACAACAACTTGTGCGTTAAACCACGGAGACAACAATGAGTCACAAGTTGGAACTCAGTTAGCGAAATGGGATGACCGCAGCGTCTAAATCTACACATTCCGTAACAGATGTCTGCCCTGACAAACGAAACAACGCGCACACAAAAGGAAAACACAATGTTATCTTCCCAGAGTCCAGTGGTTTGAGAGGCGCCAGTCTTTACTAGGAAACCTGACATACTTCGAAACCTGAAGTCCACTAAAAAGACACCGAAAGGTTTCCTAGCCAAAAAACTGGTGGCTCTAGCCATTGAGAGAGTTCAACCAGCACCAATTCAATCTGAGCACCACGAAATAATCGTGGACCACGCAAGATCGATATATTTTTTTTTTTTTTGTCTTCAGTCTTTTGACTGGTTTGATGCAATCTTCCATCCCTTCCTATCTTGTTCTAACCTCTTCATCTCTTCATATTCCTTACAACCCACTTCCTCAATTATCTGCTTCATATATTCTAATCTCTATCTTCCTCTACAGTTCTTACCGTTGACTGTTCCCTCCACTAACGAAATAACCAATCCAGCATGTCTCAAAATATGACCTACCAGCATGTCTCTTCTTTCTGTAAGCTTCTTCCACAAACTTCTTTCCTCACCCATCATTTCCAAAACTTGTTCATTTTGTTCTTTGTCTGTCCACTTAATTTTCAGCATTCTTCTGTAGCACCACATTTCAAATGCTTCAATTCTCTTTCTTTCTGGTATTCCTAAAGTCCAACTTTCGCCACTATAAAGTGCTGTGCTCCATATATAGAGTTTTAAAAAGTTCTAATTCCTAGATCAATATCTAAAAGTAATTATTTCTTTTTTTCATGAAGGTTCTTTTTTATAGTGCTATTATGCTTTTAACATCATTCCTGCTTCGGCCATCGGTTGTAATTTTGCTTCCCAAGTAGCAGAATTCACTTACTTCTCCTATTGCATCCGATTCTATTTCTATATTTAATCTACTAATATTGGTTTTAATTTCTGCTACATTTTATCACCTTTGTCTTGATTTGATTTATATTTAGTCCAAAACCTTCCTTCAGTATTTTGTTCATGCCATTCAGTAACTTCTCAATATCCTCAACCTGTTCTGCTAACAAGCCAATGTCATCAGCAAATCGTAGCATACTGATTATTTCTCCCTGAACATTTAAGCCGCCTGAAAACTTTTTCTTTTACTTCCTTTATGCTTCTTTTACATACAAGTTGAATATTAAAGGGGGCAGACTAACACCTTGTCTCTCACCCTTTTTAACTGATTCGTGTCTCTCATGGTTCTCTAAGATCGATATTAGTAAAAAGCAAATAATATTTATAATATGTATGAGGTCCGCAAATTAATAGTGTGACCTGACATTGCCGGTTTACATTGGATACTGCCTTAGTTCGACTACGAATCAATAGGCCTCAGATTAGAATCTGCTCGTCATTTTCTTCCCTTCAAATCTTGGTCGCGAATGTTTCGAAAAATACACTTGTGTAAATCCTTTTCGATCCTGAACACATTCTCCGATTCTCCGTAAAGATATGTGGCAATTGGAAAGTGATAAGCAGCTGTACGGACAGCTCCATTACACTTAAAAGAACACCGACCTACCCCAACCATTTGTCGCATTTATTTTCGCGAAACACATTGCAAAATACCTAGGTCGAACTCACGACGGCAGCAACCTTGCAAGTCTAATGAGCTATTTTGGCATTTTATTACATTAAAACTATAGGGAAAACTCTAAGTCGACCATATTAATATTTCATTCCTTAGCGCATATATATATATATATATATATATATATATATATATATATATATATATATATATATATATATATATATACCCTCCCCAAACCACGACTCAGCTCCGCCAACACTAGGTGAGATCAGAAACATCATTCTTCAGTTGAAAAATAACAAAGCACCAGGGGAAGACGGAGTAATAGATGAGATGCTCAAGATGGGGAGCGAACTACTGACTGACCGGCTGCACGCTGTTATTTAAAATATATGGGAGACCGAAGTCATACCTGCAGATTGGAAAATTGCGTTAATTCACCCGCCAAATAAAAAAGGAGACAGGACAGATCCAAATAATTTCCGAGGGATTTTACTTCTGCCAATAGCCTACAAAGTACTTTCCTGTGCCCTCCGGTCAAGGTTGGAGAAGCAGACAGAACACAAGATTGGTGAATACGAAGCAGGATTCTGACCACACCGATCATGCTTAGTACAGATTTGGAACATAAAGATGATATTCCAAAATTGTCAGTCAAACCGCACAGTAGTAACTTTTGTAGACTAAGAAAGCATATGATTCGATTGTCTGCACTACGCTGTTCAATATACTACGTGAAAACGGAGTAGATAATAAAACCACTATTTTAATTCAACAAACTTTGACAAATGCAACTTTAGAAGTGCAATTTATGGGCGAAATTTCTGAATCATTTGAAACTAAAACTGGTGTAAGACAAGGGGATGGGTTATCACCACCCCTGTTCCACCTGGTACTAGACAAGATCATTAGAATATGGAAAAAAGAAATATCTGGAATATATATGGGAATAAAGGATAAACGAATCAACATAAAATGCTTTGCTTTTGCGGATGATCTAACAGTAACTACACGAACTGTTGAGGAAGCCAAACATGCTGTTGAGAAACTTCATGAAATAGCCATCAAAACCGGCCTCTATATCTCTTATGATAAAACACAATATATGGACTCCGAAAGCACAAACCTGAAGCCACTCGTGACCAAATATGGCACTATCAAACCACTTTAAGTACTTAGGAGAAATTATTGGGAATACTGGAACTGATAAAGAAGCCCACAAAACTCGGCTGAAAAACTGCGAAAAGCATATGCAATTACTTGGAATACTTACAATAATAAATCACTTTCCACCAAAGCCAAACTCCATCACTACCACACCGCCGTTCTTCCAGGAGCACTGTATGCGACGGAGACATCGTCATTAACGGCAAATGTCAAAGGAATCGAAAAAATAAAAAGACAGATACTGAGAAAAATATTTGGCCCCAAGATCAAAGATGGCATCTGGATGCGCAAAAGCTCAGAAGAACTGTATTCAGACCGAACGATTCACGTCACTCGCACGAAAAAGACGCACGAAATTCTAAGGACATACAGCACGAATGGATGACTCACGACTGACCAACAAAAATTTCCACATCGGCAACGGACCCCGACAAATCAAAGCACGCTGGTTTATTGAAACCCAGAAAGACCTCGCAGAAGCCAGCGTAGATCCACTGACATCGCCACGTAGTATATTTAGACAATTAATCACGTCACATAAATTTGCCCCTAAGATCCCAACAGCTAAAAATATGAAACTCAGAAATGTATGTACACAAGAGAGATGTCACGCCCACAGCGAAAGGATGAGGAGGTTTTGGGAAGATGAGAACAGCAAGAAGAATAAGAAGGACAATGCAAATTAATGGTTCCAAGCGCTCCTTAGTCGGCTAAATAATAAAATAATATATACAGGGTGTTACAAAAAGGTACTGCCAAACTTTCAGGAAACATTCCTCACACACAAACAAACAAAAATATGTTATGTGGACATGTGTCCGGAAACGCTTACTTTCCATGTTAGAGCTCATTTTATTACTTCTTTTCAAATCACATTAAACATGGAATGGAAACATACAGCAACAGAACGTACCAGCGTGACTTCAAACACTTTGTTACAGGAAATGTTCAAAATGTCCTCCGTTAGCGAGGATACATGCATCCACCCTCCGTCGCATGGAATCCCTGATGCGCTGATGCAGCCCTGGAGAATGGCGTATTGTATCACAGCCGTCCACAATACGAGCGGTGAATCGAGGAAGTACAGTACATACTAACGAAACTAAAATGAGCTCTAACATGGAAAGTAAGCGTTTCCGGACACATGTCCACATAACATATTTTCTTTGTTTGTGTGTGAGGAATGTTTCCTGAAAGTTTGGCCGTACCTTTTTGTAACACCCTGTATAAGTCCGTCAACACTGACGTGGTGAACGCATTATTTTGGCAATCCATTTCTTCAAAGTTGCTTAACTAAATACAATTGATGCTAAATAACTCTCACTACCT
Organism: Vandiemenella viatica; assembly: GCA_031002005.1. Classification (NCBI taxonomy): domain Eukaryota; kingdom Metazoa; phylum Arthropoda; class Insecta; order Orthoptera; family Morabidae; genus Vandiemenella; species Vandiemenella viatica. The sequence goes on along the minus strand of CM061918.1, from coordinate 40,226,412 downwards.
TAAAAATTAAGCGATATGGTATATACTTCTTAGCTTACTGTAACCGCAATATCTCTGGACATAGTATAAAAAATGTACATATATAAAAAAAAAAACTAATAACATGCGGATTTAAAGCAAATACATGCCTTTGCTTATGGTTAGTTTGTAATTTAAAATATACTGAACCATTACGAAGTATAATAGCTTGCTATAATGTCATTTTTGGCTGTTGCTAGACCGCCAAAAAGCCTGGACGCGTGATGTAATCGCGTGATGTCACTGCGTGACAGGCATTGTGACCAAACCGGCATTTTATTAGTATTGATTATGATACAGAAACTGACATTACAGCAGGGCATGACACAGCCCGTGTAGTTTTCCAGACACCTGTGGCGTGTGACGTGTCACTTTCCCACCTGACCGTATCTGTTACGGAAAATATGTTCACGGTGAAAAAAGATTCGCATAAATTTGAACTTTTTTTTTTCAACATAGGTCACACGGAAATCAAATTCCGCGATTTATCAAAAGCTAGAAATTGTGGAACTCATATTCCTGTAATGTTTGCATGGTCTATCCATCCCATTCGGTCCTCCAGCGATCCGATTCAATGTATTTCGCTCAGATTTAGTCGAAAATTACCGAGTTTTGGCCTTAACCCTCTAACCACGCTCTTTTGAACTGGTACTCGACCGTCATAGTAAAATTTAGGCTTACAATGAATATTCGGCAACTGGTAGATATTATGCCTATTCGACCACTTTAACCTATACGGCCGAATACCGTATACTTAGAAATTTTTTTATAGCTGGTTAATTGCCTTAAATAAAACGATATGATAGATATAATAACGTATTTTACTTATGATTACAAAAATAATCGTGCGTAATCAATTACCACAACGTCAAAGCAAAACTAACAAACATATTACATATCTACTATATAATTTCGTAAGGTCACTCAAGCACTCACCACGATAGCTATTGGCTGAACAACGGTGTCACGTGTCAGTCTTCGCTCGCAAAACAACGACCAGAGATACCATTAGTAGAAATTCGAGGTTATGTCCACAATTTAATAGCTAAAGAACTGTTACCAAATTAATTGCCATAATACATTCATTAAGTTTGCTTTTCGTAGTGATTCATAGTTCAAAAAAATACTGATAAATTTTGCGGCAACAAAGACGCGGATCTGGTTTTCAGTGACATGTTGCTAATGAAAGCAATTTAAAAAAAAAAAAAAAAAAAAAAAAAAAAAAAACAAAAAAAAAAATTAAATTATTGTAACCATTAATGCCAATTGTCATTCTGGGTTAGAAAAAATTTCAATTTAATTAAAACTGTCACTAATGTTGTTGCTTAACCAAAGTTTATGCATTACTGTTTATTTGCTTTTCAGGTATTTTCTGGCCACTTTTCTATATGGTCTTTATTCATATTCATATCCACATCAGACCAAATATGTTACCCAATCATCTTTTCTGGCAATCCATTTTTTCCGAGTTGCTCTACTGTTTAATAATATGGAATGTGCATTAAGATCTATGGTCATTACATATATTATGACCAACGATTACATTATGAATGTTTGCCCACTCTCAATAAAAAACAACGTAATGCTTTGGGAGCAAACAAGAAATTTTTAAATTTTGTTCAGTGAACTTTAAGGGTCAAATTCAAGTCAAGTTTGTATTTATAAGCAAGTTCGAGTCTACGACCTTTGAAACAATTATACGATTGCACGATCTTACCTGTCTGTGTTTAAAATCTACGTTTAATAACACTTCCTAGTTCTTCAAGGTAAAGAGATTTTATTCACCCTAAGCGTGAAAGACAGGTCAAGTTCATATTTTGTTAGATCAGGTCAACCTTTTATAATCTTTGACCCTAAAAACTGGAAGTATCCTAGACCCATGACGATACGCATAAAACGGCCACGGGTTTACACTAGTATATATACAAATATATAACTTGTTATTGCGCGTAGAAAAGACCAAAGGTGGACAAAAACTTTGTTAGAATGGAGCCCAAGAGATCACCCCAGACCTAGAGGAAGACCACCAGACCGATGCGACAAGGACATACTGGAGTTGACTGGCAAAGGATCGCCCAAGATCGTGCGATTTGGAGGAAACTGCTCAAGTTATATCTGAAATCATGACTTTAAGAGGCCACATCAGAAAATGATTGAACTGACTGATAATTATATATATTTTTTCTGCATTGTCAGGCAGTGGTAGTAGTTACAAAGTGACAGTCCGAATTTAATAAAACGAAGCACATAATCAGCTTCTCTTGCCAGAATTAATCTATTCAAGGAAATCATTAGAAGGCACGAATTTTCCCAGTCCACCAACTTGTAACTGAGAAACGTCGGGGATGACGACGTTTTGGCCTATGATCAATATTTAGTGCTATGTCCTTACGGCGGCCGAACGCCACACGGCGGAAAGGCGGTCCACAGGAGACGGTCACGAACAACCCGAACAAGTACCAGGAGCAGGCCGAAACGTAATCCAAAAACGCGCACTGGCAGAGTCCGGCGTGAGGTTCACAGAGTCCGAAGAGAGTACCAAACGTAACCAAGAAACGAGCACTGTCAGAGTCCGAGAGGCGATTCACAGTAAGAGAGAGAGTACCGAAAGCGCAGTGAATACTGAACTGAGGAGTGGAGCTGCGCGGGCTTTATCTATATGCGCGGCGGGTCGGCTCCGATTGGCCGCGGCGGAAAACTATGATGTGGTGGCGCTACTTGGCCCGATGCCAGCGCCGTCTATATGAGGTCGATATCCATGCCCTCTACCGGGCATGCGGCGATGTAGGGACGGGATACCAGATTTAGCCTACCTAAATGTCCTTCTCACAGACTGAAAACCGAGATTTGAGGATGTTTTAACAATTAAAATATCTCGCCTGGTTATCGATCTATATAGTGCCGTTGAAGAATGGCATATCGTACAAGAAGAAGAACTGATCGAAACAGTCACTATCGAACACCTTAACGTTCAGTTCAGAAAGTGGTATCAGAAGTTCGGGTTTCAGGAAGATATACCTGTTGCTTATCCTGTATTATGAACTATAGCTAGTATCTTCACACCTCATGGAAATAGTTTACAGCTCAAGTAACCGACATTCTTAAGAAAAAAAAATAAGGAATCTGACACAAATAACTTAACATCGATATTTGAAGCCATACTTCAACCATGTCAAAACAGACACATATTCGGCCATAAAGTACGCGGAATATTCGGTATTTCGCGTATGGCCGAATATATTATTCGTCGCAAGTTTAGTAAAATTCTTTGTAATCAGTGGCAGAAAATATCTAGTCCTCACATATGAAGTGACTGTTAAAAGGCTCGTTTCATGCATAATCTTTATTTCATTTAGAAAGGCAGAAGGCTGACGTTTTAATTGAGCTAACTGCATTATCAGAATTTACTGGAAATTGATCACTCCGATGACGTAGTAGAGGAAATCGTATGGCCTTAATGACTTGCTGCTACACTTAATTCGTGGCGCAGTTCGCCACTGCAGTGACTTAACCAAAACCAAGTAATCATACTGTCTAAATTGAACCGGGAGTTGTTACGTGCAATGCGAATCACATTAACAACTCAAATATAAAAAGGGCCCGATAAAAATTCCGACCTTGACCAAACTTCGAACAGGGGGCCTCAAGATCAGCAGACTGTATGCAACACAGTAAGAACCTGTAGTGTGAACCCAGCAACACAGTACTCGTAAAAGCAGGTGTGCCGTGTTGTAAGCTAAAGTTTCTCAACGCCCCACTATCATCCCAGTCACGTTCACTTTTGCCATTATGAAAGCAGTTTAGACGACCTGCAAGGTTCATATTCGAACGCAGTGGTGAGAGGGTCTACTTCACATTATAAATAAGTATCACTATAATAATACACGACAGAGGTCTGGAGGCGTGCTGTCGTCAATCTATCAGATGCAAAACTTCGGGGAAACTATGTGCAGAGAAATGTAAGGGTCAATAATTTAAATTACTACCTTGAAGTACAACAACGTAAGCTTAGAAACGGTGTCAACTTTCCGTTTAGGAGACTTCGAGGAATTACTCGCAAAAATCAAGGTTTCATTAAAAATAAGATGCAGCGAGAAGCCTATCACTTCACTTCCAAGGATGATTTTCGGTACGACATTTATCCGTATCTGACAGAATTTATGAACGAGAGAACTTGGGTATTAATTAAGTTTTTCATTAAAATTTAAAAACGTGTTGTTACAATAACTTTTATTAATGGGGCGAATCTACTATATATAAAAAAATCCACTCGTATTTATTTCCGAAACTAATTATCTGATTTCTTCTTTAAGAATTTGTAGTGATATTTAACGTGCTAGTTCACAGATAAACTACAGCATTCCCTAGAGTTTATGGTTTTACCACAACAATTAAATAAGTAATTCTGACGAATGTAATTTTCTTTTTGTACTTATTGCTTTACGCCTCGTCGACGGCTAAGGTCATTAGAGGCGGGATGGGAATGGGGACAAGGAACGGGAAGGAATTCGGTAATGGCATTTTTGAAGGAAGCATCCCGGCATTCGCCTGGAGTGATTTGGGGAAACAATGGAAAACCCAAATCTGGATGCTCGGAAGGGGATTCGAACCCGCGTCCTCCCGAACGAGAGGCCAGAATGTTAACCGTTCACCCACCAGGCTCGGTAATTTAATATTTCATCACATAATTTTTTTTCCCTACAAAACAGTCACATGTTTCACTTGATAGTGAATTTTATGAATAGTGCAATAATTGTTTCCCGATTTTTTTAAAAACAAATTAAAATTCTTCGAAGGTAATATTTTAGTCTTAAGAAAGTTTTGTGTTTGATCCAGATAAGAGAAATGGCACCGAGTCAGAATATGAAAAAAATATATATTTTAATTACGGATAAAATAACAAAAATAAATTGGTGAAAACTAGATGAACCGTGAGAAAATTTTGCGAATACAATACGATGAATATTGAGGTAGGTGGTTTTTAGTAGAACAGGCTGGTTTGTAGCAATATCTTTGATTTGGCATGATGAATTCTATCCTGCAGCCCTCTACTTTGGCTTCAGGCAAGGGATACTTCAAATGTTCACGTCGGCTACCTACCCGACGATAACGTCCGCATACTTCCCGAGCTAGGCGTGGGCATTGCGTAGCTCGGATTCCACGTCAGGCTGCAAGTCCAGCAACGACAGAGGCGGAGGGCGCGGCAAGTAGAAACTCTGCCACCAGATCGCAACACCACACGAGTTTAATTTTTACTGACTTCCCTACACAAACTGCATCAAGCGAACTTACCATTAACGTTTTTAAACGATGTCGCTAATGTCGTGTTCAAAAAACTGAGCGAGCGGACTTTAATGATTCCGACGTCAACGAGGGGTAAAATCAATAGAGACAGATACGGGTACGTCCATAAACCATGTAGCTCCATTTTGACCTTCTGTGAATTCCCCTCCTCCCACGTAGCCCGACGTGACTTTTGACTACCCCCCCCCCCCACCCCTCCCACGTAGTACGTAGTTTTTCCCGCTATTGATTCCAGAAAGCATTTTGTACTGTTTTCTCTTGTCAGACCATCGTAATTTTACGTAAGGAGATAATTAAATGACGGAAATAAATATTCACTTCTTGTTGTGTGGTCTGTACCTCATTGTTTTAACTGTGGCAATAATATAAATGGAAAGCTACGTGGCCTGACTCGGAACCGCCACCCCCTCCCCCCCCCCTCCCCCCCCCCAAGTAGCCCAGCATAGTTTTCAAAAAAAAAAACTTTCCCCCCCCCCCCTAGAGTGAGCCAAGATTGTGCAGGTTCCCTAAGGTCTGGGGGCAAGGGAAGGGAAACAATTCACAGGTATCCTTTGAAGGAAGCATCTTGCCTAGTGTTGTAAAAAAAAACGGTTTTTTTCTGCTTGAAAAATAAAAAAATAAAAAAAAATTCTGGGACACGGTTCTTTTTTTTCGTAACTACTAAATCTAAAATCTGTAAGGCATTTATTGTTTAATATGACTGTTTTAGAGTTTATTCTGAATATTTATCTTAATTTGTAAATCTAATATATTTTCCTGGTTCAATAGAGAAAAAAATACGAAAATGTTGGCAACTGAAATTTTCTTTTATGAACGGGGACTTCCCGAAGAGGCTAGGTTGCGCGAGAAGGAATCCCCGTTGTTTGGATTGATACTCACTATTAGAACTAGTGCTGCCGGCCCTTCGAATTTATCGGTACATTTACCGATCTTTTCAAAAAAATAGGAATTTAAAATTTATCTACGGTTTTTCCTCTTTTTATTACTTATTGTCAGGGGCGGATCCAGGGGGGGGGGGGAACTAGGGGCTCAAGCCCCCCTTGAGGCCCCCCCCCCAAGTATTATAGTCCACCTCCGACATTGTAATTTTGGGTACCTTTTTTTTTAGCTCTACCGATTCAAGGCCCGAGGAGACTATAAATACCATCCTTTGCCCCCCCCCAAACCAAAATTCACTCAAGCCTAGCCCCCCCCCCCAAACCAAAGTCCGCTCAAGCCCCTCCCAAACCAAAATCCTGGATCCGTCCCTGCTTATTGCACTTTCCTTATATTCGAATACTCGTTAAACTCTCAGCGTATAGTGATACTCACTTATTAAATTGTCAGTAATTATGAATCGTTTCCTTGTAAACCAACGATTGAAAAGAAATAAAGCTCCTATTTTGTATGATAATAGATTTAAATTCAAACTTAAAAGACCGTAATACAGAACTACTGGTGCAGTCTTTATGCATAGTGTGTACTTTGCTCACAATTTAAAATTGCAATCTCAAAATCTTTTGCTTACAATACAAGAACAACCAGTAAAAGAAAATGTAACTACTTCTGAAGATATGTATATAGAGGGGACAGAAGAAGAAACGGAAAATTCAGACACCGACCGAACTAGTGTTGGTAGTGCTGATACTAGTGAATGTGGTACTGACATAGAGGATGAATAAAATTGTTACCTATATAGATACATTTATTAATCATTATGTAAAACATTATATGATTCAGTAAGATTTAAAACACACTTGTAAAATGTAAGTTCCGTAAATGAAACTATAATTTATCAAATATATTGTTTTCTGGGGTTAAAAAAAAAAACAAATTTAGAAAAAAACAAGTGTGCTAGGGATTTTTTTCATATTTTTTTTTCACAAAGCTGAAATTTTTTTTGTTGTTGTTGAATTTGCAACACTAATCTTGCCATTCGCGTGTAAAAGAATCATGGAAACTTAAATCTGGACAGGAATTCGAACCCGCCTCCTCTATTGTGGGTTCGTCTTCCACCGGTCTACATTTACTGTTCAGTCTTGAATGCAGTTAGTGTAAGAGGTAGTTCCACACTGGCAAACTGACAATCTGCTGGAATGGAATGTCATAACACTGTGGACGCCGTACCTGTACAGCGTGGTCTGCAGGGAGGTGATGGAGGTGGTGGTGTGGGTGTTGCCGTAGCAGGGCAGCACCTCACGGGAGATGTAGTCCTCCAGGAACTGCAGCGACCTTCCAGAAGCCGCGTAATCGCAGTACACCACTGCAACAGAAACAGTGCAAGTATGAATTACAAAGGTAATCCACAACACCCGTCAGAATGGCTGTATGCGTTAAGCGGCCTACTGGCGAATGCTGGTCCCCAATCCGCCTCATAAAGTAGGCCTAAACATTCCACAAACAAAAAATACACTTACAGAGTGTCCATAAACGTCGTGGGTCGGCCTGGGAAAAGGGGGGGGGGAGTAGGGATTGCCTGGAAAGCTACGCTAGGCTACGTGGGGGCGGGGAGGGGGTTATTCCGAACCAGGCCACGTAGCTTTTCATTCATATTATTTATCACAGTTGAAATGAGGTACAGAACACTCAACAGCATGTAAATATTTAGCCAAGTCGGGCTATGTGGGGGGAGAGGGGTTACGGGAGGACAAAATGGAGCTACGTGGTTTATGGACGCTCCCTTATCACACAGAACCCAAGTTACACGTTTCACAGATACATGACAACACATCCGCTCTACAATTAATAATAAGTTCTACCAACGGAGGGCCTATTGCTCTTCATTCCAGGACTACTGTAGCTACGCAGCCACAACACATCACACCATGGCTGACGAACTCTGCTTTGCACCGACTGTACTCGCAGGAAATTACGTATAATGAACCAGAAAAAGTCAGAAATTGCGCCCACGGGAATCGAGCATGCGACTAACGATCAATCAGCTCCCAACAATGAGTTAGTGCCTACTGGTCCGCTGTCTCAGTTCCTTTCTACGAGATTAACGAAGCGAAACAATTCCCTTCCTTTACAAAGGGAAGCGACCATAAAATTACGTAGCTCCAGTTTGGCCTCCTGTGAAGCCCTCTTCCCCACGTAGTAGTCTGACGTGGCTTTTGCCTCTACCCTCCCCCCCCCCCCTCCCTTCTCGTGGCCTCGTCACACGTAGATTTGTTTACATATACAGGGTGATTCAAAATAACGTGGACAAAATGACATGGTAGATCAGTCATACAATAAGAATCAAAAATCGTATAGGACCAGAGGGTCGCAACTGCGATCCGGAGCCGCTACAGGGCGTCTAAAATAATACTGACACAAAGAGAAGAAACAAAACCATTACAGATAATTTTATTGATAATTACTCACTCACATGCGACTAATGCAAGCCAAATGTTGACCCTACAGCAGATGCTCAAAGTTTTTGCCTGATGCATCGAGACAAGCCCAGCATCTCCGTTGCATGAACGGCGCACCTTCTCAAAGATACCAGGTGTATCTCGAAGACATCCGGCTGCCGCAACGATTCTTCCTACCAAGTCTTCCGGCGTTTCAACAGGTGTTTCATACACACGTCCTACTAAAAATCTCCACAAGAAAAAAATCCAAGGGAGACAGGTCTGGTGATCGTGGTGACCATGCCTCTCGTGGCTCTAGCGCCCTCTACAGGCGTTTGCGACCCTCTGTTCCTACACGATTTTTGATCCTTATTGTATGACAGATCTACTATGTCATTTTGTCCAATTTTTTTTAATCACCCTGTAGATTCCGAAATACATTTTGTACTATTTTCTCTCATTAGACTATCGTAAATTACCTACGGAAATAATTAAA
>CM061918.1:40056656-40216280 GCA_031002005.1 Vandiemenella viatica | reverse complement strand
CCCGCAAACAATGATGTGGATAATAAGTCCATAACCTGCTGAAGCTGAAGGCAAGAAATCTGTGATAACAAGATGATGTTTCAGATGGACCCATAATGATTTCAGAATATTTTCGTCATTACATATTTGGCGAGTGACGAATTTACTTTCCTGTTCTTGTTTGTACTGTGTCAAATCCTTTGTTCAACCATATTTTCCCCTACACCAAACAGATCCTCCAGCTTACTGTGATTGATTCCATAACTTGTGCAGATAATATTTCATTCATTATAATTATTTTAGTTTGGTCCGACAGGCATTTGTCTATACTGTGAAGTACAGAAGGCAATTTTATTACAGTAGATAAATACACTTCTTATACCACAATCAGTTACATATTCATCAATGTTATTCATACCCATTTGCCATTAATTAGTCATGATTAGTCATTAGGTAACGTTCGTTGTGCACACACGTACCGAGCCTAATGACCCGTTTTTCTATTTGTGAGCAAGGCAGATGCTGAAATATTGTGTAGTTGTTTGTCAGCATTAGTGTTCTCTCATCGCATCCGTCCACTTTGGTATGTGGTGGGTTAATTTCCCTTTCTTTTCTTATTTATATCGCCTAGAAGCTGCTTCCATTTTCCTTAGTTGCATCAACTTGGTTTTAGTCATAGACTGATGATCAGACATGTTGAAATGATTTAAACAACTTCTGTCTGTCATATTCTTCTCGTTATAAATCCTTAGCCAACTTTTTTTAATCGTTAATAAATGTGCAATGACTTTCACAGTTTATAACACCTCTGCACTGTAACTGGGGCCATAACCACTGTTATTATTAAATTTTAGCAGTTAAGCGTGTAGAAGAGTGGTGCTTGAAAATAAACTATAAAGGAAACATTATAAACAGCAATGCTTTATTAACATTTAGACGCCAATGTATAATACAACGTACAACAACTTAGTCCAGGGAGATTATAAGCAATGTAAAGAATACATCAACCTCTGTGCATTGCACTAATAATCTCTACAAATATTTTCTATATTTTTAACAAGGGCCTGATAATTTTTTTATCATTAAAAATCATCTTAACTAAGTTTCAACTCGTATCTATAAATGTTTTTTTGTCAGAGTGCTCAAATCTAGTTTTGGATTGTTCTGTACCATTTTATTTGCAGCAATGCAAATTATTCCAACAGTAATATTACATGAGGAAACATCTGTTCTGTAAGCTTACTGGCTCTTTAACAAAATTTAATTATTATGCACCAACATCTAAAATCAATGTGTTTGCCCGTAAATTTAAATTTTGTAGTAACTGATACTCAGGATACATCTTTGGCGATTTTGAGTCTCAACGTACACGACTCACCGACAAGGAGATTTTTTTTTATCGTAGACTATTCATTGTAGTTAAAGCTCTGTAACCTGCCATAACCATGTGATTGTATACATCAAGACTGAGGTCTGATGGAAACAAACCAACCAACAAATTTACAACAAAGGTAACTGATAGATTGGCAGTGACAAACAGGTTATATTCTAAGGTATGATGCTAAGGGAACCAAAAAATTAGCAGAATGCAACTGCATAAAAACTATTCAATCACAAAAAATATAACCTCATTTCTTACAAAATGTCTATCTACATAGTAAAAATTATAATTAAAATGGACAGGATCTCAAAAGCAATAGCAACATTGAAAAATATAAACACTGACTTTATTAAGTTGTTGCTGCTTCCAAAATCCCAACCTTCTCAATCCACATTATTATGCAGATGAAGGGTTAGAGTACAAAAATTTCAAAACTAGTAAAAGAAATTGTTTTCTTGTTTAATCCTGTAATCACACAAGGAAAGTGAAAGTTTGTTACTTTTTCCAATCTCTATTTTTTTCTTTTCTTTTTAGTTATAGCCTCAGTAGTTCTTGCCTTTGACTGTTCCCTCCATTAACAAATTAAACAATCCTGCATGTCTTAAAATGTTACCCACCATCCTGTCTCTTCTATAAACTTTTTTCCTCACCCATCATTTACAAAACATGTTCATTTCATACTTTAGCTGTCCACTTAATTTTCAGCATCCTTCCAAAGCACCACCTTTCAAATACTTCAGTTTATTTTCTGTCTGGTATTCCTGAAGTCCATACTTTGCTACCATAAAGTGCTATGCTCCACACCTAGAGTTTTAAAAAGTATTGAATCCTATTTCAATATTTTAAACTAAAAGATTTCTCTTTTTCATGAAGGCTCTTTTCCTTAGTGTTATTCTGTTTTTAACATCATTCCTGCTTTTTATAGCAACATTGAAATACAAAAGTATAGAAGGTATGATGAAAAACAAGTTTATCTGTTGCGACTAATCATTGCTTTTTCCCCATCATCTAAAAGCAACTTTTTCCATCTTTGGGTTTGTATACTTCAATGCCTATAAAAAAAATAGTTCAATTAAAACTCATTAAAAATAGTGTATTCTCTAAATGAAGTTAATGAACAGTGATAACTAGAGACCGGAATACATGCAACACAAAAAGCTAGAAATATGCATGCAAACATGCATAAAAATGCTTAAAATATGCATGAAAAGTATCAAAATATGCAACATTATATAATAAAAAAATTATAATTTTTAGATTTTTATTCCAAAATCAGGAAGCAATTAGTAAGTGGTTGGATAACATAATTATAAATTCGATAATTAACAATTACTTAACTTTTTTCCCTTTTGTAAATACAAACAATTGGGTACTGTTCCAAATATTCAATAGTAAGATTGTTTCTTCAATGTCTCAAAATATTTTTTATAAGTGGATATGGACCATTCCACAATCACTGATGTAACTGGGCAGTATTTGAAATTGAGTGCTGTGCTAGCAGTTACTGTTTCTGGAAAAAGTTCAACTGTCCCATTACAAAAACTCTCAATTTGACACAAAGGTTTACACCTGGGTTAGTGTTCAAAATATATTCAAACTTCACTTTAAGTTTACAACAGAATACCTCTGACATTGTGGATTTTATTTGTTAACTGAATAGATTCAGTCAATGTCAAGTCATGAGTTTCAAGCTTTTTAATACTTGCAGGTATGTCAGAAAAATGAGTGCTAATCACAGCTACAGTTTTAATACTAGAATTATTAAATGCTTCCTTGTACTGACAAACTGTCATATCCTCTCCACTCTCAAAGTCGTTTACTACACCTTTAATGGCTTCGAAATGTTCATTGTATAACAGTACAGCTTCAACTGACGTCGCACATCGAGTTACCACTGGTTCTAGGGGTAAAGGCACATTTGGGAATTTTTTTATAGCCATTATTATGAGAATGTGCCTTAGGGGGCATCCACAAATTACGTGAGGTGTTTTTCCGGATTTCTGGACCCCCCCCCCCTCCCCCCTGGTGAGATTTCGTGAGATCTGGCCGGACCCCCCCCCCCCCCCTCTGGTGAGATCTGGTCCGTGAGAACCCCCCCTACAAATCGCCCTGCAAACTTTTGTAGACTTTTTTTTAGGTCACACCCTAACTTTTTTGACGAAATACCCTCCTAAAATCGACTTTGGCGCAAATTGTAGACCTTTTTTTATGCTCTACTGTCCCCAAATTTTTCGCAAAATCTCACGTGAGATTTCCGTAGACCCCCCTCCCCCCTGGTGAGATCTGGTGAGATTTCGCCGGACCCCCCCCCCCTCCCCCATTTCACCTCACGTAATTTATGGATGTCCCCTTAAGAAACGCTTTCTTTGATGATGTTATCAGTTTTTTTACATTCCCAAATGTGGGTAGTAGTTCTTCAGCGAGTCGTCGTAGACTAAGAGCCGAGCTGCTAGTAGGTTTTGCCAGCTACAATGTAAGATTTTATTTATTAATTATGTACACTACCAAAAAATATTGTAAATATAACAAAAATATGTAACATCATTGGTTTTAAGTAAAATATGCAATAACTTGTGAAAAAAGGCTTAATATGCAAATGCATATAATCCGGTCACTAGAGATAACTTAAACAAAAATATTCAATAGTGTTAAAACATTTCTAACTACTTTTCCCAGAGATTAAACAATACTAGTAATATAGCACTGTGCCTTACAGTAAACTTTTCACTTTCTTTCCTGTAATCTGTCCTAACTAGTTTTCCACAATCCTCCATTACAGTTAATTTCTTCATTTCATAGTACCCATTACAATCTATGTGAGAAACATCTGTTTCTGCAGTTTTTACCTTCAGCTGTCTTAAACTCTGAACTACCATCCTATCTGTTCACAAACCACTTTCTTATGTATTATTTCCATTCTGAAATATTTTTATTTTGTCCATCATTCTAATTAATTTTTAACATCTTCCTGAAGTACCACATTTCAAATCCTTAAATGTTTTGCACTTCTGATAATCTCTAGTTTATCGCATTTCCATAAGGTTTCAGACTCATGTTTATTTTTGAGACTAAAAGATCTCTCTTTTTGAATCTTGTTTTTATCTTGATTCAACTAAGGAAAAAGGAAGCGGCTTCTAAGCGATATAAATAAGAAAAGAAAGGGAAATTAACCCACCACATACCAAAGTGGACTGTTGCGACGAGAGGGAACACTTATGCTAACAAACAACTACAAAATATTTCAGCATCTGCCTTGTTCAAATGTAGAAAAACGGCCAATTAGGCTCGGAACGTGTGTACACAATGAAAGTTACCTACATTAGGTAGCGTTCGCTGTGTACAGACGTTCCGAGCCTAATGGCCCATTTTTCTACATGTGAACAAGGCAGATGCCGAAATATTATGTAGCTGTTTGTCAGTATAAGTGTTCCCTCTCGTCGCATCCGTCCACTTTGGTATGTGGTGGGTTAATTTCCCTTCCTTTTCTTATTTTTATCTTGATTCCTGATACATATTTGTAAATTTAATCTACTGTCATTTTATCACTTCTTCCTTGACTTATATGGCTTATATTCAACACCAATTCTGCTCCTCACATTTTGCTGATGCCATTCAGTAATATTACTCTTATTTCATTTAAAAGTTTACTTGAAACCTTAACTTTTTCTCTGTATGTTATAGTATTCATCACTGCAAATGTAGGTCACTGAAATAAGATTACACTTACCCACGATGTGGCGGCAGGGAGGCGGTGGCCGGTGAGGCAGGACGCGGTCTCAGGGGCGTGCGAGCGATGCAGGGCAGGCTGGCGTGTCGCGGCAGCACTTCGGGAGGGGGTGACGGGGGCGACGGAGATGTGGGTGGCGTCGGTGGAGGGGCGGTGGTGGCGGGACCCGAGCCGGGGTACGCCGCTCCGGAGGGAGGCTCGAAAGGAGCGCGGCTCTTCACGCGGCGTGCGTGGCCCAGCAACAAGTCCTGAGCCTCACTCGGGAGCACGAACCACCGCAGACGCTCCGTTCGGTCGTCGAACAGGGCGCACTGGTCTGCCAGAGGACAGCGCTGAGCCATCTGTCCAAAGAAGTCAACTTCATGTCTGACACACAAAGTCACTCTCATCTCAACAACTGGATTCCTTAATACTAGTCATAAATTTTTTTTAAAAATCTTTAAATTTTGGTAGGTGAAATAACAGTGACACTACAGTAATTTGATTAAACTGTCACTAAATTCTTAATGACAATTGCTCTTGTTTGCAAGCACAATTAGTCACCATGGTGCAACACTAATGATGCCACTTATTCTAAGGGCAAAATTAAAATTCTTTAATCTATAAAATACCACATGATCCTTTTGTATATATGTAAGTTTTTCTACCTATTTAACTTTATCTGCCCAATTTTAAAGAAATTAGATCTTGCCATCTAAGTGACAACTGACAGAAATTAGTTTTAGATCAAAAAATGGGTGCAAACAATACATTAAATTTAGTAAATAATAATAATATAATACATAACAACATGAGACTTCAGAACTTGTGTTTATCGCTTTCTCAATGTGGAAAAAGTGAATTTGAAGTATAGGATCTTGAAGATATAATATACCTAAACCAAAACAACAGACAGGTAATGAAATCACAATTTAATTTTTACCAAGGTAAAGAGAAATGTGCAAATTTTAAAACCAAGGAAGCTCGGAAGTTTGTAGAGAATATAATTTGAATGAGAGAACATTAGGTGCTTTCAAAGTTCACAATATTAGCAACAGTATTCTCTTCATATCAACATAAATATAAAATACATATTGTTTTCATAATATTTGCTCTTCAAAATAAGCAAACAAAGAAATGACATCACTCTAAAAACTTCCAATATATAATAGAAAAGAGGCTACGTTGAGGCTAGTCTTGGTACTAGCAGTATGGATGTTGTAACAGTTTGTATACAAATAATGTCAAGTTTGTAACCTTTTCACCTAATATGCTGTCATGAAACACTATTATAACACCATTGGTGATGAAGAAAACGGTTCTACCAAACATTTTTTTTATGGTAATTTTAAAGTTCCATAATTGAAGGGAAACTCAGCTCTTTGTTGTTATTTTGATGCAGCAATTTGTCACAGGCCTCTATATAACGGAATAAGTTACATTGCACATTTCATTTATCCAAAATATTGTATTAAAAATTTTATAAAATTATATTCTAAAAGTGATCTGAAATGAAGAAAGGAGACATTTTTGTTTCTGCCTCAGCATTTGAGGTACTATTAGAACTATTTAGAGAACACGACTAGAATTTCTTTCAATTCTCCCCACCCCCCTTTTTTACTGGGAAAAAAAATGCTGGAATGACTGCCCAAAGTGTCAGATTTAAACCACTTTTTGTTCCTCCATTCATATAATGTACCACTCTATGGGTCCTGCGTAAGACATGTCTTGTTTGATTTAGTCTTAGAGATGACTACTTACACAAAATATTGGATTCATGTAGTTATCTTTGGCATTTGTTTTTCTTCTCTCTCTCTCTCTCTCTCTCTCTCTCTCTTCTTATTTATTTTTGTTGCTGACAACCTGCATATGGCTTTAATTTGGGTAAGTGTTTGGTTTACTTTCTCTATACTGTTAAAATGTAGTATACTTGTTGACCAGAATATTGTTTGATGTGTAAATAGTTATACAACGGTAACTTCAGATCCACTTAACCATAAAATTAGTACACTTGGTACACAGTTACTATGTTTCCGGGCCAAATATTACGAGGGCATTCCTCAAGTACCACTTACCTTACGCGCCTTGTTGAAGATATTACGTGCAGTCTGCAGACACTCCGCATAGTCCTGAGGGAATGTACCAAGGCAGGACACTCGACGCTCACTCACAGTCATCTTGCCGTCCGCGTAACGGATATGGCCCAGCCACTTACGCTCTCTGAACACCTGCAACGTCCACAAACTATAGCCTGGCCAATACATCTCTACAATTTACAACTCTGTGTGAAGACAGATTGTGAAGATGTTATGTGTAATTTCTGTATACGGGGAAAGCAATCTGATTTCTTCAATACCATACAATAACATTTATTGAAGCAAGTGACATGGTGACTGCTGTCCAAGGCAGGATACAAAAATCGTTTTTGACCTACCCATTAATTATTTTAATAACCAATCAAAGCCTAACCCTATGAAAACTCTGGTCTCTGCATCCCACATGAAAACAGGGATGCCAAGAGAAGATTTAAACATTGTCTGGAAACGCCAACCATTCTCACACAGCGATATACCAAAATAACTGGAGGTAAAATTGGACATTAATCTCACATTCAAATTTCACTGTGAAGAAATAAAACTAGCATAACTCAGAGAAGACAACCAAATGTACTTTGAGTATCCTCCTCCCCTCTGTTTCTCCACAGCAGAATACTCGGTCCATTCTTGGAGAAATTCAGCTTATATTAAACATGTTAACACTGCAACTGGTTACCTGTGACAAACCCCTATCAGCAAAATATATCTTCACATGAGCACAGCACCTCCAAATCTACTATACAATTTCCTAAGCTCACTGGCTCACCTTGATAGTTATTGGCTAGAGAACGGTGATGTGGCATGCCAGCCTTCACTCGCAATTTAACAGCAACCAGAGATATATTGAAAATTGGAGGTTACGTGCACAGTTTAACAGCTAAGCAACTGTTATGAAATTAATTGCCAGAATACATTAATTAAGTTTTTTTCATAGCATTTCATTGTTTTAAAATACAGAAAAACTTTACGGCTGAAAAAAACGTGGAACTAATTATCAGATTTTCAGTGACATGTCTATAATGAAAGTTACATAAAAAACTAAAAAAAATAATACTTAAATTACTCATTGTCTAGTGTAACAACAAATACCATGTTTCATTTCAGCCTAGGCTAAATTTCAGTTTAAATAAATCTTTCAATAATGTTGCTGCCTGACTAAAGTTTATACATTTCAGTTAATTTGCTTTTTATGTATTTCAATTACCATTTCCATTTAAGGTCTTTGTTCATGCTAACTTTAGGAGAGTTATTAGGTTATTTAAAGTGGACATCAGACTTCAGATATGTTACCTAAACGCATATTCTAGCAATTCAATTCTATGGAGTTACCTAACTATTAAATAACACTCATAATCTGAAATCTTTAGTAAGTTCTCTGGCCAGAATGCGATGACCAAAGATTATATAATGAATGTTTGCCCAGCCTAAATCAAGGACAACAAGATGTGTTTGAAGCAATTTTTGCTGCAATGAATGGTCACACACCCTTTAAACTAAATAGAAATTCTTCAAATTTTAGAGAGTGAAAGTTAGGGTCAAATACAAGTCAGGTTTATATTTCAGCCAGTATGAGTCATACAACCATGACTTTTGAAACAATTATACAGTAGCATGATCGTCTCTGTCTGCATTTAATATATCTATTAATGATACTAAGTTCTTCAAGTTGCAGAGTGAACCCTTCGGGTGAAACATAGGTCAAATTCTTTTTTTGACCAGATCAGGTCGACCTTTAATAATCTTCGACCATAAAAACTGGAGCTATTCTAAACTCGTTACCATACGCAAGAAACTGCCATAGGATTGCACTAGTATCAAATAAATAGAAGAAACTGAGAAATATAAGCCACTAAAAGGTTCCATGAATGGTTTCGAAGATCGACCAGCAAGATGGAGATCAAGAAAGAACATTATAAATAAAATATAACCAATTCCACGACCATCCAAATTAACTA
The DNA here is from genome assembly GCA_031002005.1 of Vandiemenella viatica. NCBI lineage: Eukaryota > Metazoa > Arthropoda > Insecta > Orthoptera > Morabidae > Vandiemenella > Vandiemenella viatica. Next base: position 40,207,163 of record CM061918.1, on the reverse strand, counting down.
GGTAGAGCTATGGTGCAGTTTCGCATCTGCAGTATGTTGTGAAGACATTTGGGAGGAAGTCACTCCTGGCTAAAATCTTCCCCATGCCACATAGAAGGCACTGAGTAGTCTCAGAACAGACTGTGTAGAACACAAGATCCATCAATGCTTTTGGAATGTATAACACTAGGAGTACAGTATATGATTTGTTTGCTGAAAATTTAATTTAGTTATGATGGAGCACATGTTCTGTTGTTTAATCCCTATACATCTATTTATCCTTTTCTTATTTACATGGAAAAGAAAGGGAAAATACACCCAACACTCACCAAAGCTGAAGGGAGGAGGGCAGCAGCAACACAGCACAACACACAAACAAATAAAAAACAATATTTCGGGTGAAGAATCCCCTTTATCAAGGGACGGTGGTGGAGGATTATAAAAATATGAGATAGAAAAATTGGAACGAACAACAAGTAATGAAGATGGGAAAGACGGGGAAAAAAAGGAAAAGAAAGAACACAGAGATAGTGTCACTATCTCTGTGTTCTTTCTTTTCCTTTTTTTCCCCGTCTTTCCCATCTTCATTACTTGTTGTTCGTTCCAATTTTTCTATCTCATATTTTTATAATCCTCCACCACCGTCCCTTGATAAAGGGGATTCTTCACCCGAAATATTGTTTTTTATTTGTTTGTGTGTTGTGCTGTGTTGCTGCTGCCCTCCTCCCTTCAGCTTTGGTGAGTGTTGGGTGTATTTTCCCTTTCTTTTCCATGTAAATATTGCCTCGCGGCATTTCTTTCCTTTCATTGTTACCTATATCCTTTTCTTATTTTATTTATTTTTGATCTTGAATTCTCTTAGTGTAATTCCACCATTCATCTATTTTGACCATTCATGAATTTTAAATTCTTTCATTGTTTTTGGTAAACTATTCAGTAATTTAGTAATTTATTCCAAACAGAGACTCTTTGCAAACAAAAGAAACTTTTCCCACTCCTTATACGAAAGTGAATCAAAAAGTAAGTTACACTTCCAAGTTATGGCTATTTATGAAACCACCTACACATAGGCAACACGGCTATGACAACATACAATGTAAGTTCACTTTTACATATCGTCCCCAAGAGGCTATAAACATTTCTAGGAATGGTCAACCAACGTTTTGTTTGTACAAATCACCTCTAGCACTATGTAACTACTTGGAGACAACTGTTTTCACCTCCTCATCATTTCAGAATCACCGTCCACTGAGATCCTATTTCAGCTTACCGAACACGCGACAATCGTACGATAATGCAACACCTCATAGGCCTGCCAAATGTCCGAACTGCTGCAGCGATTCAAGGGGGAGGTATGGCAACATCCTCCATACAATCCAGACTTAGCGCCATGCAATTATCATGTTATGCGATTCCGAAGCGATGAGGAGGTGAAAGCAGCTGTCTCCAGGTGGTTACATAGCGTTGGAGGCAATTTCTACACACCCGGAATCAAAAAGTTGGTTGACTGTTCTGTGAAATGATTACAGTCTCTTGGGGACTATGTGGAAAAGTGTGTTGCCTATGTGCAGGTGGTTTCATAAATGGCCGTAACTTATTTTTTGATTCGTCCTCGTACCTCAAATCAAGTGCTAGTTTGTGGTTATGATCAACTTTTCCCTTCCATGCACTACATGAAATTCTTCCACCAACTGAAGGGTTATACAGGGTTTCTCCAGTATTATGTTTCTTATCTAGATGCTCTGGTAAAGAAATGGAAGAAATTAGCACCAAAAGGTCTTAAAATCCAAAGTAATAAATCAGTTAGCACATCATTCGTCACTGATAACCTGATCACTTTCATGTCCTATGGAAACAGTCTTAAAAATTCATAGATCTGCTGAATTCTGTAGCCAAACAAATAACTGTAAAATCTTCAAAAGAAAAACTATAGGTAAGGCACGTAGATGAAAACACGTACAATGGCAATTACTGTTTAATTAGTAAAAAATATCACACAGCCAGAATTATCTATACAACTGCTCTCCTCAAGTACCAACAGAGCTGCAAAACTTATAACTAGAGTCCCCAACTTTTCAAGGTCATATTCCAATACTACTTATTTTCTCTTTTTAACCCCTTTTTCTGGGCAATTCAAAACTATGGGTGGCTTTACCGTGTTTGAGTGATGCCTCCACTCTGCAGTCTCTGGATTGAGGATGTATTGTGGCAGCAGCTTCCAGCCCTCTGTGGCTACCATCTTGAGAGCCTCCAGGACAAAAGCCACCTCCTGGTCCGGCATAAAGAAGGGAAACGACAGCCTCACAAATCCCGGCCGCAGCATCTCGAAACTGGAGTGCTCCTCGCGCCGACGCAAGTGAGACCGGTCCAGGCGCCTGGAATGGAAGTAATATTTCACAATTTTCATTAGGGACAGAATGGGACGTGTGTATACAGATTATTCATACATTTCTGTCACAGAAGTGTGGCCTGTATGATAAGTAAGTAAAGAGAGGCAGGAAAGGAGGTAGGGGGCTAGCAGTATGTTGGTTTCAGAAATAAATGCTAAAATCAAGGGGAGTGATGATCTATGAGACAAATGTAAGCATGAATTAGCATATCTTTCACACACTAATTTCAATGATGAAATTAAGGAAAATGGAAGTGTCTTCCAAGTATATAAATAATAAAGGAAAGGGAAATTAACCCGTGACATACCAAAGTTAATTGCTGCGATGAGAGAAAACACGAAGGCGGACAAACAAATATACAATATGTTGGTAATCTCCTTTCCTCAAGTACTAGATAAACGGGCCATTAGGTTCAGAATGTGTGTGCGCACACAGAACGTCGCCCAATGGCTCGTTTCTCTACTACTTGAAAAAGGTGATTACCGAAATATTGTGTATTTGTTTTTCCGTCGTCGTGTTTTCTCTCATCGCAGCTGTCAACTTGGGTATGTGGTGGATTAATTTCCCTTTCCTTTATTATTCACACACACTAATTTCAGAGATACTAGTTTGTAGTCCAAATAAAATAAAAGAGTAAGTTCTTATACAGCCTTTAATAATAAGTTTATCATACCATTACTTAAAAATAAAATATGTAGTTTCCTAGTATAAATTAAGTAATAATCTCATAACCTGAAAGCAGTGGCAGCGAAAAGAAAAAAACAAAGAAAAGGGGGGGGGGGAGGGAGGAATTCATAGCAACTGCCATTCCTGCCCCTAAACATGGAAACACTGATCACATTTTGTTTTTACTAACCAAATAAATTTTTCCATCTTTTCCGTCATGTAGCTTAGCAGGCATAAGTAGAATTAGTGTCAAGAAGTACGAAGTAAACTGGCTGCAGCCTACTTTACGGTACCATGAAATCACATGTGATTTCAGAAAAGCATTTACTGTCAAAAAATGGGTGGCTGAAATTGAACCCCAATGGAAAATTTAGACGAAATGCATTGTTCAGAATAGACAGACTCATTATTACTAATTTCTGAAGAGATTATACTCCTTACTTAGTTTCTTTTAGTCAAATTTCTCAGTACTGCAGAACCATCACCATTACCAGATAACAATTGCAACTTGTTTCACTGAGTTGTAAAAAAGGCTTCATAATCATTATTTAAGCTTTTGTTTTCACTACCTGATCAACTAATGAATTTTTGGCAATATTTAAAAGGGCAGAGAAATTAAACCCATCTCTTGGCTGACAGAATTTCAGCAGCTTTGTAAAGATGAACAATAAAAATATTTTTATTGTCTCATGACAAAGAAATAAAAACAAAAATTGCTAATACAGGGTAGTGCAGAGGAAACACATGTTTTTCGAACCGCTAGTACGCGGCGACGGGAGAGGGTAGTGACCTTGAACGAATGTTGGCAGACGGCCCATACAATGCCGTTTCAGTCGCTATGGAGCGTAGAACATCGTGTGTTCGTTGTCGAGCAGTTTTTTTTTTTTAGAAACAATGACTCTGTAGTCACAGTGCAACGTCTTTTCCGTCAATATTTTAGAGTTGGACGTCGAGGTGCAGTGCCTGATCGAAATACCGTACTCTGATGGGTTGCAGCGTTTAGAAATACTGGTTCTGTGATGAAAAAGAAACCACCTGGTCTTCTCCGTTCAGTTCATACTCCGGAAAATGTAGACCGAGTCAGAATGGCAGTTGTTACTAGTCCTAGACGATCGACTAGACGACATGCTGTAGCGCTGGGTATGTCACGTCGTTCACTTCACCGCATCTTACATGATGACCTCAAGTTCCATCCGTACAAAATAATGATCGTCCAGCAGCTTAATGAAGGGGATTTTGTACAGCGCAGAGAGTTTTGTCGCATAATGGATGAAATGTTTACGAAAGATCCAGATGCTACAGTGTTCGTGAGTGATGAAGCACATTTTCATCTTGACGGTTACGTCAATGTTCAAAACTGTCGGTATTGGGCATCAGAGAACCCACAAGAATTTCAGCAAAGACCTCTGCACAGTTTAAAGGTAACAGTGTGGTGCTGCATTTCAAACTTCGGGATTGTTGGACCCTATTTTTTTTAAGAGGAAGGAATTGCAGTTACTGTTACATCAGCTCGCTACGTTGAAATGTTAAACAACTTCCTTCATCCAGAACTTGAAAGGTTTCAAGTGAACATGAGAGACATTTGGTTTCAGCAGGATGGTGCTACAGCTCTCACGGGGAGAGCATCCATGGCAGTGGTTCGACAAATGTTCCCAGGACATGTGATTTCGAGATTTGGTGATGTTCACTGGCCCCCTCGCTCACCCGACCTGTTGATATGTGACTTCTTTTTGTGGGGATATTTGAAATCAAAAGTGTACATCAACAAGCCTCTCACATTCGATGACCTTAAGAATTCCATTCGTCAGGAAATTGAAGCCGTGCCGAATGAAATGTTGGAGAGAGCCATCCGTAATTTTTAGAAGAGGATCCAAATTTGTATCCAGCAAGAAGGACGTCATCTCAAAGACATTATTTTCCGAACCTAAATATGGTATGTAATTTCAAAAACAGCATTAAAAAACCTATCATATCATACTTGTTTTTATTATTTTCAACCAATTGTGTCCCAGTAATTCAACATGCGTTTCCTCTGCACCACCCTGTATCAATCTGTATTGCATACTGATCAGCAACTCAAAAAGCACACACATATTTGTACCAGTTGCCCAAACCAACAATTTGTTTTTTAAATGGAATATAAACTAATGTATTCAGGTGAACTGTGCATTTTTCTTCTCAAATGATAAATTTATCATCAAAATCTGTGCTTATAGTTCTCCTGCCTCCAATTTTGACAAGGAATATCCTTTTTCATGTAAACATTCCCTCGAAGCATTTTTCCTCTGCATTTCCACACAGATGTCATTACTGTATATCATATTAAATTGAAAGTTCTTATTTCTAGTAATTTATGAATTACTCTTTTATGTATTTGTTAAAATTAAATCATAAAATGATGCCTGCTTGGAGCCTAGATATCACATTTTAACAATTTTCCTATCGTTAGAGCAATATCATCCATTCAATATTTATTAATTACACAGTAAATGACGTTATTATTTGATAAGTATACAAGACAACACTGAACCGAGTCATAAAGAAAAGCACATTACAACAAAAATTTCTTTCACTTCACTGGCACATAACATTACTGTCGTATTAATACCTGTCTTCCATCAAGACATCTTCATATTCACGAGCGAGGTCTTCTGAGATTCCCAGAAGGTCCTGAGCATAAGGTCCCGCGCAGGCACAGCCCCCACGCACCTGTATGCCGAATACATCGTTCAGCACGGCACACACGAAATTGTGGTGCAGGAAAGTTCCTCGTGGGTGGCGAACCACGAACGAAAACACGGCGAGCCTCTTCGAAGAGGTAGCTGGGCCCAGCAGAACCAACTCGGGGATGGTTCGCACGTGAGACAGCACCATCCTGCATCACAAAGATTAGTACATTGCACCAAAAACACTTTCATTACTGTTTGATATTCAATTTAATGCTGTTTTATAAAGAGCAGAAACTTAACACAAGTTATTATAAAAAACCAATCCTAATCCTTGTAAAAAATGGTGTAATTTTAAAAAAAAAAAAAAAAAAAAGCACCTAAGTATTATTCGAACCTCAGATAGTTACGATTCATTACTCTAATCACATTCGCAGATATGGATGTGGTAGATCAGAAGGCAGATATTTGGTGCAGAAATCAACGGCAAATGTATTTTCAGTTTAGTTAGCAGACTCTTCGCAATGCCCCTCCAATGTCACACAGCATTGCCACTCATTCCAGCAAAGTTTTTATAAGTAGAATGCAATTCACTAAAAATTCCGAGCACTGTTAAACAGTACCAATATGTGACATTACTGCAAAATGAAAACTTTTGCTGGTTTTGCTATCAACTAACAAAACATTATTTTCATGGCCTTACAGCATTTTTTGTCACTAATCATAATTACAAAATATATTCAATATAAATGTTTATGTAAAGTATATTGTCAGTATAGTAGATAAAATGAAATTTAGTTGAAGTGTAAATATCTTCATAATAAACTCAATGGAGCAGGTTGTGACTGACCCAGCCACTTGTGGGCCTGCCTGGTTCCAGGGGAGGAAAAAAAAAAGTCTGCAAGCAGAGGGGTGAGATGGCGTGAAGGTTGTCATGGGGGGTGGCAGGTGGGCACAGAGCTGAGACTGGGGAGTTGGGAACCAGCTGTCAGAAGGAATGTGGAATAAGCACAAAGTTTATTGTGCTGATTCAGTGCTATTAAGACATTAAAGCAAGTTTAACTGTCATTACTCTGTAGTTATTTCACTGTCTCTTCATGGATGAACCACAAACCTTGAAATAATAGTGAATGCTGAGGCTGAGTGGATAGCAGTCTTGTTTATTGCCAATACACTTGTGTACACAAGTTTCTAGCAAGGTGAGGACCCAAATATCTTACACAACAATATGAAGGAAAGAGGTGCTTAGTAATCATCTGAGGGTCCTAACAGATGACTCAACTTAAAGTGACAGATGCAAGGTGGTAGGAAAACGTTACAAAATCCTTCTTTTGCAATGGGTATCTTGAGATAAAAAGAAAGACAGAAAGAGATGGAGGACTGCATCAAACCAGTTAACAGTGGTGACAAAAAGAGTCAATCAGAAACCGGATGTATGTGCAAGAAAGTAGAGAGTACCTGGTGATCTTGTGCTCGCGTGCCATGATGGCGGGCACGCCGACGCCCTCCTTGAGCTGTATAGCCAGGCCCGCTCTCACAGACTCCACAACAGCAGCAGTGCCTCCCTCCTCACGCAGTTCCACATCCTGGAACAACACAGTCAGTTTCGTAGTGAGGTTAATAATAATTTATTTAATACTATCTACATCTCTTCCTTTTTCTGACAGATATAATACTAAAATAATTATACTTTCAACACTAAAATGGTTAATTGAAATGAATATATTTTGTATTTACTAAAAATGAATGGTAGTTCTTCTTGGAGCCACTGAGCCATTTGTATGGCCAGAGTTTCAAACGGTACGCGGTCTCATTTGAACTAGCTTCAAATGAGCACCAACAATAAGTCAGTTTCGGCGCTGTCAGTATCCGCCACGCACTGCCTGACTGCTGTCCTCTCCACCCATGATCGTTCTCTGCTCTACACCACCACACAGGTCCTTCTTTAACCGCTTTGCTCTCCACTCTAAAGATTGAAAAGAACTACTTCGTTTGTTCATTCTTTGCTCTTTTCTTTCTGGCTGGGTGAGTCATTCTCCATTCCAGCACCCAGCGGTGCAGTGCCAGTGCCAGTGGTGAGCTACTTCGTTCGAATCTGATTGACGTACCTCTCCGCTTCTCTCTCTCTCTCTCTCTCTCTCTCTCTCTCTCTCTCTCTCTCTCGTATTGTGTTTTATGTTCTGTTAAATTTTTAATCTAAATTACACATTTAGAAATAATCAAGAAGCGATATCTTTTTTAAAATGTTTTGATTTTTTTGCATTAAGGATGTGTCATTTGCGAGTGAACCGATCTTCCAAGGCTTGGCAAATTTGCACAGTAAATGAAGCAGGCTGCTGAATGTAAATAAGCCTCAAATATTTGTCAACAGTAACTTCCATTCGATTTGAAGCAAAAAGATTTGTGAAAGTGGTAGTGCTTCGTGTTTGTTCCTATAAATAAATGAATGAATGTATAATTAACCATTCTTTATTATTATCAAACTACCTTCTCAAAAATTTCCAGCAATCCAAACAGTATTTAACTGATGCTTTGAAACGGCCTTTTCCACGCAAAAATAATCTGGTAGTATTTATGGGAAGGAAGGGATGAGGGTGAGTATTTCAGGATAAATAGAAAAAATTAAACTAACCGCCTTTAAGATTAACACACGAAATCAATCTAAATGTAAACAAAACAGATTGTACTTTCAAAATGGAAATTCCTTTTATATAAAGCGAGCCGTTCAAAAGAACTAGTTCTTTTTACTGAGTGATCAAAGGAGCACCGCTCTTTTTAGTAAGCCATTCTGCCCACCTCTACTGAGGGCAAGCACAGAGAAGATAATTCTGCCATGGCTTTTGAAGAAATTATCCCGATATTCACCTGGAGTCACTTTTGGAAATCATGGAAAACTGAAATCTGGATGGCCACATGGGGATTCAAACCAGTGGTCACCCAAACGTGAGGCCAGAATGTTACAGCTCACCAACTAGGAAATTAATATCCACTTTTCACTTAACGCGATTCCCAAAAAAACTGCAGGTAGAATTTTGATGCAGTTCCAAACAATGAATAGCCCAGAGTCCCAGGACTAGAATTAGGTATGATTTACTTTTATATTGCATTGAAAAGCCGAGTAATTAAGATAAAAATGTTCACAAGTTTAGTTTCCCTTTAAAGATATGTTACTTTTAGCAGTTAACATTCATCGTGATTTCATCGTACAAGTGATGTCATATTTATTATTCAGAAAACTTAAGTAACAGATATCCTCTTCCTACCCCTCCCCCCTCCCTCCCCCCCCCTCACTGCTGAGATGCGAACTGTGACAATCTGTTTACGAGAGAGGTTACTACATTAGCAAATGCAAGTGTAGGTGTGAAGAGAAATTGTCACCATGGCATTACCTCCATCAAAAATTAATATTAATAGGCAAGTTTCTAGTTGTGGTATTTTCAAACTTATCAAAACAAATTAGGTGTGAAGTATACTTCCCTAAACCGTTGTAACACAAGCACTGCACGAACTATAGACAAGGTTTACTACTATTATTTAGAATATTCAATAACTTAATTTGTCAATACTTGACACACTTGAAATAAACAGTGTTTCACTAGTTAAAATATGCAGAAAATATCCATAACTAATAACTCTTGTAGTAAAATGGGGAGGCTAGCAATCAACAGCAATATGGAGGGACATTGTGAAACAAAAATTACAGTTTACAATATTTTCAGTGACAGAAACAACTCAAATTCCCATCTCACTAACCTGTAAGTATCTGTGTCCCTCCCTGGACACAAAGAAGACAGATCCACCACCACAACCGTCAGGAACCGGGTTTGCAAACAGAGACTTCTTTGCCACCAGCACACCTGCATGGTAAACATTCAGAATAACTGAACTTTTAAATATAAATAATAGGGTAAATGTTGATAGGAGGCCCCAGAGAGTGTCTGCAACGCTAAGTGACAGAATTTCAATGTTCCGTGAATTTCACCTTGATGTAGCTATGCCTAAAGTATTTCAATGTTATGGCTTTACATCTCATTAACATCAAGGTCATTAGAGGCAGGAAAGGACTTGAGGCAAGCAACAGGAAGGAATACAAGCATGGCCTTTTTAAGTACTAACTTAATTACTTTTCTTTATTAAAAGCCAACTGCAATCTTATAATTTTACAATATGGTGACACATCACATAAATTTATAACAGAAGCAAAGTATCTCTCTCCCTCTTTGTTGTATAACACCTCTGATGACTTTAGCCAACCATACCTATTACACTGTTAAATGAATTAGCTCCACACTAAATACACCAGAAAATTTGCTTGGAAAATCTTTTGTAATGGTGAACTTAGTTGCAAAAATCATGTTAAAATCAATACCATTTAAGCTATAAAAATTAACTTTATTGTAATTTGCAGTAATCTTTAGCAACCAATCAGGGGCACAAGACATGTAACTGACATAAAACATAACCGCACATTACCAATAGTCTAGATCAGTGTTTCTCAAAGTGGTGTATGTGAGTCCCTAGGGGTTCGCCAGTTGATGATAGGAGATTCGTGACATGTTTTATGTTTTGGTGGCTGACTGGCTGTCTCGACCATTCAACATGTACAATGGTCAATTGAGACTGAACAAGTGAAAAATGCTTCTAAAATAGGCACAAGCTGCTGCAAAAAAACAAGCCCATCAATCACATTAATTAATAACGTATTGCTTTTTGTGACTGTATTAATTATGTAAAATGAAAATCCCTATTTAAAAAAAAAATAATAAATAAAAATCCAGCTTTTTTAAGGGAGGTTTCGCCAGTGCCTGGGAAATTTTATAGGATTACTTGGAGCTATGAGAAAACCTGGTCTAGATCATACATTAATCATTTGAGAATTTAAAGTTGAATAAAAAATTCTCAGGCCTAACAATTGGGAAGCGCTTTAATTTGGTGGAAGTCAATCTCCAACTTCATCACACGAGAATTTTTTATACAATTGATATATCAGGAAGAGCTCCTTTCCAAAGTTTTCAGAAAATCACAGATATCATATATAAGAACATACTCTAAAACGTTCAATAACTCAGCAAACTGTTAGTCAGGTTGTTATGTTTAAAGAAATACTGCAACTGACACACTGTATGAGGCTGATTTGATAAATAATTTCGTTTGATATTAAAGAGATCAAATTAAGTATTTAAACTTATTTTTCTGATATAAGCCCCTTGAAGTTCAACACACTTTGCATTGTTTCTTCAACTTTGTGATTTCCATGTGAAAATGAATTTCTTCAAGGCTCTCAAAATATTTGTTTACTTTTCATACGGACTTTTTTTTTAATTAAATTTATGAACAGCTAGGAAAGTTTTGGAAGCATTGAGATCAGGTGAATAGGTTGCGAGGTTATACTTCCTTTTGCCATTTAATATGGCCCGTTATGCATTCTGGATTTAAGCCAAAAATGACAAACATTAGCCGCCTTGCTGCTGTTTAATACAGACCATTTTCTTGAGAAAATTTATTTATTACTCATTAAAATAATTCTACTTTGGTTTTCTCCTAAATTGATTTTTTATTGCACATTCAGTATTTAAACTCTCACAAGCTTAAAAAGTCATAAACTATCGATTTTTTAAGTAAACCTACTACTATAACAACCAAATAAACAAAAACATAGATGCAGTCAGCGATGTTCATTGCTTAACTCTTTGGTTTACATGTCAGCCAACTTAACCATCCCACCACATTATTTTTACTGTTATTTACACAAGTTATTTCACAAGTAACTAACTCTATGGTTGTTAACACACAAGGTGGATGTGGAAGAGTTTGAAATTATTTTTGCATGTAATTTTTCCTGAGCAATGCGGCTTATAGGCAATGGTGCATTGTCATGATGAAACAAGGATTTCTGATTGCCATTCCCATATATTTTACTACAATTGCTGCTTTCAGTCTCTCCAAAACTGATGTGTAATATTCTCCAATAATGATTTTTTCTTTCTCCAAGTAGTCAATCAAGAAAATTCCTTTTGCGCCCCCAAAAAACTGAAGCCATCACCCTTCCAGCCAATTCATCTCATGCAGTCCACTGTTTTCACTGCTCTTTCATTTCCAGTGTGTAATTAAGAACCTACATTTTGTTCATACTTACAGAACATCACAAAAAGTCAGTTGAATTCTTAAACACCTCCTGTTCACATGTGATTTCACTTTTGTTACAGTGTGATCAGTTGTGGCACCCAATCATGCTAAAGTTTAAGAATAATTCTTTATGCAAAATAAAATGAACCCCCTAACTTACGATACATGTAGCCTATTTTAACTACTTCACTTTCACCTGTTTGTCTGTCAAAACAATGTTATAGACTATCACAATTTATCGTCTCACAGCTGTTTTTGATGCTCCCAGATGTAGTGTATCCTCAAGGCTATTGCTGCCACATTTTGGACTCATTTATCCAAGTTGAATGGTTCTATAGGAAGGGCATGTGTCAAACAGTGTAGGCAATCCTTTCATGAATTACTTTTGCTGTTTTCCCTTCCATAAAAAAGAAATCATACCATAAATCCCAATTTTATTCATTTTTCACCAACACTCAACAAGCTTGTGTTTTTGTGAATACGCATCAGCAATAATCCTTGATGAATGATTATAGGTCCATAGAAACCACAGATTATAACAACGTATCCAGTTGGAGCTCCCACTTTCTATTAGCACACGAACCAAGTTACATATCAAACCATCTTCATAGTATAACAGGGTTGAAATGAGACAAGATGGTGAACAGCTGTGGGAGAAACTGGACATGATATATGGATGTGTAAATAAACATAAAATGAAAATAAATGCAAATGAAGGCAAATTATTAGCTTAATTGATATAAAAGTAAAGGGTTAGTGTGATTACAAGGTGGAGAAGGAATTTCTTGTGTATATAACATTCTCGGGCGTCCTACTGGGAGAGCACATCAATTTGATGTGACATTTCGAAGTCACTTTCCAACTTCATCTTCTGGAGAAGTGTTGGGCTCCCTAAGTGACTACTCTTATATAGTCCACACTGATCAACAGTTGCTGGTGTCATGGTCACCTGCACTGTACAGAGGAAGTGGGGTCAGAGGCATGGTTGGAAGTTGGGCAGTGACCTGAATGGATATTCGGGAAAGAATAAGAAATGTTATTTAGAAGAAAAGAGAATATCATGACAACAAACTAGCACCTGATATCAGGAAAAATGGAGTGGCACAGTTTTCATCTGTAGGTAAGAATGGAATTAACTACCACGAGATGTAATATATAATTTACCTCAAACAGTGCAAAGGATATAAGGTAACATACTGAACAGATCTCACCTGGCGTCTGCACTCCACCCACAAACTTGTGGACTGAAAAGAACATCGCATCCTTGTGGACAGCACTCTCATCTACACCTGGTAAGATTGGATTCATATCCAGTTTGACGTACGGAGCTGCAACAAAACATTCAATTATTCTGGTAAATGTAAACAAAGGAATGTGCTTAATATTTATGAACAGCACTGAAGCAGTGGAAAAAAAAATATGATGCACAAACATATAAACAAAGAATTATACTAACAAATATCACTAGTCTCAAACAAAATCTGTGTGTATTTAATACTGAACAGTCAAGAGTACACAAAAATTTAAAGCAAAAAGACTCAGGTCAATCAAGAACTGATTCCCTGAATTTTAGTTTTTTCCAAAATGTTTTTAAAGAACGATTCACAGTGCACATATGTAACAGTAGGTATTAAAGCTCTGTTTATTTCCACTTAATTTCAATTTTTCTCTGTGTCAAATTTACACACAATCCCAGAGCTTTCAGACTTATATTTTTAAAGTCAATAGATGCAATTTGCTAATGTATACTGTGACACCCAGAAGATGACGACAATGAATTTAGTTGCCGAAATATTGTGTGACAACTCATTCTTGACTCGGCTAGTCACCCGAGAGTATTTCATACATCAGGAGCAGGTGTCCACATTTAATTTTTATATGCCTTTATTAAAATACTAGTGACAGCCCATGACCTTTTTTTTTCATATCGTCATGGGTCTAAAATATTTCCAGTTTTTAGGATGAAATAGTATGACAGGTTGACCTGATATGATCAAATTTAAACTTGATCTGTGTTTGAGGGTACATAAAATCTGCTAAGCATTAATAGATATAGGTATTAAACACAAAAAGGGATGATACCGCAATCTTATAATTGTTTCAAAGGTCGAAGACTTGAACTTACTTAAATACAAACTTGACTTGAATTTGACACTTAAAGTTCACACTGCAAAATTTAAAAAATTCCTGTTTGCTTCAAAGGAAGCAGATGCTGGGCAAACAGTCATAATGTAATCATTGGTCATAGTATCTATAACGGCCAAAGAACTTAATACACATTCCATATTATTAAACAGTTCAGCAACTCTGAAGAAATAAATTGCCAGAATAGTCGATTCGGTGACATATTTGGTCTGCCGTCCACTTAAAATAGCCTAACAACTCATGTACAGCAAACATGATCAAAAACCATTAATGAAAGTGGTCAGTAAAGCACCTAAAAGCAAATAAACTATAATGCATAAACTTTAATCATGTAACAACATAAGTGAAAATTTTAATTAAACTGAAATTTATCCTAAGCCTGAATTACAATTGGCATTCATGGTTACAGCAGAGACTATGAGTAATTTAATTTTTTTAAAGTTTTTTAAGTTGCTTTCATTAGCAACATGTGGCAGAAAAGCAGATCCACGTTTTTTCAGCTGCAACATTTATTAATATTCTTTTAACTATGAAACGCTATAAAGCAAACTTAATGAATGTATTATGGCAATTAATTTGGTAACAGTTGTTTAGCTATTAAATTGTGGACATAACCACGAATTTCTCCTAATGGTATCTCTGGTCGCTCATTTGCGAGAGGAGGCTGACACGTGACACTGTTCTCCAGCCAATAGCTATCGAGGTGAGTGAATGAGTGAGCTTAGGAAATTATCTACTATAGATATCAGGACACTTTGTACAGTACCAGCAGTGGCGTAGTCCCAGAAGGCGAGTGCCCCGTACTGGTGCAGCAGCAACGTCGCAGCGACGTCGTCCGCCAACACACCGGTCACGTTGGACGCAGCTGAGAGGCACCCCACCAAGCGCAGGCCGCAGCCCGCGTGCGAGGCTAGCTGCCGCTCCAGCTCCACGAGATCCAAGTGGCCACTCGACGTCTCGCGTATGCGGACCACCTGCACCACCACCAATATAATACTACATCTTTCTGAAAATTACAGTTTTATCTGCTGTGACAGTAAATTGTTTTGCAGTGAGTAGCATGTTCAAATGAAAGAATAGATGATTGTTGTTGCTACTGGGGTTTTAGAGTCTACTAAAAGTGTGGTTATTAATACCAAACAATGGTGTTATTACAGTCAAACACAACAATTAGATTAGCATATTAAATGAATAGTGGTTTGAGTGATTTTAAAAGTGTTCAGCAACTATCAAGACAAAAAAATTATAGATGTTAAAAAGTATTTTTGGCTGCATTAAGAACTACAAAAATAAACCACTCATTTTTTGGTCTTTAAAGAGGTCAGTAAGCCAAGAACAGGGAGAACAAAAAAATGTTTGATTAGGTATGGTAAACCAATGTGTTAACAAATATGAAAGGAGAAGGGCTATAGCAACATAAAAAACATTAATACAATTTGAAATATTTTGGAGAACCCTTTTTCTTATTCATGTAGGATGCTGAAGAAATCCACAGCATGCCCATACCAAAGATTACTTCACAAGTAGTTGGCTAGCTGCACAAGTAGTAGACAGCATAAAAAAACATTAACACTAATCCAGCATCTGCAGAAGATGCCCTGACATGAGATGAAAATATACCGTGTTGTAATGAAAATTGTTCAAAATAAGAAACAGTTCTTTTGGATAAACCAAGATCTGGTTTTAATAGGAGGATGGATGAAATACAAACAAGATTCATTTAAAAAATACCATTAAAAATAAAGCAAGTGAGCAACTATAAGACAGTGGTGAAACTGGAACATCTCAATGCAAGTGAATGACTGGTATTAAATTATAAACTGGAATAGCTTGAACTATTGGAAAGGAGAATTATAAGGAAATATCTTGGGTCTATTGAAAATACAGTACAATGGAAAACACAGTACAATGGGAGTTTAGAACTAATGAGGAAATATATCACA
Organism: Vandiemenella viatica; assembly: GCA_031002005.1. Taxonomy (NCBI): domain Eukaryota; kingdom Metazoa; phylum Arthropoda; class Insecta; order Orthoptera; family Morabidae; genus Vandiemenella; species Vandiemenella viatica. Next base: position 40,191,248 of record CM061918.1, on the reverse strand, counting down.
ACATTGAAAAAAATAACAGAATCAATCGGAAAGAGGAGAATGATATTTTTGGACACATCTATCGTTTTGATGAAACCAGGCTAACAAATAAATATATTCAAATATTTTTACGAGGAAAAAATCAACTATAACCTGGATTCAAGAAGTTGAAAAAGATTTGAAATGAAATAATATCAGTGAACAGGATACTACAGAAAGAGAAAATTTTTGAAAGCACATTTCGACTATGGCAGGTTTCCGAGGTGGAGAGGAGAAGAAAATGGGTGCAAAATAGTCTGAAGAGAGAAAGAAAAAACATAGTGCAACAGTAAAGGAGTACTGTAAAGGAAGAAAGAAAAAAACAACAGGAGACGAATTGAAATAGGCATGTGGTCCCTAGCTGGCCATAACGATAAGAAGAAGAAGAAACAAGTGCATACTATTTCTAAACATAATTTCCTGCTATGGAAATGCACTTTTCCAGCACATAAGAAGTTTTTTGATGCTGCCATCATAAAATGAAAGATGTTGTGTCAGTAGCCAGTAGAGAATGATGCCCACCACTGCATTGTCATAATCAAATCCTCGGTCTCCCAGTGGTCCAAAGAGATGAAAATCACAGGGTGATAAGGTCACAGCTGTAAGGAGGGTGCTCAAGTAATATCCAATTCAGTTTCTCTAATTTTGTGCAGCAACAATGCCCACAAAAAACAATGTACTGGCATATGTACTGTTGTATAAAAAACTGCAACTGTATGATAAGTATGGATGAACAAGGCCTCCAGCAGCAATGTATTTAATTCCAGGATTTTGCTCCGACATTTGAGAAATTTAATTCAGATCCGATTTGCATACTGAAAAATATTAAAGACCCAAACATAATGTCTCACTGCATAAAAAAGCTGATATTTTGCAACAGTTTAAATTTTTTTTTTAAAACTATAAATTATTTAAACTCAGTCCTGAAACGACAATAAACAGGACATGGTCGGAACCTCACCTTGGCTCCGAGCTCGCGCCATGGCAGCAGATTGGAGTGGTGTTCGGTGGGCCCCACAAATACAACAGGTGGCGGCTGAGAGCGCAGGTCCAGGGCGTGGATCAGCTTGTGCACGGCACCTGTGCAGCCAGAGCCGGCGAAGATGACCGCGTCGTGCTCAGACGCGTGTACCGCATTGCGGATCAGGTCTCGGGCCTCGTGCCTGACAGAAAGAGACACCTCCAATCACAAGGCGGGTAAAAGAACTTCTCATTTATCAAAGATGGAGGCAAGAAGAAAGAGTAAACACCAATACACTATATTTTAGATAATATTTACTCATACAAGAATAAATGTAGCACATAGCAAGAGTTTTGGGTGGATATTCCTTCAAATTTTAGATTTGCATTTGTTTTGTATCCTGATGTTACTGCTGCCTTCTTCCCTCCAATTTAGTAAATATTGTTTACATGGAAAAGAAAGGGAAAATACACCCAACACTGACCAAAGTTGGGAGGGCAGGAGCAACATAAAACAACACACAAACAAAGAAAAAACAAATTTGGGTGAAAAACCCTTTTTCAAGTTAACAGAGGGAGATGGCTGGATTGCGCAAGAGTTGCGTTCGACGCAGCCACTCATAGAACGCAATAGACCGTCGGAGGTTGTGGGGGGAGCAACGATAATATAACCGCGAGTATAAGAAAGATTAAAATGGTTGAAAAAATAATTGAAAATTTTTGAAAAATATATGAAACTATTGTGCTGGCCAGTGATGGGTATATAGGGTAGGGATGGAAGATATTAACGGAAATTTAGGCAGTTATTCAGGTCGCCAGCTCACCTGCCTCCACTGTCCAAGTTCCTACATTGGCCTGACCTTAAACTCATTATCCATCAGAATTTATGGTCACAGACAATCAGATTACTCCCAAAACCTGGACCTCCCTGTTGCTCACCATGCCAGTACTCTCAACACCCGCAACCTTAATAACTGCTTCACAGTCAGAGCCATTAGAGTATTTCCAGACACTACTTCCCAATCTGAACTCCGCAGGTGGCAACTGGCTTAGCAACACATCCTGCTTGTTAACTTGAAAAAGGGTTTTTCACCCAAAATATTGTTTTTTCTTTGTTTGTGTGTTGTTTTGTGATGCTGCTGCCCTCTTCCCTTCAACTTTGATAAGTATTGGGTGTATTTTCCTTTTCTTTTCCATGTAAATATTGCCTAGCGGCATTTCCTTTCATTGTTACCTATATTAGTAAGTACTGTGGTTTACTTCGCTACCATTGTTCGCCATCACATTTCATGAAACAATTTTCCTTTTGACTATGAACATCAATAACAACATTGGTAAAGTCAGCTTACTGTGCGCTGAAAACATGATATTCTTAGGAAAAAAAGTGGCAGTAGTGTTGTGCAAATTACTTAACCTCAATTCTAGTACAGAGATCAAGAATATGGGCGAAAAGATTTTGTGATACCTTTCATACATTAATAACAGTTTAATCAGTCCCTCCCATATCAAATAGTTTGATAGTAATTCAGAATGTATATAAAAGTATACTGTAGGTCCTTAACTGCAACAGACTTCTTTAGGTACAGAAAGAAACATGTCACAGAACATCCACAATGTGTACCCACAACGATTACAAAGAAAAATATAAGAACCCTGACAATGAGTGGCACATTGATTTTCTTGCAGAATTATTAGCAGGTAAAGGTGAAAGAGTAATTGATCAAATTATGGATTGACTGAATCATGAAATTTTAGCAGTAGTTGCAGCCTCAACAAAACATTACTAAGCAATGAAGGGAGAGAGGAGCGAGGTAGCTTCACCGCCCATGTGGACGATACCCTAGCTTTACATTGTCAGACATAATACGTCTCCTACACTGCATCTTAGAGCAGAAAAACTTTGTTCTAACATCACATACTTGATGAGTTTTCTTTGAGACATCATTTAGAAGTAGACATTTACTTTTTTAATAATAATAAAATTTGGAGGGGTGGGGCGGAAGGGGGAGAAATGTTGGAACTTTTCATAGAAAAGGGAGGCGTGGTGAGTAAAAGTTTGGGAACCTCTATTGTAATAGATCAGTTTCTCAAATTAAACAAAAATAAAGATGTATTCCGTGAAAAACTGCAGTAATTTAAATGGTTAGTATGATCGCTGGAGAGGTAATACACACAAAATATTAATAAATTAGCTGGAATATAAATATAGCTTTATTTGGAGTTTCTTTTCATTTGCAAGCTTATATGCTCTGTGGAATTGTAAACAGCTTTGTCTCAGTTCTAGTAATATTGTTTTGTTGACTATTGCCCAGTTTTAAATGCATCCAATGATTTATTTAACACAACACCCCAACTTGGTGGTGCTGGAAAAAAGATTTTGATGATCTTGGGTGGAACAAAATGGTCAGAATTTTAAAGAAGTTTGATTTAAAATATCTTGATAGAATAAAACTTTATAATCTAAACAAAAATCAAGTGGCTAAGAATCATGAGAGTTAAAAAGGATGTGAGACAAGATTGTAATCTACCCACATTAAAACAAAAGTTCTATGTAGAGGAAACAATAAGGAAAGTAAAAGAAAATTTTAAATGAAGCCCGAGTGCTCAAGGAGAAACAATCAGCAGCATAAATGGTCAAACAAAAACATTTTTTTTTTTAAACTGCTTAACGTCTCTTAACAGCAACGTCTTTGGAGACGGGAAAGGATGGGGGCAAGGAATGGGAAGGAACTCGGCCATGGCCTTTTGAAGGAAGCATCCCAGCATTCACCTGGAGTTATTTGGGGAAACCATGGAAAACTCAAATCTGGATGCTTGGACGGGGATTCGAACCGCCGTCCTCCCCCTCAAGTAGAAACAATCAGTATGCTGTAATCTGCTGGTGACATTGTCCTGTTAGCAGAACAGAATGAGGTTACCAAGAAATAACTGAGTGGCATGAACAAAATGTTGAGAGAGAATTTTAGGCTGTATATAAACCCTATCCAAGACAAAAAAGTAATCAAATATTTCAGAAATCATAGCACATAGTATGTATGCAACAATCAGTTGCACAGAGAAATAAATGTTGCCTATGTCAATAAATTAATGAAACAACTAGCTGTAGGCTTTATCAAGCAAATTAATATAATAATTAGAGCACAATTCTATGAACTGGGAATAGGACAAACTAGGTTAAACCATCTCCCAAGAGTTTTTCCATCAGACAGTGTTTCCAAAGAAGATGTGAACTAATCATAAGTAAAATACACTTAACTTTTTTTTTATTATCAGTCTCCTGGCTGGCTTGAAGCAATCCTCCATCCCTTCCTATCCTGCACTAACCTCTTCACCTCATCAAACCCCTTACAACCTACATCCCTCAATTATCTGCTTCACAATCTTTCCTTTCACTGTTCCCTCCACTAACAAATTAAAAAATCTTGCATGTCTTAAAATTTTGCACCAACCTGTCTCTTCTTTGAGTAAGACTCTTCCACAGCCTTCTTTTTTCATCCATCATATATGTGAGGTAGATAACTGAAGATATAGTTTCTAATGGGTATGTTGAGAAGAAGAGATGGAGAATTGGGCATCAAACCTGCCGAGAGACTAATGCCAGGAAAAAAAGTGGCTGACATAATCTTTCAATATAATTTCTTTGTGTATTCAGTGATAGTGTCAGCTTCGGTTTTTTCTTACAATTTATTTGCAATGGAACATATGCCCTAGTGCCCATTTCCATATTCACCAAATTTCCTCTTTTATGAATTTTTATTTCAATTTCGTTCAGGCAAACTGTTCATTTCCCTCAATAAATAATTCTAATCCGTGACTATTTAAGTAACAAAAGAACATTTTCTTACTACGTTACACCTTATATCAAAGCCAGTTTACTGCCATGACGTCTTATCCCTTACATGTGCTATTCTTAACAATTCTTCCAATGAACCACCCAGTTATCACTGTACACTCCAAGCACTCTGTTCACCACCCTCTTGTCTTCCAATGACTCACAATCAACAACTCCTTTATTATATTAATCACTGTTCTGCAGTAATTTCCACAACCAACTCTAGCTTATCTTCTTTTGCATCCCCCACAAATTCCTATATTTCATACCAATAATCGTGTTCCCAAATACCACCATAATATGACAACAGTCCAATTTCCAGTAAGGAAACACTATTTCACTTCACCCAACTCTCGGTGATGGAGATAAATGGAAATAAACCTCCATACTTTTTTTTTTTTTTTTTGCCTCGAGACTGTTGCGCGTTCATTAAACGTGCCCTGGTGGCTCTACCTTCCCAGTTCTCATTTGACATCGGTTTGGGTGAACTTAGTGGACTTGGAAGAAAAATACGCCGACATATTGACTGCGTTCTAAGCGGACCTTATGCGAGGAATTGTCTTCGAATTTGTTACCGACTTGGATGCAAATGGTAATAAACGATGGGAGAGACGCTTGCGTTAAGTAACACGGCACACACAACTGTGCGATGGGTTGCCGGTAAGCTAGGCGCTACCTGGATCAACTAACCGAGTACGGGTGGTTCAAGACCGATTTTCAGTTTAAGCGATTTCAAGATACAGTAGTATATTTACCTTTATCGCTCACTTTTCCTACACAGCAATTGTTTACAGAGAACAGTAACTAAGGAAAGCTCCTTAACGACATAACGTCAGAGCAGTAACTGCATTTTACAAGAGATTGAAGTTAAATTTTTTTTTTTTTTTTACAGTAGGGGACTTGTAAAAGAAAAAAAGGTCATTAAATTTATCCTTTTATTTATAATTGATGTAAAGATCAACTCGTAGTTCAGTGTTACAGCACTAGCTTTCATAGATAAAGGTTTCTGGTATATTTCGTAATTTTCGCAGAAATTTTTCCCGACCTTCAACTTTGAGAAAGCTAATTTTGTGTATAGTTCTGTTTATTCTGGTAAAATATGGGAGGATCAAACCATCCTTGGGTTTTAGTTTTTAAAAGAAGATCATTTAAATTTTATTAATTTCTTAATCTTCATGGATACAGCGTTGACTGCTGCAATGAGGATTAAACGGAATAAGAAATCAATAAACAACATCGACCCGAGACGATGTTGCCAGTCTACATTTTTTCCACAATCTTAAAAAACTGAGTAATATTTTAAATGGTACTTCTGTTATCCCTCCTTTTGCTAAGGAGAGTTGAAATAATCGTACATTTATTTACGCAGTTACTGGCTATAGCCAGCATAACTAACGGAGGTCCATGGCATTGAGGAATCATCAACGACACTTTCAGACGCTACACTTTTTCCCGCTATTTGCTGACGGTACCGCTTAAAAGATCGGGTTACATACTGGTCGAGTGATCGCTAGCCTCCCTCGCGTCCACACTAGTCCATAGCTCGTCTCTTTGATTGATGGGTTTCTACTCAATTTTCAGTCTCCTTTAACGTTTTCACGTGGTTGTTCCATAGAACCAATGCTCAAAAATTTCCGTAAAAGTGAGTTGGGGCCACAGCTAGTGTTGGCACCCGTACTCTATAATAGAGTATTAAATATTATATGCGTTATAATCTACGATAGTAATAAAGTTCGTTTAAATACTTATTTATCTGACTCAAGTTATCACATCACTGGTAGATCTATTACGTATAAAATAGTATCACAACAGTCTTAACAAACCACCACTAAAATTTTTTGCAATATTTTATATCATGGTCTTTGGACTGAAAGATTCTAGTGTTTCAGAACGCAGTCACAATGTCAATCATCACTCACTTCACATCTGACGTAAACGTTTTATTTGAGAATACTTTCGATTAGCTCGATATTTTTTGCTTACAAATAATTAGCTCAATATATATTTTAATTTAAATATACACCATAAAGATGCTGTATAATAACATCTGGTATCAAAGACCTAGTCACAGAGTTTCTTGTCGGCTAACATACTCTGTAATCCTATCAGGTATAGGAGACCTACAGTTTAACGTTTATCCGAACCACGGAACATCTTAGCATCTTCGCTTTAACAAATCAAAGCTTTTCCAGATCTGAAGGTCAGTTTTAAGGCCCGAAAAATTACAGCCGAGACTGGGATTCAAACCGGAGACCTTCCGTACCCAAATATCACGTCGTAATCAACAATCACCAAACCAAATCTAAATTTTTTTAAAAAATATGTATTCAAACATAAATAATGTACTATTTCTCTATACAGTGTACTTTATTTTTGTTATCACAAAACACAAAAATTAGTTATAAAAAATTTAAAAATTCGCTTCTCGTAGGAATGTGATCTAAAAAGTTAAAATAATGTTTTTAAAGATTTTGGTCAACAGCGATAGTATGTCCCCCAATTCAGTATGACAATTTCTTCAACTGCTTAAAACGAGAATAAAGTCTTTGATTAAAAAAAATTAACTTGAATGTAAAAAATGTGGGGTGGGTAGAAATAAGTTGCCAAATTTCTTATCGCTAGCTATTAGTAAAGGTATAGTCATTACGAAAGTAGAGAGCACCTCACGCTTTTTTTTAAATTGATTTTTTGGGCAGTGACTTTATTCTTATTTTAAGCTTATTCAGGAAATTAAGTGATACTGAATTGTGGGATTTCCTATCGTTGCCAAACGAAATCTTTATTCAGAGATTATTTTAACTTTTTGGTTCACACTGCTACAAAAGCGTGATTTTTTTTTTTTTAATTATAAAACGTTGTTACCGTCAAAGTAATGAGATTACCATGATATAGCTATGGGATTATTGTATTTCCATTGGTACTTAAAACATGTGAAAAATTCCAAACAATTCGAACGTCTGGAAGTGAGTGAAAATTGAATCAAAGATTCCGTTACGTTTATAAAGAGCATGGTAATTAAAAGAGTGTAAAAATGTGGCAACCCGAGTCAAAGCATTTTATGGATGATGAAACTAATTTTTACGAATATTTTATGACAATCTGATGAACGTGGAAGTGGGATTGGGGAAAAAAAACCGCTTTAAGATAATCAGTAATATCAAAACAACATTTGGTCGGAAAGGATTGGAAATTTTCGAACTTCCGCTATATCTATGCTTCGCCATATCCACCATGCTGACACCGCGCAGCCAAAAAAGTAAAGCTAACTAATCGGGCACATGCTGTGTTTGATAGTCACCGCCAGCTGTTGGTGCGGTGACGTGTTGGCGTGGACAAATGGCGCCTGGCCTTACAATAACACGCCACAACTCGATTCCACAATCTCAAAATATCGATTACTATTAACAACAAAACTACTGGGAACAAATCTTCATCGAAACTATAAAGAATTTACAATTTTCTTTCAAACATGTTTGATGATATCTGCCACAACATTACATTTACATTTTGATGTTCTTTTAGTAAAATGTTAGATATCTAAAACACACTTACATGGTTTAACATACTCATTCAGGACAAAATTACTAAACATATACGATAAATGAACCATTTTCTTTATTTTATACGTAATTAATTAGTTTACTGGAGGGTAATGTAAGGGAAACAGTGACCTAACATACCGCTAATTTAACTAAACAAACCTTATTGCTTATACTCAAATGTTAATTTAATGGACTGTAAAATAAAGATTTTTGGTGACAAAGTAATGTGAAAACCTTGCGTTTCTGTCTTAGGCGAAATAGTTTTCGTTGAAACTCCTGCCATCAGATTTTTCAGTAAAATGATTCGGAAATTAAAGAGGCGTGCCCACACTATTTTGGAAATAGAGCTGTAAAAGTAGCGAGAAATTCTGTACCCGTATGTATTCGTCACTAAACCAATCAATACCCGTTACTTTCAAATCGTTACTCGTTACGAACACTAGCATGAAGCATTGTATCGAGTAGCGCCGCGTACGGGATAACTTCGTTACTATCGTACGTTTCGTTACTCGTTACTTTCGCTACAATCGAACAATAGGATGAAGCATCACATCGCATACGGGCCACCTTCGTTCGTACCTTGGTAAGTAAATTGTTTATTTAGTAAAATAAGTTTAGGTAAGTTGATCGTTTGGATAAAACTTAAAGTCAAGTAATTAGCAAATGGATCTTACTGAAAACCTCTGAAATCTGAATGTACGCTTGATTTACAGTAATGAATATTAAATACGAAAGAATAATCTAATTTCAAAACAAACACCTGTTTGCACACAAAAAAAGACCTGACTGTGACATATCTAGTGACAATAACTAATGACGGTTATTTTTTAAAGTAGCCTGCTCCAAATCCTGCATAGAATTCTGATATGATAATGGGACAGGTATTTAACAAATATTGTAATCTCATCAAAGTATTTAGTTTTTAAATAGGAGGTTTCACCATTGTCTTCCTTTATTGTTTTCATTTATTTTTGTAAATTCTTCATCTTTTTGTGATAGCTTTGTTAGAAATTAAAATAAATGTGGACATACCATCAAATCAGGCCTGCAGGCAGAGTGCTACTGACTCCCGCTTTAATTATTTCATTTTAAAAATATCAATATTCAAAACCTTTAAATCAATATCAACGGTAAAGGACAAACATGTGGTTAGATTCGTAATTGTTGTAGCGTCGCGGTTACAACAAACATTCAACATCAAAGCCAGTACCGCGGTGATCTCATGGATCCTGCAGTAATAATACACCAGGCAAAAGTAATAAAGTCACTGTACCTTGATCTCTGTTTATAGAATACTGTAATTGCAAAAAAGGGCTGCTAGATTTGTTTCTCGAAATTATGGCAGAACGCAATCAGTAACAGATAAGATAAAAGAGCAGGAATGGGATTCATTGGAAGACAGGAGGAGGGTGAAGAGGTTCATGGGAGTGTACAAGGCGTATATTGATGGTGAGGTATGGAAAGATATTGGTGTAAGAATTAAAAGTAATGCTTGGAAGGGAAAAGATGACCATGACCACAATCAGGCACTCGATTTCAGGCACAAGGGTGTATGAAGATTCTCATTTTTTAGGAAAGGGTGTCAGGGATTGGAATAAGTTACCAAGAGAAATTGTGAATAATTTACCAAAAACGTTGAAAGAATCTAAAATATGTTGAGGGAAAATGTAGGTGGATGCAGGAAAGGGGGGGGGGGGGAAGATGGGTGTGTAGGGAAATTGCCACCGGAGCGTGCGCTCCATTGCAATTTAATTAAATATTATTAGATCATAACAACTGCAGATATGTATATCACAAACTATTAGACAACTCTTTTATATTGTAAGTTACACTATAAAATAAAATAGAAGGTTTCAATTCTTAAAATGAACAAATTTCATAAATGATTGAAATCAATAAACCTCAGTAATGAACGATCAATGAAAAAACAGTAACTATCTCAAATTATCCATAAAAATTTTCTATTTAAAAATTATGCACTGTAAAATTTAATGTTAAACAAAATAAAAACTACAAAATTAGTCTTTACGTTGCCAAAATTAGTTACATGCGAGTAACGAAATGAATTTTTGAGTAACGATTCGGTACTTCGAGTCAGGCGACGAACCGGTTACTCAGTAACGAAAACATCGTTACTTTTACAGCTCTATTTGGAAACTCATACACCGCCAAATAGACAACTAAAAAGAGTGTTGTCAGGGAACATTGATTTATTGTTGAGCATCTGTTCGACACTACACTCTGTGAGCTCTGTTAAAAATTTGATTTAAGTTTTCGGTCAATAAAACACACCTATCTTTGATAATTCGAAGGCCCTAAAATTACGGAGCTATGAAACGTGGACAGAAAATAAAATTCCTGAAATAAGATTCCTAAAAAATGCAGAACGCATTCTCTCATAGGTGGCAGAACGATGAGTGAATGTACAAAATATGCCTTAGAAGACATGAAAAAGCACTCTGTCGCTGGTTCGCATTTCCTTGGCCACAGCGGTCGTTGCCCCCGACTTTTGGCTTAATTGTATCGACCAGGGCTATTACATAACAGTTTCCGCGTCCCGGCTATATCGGCTGTTCTCTGAATTACAGTGGGACACCGCCCTCACGCACGCTACTGGTCGGGCACAGGTGAGAAATCCTGTACAGCTTCTCGTCATTTGCGTTATTTACTCTCCACACAATGGTATCTTTCAATGAGCCTCTTCCTCTCTGTTGCTTCGATTCCATCACTTTGCTCGTCTGTCTTAAATTTACCATCCACCTTACGTCTGCATATATACCGTCCTTTCTCCTTTGTAATCTTTCTCACTCTCCAAAATTTCATAGCGAATAAACTTTTTCCTCTCGATAATGTTTAGAATGCTTATGAGTTATATGATCTATACTGGTTGGTTCTTGCTCACATACCCTTACCGCACAACTTGTGTCCTTACTGGCTCTTTCCGGTTCGTCCAAATAATTAGAGCAGCAAAAGGGTCTCGGACAACGAAAGGGGAAAAAAATCAAATTCTAAAAAAAATTTCGGCATTACTATGAAGTGATTACGAAAAATCGTGGAAACCCGAAATCCGTATACCCGGACCGGGGATTGAACAAACGTCCTCCCGAATGTTATGTCGAAAGTTATAACTGTTCCAACAGAATAGATCTATGTGTCTAGTGGATACGATAAGATGGGACACCTAAAATATTTCATCTCTCGCCTTTTCTATTAAACATCAAGAGGTGTGTAAGCATATAATATGGTTCTAGTGACTAGGAACACGGTATCGAATAAAAGTATCGATACTGTTCTCATGAGTAGTATTGGAAAGAAAAAGTATCGTACTCACTAAAGTACTGCGAAATAAAAGTATCGATAGCATAATATTTTCAAATAATTCAATGGAATTGAGATTTTTTTATTTAATTTTTTATTTTAAGGTTGAAGGCCAGTACCTGCGCGTTAATTTGAAATTTTACCTTTCCTTAATTTTTGCAGCTGAATTGGCCAGTACTTTTATGATAATTAAATCACAGCAATAAATCATGTTCCTTTTTGTATTCTTGATATGTGAAAAACGTCTTATAAATTAAAAAAGGTTAAACTCAATCAGACTCAATTTTAATTTTAGTTATGAATTAAATCAACAGCTAATTCCACAACTTATTAAACTGTGGTCTAAGTAGCTAAAACATATTCTAATCCTACTCTTTTCCGCCATTCGGTAGCTTATCCAGTAGTTTCGATGATAATTTGTTTCTTATCTTTGACATTCGGCTAGGACTGTCATTGCTCGAACTGTCAGGTATTCATGGGGTAACTTACAGAAGTAAGGGAATACTACTTTCATATCTTCTAATTGGTCAAAGGGTCAGTTGACAATTGTGACACTGGTGTTGCCAAATAGAAGCTAACTTCACCCTTTTCATTAGCCAAAATCAACTGTAGAAAGGAGCCTGATGACAAAGCTAATATTGTCGCGTTGGAACCGGGACAGGTGTGAATTCGAAGGTTACTTGTCAATGAACACAGCACTTAGACTGAGAACAGGTTTATTGAGAACTCAAACATACACGCAGCACTGACTGCCTCTTGGGCAGAATGCTCTTCTATTTATACACAGATAGAACGTACTAGAGATTACAAGAGTAGTTAACAAGTGAAATGTGTAGAAGTTACAAGTGACCTTAGGAAACATGTAGAATCTTCTGGAAATAATAAACAGAATTAAATAATTTTTGTCAGTGGGCGGGATTGAACCGGCGACCTTCGGTACCGCAATTCGTGACGCTACCCGCTGCGCCATGCTGGCAGACGGTACACTGGCGTTCATGCGGCAATATCTACATCTACATATATACTCTGCAATTCACAAAATTGTGGGTGGCAGAGGGTGCTCAGCAGCGAAGCTAATCTCTTTGTTGTGCATTCCAATCCCTAACGGTATTATATCTCTAATCTTATCTTTCCTGTCATTCATATAACCTAGCCCCTAAGTTTTCGAGGCTTCTTCCTGCCTAGAGAAATGTTAAAACTAAGTTCTCATGACATTCTCACGATCTAGAAACTTCAACGCTACCATCATAAAAAGATTTTCTTCTTGGGATGTACTATCCTTGTCTTGGGAGCCATACATCATACAGCCATGTCTATTGTAATTATATTTTCACTTTTTCTTTTCTTGGATTTGTACTGCCACTAATTTTTTCCGCCGGAATTTTGGTGTCGATACCTGCTGTAAAGCACTGATACGGGTAAAAGTATGGTATGAAAAGTATCGAGTACAAAAGTACTCGATGCCAAAAAGTATGGATACTTTTTCCATGTCCCTACTAGTGATTCTACTGTGGCGCACGCGTCTGTTCCAATTCTTCCTGCATTTAACTTACGCTGACAACTGAAACTACATTGTTATATTCCAATCAAGACGGCGACTTTTATTTACCACGGAGCTTCTGTCCCATCAATCGGTGGAACGTGTCGATTCATGACTGTTTCGATAAAAGACTTTTCGCTGCATGCATTCAAACAGCACGAAAGAGGCTGACGTACGCATTCAATCCGTCAACCAAGAGTACACATCCTGTCAATCGAAGTATCCTCCCCCCCCCTCCCCACTCTCTCTCTCTCTCTCCCCCCCCCCTCTCTCTCTCTCTCTCTACATAAAACTAATAGTAAGGATGTTTGCTTGTTTCGTATACAAATCCACAAGATTTCAAAGATTTCAACAACAGTTGTTCTCAATCAGGTTTGTAACACGCTTTTTTTTTATTATGGCTTTACGCCTCGTTGACGTCGAGGTCATTAGAGGCGGGAAAGGACTGGGGACAAGGAACGGGAAGGAATTCGGCATGGCCTTTCGAAGGAAGCATCCCGACATTAGCCTGGAGTGATTTGGGGGAAACCATGGAAAAACCCAAATCTGGATACCCGGACGGGAAATCGAACCGGCGTCCTCCCGAATGCGAGTTCAGAGCATTAACCGCTCAACCGCCACGCTCGGTTTTGTAACGGACCACCAGATTTTTTACATCCTTCACCGTATCAACCCCGTCAGATTTCTATAGTGCTGGCTGCCTACTATATAGTATTACTAACGCTATCGCAGAAACACATCCCGAATCTCATTGAAGTTTAATTTAAAATACATACAGCGTGGAGTTGTGCAAAAAGTGAGTGCTTCCCCCTTCCAAAAAAAAAAAAATCGCTTTGAGTTAGGTCGGGGGAGCGTGGAGGACACGGTAGGAATTGCTGATCTTGAAGACTTGACTGACTGCACTAAAATTCCCCTAAGCTCTCCAACCTACATAATGGCTCTTGCAAAGAGGTTTGCCGATTTGAATTTTCTCTATACCGAACACTTAAGTTTTAGCCTGTGCAACATGTTTTTCAGTGACTATCGGACTTGTCCATAAAATATACGCCATGCCATTGCCTTGTCTGTAAATTGTTAAACGACTTGAAACAACATTTTTTTATGATGCTAGTCGAGATGATAACTGCACATTGAATGTTATATTGGAATTTTTCTCTAGTTGATATTTCGTGTAGTCGAGGGTATAATGTTTTTATTGTAACTGTTGCTAACGTAACTTCAACCACCCTTGTATGGCTGTGGGCGTATGAATAAATGGTCAGGTTATTAAAATTTAGATTTACTCCTGCCATTATTCAAATTTTTGTTGAAGAACACTTTTCATTTAAATTCATTTTAATTATTTTTTTTATTAGCCGAGATTATTAAATAATTTCATGCGTTTGCAGCCCTATTAAAACTCGCATAATACAATCTACACGTATCACTGACCATCACGTACGAACAAGGTGGAACGTATCGCAGAAAGCTATCGCACTACGCTGCAGCTAATAAAGACGAAGACGACAACAACAACAACAACAACAACAACAACAACAACAATTTGTGCGGTAACCACAGAGACACCAATGAGTCACAAGTTGGAACTCAGCGAAATGGGATCACCGCAGCGTCTAAATCTACACATTCCGTAACAGATGTCTGCCCTGACAAACGAAACAACGCGCACACAAATGGAAAACACAATGTTACTTCCCAGAGTCCAGTGGTTTGAGAGGCGCCAGTCTTTACTAGGAAACCTGACATACTTCGAACCCTGAAGTCCACTAAAAAGACACCGTAAGGTTTCCTAGCCAAAAAATGGTGGCTCTAGCCATTGAGAGAGTTCAACCAGCACCACCACTTCAATCTGAGCACCACGAAAAGAGATTTCGAAGAAATAATCGTGGACCATGCAAGATCGATATGTGTTTTTTTTTTTTCAGTCTTTTGACTGGTTTGATGCAATCTTCCATCACTTCCTATCTTGTTCTAACCTTTTCATCTCTTCATATTCCTTACAACCCACTTCCTCAATTATCTGCTTCATATATTCTAATCTCTATCTTCCTCTACAGTTCTTACCGTTGACTGTTCCCTCCACTAACGAAATAACCAATCCAGCATATCTCAAAATATGACCTACCAGCCTGTCTCTTCTTTCTGTAAGCTTCTTCCACAAACTTCTTTCCTCACCCATCATTTCCAAAACTTGTTCATTTTGTTCTTTGTCTGTCCACTTAATTTTCAGCATTCTTCTGTAGCACCACATTTCAAATGCTTCAATTCTCTTTCTTTCTGGTATTCCTAAAGTCCAACTTTCGCCACTATAAAGTTCTAATTCCTAGATCAATGTCTAAAAGTAATATATTTCTTTTTTTCATGAAGGTTCTTTTTTCTAGTGCTATTATGCTTTTAACATCATTCCTGCTTCGGCCATCGGTTGTAATTTTGCTTCCCAAGTAGCAGAAATCACTTACTTCTCCTATTGCATCCGATTCTATTTCTATAATTTAATCTACTAATATTGGTTTTCATTTCTGCTACATTTTATCACCTTTGTCTTGCTTTCATTTATATTCAGTCCAAACCTTCCTTCAGTATTCTGTTCATGCCATTCAGTAACTTCTCAATATCCTCAGCCTGTTCTGATAACAAGACAATGTAAACAGCAAATCGTAACATACTGATTATTTCTCCCTGAACATTTAAGCCGCATGAAAACTTTTTCTTTTACTTCCTTTATGCTTCTTTTACATATAAGTTGAATATTAAAAGGGGCAGACTACAACCTTGTCTCTCACCCTTTTTAACTGATTCGTGTCTTTTATGGTTCTCTAAGATCGATATTACTAAAAAGCAAATAATATTTATAATACGTATGAGGTCCGCAAATTAATAGTGTGACCTGACATTGACGGTTTACATTGGATACTGCCTTAGTTCGACTACGAATCAATAGGCCTCAGATTAGAATCTGCTCGTCATTTTCTTCCCTTCAAATCTTGGTCGCGAATGTTTCGAAAAATACACTTTTGTGTAAATCCTTTTCCATCCTGAACACATTCTCCGATTCTCCGTAAAGATATGTGGCAATTGGAAAGTGATAAGCAGGTGTACGGACAACTCCATTACACTTAAAAGAATAGCGACCTATCCTAACCATTTGCCGCATTTATTTTCGCGAAACACATTGTAAAATACCTAAGTCGAACTGACGACGGCAGCAGCCTTACAAGTCTAATTAGCTATTTTGGCATTTTATTAGATTAAATTATCGGGAAAACTCTAAGTCGACCATATTAATATTTCATTCCTTAGCGTATATATATATTTCCAACCTCCCAAACCACGACTCAGCTCCACCAACACTAGGTGAGATCAGAAACATCATTCTTCAGTTGAAAAATAACAAAGCACCAGGGGAAGACGGAGTAATAGATGAGATGCTCAAGATCGGGGGCGATCTACTGACTGACCGGCTGCACGCTGTTATTTAAAATATATGGGAGACCGAAGTCATACCTGCAGATTGGAAAATTGCGTTAATTCACCCGCCAAATAAAAAAGGAGACAGGACAGATCCAAATAATTTTCGAGGGATTTTACTTCTGCCAATAGCCTACAAAGTACTTTCCTGTGCCCTCCGGTCAAGGTTGGAGAAGCAGACAGCAGGATTCTGATCACACCGATCATGCTTATAACAGATATGGAACATAAAGATGATATTCCAAAATTGTCAGTCAAACCGCACAGTAGTAACTTTTATAGACTAAGAAAGCATATGATTCGATTGTCCGCACTACGCTGTTCAATATACTACGTGAAAACGGAGTAGATAATAAAACCACTATTTTAACTCAACAAACTTTTACAAATGCAACTTTAGAAGTGCAATTTATGGGCGAAATTTTTGAATCATTTGAAACTAAAACTGGTGTAAGACAATGGGATGGGTTATCACCACCCCTGTTCAACCTGGTACTAGACAAGATCATTAAAATATGGAAAAAAGAAATATCTGTAATATATACGGGAATAAAGGATAAACGAATCAACATATAATGCCTTGCTTTTGCGGATGATCTAACAGTAACTACACGAACTCCTGAGGAAGCCAAACATGCTGTTGAGAAACTTCATGAGATAGCCATCGAAACCGGCCTCTATATCTCTTATGATAAAACACAATATATGGACTCCGAAAGCAAAAACCTGAAGCCACTCGTGACCAAATATGGCACTATCAAACAAGTTAAGCACTTTAAGTACTTAGGAGAAATTATTGGGAATACTGGAACTGATAAAAAAAAAAAAGCCCACAAAACTCGCGCTGAAAAACTGCGAAAAGCATATGCAATTACTTGGAATACTTACAATAATAAATCACTTTCCACCAAAGCCAAACTCCATCACTACCACACCGTCGTTCTTCCAGGAGCACTGTAAGCGATGGAGACATCATCATTAACGGCAAATGTCAAAGGAATCGAAAAAAAAATATATTCGGCCCCAAGATCCAAGATGGCATCTGGATGCTCAAAAGCTCAGAAGAACTGTATTCACTGACCGAAAGATTCACCTCACTCGCACGGAAGAGACGCACGAAATACTACGGACATGTAGCACAAATGGATGACTCACGACTGACCAACAAATTTTCCACATCGGCAACGGACCCCCACAAACCAAAGCACGCTGGTTTATAGAAACCCAGAAAGACCTCGCAGAAGCCAGCGTAGATCCACTGACATCTACACGCAGTATATATAGACAATCACGTCACATAAATTTGCCCCTAAGATCCCAACAGCTAAAAATTTGAAACTCAGAAATGTATGGACACAAGACAGACGTCAAGACCACAGCGAAAGGATGAGGAGGTTTTGGGAAGATGAGAACAGCAAGAAGAATAAGAAGGACAATGCAAATTAATGGTTCCACGCGCTCCTTAATGGGCTAAATGATAAAATAATATATATAAGCCCTTCAAAATTGACGTGGTGAACGCATTATTTTGGCAATCCGTTTCTTCAAAGTTGCTTAACTAAATACAATTGATGCTAAATAACTCTCACTACCTTAAAAATTAAGCGATACGGTATACTACTTTTTTTTTTTTTTTGCTGTCGTCAGTCTTTAGACTGGTTTGATGCAATCCTCCATCCCTTCCTATCCTGTGCTAACCTCTTCATTTCCACATACCCCCTACAATCCACGTCCTCAATTATCTGCTTCATATATTCTAATCTCTGTCTACCTCTACAGTTCTTACCTTCAACTGTTCCCTCCACTAACAAATTAACCATTCCAGCATGTCTCAAAATATGACCTACCAGCCTCTCTCTTCTTCCTGTAAGCTTCTTCCATAAACTTCTTTTCTCACCCATCATTTCCAAAACTCGTTCATTTCTTACTTTGTCTGTCCACCTAATTTTCAGCATTCTTCTGTAGCACCAAATTTCAAATGCTTCAAGTTTCTTTCTTTCCGGTATTCCTAAAGTCCATGTTTCGCTACCGTAGCTTACTGTAACCGCAATTTCTCTGGACAGATGGTATAAAAAATGTACATATAAATAAATAAAATCTAATAACATGCGGATTTAAACTAAATACATGCCTTTGCTTATGGTTAGTTTGTAATTTAAAATATACTGAACCATTACGAAGTATAACAACTTGCTATATTGTCATCTTTGGCTGTTGCTAGACCGCCATCGAAGCCTGGACGCGTGATGTCACTGCGTGACAGGCATTGTGACCAAATCGGCATTTTATTAGTATTGATTATGATACAGAAACTGACATTACAACAGCTCATGACACAGCCCGCGTAGTTTTCCAGACACCTGTGGCGTGTGACGTGTCACTTTCCCACCTGACCGTACCTGTTACGGAAAATATGTTCACGGTGAAAAAAGATTCGCATAAATTTGAACTTTTTTTTTTCAACATATGTCACTTGGAAATAAAATTCCGCGATTTATCAAAAGCTACAAATTGTGGAACTCATATTCCTGTAATGTTTGCATGGTCTATCCATCCATTCGGTCCTTCAGCGATCCGATTCAATGTATTTCGCACAGATTTAATCGAAAATTACCGAGTTTTGGCCTTAACCCTCTAACCACGCTCGTTTGAACTGGTACTCGACCGCATAGTAAAATTTAGGCTTGCAATGAATATTCGGCAACTGGTAGATATTATGCCTATTCGACCACTTTTAACCTATTCGGCCGAATAACGTATACTTAGAAATTTTTTTATAGCTGGTTAATTGCCTTAAATAAAACGATATGATAGATATAATAACGTATTTTACTTATGATTACAAAAATAATCGTGCGTAATCAATTACCACAACGTCAAAGCAAAACTAACAAACATATTACATATCTAATATATAATTTCGTAAGGTCACTCAAGCACTCACCACGATAGCTATTGGCTGAACAACGGTGTCACGTGTCAGTCTCCGCTCGCAAAACAACGACCAGAGATACCATTAGTAGAAATTCGAGGTTATGTCCACAATTTAATAGCTAAAGAACTGCTACCAAATTAATTGCCATAATACATTCATTAAGTTTGCTTTTCGTAGTGTTTCATAGTTAAAAAAATACTGATAAATTTTGCGGCAACAAAGACGTGGATCTGCTTTTCAGTAACATGTTGCTAATGAAATCAACTTATAAAAAAAAAAACTTTAAAAACATTAAATTACTCGTGGTCTCTACTGTAACCATGAATGCCAATTGTCTTTCCGGCTTAGAAAAAATTTCAATTTAATTAAAACTGTCACTAATGTTGTTGCTTGAGCAAAGTTTATGCATTACTTTTTATCTGCTTTTCAGGTATTTTCTGACCACTTTTCTATATGGTCTTTATTCATATTCATATTCACATCAGACCAAATATGTTACCGAATCATCTTTTCTGGCAATCCATTTTTTCCGAGTTGCTCTACTATTCATAATATGGAATGTGCATTAAGATCTATGGTCATTACATATATTATGACCAATGATTACATTATGAATGTTTGCCCACTCTCAATAAAAAAACAACGTAATGCTTTCGGAGCAAACAAGAAATTTTTAAATTTTGTACAGTGAACTTTAAGGGTCAAATTCAAGTCAAATTTGTATTTAAGCAAGTTCGAGTCTACGACCTTTGAAACAATTATACGATTGCACGATCTTACCTGTCCGTGTTTAAAATCTACGTTTAATAACACTTCTGAGTTCTTCAAGGTAAAGAGATTTTATTCACCCTAAGCGTGAAAGACAGGTCAAGTTCATATTTTGTTGGATCAGGTCAACCTTTTATAATCTTTGAACCTAAAAAGTGGAAGTATCCTAGACCCATGACGATACGCATAAAACGGCCACCGGTTTACACTAGTATATATACAAATATATAACTTGTTATTGCGCGTAGAAAAGACCAAAGGTGGACAAAAACTTTGTTAGAATGGAGCCCAAGGGATCACCCCAGACCTAGAGGAAGACGGCCAGACCGATGCGACAAGGACATACTGGAGTTAACTGGCAAAGGATCACCCAAGATCGTGCGACCAGGAGGAAACTGCTCAAGTTATATCTGAAATCATGACTTTAAGAGGCCACATCAGAAAATGTTGAACTGGCTGATAATGATATATATTTTTTCTGCATTGTTAGGCACTGGTAGTAATTACAAGGTGACAGTCCGAATTTAATAAAACGAAGCACATAATCAGCTTCTCTTGCCAGAATTAATCTATTCAAGGAAATCATTAGAAGGCACGAATTTTCCCCGTCCACCAACTTGTCGGGGATGATGACGTTTTGGCCTATGTTCAATATTTAGTCTAAATGTCCTTCTCACAGACTTAAAACGAGATCTGAGGATATTTTGACTATGAAAATAACGCACTCTGTTATGATCCATATAGTGCAGAGATTAGAAAGCAGATAATTGAGGATGTGGGCTGTAAGGGGTATGTACAGATGAAGAGGTTAGCGTAGGATAGGAAGGGATGGGGGATTGCATCAAACGAGTCGAAAAACTGACGACAGCAAACAAAAAAAAGTGCCGTTGAGGAATGGCATATCGTACAACAAGGAGAATTGATGGAAACAGTCACTATCGAACACCTTAAGGCGCATTTCAGAAAGTGGTATCAGAAGTCGAGTTTCAGAAATATATACCTGTTGCTTATACTGTATTACGAACTATCGCTAGTAAGCTTTTCCATCTTCACAACTCGTGGAAACAGTTTTCAGCGCAAGTAACCGACATTCTTAAGAAAAAATAAGGAATCTGACACAAATAACTGAACATCGATATTTGAGGCAATACTTCAACCATGTCATAACAGACACATATTCGGCTATTCGGCCATAAAGTCCGCGGAATATTCGGTATTTCGCGTATGGCCGAATATATTATTCGTTGCAAGTTTAGTAAAATTCTTTGTAATCAGTGGCAGAAAATATCTAGTCCTCACATATCAAGCGACTGTTAAAAGGCTCGTTTCATGCATTATCATTATTTCATTTCGAAAGGCAGAAGGCTGCCGTTTTAATTGAGCTAACTGCATTATCAGAATTTACTGGAAATTGATTACTCCAATGACGTAGTAGACGAAATCGTATGGCCTTAATGACATGCTGCTGCATTTAATTCGTGGCGCAGCTCGCCACTGCAGTGTCTTAACCAAATGAAAGTAATCATAGTGTCTAAATTGAACCGGCAGTTGTTACGTACAATGCGAATCACAATAACAACTCAAATATAAAAAAGGGTCCGATAAAAATTCCGACCTTGACCAAACTTCGAACAGGGGGCCTCAAGATTAGCAGACTGTATGCAACACAGTAAGAACCTGTAGTGTGCACACCGTAACACTGTACTCGTAAATGCAGGTGTGCCATGTTGTAAGCTAAAGTTTCTCAACGCCCCACTATCATCCCAGTCACGTTCACTTTTGCCATTATGAAAGCAGTTTAGACGACCTGCAAGGTTCATATTCGAACGCAGTGGTGAGAGGGTCTACTTCACATTATAAATAAGTATCACTATAATATTGCACGACAGAGGTCTGGAGGCGTGCTGTTGTCAATCTGCCAGATACAAAACTTTAGGGAAACTATGTGCAGAGAAATGTAAGGGTCAATAATTTAAATTACTACTTAGAAACGATGTCAACTTTCCGTTTAGGAGACTTCGAGGAATTACTCGAAAAATCAAGGTATCATTAAAAATTTAGTGCAGCGAGAAGCCTACCACTTCACTTCCAAGGAAGATTTTCGGTACGACATTTATCCGTATGTGACAGAATTTAAGAACGAGAGAATTTGGGTAATAATGAAATTTTTCATTAAAATTTAAAACCTTATTGTTACAATAACTTTTATTAATGGGGCGAATCTACTATATATATATATATATATATATATATATATAAAAAACAAAAAATACTACTCCCATTTATTTTCCGAAACTAACTAGTATCTGAATTTTTCTTTAAGAATTTATAGTGATATGTAACGTGCTAGTGTTCACAGGTAAAATACAGCATTCCCTAGAGTTTATGGTTTTACCACAACAATTAAATAAGTAATTTTGACGAATTTAAGATATATATTGCTTTACGCCTCGACGACGGCTTAGGTCATTAGAGGCGGGATGGGACTGGGGACAAGGAACGGGAAGGAATTCGGCCATGGCCTTTTTGAAGGAAGCATTCCGGCATTCGCCTGGAGTGATTTGGGGAAACCATGGAAAATCAAATCTGGATGCTCAGAAGAGGATTCGAACCTGCGTCCTCCCGAATGCGAGGCCAGAACGTTAACCGTTCACCCACCACGCTCGGTAATTTAATATTTCACCACATACTTTCTTTCCCCTACAAAACAGTCAAATGTTTCATTTGATAGTGAATTTTATGAATTGTGTAATAAATGTTTCCCGATTTTTTTAAACAAATTAAAATTCTTCGAAGGTAATATTTTAGTCTTAAGAAAGTTTTGTGTTTGATTTATATATACCTGTGGTCCAGATAAGAGAAATGGCACCGAGTCAGAATATGAAAAACTATATATATTTTAATTACGGATATAATAACAAAAATAAATTGGTGAGAACTAGATGAACCGTGAGAAAATTTCGCGAATACAATACGATGAATATTGAGGTAGATGGTTTTTAGTATCCGATTGAAAGAAGAACAGGCTCGTTTGTAGCAATATCTTTGATTTGGCATGATGAATTCTATGCTGCGGCCCTCTACTTCGGCTTCAGGCAAGGGATTCTTCAAATGTTCACGTCAGCTACCTACCCGACGATAACGTCCGCATACTTCCCGAGCTAGGCGTGGGCGTTGCGTAGCTCGGATTCCACGTCAGGCTGTCAGTCCAGACACGACAGAGGCGGAGGGGCGCGGCAACACACGAGTTTAAATTTTACTGACTTCCTTACACAAACTGCCTCAAGCGAACTTACCATTCACGTGTTTAAACGATGTCGCTGATGGCGCGTTCAAAAAATACTGAGCGAGCGGACTTTAATGATTCCGACGTCAACGAGGGGTAAACTCAATAGAGACAGATACGGGTACGTCCATAAACCATGTAGCTCCATTTTGGCCTTCTGTGAATCCCCCTCCCCCCACGTAGCCCGATGTTACTTTTGCCTAACCCCCCCCCCCCCCCCACGTAGTACGTAGCTTTTCCCACTATTGATTCCAGAAAGCATTTTGTTATGTTTTCTCTTGTCAGACTATCGTAATTTTACGTACAGAGATAATTACATGACGGAAATAAATATTCACTTGTTGTTGTGTGGTCTGTACCTCATTGTTTTAACTGTGGCAATAATATAAATGGAAAGCTACGTGGCCTGACTCGGAACCGCCCCTTCTCCCCCCCCCCCTAAGCAGCACAGCATAGTTTTCAAAAAAAAACTCTTCCCCCTAGAGCGAGCCACATAGATTATGCAGCTTCGCTAAGGTCTGGGGGCAAGGGAAGGGAAACAATTCACAGGTATCCTTTGAAGGAAGCATCTTACCTAGTGTTGTAAAAAAAATGGTTTCTTTTTCAGGCTTGGAAAAAAAAAAAAGAGCAAAATAGCAAAAAAAAACAAAAAAAAATTCTGGGACACGTTTCGTTCTTTTTTTTCGTAACTACTAAATCTCAAATTTGTAAGGCATTTATTGTTTAATATGACTGTTTTAGAGTTTATTCTGAATATTTATCTTAATTTGTAAATCTAATATATTTTACTGGTTCAATAGAGAAAAAAAAATACGAAAATGTTGGCAACTGAAATTTTCTTTTATGAACGGAGGCTAGGTTGCGTGAGAAGGAATTACCCGCTCCCCGTTGTTTGGATTGATACTCGCTATTAGAACTAGTCCTGCCGGCCCTTCGAATTTACGGATCTTTTCAAAAAATTAGGAATTTAAAATTTATCTAAGGTTTTTCTTTTTATTACTTATTGTCAGTGGCGGATCCAGGGGGGGGGGGGGGCTAGGGGGCTCAAGCCCCCTCCAAAGTATCTTAGTCCACCTTCGACATTATAATTTTGGGGACCTTTTTTTTTTTTAGCTCTACCGATTCAAGGCCCGAGGAGACTATAAATACCACCGTTTGCCCCCCCCCAAACCAAAATTCACTCAAGCCAAGCCCCCTCCCCCCTAAACCAAAGTCCGCTCAAGCCCCTACCAAACCAAAATCCTGGATTCACCCCTGCTTATTGTGCTTTCCTTATATTCGAATACTTGTTAAACTCTCAGCGTACAGTGATACTCACTTATTAAATTGTCAGTAATTATGAATCGGTTCCTTGGAAACCAACGATTGAAAAGAAATAAAGCTCCAATTTTGTATGATAATAGATTTCAATTCAAACTTAAAAGACCGTAATACAGAACTACTGGTGCAGTCTTTATGCATTGTGTGTACTTTGCTCACAATTTAAAATTGCAATCTCAAAATCTTTTGCTTACAATACAAGAACATCCAGTAAAAGAAAATGTAACTACTTCTGAAGATATGTATATAGAGGAGACAGAAGAAGAAACGGAAAATTCCGACACCCACTGAAGTAATGTTGGTAGTGCTGATACTAGTGAATGTGGTACTGACGTAGAGGATGAACAAAATTATGTTACCTATATAGATACATTTATTAATCATTATGTAAAACATTATATGATTCAGTAAGATTTAAACACACATGTAAAATGTAAGTTTCGTAAATGAAACTATAATTTATCAAATATATTGTTTTCTGAAAAAAACAAAAAAAAACAAGGGTGCTAGGGGTTTATTTTTTTCATGTTTTTTTCACAAAGCTGAAAAAAAATATTTTTTTTTTTAATTTGCAACACTAATCTTGCCATTCGCGTGTAAAAGAATCGTGGAAACTTAAATCTGGACAGGAATTCGAACCCGCCTCCTCTATTGTGGGTTCGTCTTCCACCTGTCTACATTTACTGTTGTTGTTGTTGTTGTTGTTTTAGGGCGCGTCGACAGCGGGGTCATTAGCGCCCTACATTTACTGTTCAGTTTTGAATGCAGTTAGTGTAAGAGGTAGTTCCACACTGGCAAACTGACATAATCTAACACTGTGGACGCCGTACCTGTACAGCGTGGTCTGCAGGGAGGTGATGGAGGTGGTGGTGTGGGTGTTGCCGTAGCAGGGCAGCACCTCGCGGGAGATGTAGTCCTCCAGGAACTGCAGCGACCTTCCAGAAGCCGCGTAATCGCAGTACACCACTGCAACAGAAACAATGCAAGTAGGAATTACAAGAGAAATCCACAACACCCGTCAGAATGGCTGTATGCGTTAAGCCGCCTACAGGCGAATGCTGGTCCCCAATCCGCCTCAAAGTAGGCCTACACATTTCATAAACAAAAAATACACTTAGAGAGTGTCCATAAACTACATGGCTCGGCCTGGGGGGGGGGGAGAAATTGCCTGGAAAGCTACGCTAGGCTACGTGGGGGGGAGGGGGAGAGGTTCCATAGCTTTTCATTCATATTATTTGTCACAGTTGAAATGAGGTACAGAACACTCAACAGCATGTAAATATTTATTTTCATCATTTAATTATCTGCGAATGTAATTTACAATAGTCTGACAAGAGAAAAACATTAAAAAATGTCTTCTGGAATCAATAGGGGAAAAAGCTACATGCTAGGTGGAGGGGGGGTGGGGGTAGAGACAAAAGTCACGTCGGGCTACGTGGGGGGAGGGGGGTTCACGGGAGACCAAAGTGGAGCTACGTGGTTTATGAACGCTCCCTTATCACACAGTACCCAAGTTACACGTTTCGCAGATACATGTCAACACATCCGCTCTATAATCTATATATATATATATAAAAGAAAGTCGTCTTAGTTACACTATTTATAACTCAAGAACGGTTGTACCGATTTGGCTGAAAATTGGTACGGAGGTAGCTTAGAACCAGGAGACGGACATAGGATACTTTTTATCCCGTTCGACAGCGTTCCCGTGTGACGTGACATAAAACGTCAAAGAGAATACAAGTCACTATAAAAAGAGGTATAACAAAAACGCATCTGATAATGGTATAATATTCCCAACATATCGTGCTGCATGTGAAGAACTCAATTTACTAGAAAACGATACCCACTGGGATACGACAATCGTTGAAGCCATTATCTCTGCATCTCCAAGTCAGATACGCACATTATTTGCTATCATCATATCGACATGCTTTCCATCGAACCCATCTAACCTGTGGCACAAATACAAGGATCATATGTCAGAAGATATTTATAACATATCTGTTGTATACGGGGCAAATACCGTTGTTGATTATAATTCTTAATTGATTTTTTGTGTGTGTGTATTAATTTCCTAATTGTAAATAATTTGTAAGAAAAGAGATATAAATGTTTAATTCTAAACTGCCTTCCACAGACAGTAGTGTTTATAATAACGTAATAAATATACAATAATATCGTTGGATTCAACAAGATTATAGAATCTCTGTGTTAGAGTTATGAGATTAGATGTGAAGTTGGCTTTGTAAATTAATTTTGAAGAAAATAAACCAAGGTATTTAATAATAGTAAAGTGCTGTTATTTTATTTTAAATAAATTTGGAAGAGAAGGGCCTGAATTATACGAGGTTTGTTAGAAAAGTAATGAGATTGGCAACAGTGAGGGAGATCTGGCATTGTTGTGTCTACTGGCTGATGTTAAATCTGATTGTTGATCCCTTCCACTTCCTCAGTCTGAGTTACAACTCCATACAGTTAACACATTAGTTTTGACAGCGCCATTAATAAAGTTGTGTTTTCATTGTGCGTCACAGAAATGGAGCATCGGAATTTAGAGCAACGTTGTGCGATAAAGTTTTGTGTTAAACTTGGTGAATCCGCGAGTGTGACTTTTGTAAAGTTGAAACAGGCCTATGGGGAACAGTGCTTATCGAGAGCACAAGTTTTCCGCTGGCACAAATCATTTTTGGAAGGCCGAGAACACGTTGAAGATGAACCTCGCTCAGGGAGACCTTCACTTCAAAAACTGACGAAAACATTAATCGTGTGAGGGCTCTTGTGAGATCAGACCGTCGTTTAACAATAAGGATGATCAGTGTCCTTGAAAAGTTGAGGAAAAGAGTGATCCGTGTGAGACCAGAAATTGCAGACAAGTGGATGCTTCATCATGACAATGCTCCGTGTCACACGGCCATTTTCATCCGTGAATTTTTGACCTTGAAATGCATTACTGTTGTTCCTCAACCCCCCTATTCACCTGATTTAAGTCCTTGTGACTTTTTCCTCTTCCCGAAATTGAAACATGTCCTAAAATGACGTCATTTTGGAACTCTAGAGAACATTCAAAAGACTGTGACCGACCAGTTAAAAGCCATACCGATTGAAGACTTCCAGCGCTGCTACCAAGAGTGGGAATCACGACTCCGCCGATGTATAGCTGCCCAAGGGAACTACTTTGAAGGGGATAACATTGTTGTTTGAAAATAATAAAAACTTTGGTTAGTATGAAATCAGTCTCATTACTTTTCTAACACACCTCGTATATAAAATGGGGCTGACCTCCCATGATGCAAATTAGGCATTAAAAAAAAAAACTATTGGTCGGTACGCCGAGAAGGGTGTTACATATTTTACATCAAATTCGTGTCAGTTCCAGAAATCACGATCTTGAGATGAATGAGGAGATACATAATCGGGCTTTACTCTTGATCGAAGACACGTGTTACCTCATGTGCGGTAGTTTATTAGTCAGATTAGGAATGCCAGCGCCAAATCGTGAAATGAATGACGCATTTAATCGAGAATTGGAACGGGAACGTGAATATGATCACCAGGAATTAGATTTAGTAGTTCAAACGAATGTACCCCTGTTGAATCCCCAACAAAAGGAAGTTTATGATACGTTAATGAAGGCAATTGATGATGGAATTGGTGGTTTATATTTCCTGGATGCTTCTGGTGGAACTGGTAAGAAATTCCTCATTTCAGTAGCTTTAGCCACTGTTCGTGCGAGATCCAACATTGCGGTTGCAGTTGCTTCTTCTGGAATAGCAGCCACATTGTTAGAAGGATGCCGTACGGCTCATTCAGCATTAAAATTGCCGTTAAATCTTCAAACTATTGAAGAACCAACATGTAATATTGCAAAAAAACTCAGCAATGGCTAAAGTTTTATCAGCATCGAAAATCATCATCTGGGACGAATGCACAATGACGCATAAACGTGCATTAGAAGCACATTGAAAGATCTACGCAATGACTCGAGATGTTTTAGAGGAGCAATGATTTTACTGTCTGGCGATTTCCGCGAAACACTGCCAGTAATTCCAAGATCGACTACAGACGAAATAAACGCTTGCCTTAAATCATCGAATCTATGGCGCTATGTGAAGAAACTTCAGCTGACAACAAACATGAGAGTTGCATTGCTTAATGATACATCTGCTGAAGATTTCTCTGAGCAATTGCTGACTATCGGGAATGGTCGAGTACCTGTCGACGAATCGAGCGGATTGGTTTCATTTCTTCATAATTTCTGTAACTTTGTCTCATCGAAAGACGAACTTATCAACAAAGTATTCCCAAACATCATTACTAACTACAAAAATAATGAATGGTTGAGTGAGCGAGCAATTTTAGCGGCTAAGAATAAAGATGTAGATGACCTAAACTACATAATTCAGAATGAGATCGTTGGAACAATGCATTCATTCAAATCTATTGACTGTGTAACAGATGAAGATGAAGCCACCAACTATCCAATTGAATTTTTAAACTCCTTGGATGTGCCTGGCTTACCACCGCACAATTTACGCCTAAAGGTTGGCTCCGTAGTAATCATGCTTCGAAACATAAACCAACCAAAACTGTGCAACGGTACACGTTTGGTGGTAAGCAAAATTGATTAACAATGTGAGTTACGCGACGATACTCAAAGGAAAATTCGAAGGTGAGCAAGTTCTCATTCCGAGGATCCCGATGATCCCAACCGATATGTCGTTTGAGTTTAAAAGACTTCAATTTCCGATCCGTCTTGCATTCACCATGACCATTAACAAATCACAAGGCCAATCCTTAAAAGTTTGTGGTTTGAATCTGGAATATCCATGTTTTTCCCATGGTCAATTATATGTGGCATGTTCACGGGTCGGAAGACCATCTGCGTTATTTGTTCTTGCGCCTGATAATAAAACAAAAAATGTCGTGTATCACAAGGTACTTAAGTGAAGAGTGCAACCTATGCACCAAAATACATGAACAATAAAGAATCGTTAAAATACTTAATTTTTTTATTTGTATTTCCTAATAAAAAAATTGAACTTAATAAAATAAAAAATATGCTTATTTATTACCTCTAAGGCGGAACAGAGTTCGCCGGGTCAGCTAGTTAATAATAAGTTCCACCAACGGAGGTCCTATTGCTCTTCATTTCAGGTCTACTGTAGCTACGCAGCCACAACAGATCACACCATGGCTGACGAACTCTGCTTTGCACCGACTGTACACTCAGAAAATTACGTATAATATCGAGCATGCGACTAACGATCTATCAACTCCCAACAATGAGTTAGTGCCTACTGGTCCGCTGTCTCAGTTCCTTTCTACGAGATTAACGAAGCGAAACAATTCCCTTCCTTTACCTAGGGAAGCGACTATAAAATACGTAGCTCCATTTTGGCCTCCTGTGAACCCCTCTTCCCCAACGTAGTAGTCTGACGTGGCTTTTGCCTCTAACCCCCCCCCCCCCCCTCCCTTCTCGTGGCACGTAGATTTTTTACATATACAGGGTGATTCAAAATAACGTGGACAAAATGACATGGTAGATCAGTCATATAATAAGAATCAAAAATCGCGTAGGAACAGAGGGTCGCAACTGCGATCCAGAGCCGCTACAGGGCGTCTAAAATAATACTGACACAAAGAGAAAAAACAAAACCATTACAGATCATTTTATTGATAATTACTCACTCACATGCGTCTAATGCAAGCCAAATGTTGAGCCTACAGCAGATGCTCAAAGTTTTTGCCAGATGCATCGAGACAAGCCCGGCATCTCCGTTGCATGGAACGGCGCACCTTCTCAAAGATACCAGGTGTATCTCGAACACATCCGGCTGCCGCAACGATTCTTCCTACCAAGTCTTCCGGCGTTTTCAACAGGTGTTTCATACACAAGTCCTTTTTTAAAAAAAAACACAAGAAAACATCCAAGGAAGACAGGTCTGGTGATCGTGGTGGCCATGCCTCTCGTGGCTCTAGCGCCCTCTACAGGCGTTTGCGACCCTCTGTTCCTACGCGATTTTTGATCCTTATTGTATGACAGATCTACTATGTCATTTTGTCCACTTTTTTTTTAATCACCCTGTAGATTCCGAAATACATTTTGTACTATTTTCTCTCATTAGACTATCGTAAATTACCTACGGAAATAAATATCCATATGCTACTGTGTGTTCTGTGTCTTATTTTAACTGACAAATAATATGAATGGAAAGCTACGTCGCTTGGCTCGAAAAACCTCCCCACGTCACACAAAAAACACACACGCACACACACATAGCCCAGCGTACCTTTCTAACCATCAACTCCCCCTCCCCCCCTCTAAACCGATCCACGTGGTTTATTGATGCTCCGTCATCAAGGATGTTAAGAGCCGTGATCAGACTTGCCGACCCTGCTCAGTTAGGCGTCCAATTGACGGGATGACAGGGTAATTCCGCGGTGAGATGTTTGCTACGAAGTCAACTGTGGCGGCATAATGTCAGTCAACAGAAATAAGAAATGACGGACGACTCGAAGCAAACTGGTAATCATTCTGACGAGCGGGCTGGAAACGCGGCGCTCTGTGGTTCAGTTAGATACTAGGGAGGGGTCCGGAGGCTGTTTTCTATGGCTTGCCGACGTTGAGGTCATCAGAAGCGTAAAATGACCGGGTGAAAGGAACTAGAAGGAATTCGGCCATGGCCTTATGAAGGAAGCATCCCGGCATTTGCCTGGAGTGATTTGGGAAACCATGGAAAACCCAAATCTGGATGCCCGGACGGGGATTCGAACCGCCGTCTTCCCGAATGCGAGGCCAGAACGCTAGCCGTTACACCACCACGCTCGGTGGAACAAACTCCATTCCCGCCACCCATACAACTTGTATTTCCCCTCCAAATATATAAGAGCGGGCTGGTGGCTTAGTGGTTATGGCGCCTGACATGACAACGCTAGGTACTCGGTTCGAATCCCGGTCTCAGCTGTGATTTTGGCCCTTAACCCGACCTTCACGGCTTGCTGTGTAATGTGAAGTACGCTGGAACGCTTACGAGGTTCGGATCCCACTTTAAGCTGTAGGTCCCATATCCCCGAAAGAATTACCGGGTTAGGTTAAGGCGGCTACGATAGGTACGCATTGCGCAGCTATTAAAAACTGTCACCAAGTCATTGCGGCCACACGAGCCTTTACCATTTTGGAAACGCGAGGTTCATGTGAATTCTTCCTATAGTTAAGTGCATAACTTTTTATTTTTCTCTCTCTTTGTTCTGGATAAACACTGAAAGGGCTCGATGATGCGACGATAAGCACAAGATACTATTGCAGTACCCGAGGAAAGTAACGTTTAGTAGGGTTGCAGCTGGTGGCGCGAGGCTTCGCGGCGGAACTGGCCAATCAGAAGTTCCTGAGGGCTCCCCTGTGCTCTCTAATGAGGAAGTCGGCCGAATCGCTCCGTCCAGAGTCGCGTCACTACCGTAAGCTCGCACGTGTCTCAGGTCACCACAAGGAACTGTTACAGGTAGTATGGCCTGTTACTATGGAGTGGCGGTGGACATTACATGATAATACTTTGGTAGAAAAACACACGGCAAATGTTTGTTTCCTAGGATACCTGGTAAAACCACAACCTCACCCTATGTACCAGATTGTTACAGGACGCCACGCGATAGGAAAGGTTCGCTGTCGGATTGGTTACTTCTGTCAGTTGTGAGCGAACACCGAAGCCTTTTGTTGGGTGAGCGGTAAAGGTGCGTTTACACGCTCAAGCCATTTGCGCAAATTGCCTTCCGCAAGCCAGTTTGTGCAAGTAAATCGTTGCGTGTGAACGCTGGCTTGACGTTTGTGCAAGCTTGAGTAAAATCTGTCCGACAGAAAATTGGCTTGAGGTTGGAGTGTTGGCATGAGCGTATGAACAATGCTCAAGCCTCAGCTCCAACCTTGCGCATGCGCATGGGTGATGGCGACGTTCGACCACCTGTTCACCCGACCTCATCAATTAGCAGTTATCTATTCAGTAATATTATTCAGTTCGTGTTCATTGTTGTTTAGTTTGTTTATTGTATTATTCAAAAGTCCAAAGAGACATAATTTATTGAACATTACAAGTCGTTTCCGTGTTGGTGGAAAGTTGACAGCAGGGTTGGAAAAAAAATCACGTTGTTTTCATAAAGATAAAAAATATCATTTTAAAAAAAATGAAATTAATCATGATTTTTCACTTTAAAAAAAACACCATAATTCAACCATAATGTGTGCAAAACGAAACGCATTTGTAGGCGGCAGAGGAAAGTGCATTCCTCTTTGTTTTGTCAGCTGATGCCGAAAAACCCTATTTATATTTGGTCCACTAAATGGCAATTTGGTGAGATCCCTGATTTTTATTGAAAAAATCATTTGATTTAAATCATGATTAAAATCGTTATTTTAATCACAATGATTTAATCATGCCGACCCTGGTTGAGAGTAAAGAATACAGTGACCGCAATGCTAAATCTCATGGGCATAACATTTTGGTAGAAAAATTGCAAGCAGTATCTGCTCTTGAATTATTGGCGTGATTAAATTTGGCAAATGCTGGTATGTGGCTTTTTCCATCCGCAAATAGATGCGAATATCGTCAGGGTCACTGCGTAATTCAGCTATTGGTTTGAATATAAACAAAATCCTTTTTTAGCAACCAAGTCCTTCCATTTGCCTTCAATGTGATCTTATTTTATATATATATAATACAAACCGCAGCTTTTACAAGAATTCATTCTTCATTAAAATTTTCCATTTTGAATACAGCAAACTACAATTTTCGGGGTTCCTTACTTCATAATTTTGCAAGCCAAATTGAACGTGTGAACGGCAGCATTTCATTCAGTTCATTTGCACAAATTGGCTTGCGCAAGCCAGTTTGTGCAAATGGCTTGAGCGTGTAAACCCACCTTAACGCTCGCTCTAGCATTCGATCCGAATCTGGGTGGCAGAACGGGGATTCGAATCGGCGTCCTCCCGAAAGCGAGGCCAGAGCGTTAACGCTCACCCACCACGCTCGGTCTTTTACTATCGGCTGCGTTATTTTGATATGTGCTAACCACAGTACACACTTCGTAACTCGAACAACAGAGCATTTAAGGCAGTGCCACTTACATTTTCCTCTGATTCTGCACTCATGTCTCATATGCCACCAAGCATGGTAGATGAGCCGCAACGCTCTGGCCTCGCGTTCAGGTGGATGCGGGTTCAAATCAGCTTCCCATTCCTTGCTCCCATCCTTTCCCGTCTCTAAAGACCTCGCTGATAGACGTTAAGCAGATAAAAAAAAGCTAGTTCCTTCCTGATATATTTCTTTAAAATCTTGACTGTGCTGGAAAAGAAGCGCTCTTTCACCGTAGTGCCATAGGAATCTCCCGTATCGGAAAGAGATCTGTTAGACTGGCCGTCCAGTGGACGCGAATTCGCGCGAAAAATCTTGGCGCGAATACAGGCGATTTCGCGCGAAGAGATCGCTCCAATCCAAACAAAGATAATTTTAGGACTCCGTCCACTGCGAGCGCCTGTTAGTCGCGCGAACTTACGCGAGGGCGACGAGATCCAAATTTTTTTTGGATTTGTTCGCGCGAACACACAGTTTGCGCGACGGATATTGACAAACTGGTTGCTCTTGTTCTAGAAAGAGTCCATTAGTGGAATCAAAAATTATCTTATACCACCAAAGAAATGTCCAAATGAAGATGTGAGAAGAAATTGGAACAGAAATGAATTCACCAGGTAATTAATTCTATTACTTATTCATTTATATAAACAAAATGCAATGTTAAATAACTATTATTTTCACACAGTATAGGCGCATTTTTTGCTTGCTGTCATCAGTATCTGTACTGGTGGTGTGATGGGTATTAGATGATTAAATAGAAACTTCCTGGCAACAATCACGGAAACAATACAAATCACACAAAAACAAAAATTACTGGAAATCGTCAGTAAACGTTTTAAGTGAAAATATAAACAAGCATTCAGCAGCATATTTACAAAATAAAACGCTTTCAAACATTCAAAATCTTACTAATAACATCATAGGTCGCATAATATTCTTAATTGCATTCCTTTAACCAATATTCCTTGCAATGTACTGCTTTTAATACAACAGTAATTCAGTTCATTTAAAACACTTTCATCCATTCTGAATGTATTTAAATTTACTATTTTTATATTTTCTAAATGTTTTTCATCTCTTTTTTTTACACTGGTTTTTATTGAGTGTTTCGCCGAAGAGAAGAGGTGATCCTAGAAATTTAGCCGATCTAGGACGTATATTGGGAAATTACATTTATTCTTCCTCCATTAAAAAACTAAACAAGTATGTACTAAGGAGTTTTTGTTCTTATTTCTTTTGTTATAGTCGCTGACATTAAGAAGAAATGGAAAGGGTTGAGGGATACATTCAGAAGGGAGTTCAGAAAATATTTGGAAGAAAATCCGGAAAAGGCGGTCTCAAAACAGTGGCCCTATTTCAACCAAATGGAAAACTCCTTTCTTTTGGCAAAAATATTACTCATCCATTCCTCTCCCCTTTCTGAAGTTCTTCTTCTTACTAGAATGTTTATTCCCATGCGTATAATTCCAACAATTGAGAGAAAGGCATTGCTACTGTTCTTTCTGGCACAAACAACAACAGAGAACTGGCGACAGAATCGCGCGAATCTGCTTTCAGCGCGAACATTTTTCGCGCGAATACGCGTCCACTGGACGGCCAGCCTTAAATTCTTCACGTAGATGAAAAGTATCACCGGGAGAAAAGAAAGAAGAAGGAAAAAAAAATAAAGAAAAAAAAGAAAAAAGAAAAGAGATCCTTTATTCTTACTGAGTGAAAAGGACCTGTGAAATCCATACCTAGCGATACCCAAACTCAGCCACTAGACCGCTCAATAGAAGATGAGAAATGCGATACTGATAACCGCAAGTCGTTTTACTGGATTGAGAACGAGCATTAGTTTAAACCAACAGAAAGGGCTTAAAATAGTGTTAGCGCAGTTTCGATTAGCAACTTACTTCAGACGGATACGCTCTATGAAGAGGTTTGTAATACAACCCAGGACTCTAGTGCGCAATCTGGCGATTAAGAAACCTCACCAACTTTCCTACACTGCGCTAGTACATGATGGTAAAATTTACATCCCTCGCATGGACTTGAATCAGCTAACCCGGTATAAAGCGGAAAGAATAGTCGTGCGAACAGTCTACTCGCTTCCGCGTTTTGCTACTGGAGACAATTGGGGAAGCTACGAATAGCTGCATCATATACGTCGAGAGCGCGATTACATAAAAGCTTTACAGCCCTCTCGGGAAATCAGGCTAACAAGGAGACCTCACCGTCTCGGAAATTCAGTTTGGGATGAGACTTCCCAGGTTAAGGGCGTCCACCCAGTAAAGGAGTAAAGCGCAATAGCCAGAAGATTCAGAGAACATTGGGCTCTAAAGTTTTACGCGTAGCTCATACAGTGGTCGATTCACAGCGAAGCGGATGACTCTGTACCGAACTTGCTTGCTATTTTTTTTTTTTTTAAATACTTATCGTTCACCCACCACGCTCGTTATTAGTAAAATGTTTCGTCAACAAAGGATTGGTGAATCTTTTGGCATCGTAGTTATCGATAGCGGCTTATCTCAAGCTGATGTGGACCAATGCATTCTAAACGTTTTCATTGCCAACATCATTCCGTCAGATGTAATAGAATTCGATACGTTTGAGAATCTGATTAAAATGTAAAAACCCAGCAAGAACTCAATTTCGAGAGAGACATTGGGTAGACGTATTGCTGATGGTTAACATTTAACGGATAACTGTAACTTGCGTAAATTTGCAAAAATGCAACGCTTTAACGATGATCGAAGTTAACTTTTTGATTAACTGTGGCCACCTCTGAATAGTAGTGTGTTTATGTTGCGCTAGAGAAGCGTTTTAATACAGAGTGGCGAGTGAAGAGCTAGGCAGTGCACCAACTTTCTCAATATACCAGAGTTGTGTGCTACACTGTCCGACCGCATAAAATTCACTTTCTTGTCCGTGGAGAACAGCAGGGACTGTATGTCAGTGAAATAGACACGTCGGTCATTAATATTCTGACAACACACCAGTAACGTCACACAAATACGAGGGTGGCCCAGTAACTAACGAGCCAATTTTTTTTCAACCATTATTTATTGAACACAATGAAACTGATATCACTCCCTATTTTTCCACGTAATCTCCTTCCAGCTCTATGGCCTTCCTCCAGCGAGACACAAGAGCGTGTATGCCCTGGCGGTACCACTCCTTGTTGTGTTTCTTCACTGTGCGAATCACCTCTTCGTCATCCTCAAAATGTCTCCCACGAATGGCATTCTTCAATGTCCCAAACAAGTCAAAGTCTGATGGAGCTAGGTCAGGGCTGTAGGGCGGATGGGGTAACACTGCCCAACCCTATTTGGTGATGTGTTCCGACGACCTCAAACTTCTGTGAGGGCGTGCGTTATGTTGAAGCAAACAATCAAACGGAGTCCATATCGCTGGAAGCGCTTCTCGAGTTTGGTTAATGTGTTCACATATGCCTCAGAATTAATGGCAGTGCGTCTCGGCATCACATCAATGAGTATGACACCATCAAAGTCCAAAACAAAGTGATCATGACCTTACCAGCGGAAGCAGTTGCTTTGAATTTTTTTTCTTCTGTGGAGAGTCAGTATGGCGCCATTCCATCGAATACAGTTTTGTTTCAGGCTCAAAATGGTGAACCCAGGTTTCATCATCTGTCACAATCCGGGACAAGAAGGCTTCCCCCTCAGCTTCAAAACGTTGCAGTAAATCAGAAGAAATGTTATTTCTGAGAGTTTTGTGTCCCTCCGTAAGACGTCGCGGAACCCATTGTGAACACTATTTTGCGTAATCAGGAGCACTGACGATTACACCCACACTTCCTTTGCTGACTGACAGCTCCCGCGCCAACTGCCGACTCGTTAGGCTGTGGTTACACTGCAAGCGAATTCGCGCGAACAATCCTTCGCGCGAAATAGCGCGAAATCGCGCTATTTCGCGCGAAGGAGAAGTGGTTACAGTGCAAGCGCATTCGCGCGAACGTAGTCGCTGGAAGAAGTGGTCACGCGATTCAAAGCGGTTTTTAGAAGCTAAGTAAAATTTATCATATCATACTCGACTGGCGAAAATTCAAGAATATGGATATTGAAGAAGAATTTTATATTGCTGAAAACCCATTTTTGAAACTCTTTGCATCTGAAAAGAGGAAGAGGCAATTTTGGGTTAATTAAATATTCTTGAATCACCATTTGAGTGAATATTTTAAACTTTTCGATGAATTAAAGAACCAGCCAATAAAATTTTATAAATATTATCGTATGACTTATGACACATACTCATATATATTGAATGCAATAGAGGAAAAAATAACAAGGCAGTGTTACTTCAGAGAAGGTATTTCACCATCTGAAAAACTGTCAAATTTTCAGAGGAAAAGTAATTCCAAAACGCGGGTGACTAATAGGTCTACCAATATGGCATATGATGTACGAGAAACTCTTAAAGTGTATTTTAATAGTGATGTTGGTGCCATACCACAACAGTATAATATT
This sequence comes from Vandiemenella viatica, assembly GCA_031002005.1. Lineage (NCBI taxonomy): Eukaryota > Metazoa > Arthropoda > Insecta > Orthoptera > Morabidae > Vandiemenella > Vandiemenella viatica. Next base: position 40,152,667 of record CM061918.1, on the reverse strand, counting down.
TAATGCGGGTTGTATTAATACTTTACTATGCATTTAGACAATGTACTGCTTGTAACAATAAAAGAAGTTTACATAAAAATCGCTAACTTACAGCCAACATTTAAATCAGCTGCTATTTCTTCCCATAACTTCCTTGATTTATCACGGTTATGATTAGGGTTGCCACCCGTACTTTATAATAAAGTATTGTACGTTATTTCTGGTAACTGTACTCTATACTTTGTGATAACAATGAAGTACGCGAAAATAATTTATTTCGCATGACTTGATTTTTCTGGGATTTAAAAAAGTTTGGTCGTAAGAGTTTGGCGTAAAATGGTTCGTTATCTATTGGTGCCGAATTGATAAGTCCCCAGCGCCACTAGAATGCTCATTTTTAATAATTTTTGAACGCAACCGAACCTCAAATGTCAACATTATCAATGTCATTGTGGTGTCAAAACTTTGTTTTGTTTTGTGTAAAGCTGTTTGAGAGCAATAAGAATACGATTTATCGGAGATTTATGATATAGTAAATCATGGACAAGGACAACATCAGTAAATAAAGTAGGCCTACTCCATGTACACCTACAAAACGTAATTTTGACAGTGAAACGGATGAAGTAGATAATGAATATGTTACGCTGAATTTTTTTTATTATTATTATTTATTTGCAAAGCCTTAGAGTAGGCCTACCTAAATGAATGGTTCGATTTTAATGACACAAACTGGTTATTTATACTTGGCAATATAAACTTAAAGAGCAATGCTGAATTTGATATTGTTAACATAATAGAAAATTTAAAACTGCAAAAACTTAATATAGATATGGATTATCTTTATGGAGAAATAGCTTTATTAAACAAACTTTATGATCAGGTATATAGTTCTAAAGGTTTTCCGGAATTATCTACTGCACAAAAATATCAGCAAGTATTTAATAAGACTGATGGTAATTTTGCAAACTTGTATAAAGCAATTTCATTTTTACTGTCTATTCCCGCCATTCACAGAGAGTTTTCTGTAATGAATTGCAAATGGTGGGACTAAAGAAACACAGCGTCTCCGAATCTGATAAAAAACGAATTGCTTATTTACTTTAACTTAAATATAGACTGTTAAGATGTTGTGCAATTGTTTAGCAGTTTGATAAAACTTGCGAAAAGAAATAAAAATATATTTTTAAACATAATAATAAACAAAAATAAATTGTACTTTATTTTGCCACTGTGTATTTTTTTTCCTTACCTTTAATAACTAATGTACTTTATTTTCAGTAAAAAAAAGGTAGCAACCCTAGTTATGATATCCTTTATGATCCTGATCCCACAATATTCTTCTTTCAAACACCAAATTATCATTTTTTCACAATCCAGGAACGGATCCAGGGGGGGGGGGGGACTAGGGGACTCAAGCCTCCCCCCAAAAGTATCTGGGTCCACCTCCGATATTGTAATTTTGACTTTTATTTATTTTTTTTTAGCTCTACGGATTCGAGGCCCGAGGAGGCTATAAAGATTACCCCATGGCCAACTCAAGCCCCCCCCCCAAAACCAAAATCCAAGGCAAGCCCTCTAAATCAAAATTCACTCAATCCAAGCCCCCACCCCCCCAACCAAAATCCTGGATTCACCCCTGTCACAATCCATAATAATACGTAAAACAACTGAAATAACCAAAGGATGGATTCACGCGAAATAAAACCTCTTCCTACTATATGGAATCTACAGCACTTGCCTCAGCCTACAATGGAATCGCTCCATTCGCGCGAAAAAAACAAACCCGTTTGAACTTCCAGCGACAACAAGCGATTCGCTCGACCAATTCGCTTTTACTGTAACCACCTGCCTTTGTTTGTACGTGTTTGTTTATAATAGCGATTTCGCGATATTCGCGCGAAGGATTGTTCGCGCGAATTCGCTTGCAGTGTAACCACAGCCTTATACGTCGGTTCTCGCGAATGAGCACATCAGCACGCTGCATCTTGTCAGGTGTTACAGCCGTGAGTGGCCTTCCCGACCGCTGCAAATCTTGGGGCTCTGCAGAACCGCTTTCAGATGGCCTCACCCTCTGTGCCCGGCGACTAACCGTACTTCTGTCGACTGCTGAGGCTCCATAAACTGCGCATAAACGTTTGTGAATGTTTCCAACCATTTCTTGAGCCGCAGTGAGAAATTCAATTGACGACACGCTGCTTATAACGTACATCACTCACAGACGCCATGTTGAACCATTGCTGAAACTACGCTACCAGTCGGAAGAAACGGTAACTTTGAGCGCGCACTCTGAAAACGTCAAAGATTTCATATCTAAAGTTTCGTATTCGTACCATTGTTGGGGGCTGAAAAAAAAAAAAAAAAAAGTGGTGCATTAGCTTCGGGGCCACACTCGTATTTTAGTTTAACTTTGAGGCTTGTACAAAAAGTATCCAGCCTTTAGCCGGGAAAAAAGTTATATATCTGAATGGAATATATATAATCCCCTTCAAGGAAGACCACCTTGTGTTTGCACACACTTAATTCAGTGTTGGAAGCAATTATGGAAAGCTTCTGTTGAGATGGTGCGGAGTTCTTTCATACCCTCGTGGGTCACAGAACAGGATCCTTTTAGATTTGTCTTTAGTTTCGTAACTAACAACACGTAACAATGTTAAGAGTAGAGAACCTGTTTAACCGTGGATGGTCACAAGACGGTGTTGATGCACCGGTTGAAACCAGCTTGGCCACAAAGTTAGCCACCTCTTTACGCTTGCCCAAACCATCAGTCGAAATATTGCCTGCGAAACCAGTGCTTACCCTAACGGCAGCACCAATATCCCGGTCGGTCCTGTACGATCAGGGTGAATACTTGCTTCATAACAACGCTATTTCGGCTTACCGACCACACGTCACTATTAGCGAGCATGCCCGTATCTCTAAATCATTTGTATCACACTTTCGACTTTATCTAGGGTTGCAACTTTCGCCTCAACATCTTCATGTTTTAATTCGGAGGTATAACGGATGTTCTGTTTACTTTCCTTATTTTTTTTTTCTCGTTGTACAGAATTCGACACACAGTATTTCTCTCTCTCTCTCTCTCTCTCTCTGAAGCCCTACAATAACAGCAACACTGAACTGTGCGTTGGGTAAGCTCGAACTTCGGTGTTAAATAAGAGGCGGTGACGTGCGCTAGCGTGGCTTTATGCTAATCGTTCCAATTAGTCAAGCCACGAACTTTGCGAAGTTCGTTAGTCTGAGATTGTTTTGCTGGCGCGTGCGTAATTAAGCAACTAATTTAATTCACTTGCGAAAACACTGCGCGTTCCTTTCTTGTTGAAAGCCGAGGCGAAAGAAAAAAAGGAGTTTTGCAGTTTTATACGAAAGTATACAATGTTTATGCAAAATGTAGAATTTGTGATATAAATTTTGGTTTTCTTGAGAAGAATGTGTTACTTTAACTTTAATAGATGACAAAAACAATTCTTACTGGGGGGAGAGGAAGAAGGGGAGACAGCAAACGTACGCTGAACTTGTTAGCATCGACTATAATTTTCCTTAATATTCGCTACATTCATTTACAAATGTTAAACAGCATCTTCACTTGTTGATTTGTGTGTTGCACGTTGGCAACAAGAGCATTAATAGAAAATAACATCAGAAGGTTAGTGTATAATGTATTGCCAGTCCAAAGCAAAAACAGTTCATCATATTAATTAAAAAAACTAATCTTAATAAATCCTCGCTACCATAATAGTGATCCGGTCAGTAATTAATGTTTGCGCTTGCATCAGAAGCCACTTCAACGAAAATCAATATGTAAACTCGTGTAACGGTTAGCACTATACAGATGCATTTTCGGCAGAGTTGAAATCCCTGTCTTTTCTTATCACCGTGCGTACTTGTGTCGAGTAAAAGGTTACTCTACATTTGATTTTGTCGTAAGACTTGACCATAACCAGTGAAACTTTTCAACTCAGATGACTACCTTATTGTCGATACAAAATTTGTCATGACTTAAGTGTTGATATTATGTTCATTTCGCAAATCATCACCCTCAGCAGTTTCCAGCCACTGGACGGGTCTGTTTCATGCACAAGCCTCTCCATTTCCTTCTTTCTTCTCACCACCTCTCTATCACCACCTTGTTCCAGTCCTCTCCTCTCTTCCGTATACCCTCCTCCACTCCTTTCAGCCATCCATCTCTTGGTCTTCCTCTGGGTCGTTTATCGTACATTTCGCAAATGCAGATAGTAAACTTGCGTTTTCTGAGCTCTGTAACAAACACCTGCTGCTGGAATTTACCGGAGACAAAACAAAGTTTTGTATTGTACAGCGCGTGTAGACGACAATAGAGCAGACCTACTGTAGCTAACAGATAAGTGGGTAACTAACAAGTTAGCCACGGCTCAATGACTCAACGCGCTTTGGAACCACGTCTAACGGTACCCAGCTTTTTCAGGTGTTCCTTGCTCCTTAAGAATTATTCCACTGATAGAGAAAAAGCACTGATCCTCCGCTATGCTAAGATTGCCTCGAACGATGATAAACTTTGCGATAAGCACGGATTACGGGCAACCACCGGTTGAATTAAGAACTGGAGGAAACTGCGAAATATTTTCCAAAACTTCGAACTTGGAGGGAGGAGAGATCCCCAGAAATTCGGTTTGCCGAGGAGATTCTATCCGTTCATCTTCCTGATCTTGTAAGATAACTCCACATACACAAGTTATTAACTAACGGTGGGGTGGAAAGGTGTATTCGAAGGCCGAATCATTCCACTCAGTTTATATTACAGCGGTTTTACAACCTTCTAACAATTTTCAATTAATTGTATTAAAAATTAGATATTAAAACAGAATACAACAGTTGTGTATGAGTATTGAACGTTTCGCAACAATCGTCCCATAGCAGTCACCTCTACAATTGAGGAGGAGAGGTCTGAAAAAAAAAAATCCTTAGAGGACAAATGGTAGTGGTAGTTTGGTGCTGGTTGACATCGAGGTAATCAGGATCTAAATTGAATAAACGCAAAGTTTCTTAAATATTTTCAAGGAACGTAAAGGAAATCTGGCATGGCCTGTATCAACGAAATTTCAGAAAACCTGGAAAATCGATGTGTGGAAAATGGACCGAGGATCAAACCCAACTTTCCCAAACGGTAGTCTAAATTCTTAACACCTGCTCACGTGGTCTGGTAGTCAATAAGAAACAAAAGTCTACATAGTTTCATGGTTGCTAATAGGAAGATTTTTTTTTTAAAATTTCAGCACTACTGAAAACCGTTCTTCATCAACAATCTTTCCAAACTGGAATATTTATGCAACATTTAGAGTTTATTATAAATGAAAGTAATGATATCCCAGGATTAAGTAGGAGTCGTTAATGTAGATTACGTAAGTTCTGTGTGTTCTTGGTATAATCGACTATGTTAGGCACGTGCAGCACTTGCTCACAAGTACATAAAAAGAAATTAACAGTAGCTTACCAAATTGTCTGTGTTTAGTGCTAAAGAACCGACAGTTGTTTTTGTGAGAGAGATGCTTAGATTTCCTGTTGCAGGCCCGACAGAGGAATCGGTGTCAGGTGTGGGGTTGGGTGGCGTGCAGCCCTGACCAGCTGCCCCAGTTTATATCCGGGGTGCGTGCGAGTCGGGAGAGAGCGACCTGGTGGGGGCTGTCCGTATTGATCTGAGTCCACAACTGACCTGGGGCAGCGCGACCTCCATCTGGAGCCGTCTAAACGCATTACCGTCACATCCCGGGCAAGGTCTCTCACAAACTCGCAGGTTGTCCTCCTTACATCAGTCAAACTCTGTGTCAATCACGTCCCAAACCTGTTTATCCTACTTGATGTGTAATTTTTCTTTTCCCCATGATCAGCTTGCTGACTGAATTGATGTAGTTCTCTCGCTCTTCCCTTCGTGAGCTAATATCTTTGATTCAACATACCCTTAACAACCTATATCGTCGATTATTTTAATCTTTGTCTCCCTCTACAAGTTTTCACATCTAATGCCCCTCAATCAGAAGAGTAACCCATACCACAGGTCACAAAATGTAAACCTCTTTTCTCGCCCACCTTACCCATCATTTCCAGAGCAATTCACATGTTACTTCATCTGATACCAACGCTCCAGTCTTCCATCTTTCTAATATTCTAGCTTGAGTTCCATAAGTTGCTTTGTACCTTACACATAGTTTTAGAAAGATATTCCACATTATTAGATCGATGTTTGAAACAAAAAGATTTCTCTTTCTGAAGGATGATTTTTTTTCTTGTCCCCTCTTTCGATATAGTTTTTGCTTTGACAATCACTTGTAATTTTACAACGTAAACAACTTACTTTTCTCCTACATGTGCTAGTATTTTTATATTCAGTATAGTCAGTTTTACAATTTCTGCTATATTTAATTAATTTTATCTTGCTTTGATTTCTTCAATTATTCTTTTCAGTACTATGTTCATTCCATACTGTACTTACTTGATATTGGCCCGTCTGCCGACAAGACAGTACAATAAACAAATCGCAGACAAATAATTATTTCCCACTCTCATTGTTTTGAATATGTAAAGATCTAATCCAATCATTATTTTAAATGTTTTTGTTCTACACTAGATATACTCTTTTCTCTCTACTAGTGTTTATAATTAATCCATTGCTACTAATTGTTTCGACAGCGAGAGTAATGCTGAGTCAAGACGATTATCTCTCTCTCTCTCTCTCTCTCTCTTTGACATGTCCGATATAGTAAGCGTTGTGATTGGCTAGGTATTTCAGAATTTCGATCTTGGATGACTTTACAACAGAAGCCATCGAGTTCCACATCCGTCCAATAACTTTAGCAGAAGTGAAAGAGTGATTTCAACCTGCTTTGTATCGGTCATTAAATTGGTGGCATGGATAATACTTAAGGAAACAACATTCTCGAACTGTTTGCTGACAACAATCTTGAACATTTTGTTACTGAACAAAAAATTAATGTTAAAGATAGTGAAAATTCTTAGTCCTTATTTTCACAAACTGAACAGACTTATTCGAAGATGTTTAGAATACTAAAATAATAAATGATCATAAAGGTGTGATTGCAACCTTAAAATCAATATAGTTGATTAGAAAAGAAAAACGGACAGACACCATTCAAAGTGATAAGGAACGGGAAGGAACCACCTCGTCATTGGGAAAAGGATGAAAACACACATCTGGATGGTCGGGCGGGGACTCAAACTCGCATACTGTCGAATGCGAGGCCAGAGTGTTACCACTCACCCACAAATCTCTGTGGTAATAAAATAATTTCCCCACCAACGTGAACTTGGATAATAATAGATACACCCATAGGGAGCGTCTATAAGCTACGTAGCGCCATTTTGGCCACCTGTGAACCCCCCCTCCCCCACGTAGCCCAACGTGGCTTTTGCCTCTAACCCTTCCCTCCTCCCCCCCCCCTCCACCCGAAGCACGTAGCTTTTTCCCCTTTCGATTTCAGAAGATATTTTGTACTGTTTTCTCGAGTCAGACTATCGTAAATTACATACGGAGATAATTATGGACTCTCCTATATGTGTTTTTTACTAACTCCTATTATGGACTCGAATGCAGAAAATAGAGAATAGAATAGTTTAGTGTATACTCTCTCTCTTAGACTGTAATAACGATGAAGGTACTTTCTGAAATTTTAATGGAAAACATGTTTTACGAGGAAAATATTTATAGTTTTTGTTTCACTCTATTAAACAGAAGACTGATTAATTAACCCCATGCTTGGTTCAGACTATATTACACATAATCGATAATCGCATTTCGTGCTTCCACTGCAGTGTAATGTGACGTCACTGGAAGCTGAGACTAAAGCCACAACAGAGAACGAAGACTACAAAATGCAGTCTCGCGCAATCAGACCCTTACATATATGTTAAAAGAAGTAATGCCATAGAAAGACGAGTGCTGAGATTGTTCATTCAATGCGATAAATCTTTAACAAAAGAAGGGAGATACATTTGCCGCTATGGATATTTTCAGGTTCCGAGTCAAACGGACAAGGGAATAGGTGCTTCGTTGACTCAAAACAAAGCATTCAAAATTTTGTAAAATCATATCTGGATGGCTGGACGGGGATCCGAATACGCGTCTTCCCGAATGCGAGGCCAGAGACTCGCCCATAACTCAAAGTCGGTAGACCATATTCTGACAAAGCGAAGAAGGTTTCCGCAGGAACTGATGACAGCAGATCGAAAGGCGGTTGAGAGACACGTGTCTGCCGGAAATTTATAACTCTGTAGCAAAGGATGGGACTGTGGTCTTCAATATAGACCAACAGAATGTCACTCCTGCAAGGAAGGTTCCTTCTGCATGGTAGGTCAGGGTTTAGTGCTTCTACCATCACGGTGGCCGCGTTCCCACGACGTCTTGTAACGAAGGCGGGACGGGACGGATACTCAACAACACGCCATGGGAACGAGGCCGCCTCTGCTAGCGGGGACGAGACGCAGCTACCCACTCTATGTCGGTAAACATCACAGGCGTGTGTAGTGGTGCGCTGTTGCCATCGGTTTGCAACAGCGGTGCGCACCCCTTCTGTTGCTGTAAAGTGCTCTGTGCCAAACGACACTAGGCACCGTGGTGGGGAGGTAGCGGCGAGGTAAGCGAGGCCTAACCTGCGGCGCGCGCTCGTCCCTACACTTCGGCTAATGAGGTGCCACCTCCGTTACAAGAGATCGTGGGAACGCAGCTTTACGCTGCCAAGGAAAAATTGTGAATGTTAGATAAGTGAACGCTTTCGCGGTGACAACACTGAAAGAAAACTTCTCGAGCTTCTAGCCGTGTCAAGTTTATATCATATGGTGACGTTTCGGAAGCTAGCACTACTTCGAACGTCAAGCCACCGCTCAACATCAAGGTGAACGCTGTCGGTCATTGCCATAGGTCCAATTCCAGTTGGTATCGCAAACCCTCTATCATCGGATCTGGCCTCCCAAGACTTCAAATCATTTACAAATCTTAAGAAATCAGATAGATGAACAGTGGTGTACACCATTGAGAATCTGTGTGGAGCTCAGATGGGCAAGCAAGTGAATCCAGTAAACATCTGGCTTAAAATTCCGCATTCACACAGAGACTAATTCTTGGTCCAGCAAACTTTTTTTCAGGAGTCGTCGACGGAAAAATTATTATTTTTGGATGATCATGGGGAAGGAAATCGGTCAGGGGCTAAATGAAAGAACCATCTAGAAGTTGTGTCCGAGGCAATTTTTGGATACTGCTAAAAAGAGGTGGAATGTAAATGAGTGGACGGGGAAGCGAAGGCGGTGGAGTTTGGTGTAGTGGGCGGCTAGTGGGATGAGAATGACTGGACGGGGGCGGTGCAGTTTGTGCAATGAGCAAATGTTTGGAGTCGCCGGCGCCTGTTGATCGCCGGCTGTTGACCCGGGCCACAGCCAAAAAGTCGATATCACCGCATCCCTCACCGACGCAGTCGCCGCGGCGCCCTAGGACGCCCACACAGACGACGCCGTCAAGGTCTGGAGGCGCCACGTCATGCCACGAGAACCATTCACTTCCTTTTTTTTGTTTTTGTTTTGCTTTACACCTCGTCGAAGTCGTTACAGGTGGGAAACGACTGGGGGACAATGAACTGGAAGGAATTCGGCCATGGCCTTTTTAAGGAAGCATCCCCGGCAACTCTTATAAATCCAGGATTAAAAAAAAAAAAAAAAATATTTTTCGTTATCCTGTTTCATTTTTTACCCACCAAGAAACCTGAAAAGGGCAAGAGGAAGACCCCCCGGATCGCTGGGATAAGGGTATACGTCGACTTACAGGCGTGAACTGGAAGAGGGTGGCTCAAGATCGATCAGTCTGGAAAGCACTACAGCAAAACTATCTAGAATTAAATTCTAATATATAGTTCATTAGATTTAAAGAGGCTACATCCTGAAATAAGGATCGATTTAGCTGCAATAATAAATATATAATTAATATTTACATATAAAACAAAATCTTCTCCAGACTTCTACTAAACTACCAATAATTATTTTTACAGTCCCAAATTTCCCATATCTTATGTTATAATTTTGTTAGGGATAGACAGAACTAAATAGTAATTAATTATAAATTTCTAAATTAAACGATTTAGAAGTTATGTAGCTGTCATATACGGACAAAGGGTCCATTTTTATTGAGAATACCGCTTTTGTGGTAGACCTGTTAACAAAAATTGTTTAAAATCCACGACTTTGAGGGCCACTGACGTCTTTACTTTTAAATAATAAAAAATAAAGAAAACGTCTTAGGTCTCTACCACACGGGCTCTAAACATCCGCAACTTACAGGCTGGGAGATAATATACAGGGTGATTATAATTAAAGTTTAAGTTTCAAAACGCTCTAAAAAACGAACCACTGATTAGAATGACGTCAAAATTGAACGGCGTATTATTGAAGAAGGGGGAAAGAACATGAATGCAAGATGGCGCTCTTCCACACATTGAAAATCGAGTGAAGCAGTTGTTGAGGCGGCATTTCGGAACTGCTAGAATTATCAGTCGCCATTTCCCTACAGCCTGGCCGTCCCGATCACCTGATCTTAATCCGTGTGATTCTGGCTGTGGGGTTATCTGAAAGATGTTGTGTTCAGTACTCCGATTGCCAACGTAGCTGAATTGAAGACACGCATTTCACAACACATTCTGAACTTGACCCCGGTGACACTTCGATCGGTTGTGGGACATGCTGTTTCCCGATTTAATTTTGTTGCACACAGCAGTGGACAGCATATTGAACATGTTTTGCGCCAGTCTCGCGAAACTTAAAAACCGATTGGATGGATGGTTTTTATGCGGTTTTTGGCATTAGGACAATTAAAAACCGATTGGATGGATGCTTTTTTGGTTCTTCTTTCCCTCTTCTTCAATAATACGCTGTTCAATTTTGACGTCATTCTAATCAGTGGCTCGTTTTTTAGAGCGTTTTGAAAATTAAACTTTAATTATAATCACCCTGTATTTTATTTTCGACCACCTTTATTTACATCAAAACTCTTCCAAATATAATTTCACAAAAAGGGCAATGTCACGTAAATTCTTCCTTAACTAAGGGAGGGGGATCCAGGAAGTGTGATGCGGCATGATAACGAGGGGGGGAGAGGGAGGAATAAAACACATAATTTATGGCTGGCCCCAAATCGAATATTATGTTTGGTTTTGGATCAACGCAACACAAGAAACTTTTAAATTTGGTCTCACGGATTCCGCTTGAGCGTTAGGCCTGTGCAATATGGATGAGTAAAATCTTGTCAAATCAACCTCTCAGGATGATAATTACTACAAGCCATTTAGGTATGTATCATTTCTTTTTTACGTCTTGTTATTTTCTGGACTTATATATGCATGTTTCAACCAGACCGAATACTTTGCTGGTAGCTCAGTGGTTAAGGCACCTGCGGGTTCGAACCGCAGTCTTGTTCAGATTTCATATCAAACATACGGCCAAGCACAACTTCAAGACCTACTCGTCAAGAATGACGGACAAAATGGGCGTTACTGCAGTCACTGAACTACCATAAATGCAGTGATACCACAACGCGCTGGGTTTCCCCATTGCAGGGAGGGCAAAGACCCTGAAACAGTTGGCTCTCGTCCGCTGCAGTGTCTCTAAACACTTTCCCCGTAGACTGATCTTAACGAGTCGTAACAGAGCTATACAGGCGCCGTGCCAACAGATACGGTCCTCCCTGGAGAGGTTTACTCGGCAGCCTCCCAACCAATACCTCACGCTCAAGCTGCGCGACCAAACGCACCAGACAATGTGTATGTGATAAAACACACACTAGAACTCCAATTCGACTATCCGAATCACTGATTATCCGAATCACTTAAGGCAGTCACATTAAGACGTGCGTGGAACAACTTGAAAGGCATATCAACTCAAGAAGAGAAGGAAATGGAGAAAAAGGAAAAAGAAGATCAAGAAAAGGAAAGGGAAGATACAGGAGAAGATGTGGATGACGTGTCATTTGAGGAATTCAGAAACATTCTTCTGAAAATTCCTGGATTTTCAGAAGTTAGTGCTGAAAATTTAGGAGAGTGGGTGGGTGTTGTGTGATTCGTCAGACCCTGGGTATGAAATTCTAAGTGACGATGAACTTATTGAAAGTGTGAGAGAAGAAAAGTGTCGAGGAAGAAGACGACCTTAACGTCGAAGTTGAACCATCAGCTGGTCAAGCATTTACTGGTCTTGAAACTGCGTTGAAGGGGATGGAGCGTCAGCCCGAGTGTGACCACATGCAACTTCTCACTGTCAAGCGGATGCGCGACTTGGCTGCCCGAAAACGGATGAATACAGTCAAACAGCTTACTTTGACTGAGATGACATTAGTATGGTACGCACTGTACATACTGTACTAATGTACAGCACTTGTAAGTGCGTTTAACATGTAAAAGTGTCGCCTTTTCATTTAATTAATTAAAAATTCTTTTTCTTTAAAAAATAGTTTTTTCTCCCATTTTCAACATACATAAAGTTAATTAAAATAGACTTTTTTGCGGAAAAAATCCAATCAACCGAATTTTTGATTATCCGAATGGGGTCTGGTCTCAATTGATTCGGATAATTGGAGTTCTACTGCACATAGTTTAGCTTCTGTGTACCCAGATTGTTTTTTATAGAATGGGTCCCAAATTAACATCAGATTTTACTATAACCTATACAGTATTGAAAGTTCATCACGGAGTGCAAAAACTGCACCTCTACTGGTGCTTTTGTCCTAAGATTCCACTACATAACTCGTTGTCACGTCGCATAGCCATGTCGTGATTAAATTAATAAACTATACAAAAAACAGCAGTAGTCTGGTAATCGAATGCCTTTTACTTTCACCACAGTAATATACTCAATGACTTGAGGTTGTTACAAAAGCGGATTACTCGATAACTTTACAAAACTGCGACTGCGCTCATACATCGCAATTCCCCTCCAAACATTATCAAGACACATGCTCACTATATTACATTACGAGGCTCTATTAGTGTGCGGATATTCTTCTTCTTTTTTTTAAAAAAAAAAAACCTTCTTTACGTCTCTCAACAGCGAGGTCTTTAGAGACGGGAAAGGATGGAGGCAAGGAATGGGAAGGAATTCGGCCATGGCCTTTTTAAGGAAGCATCCCGGCATTTGCCTGGAGTAATTTGGGAAACCATGGAAAACCCAAATCTGGATGCCTGGACGGGGATTCGAACCGCCGTCCACCCGAATGCGAGGCCAGAACGCTATCCGTTAGACCACAACGCTCGGTTGAAGATATTCATTTAACTTGAGAGCATAAACAATAGTTCTGTGGTGCAATAAAAATTAATATAACACAAAAACCTAGCTCAGTAGTCTATCCAAACAGCACTAACGTGACTTTGAAAAAAAGAAGATTCACAAACAGCAGTGATATCAATCAATCAATGCCAGTTTACGGGCATACCCGACCTACCGGTCATCAGACCCTCGCCGAACCCCCCCGATTACGCTGCCTCCACCGCAGAGACGGACCCTTCGAATCACCCGCCTTTACAGCAGGGACGGTGAACAAGGCGCCTCCACCGCAGAGACGGACCCTTCCGAATCACCCGCCTTTACAGCAGGGACGGTGAACAAGGCGCCTCCACCGCAGAGACGGACCCTTCCGAATCACCCGCCTTTACAGCAGGGACGGTGAACAAGGCGCCTCCACCGCAGAGACGGACCCTTCCGAATCACCCGCCTTTACAGCAGGGACGGTGAACAAGGCGCCTCCACCGCAGAGACGGACCCTTCCGAATCACCCGCCTTTACAGCAGGGACGGTGAACAAGGCGCCTCCACCGCAGAGACGGACCCTTCCGAATCACCCGCCTTTACAGCAGGGACGGTGAACAAGGCGCCTCCACCGCAGAGACGGACCCTTCCGAATCACCCGCCTTTACAGCAGGGACGGTGAACAAGGCGCCTCCACCGCAGAGACGGACCCTTCCGAATCACCCGCCTTTACAGCAGGGACGGTGAACAAGGCGCCTCCACCGCAGAGACGGACCCTTCCGAATCACCCGCCTTTACAGCAGGGACGGTGAGGCAGGCGCCTTTCGCCACCCATTACGGGTGCCCACGGGGAGCAGCGCGGACGCAGCGCTCACCACGACCGGGCCGAAGACAAACAGCAGTGATATGAACTACTCACCCGAAAACTATGAAACTGGTGTTACTTCTTTACGTAATCTCCCTGCAGACCTACAAATTTTCACAACGTTGACGCCATGATTCCATGGCCGTGGTGAAAGCTTCTTTAGGAGCCTGTTTTGACCACTGGAAAATCGCTGAAGAAATAGCAGCACGGTTGGTGAATGTGCGGCCACGGAGGGTGTCTTTCATTGTTGGAAATAGCCAAAAGTCACTAGGAGCCAGGTCAGGTGAGTAGGGAGCATGACAAATCATTTCAAAGTTGTTTTCACGAAGAAACTGTTGCTTAAGGTTAGCCCAATGTGCGGGTGCGTTGTGGTCCGTCAGCATTCGTGGCACCCACCTGGAGGACACTTTTCGCATTTTCAGGTCGTCATGCAGGATTGTGTAGACAGAACCCACGGAAATGCTAACACTGGAGGCGATCTGTTCAACAGTTATTCGGCGATTCCTCAAAACAAGTCTCTCCACTTGCTCGATCATGTCGTCAGACCGGCTTGTGCGAGGCCGAGGTTGTTTTGGTTTGTTGTCACATGACGTTCTGCCTTCATTAAAATGTCGCACCCACGAATGCACTTTCGACACATCCATAACTCGATCACCACATGTCTCCTTCAACTGTCGATGAATTTCAGTTGGTGTCACACCACGAAAATTCAGAAAACGAATGATTGCACGCTGTTCAAGTAAGGAAAATGTTGCCATTTTAAGTATCTAAAACAGTTCTCATTCTCGACGCTGCCGCTAGAGTTCCATCTGTTGTACAGTGCTGCCATCTCTGTCACGTATTAACATCAAGTGCACACTCATTTTAAAACAATGCACATATTTCTATTTCTTTCCAGTCTGGACAAAAAAAAATTGGAGGCCTTAGAACTTGAATGCACCTCGTACATGGTCATCAATCATGGCCTATACGACATAGAACTAACTGTTCAGTCTGACTATATAATTAAGGATTGTAAAATTATTTTACTGTATTTTCGGTTTGTTTCCTAAAATTGTTTTAACTATAGTTTCCGTCAAACTTGTACACTGAACAGCCAAAACATTATGGCCACCTGCTCATTAGTGTGTTGGTTCATCTTTGGAGCACAATACAGCAGCGATTCGGCGTGGCATAGATTCGAAAAGTCCTTGTTAGGTTTCCACAGTTTTATGGCACCAGATGTCTAAGCACAGATCACGCAATTCCCTTAAATTAGGGACTGGTGGTTTGTAGGCGCGGTAACTGGGAACGAGCATCTCGGAAACGGCGAGGCTGGTCGGCTGTTCGCGCACTACTGTAATGATCATATGTTGCACGTCCACGTCTCATCACAGAACTTGATGGTCGGAGGCTTGCCCACTCTGTAAAGCGGGATAGGTGGCTATCTGCGGCAGATCTGACAGCAGAGTGTGATCCGAAACACTTGTGCCTGCGCCAGCAGTGTATTCTGCTGTCAGATCTGCAACAGATCACCGAGCGGGCAAGCCTCCGACCATCAAGTTCTGTGATGAGACGTGGACGTCCACCACCTTGTCGCCCGGTCTTGGTTTCTCCGTCCTTCAACCACTCTGCTTATATGCTCACTACAGTAGCACGCGAACAGCCGACCAGCCTCGCTGTTTCCGAGATGCTAGTTTCCAGCCGCCGCGCTCAAAAACCACTAATCACTAATTTAAGAGAATTGCGTGACCTGTGCGTAGACATCTGGTGCCAGACAACTCCGGAAACCTAACATGGACTTTTCGAATCCATGCCACGCCTAATTGCTGCTGTACTGCTCTCCAAAGATAGACCGACACTCTATTAAGCAGACGGCCATAATGGTTTAGCTGATCAGTGTAGTTCACAAAGTAACAATAGTGCCTGGGACACAAATAAATAGATTCGTAGCTTGTGAGAATACAACCCGACAGTTTGGCTCAGTGCGCTGAGCGCTACACACTGAATCGGGGAGGTACAACGGCACCAGGTACGAACCCAAGCCCTCCCCTCTCGTACCGGCCGTGTTTACTGTGGTTTTCAAGCAGTTTTCCGCAGTAATCAAGGCGAATGCAATCTCCGCCTCATAAATTAAACATTTCACAAACAAAAAATACACTTGTCACACACAGAACACAGGTACATATTTTGCAGATAAATGGCCTCTCTTCACTTCCCCAATTAGAACACAGTAAGTATAAAACGCTTGGTGTCAGCAAGGGCTTGCGGCAGTAATACGGAAGCTGCAAATTTGACCGTGCTAATGACGAGTCAAACTTATCAAAGGCAGCCAACCCGTAATGTTAGGAAGAGGTGGTTAAGAAGTAGCCTCTGGAAATACACTGAAATGAGGTAGCTGCTTTTGCTGTTATCGATGGCGCCAATAAATAGCTCCAAATTTAATATTCTCAGATAATTTTTTTAACTGCTTAACGTCTCTTAACAGCGAGATCTTTAGAGACGGGAAAGGTTGGGGGGCAAGGAATGGGAAGGAATTCAGTCATGGCCTTCTGAAGGAAGCATCCCGGCATTTGCCTGGAGTGATCTGGGAAACCAGGTAAAACCCAAATCTGGATGATTCTCAGATAAAAGGGAGCGTCCATAAACTACGCGGCTCATCTAGGTGTTAAAAAAAATAAAAGGGGGGGGGTTCTGAGCCAGGTCACATAGCTTTCCATTCATATTATTTGTCACAGTTAAAATGAGGTACAGAACACACAACAGCATGTGGATAATAATTTAATTATCTCCGTATGTAATTTACGATAGTCTGAAAAGAGAAAACAGTACAAAATGTCTTCTTAAATCAGTAGGAAAAAAGGCTTTTTGCTACTTGGGGGGGGGGGGGAGAAAGAGGCAAAAGCCAAGTCGAGCTACTTGAAGGTGGGAGGGGGGTGGGGTTTCACAGGAGACCAAAATGAAGCTACGTGGTTTATGGACGCTCCCAAAGTAGGAAAGCAGTCACGCAGCTGGCGAAGCAGAAGCGTGCCACGTGCTCAGGGCCTAGGGGGGTAAAGATCGAACGACAAAATGTTGCAATACTGACCCCAATATGCGACCTGCGGAGAGACATGGAGCCAACGAAAACAGTGCTAGCAGCACGGGGTTACAAGAAACACTGTGTCGAGCGAGTTCAATCCGCAGCAGGTCGCTCTGGCGCCACAAAAGGTCCACAGCGCAACACACGCTGGCTAATTAAGTATTCAAGTTAACAGGAAAATCAAACGTTAAACGCTGTCGTTGCGGCCGTAAAACACAGACTCTCTCTCTCTCTCTCTCTCTCTCTCTCACACACACACACACACACACACACACACACACACACACACACACACACACACACACCAGTGTCTGATGCACATGTGAATACAGGTCTAGTCTGGTAATGAATGTTTTATGTTGAGAGTGGCATACTGCACAGTGCAGTCCGGTTTTATTATGGATTCCCTGCAGGGTGCCTACTGTTTCATGGGATCACCAGGCCACGCAGACTACAAAACCATGTCCTTGGTCTCTCTTCAAGTCTTCATGGACCAAACTTGTGACAGCTGATTATGAAATGTTAAAGTCGTGTTGCAAAAATATATCATCAGGTTATTAAGAACTACGTTCATATAAGCAAATAAATGCCCACTTCATAAACAAATGTCTAAATTTTTAATATAGTGTGCATATTTTCAGTGTGCTGACAGGAATTCAAAGCTAGTTCAACTGCACTTGGTCCTCCGATGATAACGCTAAATGATATGTCGTAATGGTAATTGGCTTTCAGTCACAGACAGTATGTCACGATTCCTCAACTGTCGTTCCACGAGCAACTGTATTTTAACGCAGACGGTTTACTTCAATCCACAAACATCTCATCAAAGCTGTCCCCCTCCCATTTTACATGCAGCAGATAATAGAGCTATTACAGTAAAATAGATGCTGTTAATGTGGCTTCTCAAGTCGAGGTAGTACAAGACACCATGACAGTGTGTTGCTGTTTCGAACGCAGGTGGTGGACGGAATTTCTATCATTCTCGACCAGGTGGAAGGATAATACAGGTAATGAAACACAACTGGTAATCTGCAGACGGTGTATAAAAATCAAGGTTGAAATACCAAACCGTCAAGCTTGATGAGCTTGCAGGATCCTAAGGAGCACTAAGCCTATAAATAAGTCTCTCATCCACAACACACTGCCTGAAAACGTACATCAGTCTCGCGCACTGTTCATACTCAAATCGCATTTAATCTTTACTTATATCACCCGAGTGAAAATTTCGCTAATGAAATACGGTGTAGGGCGAACCGGAATACAACTATCTCAGAGTATATCCATATCTGTGTGATTCGGTAATGATTACATAGGATATGTAGATAGGTGCAGGATAGGGGGAAGATGGGTGTGTAGGGAAATTGCCACCGGAGCCTGTGCTCCATTGCAATTAAATTAAATTAAAATTAAATATAGCTAAACACGAATGTTTCCTTAACATCTCCTTACTACAGAAAAACACACGCGGTTTGCCAATATCTGTGTGACATTTCTTATCAACTGTAGCCAAACATAGCGGCTTGACTCTGAACTGTCTCAAACACGTGGCCTTCATTGTTAATACTTTTACCCTTTACGGGTTGACTTCCGATATATTCCTTTCTTAATTTATGGTTTTACCAAAGCGGAGACCTTAATCTTTAAAATGAAACCTTATTTACAGATGTCGGTTAGTTATGAAGGGAGATAAATGGCTCGTCGCTAAAAACACATTTTATGAAATGTTACTTTTGCTCTTCCGAAAACTTCCTTTCTTAATTTATTATGTTACCAAAGCGGACCTTAATCCATAGCCAATCTTTCTTATCTGCCGCTTGTCTACTTTTGTATCTCTATTAGCAGTAAAAAAATTTAACCGCCCACTGGTTCTACAATAATGGTGACTTATAAAATTTATAAAGCAGAATTACAGCAAGATAAAGCATAATCACTCAGTAAATACTTGATGTCGGACTGTCGCCACGTTTGACGGAATAAATCACTATAAAACAACGTACTGAAGTTGAATCTATCTTTTTAGTTATACTTTTCACACACAGAAGCATGAAGTCTGATGCAAATACATTTATTTAATTAAATTATTATTGAGATCTCTGCGACTGAAGTTGCAAAACTAGCTCCCTTTTTTTACTGAAATTTTTAAAAAATTTTAAATAATTAAATTTAAAAAAATGAAATATTTCAGTATCGGACAAAACCTCTACAGCCCACTAAGAAATCTTGATCGCCCACTAGTGGGAGTTGTGGACCAGATTGACTACCTATGCCTTATCTTTAAAATGATATCTAATTTATCGATTTCGGTTAGGTATGAACGAAGTGACTCATCACAAAAATGCTTTTAAAAATAATATATTAAATTTCTTACGGCTTTATGTCTCGTTAACTTTGAGGTCTTTAGAAGTGATAGAAGATTGGGGACAAGAAACGGGAAGGGATTCGACCAAGCCGTTATGAATGAACCATCCCGCATTCGCCTGGGATGATTTGGGAAACCATGTAAAACCGTAGTCTGTCTGGCCGGAGGGGGATTTGAGCCGGCGTCCTCCGGAATGCGAGGCCAGAGCGTTGATAGGACAGGAGTGTCCAGTGATTACATTGTCTGCGCGTCTTATCTCCACGGCCGTGACACACATTGCAGTCGACCCACTTCCCAGGACACACTCGTCACAGCTGCTCTGATTACTGACATAACAACCCACAACAACGCCATTCTGTCTGGCTTAACTGTTTCCGCTGCGCATGCAGGATATGCCATCCAACACTCACTCGCTGTCTCTGGCTAAGTTCTTTACTTCCGCCTAGCTTTCTTGTCACAATCTTCAACGTTGCGGTTGCAGGTATTGCTCGGTGACCGCGACTTGCAGTTTCTTATCGATTCCAATCGAACAATGGCTTTGTAAGGTGTTCACACAGTCTCACTGAGTGCGACCTCGGCAGGCCAAGTTTAACATTTAGGTCAATCCTAGCACGGTGACACGCGTTAACACAGGCAGTTAGCAGGTTTCAACTGTTGCTCCAACTGAACAGTGGTACCCACACTCACAAAGCGAATTTTCTATTGATTGAACTCAGTTCAGTATAATGTACAATCTGTGTGTATGTGTGTGGGGAGGGGGGGGGGTGCAATTAGCTACAGAAATACCAAGTGTATTTGTATAACGTTTGTTGAATCATTTACACTTACAAGGGGAGCGGCAGACTTGGTGTACATTGATTTCAATTATTCTTGTACATATTATAGGGTAGTATCCCATTAGTTACAGGATCGAGGGATTTGAGAGATTTACAAATCACTGTCAATTGTACAGAGAGGGATAACATTTACTGGAGCTTCCTTATTCAATGTCTTACCAACAGAAATTAAATGTTATCTACAAAAACCCAACTACTTTAAGTCCAAACTGAAAGAGTTTCTCTTCAGAACCCATTTTACTCTGTGAAAGAATTTTCTTCTTGGAATTTGGTAACTAAGAACGACTGATAAAATAGTATATATGGTGTATGGAAGGGGAAGGTGACCAAGTTGTCCACAATTACTTAAATGATATATGGTTTTTCTTCCTGTTGAAATTTTTGACAAATTAAGTAATTACACTGTTTACAAAATTTCACTCATATAAAATAACTAACATGGGATAGCATGCACTCAAAAACTGCTGTGAAAGATTATCATACTAACAGGTTTTTAAGTAATTTACTGCTTATGAGTTGTTGGTAATAAAATGGACATTGTTAATAGGTGTGTGTACTGTTCCACATAAATGTAGTCGCAAATTACAGTGAAACTTATCATGGTAACTGGTTGGTAAGAAAATATCTGGTTATTAGATGCTGGTAACAAGTGTATACACTGTTCCACATAATAAGTATTACTGAACTCGGGATTGTATTTGTAGATTACAGGAGATACTGATCATACTAATGGGTTGTAGCTAACTTGTTGTCAATATATAATAATATTATTGACAGTACTAATAAGTGTATGTACTGTTCCACATCCCCGAGATTATTCTCACATGGGATCAAAGTGAACATATCTATCTATCTATCTATTTATACGACCAAGTGTATTGGGTGAGCGGTAACGCTCTGGCCCCGCATTTCGGATCCCAGTCTAGCCACAAGAAGAATATTACATCAATTTTGAAAAAAAATTATATAAGCTTTCCAAATAATAGACATGATGGCTTCAGATTTGGGTTTTCCGCGCTTTCCCCAAATCACTCCAGGCGAATGTGGGATGGTTCTCGCAGCAGGCCATGACCGAATTCCTTCCCGTTCCTTGTCCCCAATGTTTTCCCGGCTGTAATGACTTCATCGTCGACGAGCCGTTGAGCCATAAGCATAAGATTTTATGCGATAATTTTTTTTTACTTGTGGCTTTGCGCCTCGTCCACGGCTAAGGTCATTAGAGGCAGGATGGGACTGGGGACAAGGAACGTGAAGGAATTCGGCCATGGCCTTTTTGAAGGAAGCATCTCGGCATTTGCCTGGAGTGATATGGGGAAACCATGGAAATCCCAAATATGGATGCTCGGACGGGGAATCGAACCCGCGTCCTCCCGAATGCGAGGCCAGAACGTTAACCGTTCACCCAGCACGCTCGGTCGCGATGAACCTTAGTTTGAATATCGCTGTTTTCATACCAGTCTTGTTTCCGATAGTTTCGTATTTAATTTGGCACGCAAAATGTAGGAGACACAAAATGAGATTGGAGATCAGAGCAGCTAAAAACAATGCCTTCGTACTTTGTAGTTTATACAACTAATGAAGGGGATGAATAGATTCTCTCTCTCTCTCTGCTTCGACGTCGAGATCATTAGAGGCACCAGAGGATTGGGGGCACGGAACGAGAAGAAATTCTGCCATGGCCTCTTGTCGGAACCAACCAAGTATTAACCTAGACTGATTTGGGGAAACCCTTGGAAACTGATATCTGGATAGCGGGGCGGGATTTCAACCCGCTCACCCACAAGAATCAGTGTATACGAAAATACTTACAATTCAATAAATTGTTTTTGTAAAACAAGGAACTTAATATATCTCACACAGAACAAAAATTACTTTTGCTATTTATTTTAACACATCATGAAAAACAGTGAAAAAAGATTTGATAATTTGAAGGATAAAAGAATATTACATGAATATTGAAAAAAATATACAAGCGTTACAAATAATAGACACGATGGCTTGATATCACACATACACACACACACACACACAGCAGCGTGATAGTGTGGGACAGTGGTACTCAACTTTTTATAAAAGCTGCTGTTATATCAATATAGGCTGCAATAATCTACAGTACAATAAAACTCCGCATTTAAAAGTAAGCATTTATTTTAACATCAATTGAACTGTAGTCATTGTTACGAATTTTTGACAATTTCAGATAAATCCGGCTGATAATTGTTAGGCTTCGGGCCACATGGATAGGGCTGGCGGGGCAGCGGGCGCTGGTCTGGGACCTTGCCTGCCTGGCTGCACACCGTTCCGCTCTCCGAGCTACTGCCTACTTGTTATGGAGGCTGCTATGAAAACCTTGGGGCGTCATATCTCGCAAACCGAGGCTTCTCGCATAAAATCTCTTGAACCTGTAACTAAGGGATACTGTCCAGCCAGTTCAATCACTAAATGATGTGGCCTCTTAAAGCTACGAGCGCAAGTAGAGCTTGAGCAGTCTTCTATAGGTCGTATGATCTCGGGCAGTTAACTTCATGACCCCGCGTATGACCAAAAGTATATATATATATATATATATATATAAAAATGATAGATCCAGCCTCGACAGAGGCGGAATGCGCAGCAAATCGGAACACAGACGCCGAGGCCGAATATTTTACCAGGCATGGAAGTCTAAACTCAGGAACACATGCTGAAAGCAGTAAGGGGGCATTCATTAATTACGTGAGGTATTTTTCCGTAATTCCGTACCCCCCTCCACCCCGTCTGGTGGGACTTCGTGAGATTTCGTCGGGTCCCCCCCCCCCTACAAATTGATCTCGCAACTTTTTGAGACTTTTTTTATAGGT
Organism: Vandiemenella viatica; assembly: GCA_031002005.1. Classification (NCBI taxonomy): domain Eukaryota; kingdom Metazoa; phylum Arthropoda; class Insecta; order Orthoptera; family Morabidae; genus Vandiemenella; species Vandiemenella viatica. The sequence goes on along the minus strand of CM061918.1, from coordinate 40,129,468 downwards.
CTCATGCTCCGAAGGCAGTTACACCTCTCCTAAAGTCGGTTTTTGGACCAAACTACCCCCCCCCCCTAAAATCAACTTTCGCGTCATTTGAAGACTTTTTTTTTTTTTGCTCTACAGTTTGTAATGTCCCTTTGCGACGGGAAATTTGTACGTGTGTATTGACCACTTTCGGGGCGGGCCGAAACTTTCCACATTTCTTTGTCATCCCCCAGCAAGGGTTAGGTGACTCCTACCTGCGCTGAAAGGGCGAACGATTTATGGCAGGTCGCAAAACTAAAAGCTTCATGCATTCAGATAAATTAAAGGTCAGTAGTGGACCTGCGCCGAAAGACGGTTTCCTGGTACAGTAGAAAGTTGAAAACTAGAGAAACGATACTTCCAAGAAGTAGTCTGGTTGCGGCACGCTTCTGTTGGGAACCAGCGAATCAAACAGTGTGGTACGAACTTTTATAAACCATAAGTTTTATGTTGCAGGAGGAGTGCCAATGGAGATCGAGGACGCCCCGTCAAACACTCCCATTCGCTTGAATTTCGCGGGCCAGCTATAACACCGGAGCCTGGAAGCCTTCGACGGGGCCAACAAGCGAGGAGGAAGACATTCTGTTTCTGGATGGCGTACAACCCGCAGCGGCGTACCTCGGGAGACTCTGTTTACTGGTCGGAAAGGGAGTTTACCTCGACTGGGGACGCAGCTCGCCAGGCAGAATTCTCGAGGGACCAGCCGCCTCTACCTGAGGCAGCCATCACCGGCCTCGCGCACAGCTGATCAACAGGGTCCGTGAGACTCATCCGCACCTCATCTGCTACGGTAAAGAACTCCGGTGATGTATAGACACTCTTGCGTCATTCAACCCTAGGCAACGCCCTGAGATTTGAATCATGCTCTGAATTGTTCAAAAAAACGTTTAACTTTGTAAACTCCTTAAATATTCAGTTCTGTTCAATAAACCAGCCAATTTTATATTCAAAGTAAATAATATAACACTGCTTTCAATAACTTCCTTTCCAATGTATCAGTATATCATTCCTCGCTGTTAAGAGACGTTAAGCAGTTAAAAAGTATATCATTTGAATAGATGAATATATGTATTTTTAATGGTAATTTCAAAAGTACAATTGCTTTGATTAAAAGTGTTTCAGAATTGGAATTGCGCTTCTCTCGGATATAGAACACTTCCATTCTTGGCGCCTACCCGGGATTAATTTTGCAAATTAACTTATTAATTAATTCATCTCATTATTTTTTAAATTTTAATAACGTCTTAAAAACCAGACGCTACAAGTTCTACAAGAATTTCGAAACCTCATGTGAGATTTCCTTTAACCCCCCTCCCCCCTTGGTAAGGTTTCGTAAGAATTCACAGGACCCCCCCCCCATTTCACCTCAAGTCATTAATGGAGACCCACTAAAACGCAGTGATCAATGACACTATTACAGGGGCGTAGCTATTATGGGGCTAGGCGGTGCAGTGCACCGGGACCCCCAAGTATACCTCTGGGGTCCTCCGAGCGCAGTTCAGTTCAGAGGGCCCTCGAGCCTTCACGTCAAACTGGCGACCTTTTTTTTTTTTCTTTAGCTCTACCGTCTTCTATAGCGGGCCACTGAGACACAGGAAGCCCCTCACTAATGGCCCTCACTGCACAGGGGGTCCCCTAAGCACAACTCAAGGGACCCAATCATCAGCTCAGGGGGCCCCAACCAGCAACACAAGGCAAAAAAAAAGGTCGCCCGTCCGACCTGAGGGCCCAAAATAAATTTCTGCACTGGGGCCCTTGTTGACCTAGCTACGCCACTGCACTAGGGACGTATTATAAGTTTTAGTTCTAGTTTTTAAAGGCGCTCCCCGCCCCCCCCCCCTACCTATTCTCACCTCCAGCTTTTACTTCATTCTTTTCACGTGATGTTCTTGAAAGTTACTTCCCTTAGGTCAATCGGCGGCCAACAGGTTGCCAATTATCGGGTTTAAAAATTGAATGCCCGATACTAAACAACAATGAGCTAGCATGCGCGCAATCTGTCGGTCGAACCCAATAGCTCAAACATTAGTGTTTCACCAAGTGGAACAACTTCGCTTGGAAAGGTTCACTACATCACGCTGGTAGTTCCTCCTCAGAGGCAGTACAACTACATCACCGCAACTACTCCGTCAAACACAAACGAAAGAACTTCCGTGTATCGACTACATGGTTGTATGGATACTTTTCGGTGTAGTTTCGTAGTTTGGTGTGATGCAGAAAGAAACTGGCAGATACATGCCTTCAGAAAAGTCTGAATTACGACAACCAGCGCTGCCAACATTACAATTGGCTCCCCCAGTTCGTATATCTGTCACCTTCGTCGAATATTAGTTAAATGCAGCCTTCCGCAGTGGCGTAACAATAGGGTGGCAGAATGGGCAAAATGGGCCCCCGACCGTGCCCATGGCCGCTTCGGTTTGCCTCCCTCCTCCATAGATCCGGCACTGACAGAGGGCCCCATCCGATGGATTTACCAAAGGTATCACCGGTATAGTTATGCCACTGGCCTTCCGTTTATTTTTCAGTTTAAAACGCTTTCAACACTACTTTAGGCATAGTATTGATCAACACGTTGTCTAAAATTTTTTTTAAATTTATCTGAAATAGTTGTGCTGGGTCACCATCGGGTGAGACTAATAAGCCCAAGTCCCTGAACTTTGCTTAGGACCAGATGGTTTATTTTGAGATGCGAAATGCAGGACAGGATTTCGCTGTCGACATAGCTGCTACAACGACCTGAAGAGGTCGAAAATATAGGTTGTTTTTTATATATATTTTTTTAAGCCAGCGATGATCCAGGAAGAAAAAGAGAATAGATGATCGAAAGGGAACACTACGAGTTACAAGGAAAGTTAACTTAGTTGTGATGAAGCAGTTTTCCCTACAAACAAATTTATTCCCTTGTTATCTTCGAGTAATTATCCCCATCCGCCTACTGTTGGCCTTTATGAATTTTAAGGTCTTTCAGCATTTTGGTAAATTATTCACAATTTTTCTTTGTAATTTATTCCAGTATCTGACTCTCCTATCAAAAAAAAAAAAAAAAAAAAAAAAAAAAAAAATCCTTATCCATGTAACTAAATACCCGCTTTTGGTCTTGGACTACTCTTAATTCATACATCAATATCTTTCCAAGCCCAGTCATCAATATAGGTCTTCTACACTACCAGCACTCTTATTAATAAGCTTCTCTTAATTCAGTTCCGTTATCATATAAGTTACTGATTGGGTTTTGCAATAATTTTCGTAGACAAATCTAGCTGCTGTCATATGCTTCACAAGTATACAACGATTTTTTACAGAATGAATACACACCCAGCAGACTTGAGAAACCAGTAGCGCCAGTGTGGTTGAGTGGCAGCTGTCAATCGAAGTGTTTTCTGACTCCACTTCCGACAAGTGGAAGATTGACAGCGAGAAGGCCGACCACGCTAAACGGCGGCAGATCGCAGAAACGCTCCTCCGCAGAAATCACTCACTGTCAACGTGAACTTAATTACCTCAGAGAAGGAACGCGAGCGTCACATTCGGGGCTGACAACTGAAATGGAAGGGCTGGACAGTGTTCGTATCGTGAAGTATTCTTGCACTGACTTAACAAACCGCCGTAACAGCAAGGACAGCTAATATTTTTACAGCAAGCTGAACGGGCCTTGGGAGATTGGCTCTTTCACTACGGCAATGTTCCTCGCTCACAGCGCAGAGTTCAGAGTTCACAGCACCTAAAAGCAAAATATCAACGGTCCCCCCCCCCTATTCATCCTGCTCCTCCCTCCCCGAAAGGGAAGTGTTTTCAAAAAATGTAAGAGGAGAAACAAAATTACCTGCAGGCAATAAACAAGAATAACTACACATAAGTTTAAAAACTGTTTCAACGAAAGGATAGAATAAACAACGTCGGGACGAGTGGACTACGCCTTATGGACACTATTTGGAAGGCTATAAAGTACTATTAAAATTTCTTTGAGCGTTATGTCACAGAGTCATCTGGTAAGAAGTTCCTACGTTACGTCACCAACCTGGTGTCGACTGGGTGGTACTCTGAAACAACTCCAGAGAGGGGCCAGAACGTTATGATGTAGCAAGAAACCAGACAAGGAATTTTAACGGTTGCAAAAGCACCAATGATTTTAATATTAAATACTGGTAATGGTGGAACGATGATCGATTAAGGCACTTGTATTACAAAAACAATCAATGACGCAAATGCCACGTCATGAGTAAACAACTGAAAAATGACTGAACGAAATGAACAAAATATTGGGAGAAGAATTTTGGCTATATATATACACACACCAAAGAAAGGAAAAAAATCGATGAAATGTAGAAGAAATAAACCCAATAACAGTTGAATAAATGTAATAATAGGATCACAAGAAGTAAGAATTCCGACATTTGAGGAACAAAATTACAACGTTCCTATAGTTTCCAGGCTCCTTCTCTTTTCAGGAACTATGTTTAATCCATTTCCGCCTCGCTGGGCCCATTTGTAAATGGAAAGCTGTGGGATATAGAATGTCAGAACATTGTAGAGACCCATAGGTGATTTATGACTGAACCATATGAGATGAGTCACGAAAAGTAATCACTTATTTATCATGATACGCCACTTATGCCGAGAAATAACTATACAAAACTGTATGTAAGGTATATAGCACTTTATGGAAGTGAAACCTTGACTGAAAAATTAAGAAACTGGAATTGTGATGCTACAAACGTATTCTGAAAATGGAAAGATGTACGGGGAAAAAAAATCTGCAAAGCATGGATGATGAAAGAAAACACGGATAGATAAGGCTTACATTTTAAGATTTGTAGGATTAGTGTTTAACAATTTAACCAAGAAAGTGATAATTTAAAGTAAAATATTAATAACAATTTGTTAACGAAGAGACAGTTGGAAGAAGAACTGTAGAGGAATGGATATATTGAGTAAAAGAAGTAAGCTCGCGACAGGAAGTGTTTAGTGCTACAGACTGGTGGAAAGACTGATAAAATTATTTTAGATTAAAAAAATAAAACAAAGGTATAAATCAACGAAAAATAGAAGACATTAGATTATTAAATTAACAACAGTACAGCATCCGCTCCTTAAAAACAAAAGACACAATTCAAATAGAGTTTGTCTTTGTGAAAAGATATAATTTAAAATTTTCTTTGACCTGACCCGGAATAGCGCAAACAAGCCCGAGGGAAAGAGAATCTACGACTTCCGACGCCGCTGTGCTTTGTCTGTAACCGTCTCTTCCCCCTCCCCGCTCGTAAACAACTGCAGCGCGACACCAAGGTCTGCTTTAACATCTCTGGGAATAGCTTTCTACACGTTACACTTCTCCCTGCAAAACAAGCCGTTGTGAAGTTCGCACAGCGAGCCAAGTGTGTTGAGATAATTATACTTTTGATTTGTTTATAGTGCACAGGTTCAGACCAGGCACGTTGGTTGAAAAATGGCCGTATTTTTGTCTCGCAACTAAAATATTAAACTTGAGAACGGTTTGGATGAAGACCCTCGCATTGCAGACAGCTAATAATTTAAGTGATCCGCCGGTGTGCCTGCGCGTTAAAACGGTGCCACATTCAATCAATGATGTGCAACAGACCCCGGTTCGAATCCCTTGCCTTCCCAATTAAGGTTTTTATGTGATTTCCCGCTGGGACGGTTCCCAATCTCTGCTTCATAAACTACACATCACACAAAAAAAATAATAATCTTATCATACAGACTATACTTCTGTCAGACGGGTAACAACTCTTTACCTCCCACAGAATTGGTTTATCGAACCATAGTCAAAAGATGCTGAAAAATAGAAACTCAATCTCCAAGGCGGGTCCAATTAGCTGCGTGGATCTCTTGACATCAAAAGCTCTACAATTAAAAAAATCTCCAGATCGCCAAGGACTGCCGTACACAGAGGTATCAAGTTCAAATTTGGTTACAGCACTATACGGCTGTGGGATATGAAGTTTTTATGTTCGAAAAAACCGGTAGCTGTTAAAAATGATATTGTAAGTCTCTGCGTTGCTCAAATGGTAATGGTACAGGTTCGTGAAAAAGAATTATCGCGTCACCTTGTGATGAGACAGTAATTTGGTACTAAAAGAGTAGAGTGGAAAGGCTAATGCATAAGAATTAATTGGTCATCATTCATCAAACTGCCAGAGCGTAACTGTAACAATAAGACTTAGTCTAGCGACAATGAGAAGGTTCCGTAGAAGGAGGCCCGGCAGTGAGCATAGAGAGTCAGTGGAGACCGATTGGCGCATGATGTAGCAAGCATGCGAATTTGTGTATGTAGCGTAATGCACGTGGGACGGCCATTTAAGCTCATAGTTGATCAGTATTGATGGTTTTAAGCAGTTTGGAGAACTATACATGAAGTTGAACTGTTTAAGTGAAGCGCTGACTTAGATCGGGAAAACATATTGCTCAAGCCTGGGTCTACGTTACCGTAGTCGGATCTGTATCTTTGGCGACCAGTCTGTATTAGCCTTATCCACGGTCAAATTAAGTGATATGTGAAGCGGTCATATCAGTTGAAGTTGGTGGTTGATTATGTACAATCAGCAGAAATAAACTTATGCATTCCAGTTTAACAAGAGACTACAACTTTCATTAAACAAAACCCAGCCACGCTTTTCCCGACAACCTCGTTTTCGCCTCAGAATATATCGACAAACATTTGCTAGGCCCAATGTGAACGAATATTTTCCCCAGTCAACAGCAACAAAGACTGCGTAAGGAATGCATTTATATTTAATGTAAAAACCGAGACAATTGCCAGATTCAGATGTTGAGTCTAGAACTGAACTGCAGTTTGACACAAAACTCAAAGAGATACACGAGAGAATATGTGATGCATTTATGGCTGTTGTGGACCCCGGACTCTGTAGTTTTAGCAGAAAAAGACATAAAAATTTCTGATGGATTTTCTCACAACATATAATGTAAGTATTCAACTCTGGTGCTGCTAAAAATTAAATCTTATATATATATATATATAAAATAGACGTGTGTTTTCCTATATTTCACTTTTCAGCCACCACTACATACCACAGATCACTGGTCTTTGTGTGTGGAAGTAGTATGGAGTTTCCTGTCGTGCACAACGTTGGCCGAATGTCGATAGCTGTGGGGATGTGGGAGAGATGATGGTTAAAAGTGGTTGATGCAGGGCATTTTCGTATTTCGACCAAACACATGTGTCTCAGTATAGGTCACTCTGCTGCCACAACTACATAGCACAGACCATTGGTGTTTGTGTGTGATGGTGGTATCGTGTCTCCTATCATTTACTATGGTGTTTAGTTGTCGGTGGCTATGGGGGTGTGGGAGATATGGTGGTTGAAAGTGGTCGACCTGTGGCACTTTCATATTTCTACCAAAAAACGCATGAGTCATGGTGTATCACTTTTCAGCAAAAACTATCTAGCACAGATCACTGGTGTTTGTGTTTGGTAGTAGCACAGAGTCACCCGTCGATCACAACGTTGTCCGAATTTCGGGGAGTGTGGGAGGTAAGGTGGTTGAAATTGTTCGATCAAGGATATTTCCGTATTTCGACCAAAGACTTGTGTGTCCTTATATTTTACTTTGCTGCCTGAACTACATAGCGCAGATGACTGGCGTTTGTGTGTGATAATAGCATCGAGTCTCCCATCGTGCACTATGGTGGTAAGATGTCGGTAGCTGTCAATCCAAATTCTTTACAAACACGAACGAAGTCGTGGGTACCAGCTAGTAGAGAAAAAGATTGGAAGTCGAATGAGACCTGACAATTAAGTTATCACCTTTTCCTCCAAACGTGAAGTATTTAATTAGCAAGAAAGAGCTTCACATTTCTCTTTAACAATTTGATAATATTTAAATGTAATATTTGCAATTATTTTTGTAGTAATTTCATATAAGATTTTATTATTGGTTATTAAAGTACGTGAAAATTATATTTACACCCAAATACTGTCTTATTTTATTTCCACATTTCAAAATGGACAATTGTGACGAAAGTCACCATAAAGTCATAACAAAAGTAACAGGCTCACAGGAAAGAAGAATTGGAAAAAAGTTTTTTTTTTTTTTAGAAATGTAGAGTGGAAGAAATTCGTGACCTTTGTCGTCGACGGACATCAACAAACACACATTTTGGTAGATCTAACTAGAAGAGGTTATTAGTGTGGAAATCGCTATCGCAGAACGAACAAGTCTGGTAAATAGTACGTCACCTCTGGTTTCTTGGCCTAAAGCAGTTCTGCCTGCGCTTAAGAGAAATCAGGGGTTAAAAAGTGTAAATGATCTATACCTGTACGAGAGACAACGTTAGTTTAGCCGGTGTAATCTGATGCGATGGGTCCAAACTTCGATCCCACCACCCGCGATTTTTTTTATTATTATTATTATTTGTATTTTTTAAAATTGTTATTCGATCTTGCAGCATTAAAAATTTGTTTTGAAACAAATTATACAATATTTTTATTTTCCTTTGACAAATACGCAAATATTAGGATGATATAAATCATAAAAACATATGAATCAAAGAAAATTATAGCTTAAAAAAACTAAACACACGCTTTTGTACTAATGTGAACTAAAAGGTTAAAAATAATAATTAAATATAAAGATTTTGTTTAACTGCGACAGAACGCTCCACAATTCAGCATGTAGCGCTCGAAACATAATTTCCCTGTTTGCGCCCGGTAGGGAAACATTCTTACCATCCGGTAGTTGTCCAACAGTGTAGCGGAGGCGGTGGGGCACGATTCCTAAGGGAGGGTGCATAAACCACGTAGCTCCATTTTGGCCTCCTGTGAACCCCCCCTCCGCCCCCCACGTAGCCCTACGTGGCTTTTGCCTCTACCCCCCCCCCCCCCTCCCGTAGCACGTAGCTTTTTTTCCTTTTGATTCCAGAAGACATTTTGTATTGTTTTCTCTCGTCAGACTATCGTAAATTAAATACGGAGCTAATTAACTGAGGGAAATAAATATTCACATGCTGTTGTGTGTTCTGTTCCTCATTTTAGGAAAGCTACGTGGCCTGGCTCGGAACGTCCCCTCCCCCCACGTAGCCCAGAGTAGCCTTCCAGCCAACCCCTCCCCCCACCCCTGGACCGAGCCACGTAGTTTGTGCACGCTCCCTAATCACCATATTATGTACCAAAGTTCTGCGTTAAGTCCGAAACCCCTCCGCAGTGCATATAGAGTAAAGCTAAGACCTCACAGTCCGCCTGACAAATGTTCATCCTATCACTCGATTCCTCAATAACATCAATAAGACGCTTAAAACATACTCGCCACAGTCATATTCACGTACAATGGCATTTGAACACAAGAAGGAAAGGAACTGGTCAACCTAACTCTGCCTGACATAATAAGATTATTATAGAACTAGAACACCGTTTTATTTTATATTAAAGGGCAGGAGGCCGACAGTTAATAACTGTTTTAGTAACATATAAGAAAAGGCGAGTTTATTTACAGCAAGTTGGCAGTGAATGGAATGATGCTTGCCAGGAAATTCCCGTCTCGGCTGAGCTGAGCTTACGGCCGTTCAAGTAATGAACCAACAGTATCGTAACTGACGCTTCCCCGAAGAGTCGGCGTCATACAGACTTCTGCGGCCTACTGACGTCACCTCTTGCAGTTAATTTAAGAGTGGTGATATTAGAACTAGGACGGTGAGCTACTGGGAATTTCACAAGTCCTTCACGAACCATCCAACCGACTGGAATGACTTTGCCGAACGATAAGAAAATCAATCTTCAGACTGCGAACCCAATCCGGTTTCTAGCAAATGCCACAACTAGGGTTGCCAATCATACTTTATTATAAAGTACCATACTTTATTTTCATACTTTAGCATGCGGTAAACCATACAATTCATGGGATGGAACGCTCCTGTACGTAATTAATCACCGAAGAACGTAACGTTTACGACAAAACAAAACGGAACATACTACTTTCGAATTGATTATTCTAAGGGAGGGAAAAAGTAAGTGATCCTACTGACCTTGATAACTTATCAAGTATAAAAAAATTCTTTCTTATCTACTACTATTACCACCATTTCAGTTTTCACAGAAAGAGACTGCATAATGCATGGAAGAGAAAAAAAAACAGAGGATCTTAAATTTAATTTAAAAAGAGTTGTTCATTTATTTATAAATCTATATTTGGAATGTAGGACCAGTTAATACACTTTGAAAAGGAACCAAATATTGGTCGAGTTCCGTAACGATTAAAAATATGCATATAAACAAACAAATACTTAAAATTAAAAATAATTTTATTTTCCTCTTCCAAATATATATATTATTTTTTTTTTTAAAAAGTTGGAAGCCTACACCTAATTCAACGTCACTGTTGACCCATGGGACTTCGTTTTTCTTGCTCTCCCATTTCAGGGAAGAATGTCTTAAAAAGGACAAGTTTGTTTAAGAATATTAACGATGTTGCGCAGAGCACGGAAAATGTTTACAATTCGCTTAGTTACATTCACTATGTTCCCGATATTATCAGATAAGAAGATGAGCTCACTATGTCCTAATAATAATATCGTGTGGTCGTAATGACCTGGTGTCAGGGTTTCTTTTGGCTGCATTTTTGCGCATTCCGCCCCTGTCGTAGCCACCTGCCAGGTACAGGGCACCTACAGTTTAATGCGGAATGCGAACCACAGAAGCGTTCTGGTGTACTTCACATTGCACAGCAAGCTGTGCCAGAGGTGAAGGCCGGGTTAAGTGCCAATGAAAATCGCCGCCGAGACAGGGATTCGAACCGGGGACATTTCGATCTCCAGTCAGACGCCTTAACCACTGAGCCACCAGACCGCTCACTATGTCCTAATGAAAAATACAAGGTGCCGACAAAAAGATACTTTTACTTTTAGAGATTACAAATCAGAACATTTTCGCTAGACTTCAATCTATGGTGCAGACAATATTTCATAAATGGCGGAGAACAATGTTTCGTTTCGACAGCGTACTGTCGTTGAATTCTAGCTACTATGGGGCTAGGCGGTGCAGTGCACCGGGGCCCCTACGCTCAGGGGGCCCCCAAGCATACCTCGGGGGGTCCCAAAGCGCAGCTCAGCTCAGAGGCCCACGAGCCTTCTCAGCAAACTGGCGACCTCCTGAGACACAGGTAGCCCCTCACCAAGGGCACTCACTGCTCAGGGGGCCCCTAAGCACAACTGAAGGGTCCCTAGCCTCAGCTCAGCGGGCCCCTACCAGCAACAAAAAAAGGTCGCCCATCTGGCCCGAGGGCCCAAAATAAATTTTTTGCACTGGGGCCCTTGTTGACCTAACTACGCCACTGTTGTCAAAGTGTACATATCAGCTGTTTAATGTCACCTCAGTTTTATGGAGATGTCAGCATGGGCGCCCGCAGTGTTAGGAGATGGGTGAATCATTTCAAAGATGGGAACACGAGTGTCCAAGACGAGCCTCGTAGTGGGCGCACCCAAACTACATGCATGAAATACAACAACGAAAGAGTTGGTACGATCATTAGAGAAGACAGACGTATCGCTGTGAGTGACATTTCTGTAAAACTTGCAGTAGGACATAGTGCAGTGCAACAAATAATTCAAAGCTAAGATTATCGAAAGGTTTGGAAAGAAGACCACCCTTAAACAGGTTAATGCGCATCAGCATACTGCTCAAGCCTCCATATGGAGAAGAACAGGGCGCATGTGTGTGGGAAACTCTGCTACGTTCTCCCTACAGTCACGACTTAGCACCCTTCGACTACCATCTTTTCGGTTCTGTTAAGGAAGAGATGCGAATCCAACGCTACGAGATGCAAGCAGTGCGACAGTGTCTGCTGTAACGGAATTCTGTCGTAAGGGCATTTTCAAACTAGCAGAATGATGCAAAAAATACGTGCAAAAAAATTTGAGACTATGTTGAAAAGTGAAAGAAAACTCTGTAGATTAAAATGATGTAGTTGGTTTCGCTTGAAAACAAAAATTAACATTGTTAGAAAATGTTGCTCACGACTTTCAGTATGGCCTTCGTAACTGCTGCTTCAAATTTCACATTCTTTGTATTCTGAAAATAGAATAAAAATTTTAAGTAATTTTCAGCCTCCAACATCTCTCCAGTGCAGACTAGGCGCAGTGCTATGCAAGAGATGCAGCACGAGAGATTATAAGGATCGCTGAAGTTAAATGAGACAGCAGGTGTCTGCTTGACAGAAGTGACAAATTTACTGCACGTCAAGCAGAAGAGTTCCACACTCTAATAATCAATCTCACACAATTTACGATCTGTCGGAAGATGCATTTTTTGTGAGCTGGTCTATCGGACGAGTTAGATAACGATTGTTGTGAAACACACCAGTGATAGTGCAGGCAGTATAACTTGTTGCATGTGCTAGCACCAACAAACATGACGCGAACATTTTGTAGTCAATACTGTGAACGTGTTGCACTATATTTGATGCAAGTGCATGGTGCATTCTTGCAAAAACTACTGTTACGAAACCAGTGTACTTTTAGATTGCTGTAACTCGTAAACCTACTGGACAAATTTAACAATTTAGATATAAATTTGTAGGTAAAGGATGCTGTTCTCTTCTAAAAAAGTTGTTAGGTTCTCCTCATTCAACGAGAGAGGTTTGCTGACTATACCAGAGTTCCGGTGAGTTTTAACAATCGAGATTGTGAGATGGACAATATACAGCAGTGGTTACCTACCGGGGTGTACCCCCCACAGGTGGGTGTTGTAGAGATCATAGGGGGCGTTTCTGGTCCAAGGGGAATTCAGGGGGGGCGCTGAGTACGAAACACCGCCACCTGCTTTCCAGTATTATAAGGTTAGACGAGCTACATCAAAGAATTTTTTAATGTCATTTCTATTATATGTAAACAGAGGATTTAGTGTAGTCAGCCATTTATTAGCTAAGAAAAAGAAACAGATTCAATAGACCACGGCGATTTAAGACGGCAGATAATAATGGGGGTGTGAGTTTTTTTTCTTAAATTTGGATCTCTGCCCTTTGGTGAGATTTCGTGAGATCTGGTAATGGAATCTGAAAATGTTGACATGAGATCTTTGTCAACCCGCTTCTCTTCAATGAAATTTGGCGAGATTTTGCCAGACCCTTCCCCCTGCCCTCCCCCCTCCCCCTATTTTGAGATCACGTAATTAACAACGTAACAAATATCGAAGAAGTAGTGTCATTACACCAAACTCAGCTCTCTAATAATTTTTTTATTTATTTGTTAATCAAATTGTAAACAATACACCAATATTGGTAATATTCTTTAATAAAGTAATTTTAGAAATCTATTCCCGTTTTTCTATATAGGCCCTACGATGTTATATAGTTTACCTAAGAGAAGCGACATCGAATCACTGGTTCGAAAAATGGGTTACTAACCAAAAACGTTTGGAGAACTATGCGTTACATTATTTATTACAAGGAAGTGTTTCTTTTCTAAAAAAAAGGAGGGTTTAGTAATTTTTTTCGAAAAGGGGAATGTGAGTAATTTTCGTATTTTGAGAAGGGGGCGGTAGGACAAGATAAGGTTGGGAACCTGTGATATACAGTATCCCCAGCCGACAACAGTAGTATCAGGAACAGCATGCGCTGATAGTCTGTGGTATTCTGCGCACCGCAGGCCCGTTGAGCATTAAGTGGCCCGCCGACGCATTTGAATTTGCCCGCCAACAGCAGCTGTCTAGAATATGCTAGCTCAAAAACCTCTGCAAAGGTCTCGATGTTTTATACTGTTTGATCATACTTAAACTGTGGTACCGGTACTTAAATCTTTATTTTATACATCTACTAGCTGACCCGGCAATGCTTTACTATTGCTGGACTTAAGTAGGCACATAGATTAAATGAAAAAATATTTACATATAAATTTTAAAATGCTGTTTCATTCATTTTCAGTTGGAAAGGGTGAGAGGGGATGCGTTTTGGAAAACATATGCAGGCAGTATTTTTCTGTTTGTTTCAAAGTGTAAGTGTGCAAATTCCCATTGAAATCTGATGAAATATGTGGTTTTGTCTAAATTATGGAGAGGAGAACGTAATGGGGGTGGGAAGGGGGAGAGGGGATGAATATTCGGAAACCATATGTTGGCAGTATTTTTCTGTTTGTTTTAAAGTATAAGTGTACAAATTCCTATCTAAATCGGATAAAAAATGTGGTTTGCCTAAATTATGGGGTGAAAACGTAATGGGGTTGGAAAGGGGGAGAGGGGATGAATATTCGGAAACCATACGTAGGAAGTATTTTTCTGTTTGTTTTGAAGTATAAGTGTATAAATTCTTATCTAAATCGGATAAAAAATGTGGTTTGCCTAAATTATGGGGTAAAAACGTAATGGGTGTGGAAAGGGGGAGAGGGGATGAATATTCGGAAACCATATGTTGGCAGTATTTTTCTGTTTGTTTTAAAGTATAAGTGTACAAATTCCTATCTAAATCGGATAAAAAATGTGGTATTGCCTAAATTATGGGGTGAAAAAATTATGGGGGTGGAAAGGGGGCGAGGGGATTAATATTCGGAAACCGTATGTAGGCAGTATTTTTATGTTTGTTTTAAAGTATAAGTGTACAAATTCCTATCTAAATCGGATAAAAAATGTGGTTTTGCCTAAATTATGGGGTGTTATGGGGAATAGCGGGTGACTTTTTGGAAATTATTTTTCACAGGAACCTTCGCAGACGTGCACTCGAAAACTCTCCAAAGTTTCATTGCAATCTAATAAATGGTATAGGAATGCATAGAAGACGAACAAACCCACAAACAAACATTGATTTTTATATATAAGATTGTAACTATTGGCAAGTGTTGGGTGGCCCTCAGGCTAACATAGATTCGAAATTGTGACCCATCTCCAGAATTTGTTGTGCAGCCTTGCTGTAATGCATTCTTCTAATACAATGATTGTGTAATTTGTGTTTCCTGATTGGCATTCAAACATAATGACTATTAGAAAATTTAAGCTTATATCTTTAGCTAAGAAAATGGTGTTTTTGCGTTCATTTTATAAAAATAAATGTTAAAACAAAATGATCCAGCGAAATCTGTTAATGCACCAATATCAGCTGCAGAATGGGATAGGCAGATTAAGGATGATGCATTATATTGAGTGGCGGAGTGGAGGGGATAAATAATGACATAATAAGGTGTGGCTTATAACACTGCGAACGAATGCTGACATATACGGATAACAAATCAAAATAATAGCAGTCATAAAATGCCAAGACAATCGGTAGCCCTCAAGCAAAGGTCACTGACCACGGGGAATGTTCTGTAATTAGAGTTATAATAGCCCATAAAAGTCTATACAATCGGTAATAAAAACGCCGAGCGACAATAGTACGCGCTATTAAGATAATTATGATCGTTAAAAACTGAGCTTCAAACGCCATTTCCTCTGACTGACAAATTATTCGCAGGAAAAGTGTTGGGTCGTGCCCAAACCAAGCTTTCCCCGACATCCGACCTGTCTGTTGCCGTCAGACGTGGTCGGTGGTGTTTTGAATCACCCTGTATACACAACACTAACAAGAGAGTACTGTGCATATAGCCTTAATATTTTGAAACTGCAGTCTTAGTGTAACAGCCCTCAAACCTAAACTTTAAATGGAATTGTGTTTTATGAAGCCTTTGCAGAAAGTTAGAAAGTGATTGAATATGATCTCGTATATTTGTCTGGCAATTTACTGTAAATCGGTGCAAATAATGTTGTTCTATGAAAAGAAATTATGTAAATATCATTTAATATGTTTAAGAACAGAACTATGCCAGAGAATTGCTTAAATGTTTGTAATTCTAAGTATTAAGGCAACTTACGATGTATAAAGGATGATTTACTACAGTTAAAAATTATTTACGTGGATAATTTTGTGTTTAAGTATTAATTGCCATTTCTAAGCATTTTGTAATGACTATAAATGATTATGTATTAATTCTGATTGTTCTTAATATGTTTTCAATTGTTTAAGTATTGTTAATGTTCGAAAAATATATGTCGGAAGCCTTTGTAGTGTTCTATATAAAGCGACGAGCAGATTCTCAGAAACAGTATTTTGAACAAAGTTTACGTCAGCCAAAGACAGTGTTGAATGAACAGTTTTACAGTACATGGCAATATTGTCTTCGGAAGGAGTGTATGTAATCGCTGGATTGTATGTTTACACGTGTCCATTATCTATGGAGTTCGAGGTCTGACAAGCAATAAAAACAAGTTAAAATTTGGAAGTGGATCGTGGACTAGTTATTTCCGATAATAATAAAACCACGAACCATCTAACATTAGGTTGAATAAAATTATTGAACAGAAATTCTGATAGGAAACATGTATAATTTGATCTTAAAGTTATTGTACCTACAATCTTTGTGACGTCATAGCATCCAACCTGAACAACCTAAATACACTATGCTGAGTTAGAGCTCTGTGCAAACTAATCCATCCAGTAGCGATAAGGGTTCCGTTGCTTCTGTTGGTATTACTAGTAGCCAAACAGCCCCTGGCTTAGCGGCTTCCCTGATATGCAAACAGTCTGCTAGGCATTAAAGGCCCATTCACACTAGCGCCCAGCTCAGCTCAGGTCAAAAAGCGCTGTACCCGTAATCCAATCGGAGCATTCACACTACGCGGTCCGGTCCGCTCAGGTCAAGCAAGGCAGCTCTAACTGAAGATCAACAACGGTCAAGAACTGAGCTGAGCTGACCGCTAGTGCGAATGAACAACGGTCAGGTCAGGTCAGATCAAATGGACGACGAACGTCAAGAAACTATGCTTGTAAGCAATAAATAAATAAAAACACACAGCAATAAATGAAAAATAAATATTTTAACGTACGTTATTTCTGCTTATTATAACGTCAGCAAAGTTTAATATTAATTCAAATATTATTAAACAGTTTAGTACTGACAAGGTATAGATCCTGTTTCCGAACTAAAAAAAATATTGTGAATTTATTTCTTTAGTCAAAGGCTTCTGTACGAATGTTAGCACCCAAACAAAGACATTTTTGTAAAATAAGGTTTCTTTCGTTCATCCTGAAATTCACTTTCTACATGGCATGAAATTTTACCATTCCATAAATAATTGTGCACAATACATGTTGCTAAAATTATGTTATCAATTAATCCTGGAGCAGAACTAATTTTTCTAAAATAAATTCGAAATCTTTGAGCCCTAAAATATCAAAAGCATATCACACTACTCGTCTCGCACGGCATAGCCGGTAGTTAGCATTTTTTTTTTTTTTTTCGCTTGATCTGTTTGCGCTTGAAACTCTCGATACACCATAGAACCATCCTCATTTTGATCTTGATGTCTTTTTAGGCTCTTGATTCAAAATCATTGCGATTTAAATGATGTTGGGGCAGAAAACGGAATGGTTCACTATGAGCAACTGAAATGAAATGGTCTCGTCTACGACTTGATCTGAGCTGAGCTGACCACTAGTGTGAATGATATCCTGGATCGTGAGCTGACCTGACCGCTAGTGTGAATGCTATCCTGGATCGTGAGCTGAGCTGACCTGACCGCTAGTGTGAATACTATCCTGGATCGTGAGCTGAGCTGACCTGACCGCTAGTGTGAATGCTATCCTGGATCGTGAGCTGAGCTGACCTGACCTGATCGCTAGTGTGAATGCTATCCTGGATCGTGAGCTGAGCTGACCTGACCGCTAGTGTGAATGCTATCCTGGATCGTGAGCTGAGCTGACCTCACCGCTAGAGTGAATGCTATCCTGGATCGTGAGCTGACCTGACCTGACCACTAGTGTGAATGCTATCCTGGATCGTGAGCTGACCTGACCGCTAGTGTGAATGCTATCCTGGATTGTTAGCTGAGCTGAGCTGACCACTAGTGTGAATGCTATCCTGGATCGTGAGCTGACCTGACCGCTAGTGTGAATGCTATTCTGGATCGTGAGCTGACCTGACCGCTAGTGTGAATGCTATCCTGGATCGTGAGCTGAGCTGATGTGAGCTGACCTGCCTGCTAGAGTGAATGCTATCCTGGATCGTGAGCTGAGCTCCATTTTTCTGGTGTGCAAACGGAACTTCTGAATAACCTGATTCTTCTTCCAGCAAAATTGTTACTACAGCTAGTTCTTCCATTGAAAAATTTCTGAACATTTTAGAAGCAGTTACGTGCATGCAATTTTTAGTTTGTCTGACGACGTCAGAGTGTACTGTCGTGTATAAACTATGTCTGTGCCGTGTCTGTCACGTGACGTGCCGTGCCAAACTGAAGCAGGCGAACCGAGCCTGCCAACTGACAGGTATAACGACTTTTTCTTTCCTAGTATAATAAATCCATCTTATTTTTAATTTTGTGCTTGCCCAGTGGAATCAATTGAACAGCATTTTTGTTTGGTATGCAGTATTCTCTTTCAACTTGAATTATTTTCTGCGAGGGTCAATCGAGTTAAGTGATTCTGAGTTTTATCAGAAGTCAAGGTAGGTTGCAACAAACGGTAATATGGGCTCATTGACAAACAAAATTCCGGTAGTCTTAAATCGTGAAACGGCAGTGAAAACGATAGCGGAAGCATGTTGCGTGTAATGTTAATTCGTAAAGGGAACCGGAAAGTGATTATTTACACACACACTGCCAGTAGACTACCCGCATGCAATGTAGCGCTGCTTGCATAACTACCCGACCGTGGACGGTGTCAGGAATCAACAAATACTGTGGAAGGCAAACCGAATACCATCAAATACAAAAATCTGTGATTTTGAGAAAAACTGAATTATCTGGGGCATGTATTAGGCGGTAAAAAATACAAAATATCAAAATCTATCCTGAAAGGACGCAGAAGAATAGGCAGATAGTATCGGATTGACCTAATTCCATCTTGTGGTTGTAATTGGGAAATCAAACCACTGGAATTCCCAGCTCCAAGAAGACAGTCTAAAAGACACAGAAGACGATGAAGAATTATCCTAATCCCTGGCATAAAGAGTAGGTGTAGATATGAACGACCAACTACACCTTATTCGATATTTAGAACACAAAACTCGCGGTAATCAGAAGCTGTGTAGAGCATAGCTCTTCGTTACCCGAGCGTAGCGTGTAAGGTATAGGTTCCAAACCTTTTTCGAGCTACTGCTCCGTTTTCGAAAAACAATACCGCATCCTTTTAAAAAAAAAAAAAATCAGAAAAAAGAATAAACAATGGAACCGATAGTTCTCAAACTTTCTTGGTTCGTAACACACTTTTTGAAACAGTGATTTGATGGCGTTGCTCTTACGTGAAGTTCATATCATATATCTAGAAAAACAAGGACATATTTCTAAAATTATTTTATTGAAAGTAGCGAATATACATATTATAAAAATATTATTAATTAGTAGGTTAAGCTTGGTGTAGTTACACTAATTTTTCAATGTTTGGCGTCTTATTTGTAATAAACAATCTTAAATAGTCGCCTTCCAGTATTGAAAATCTGTTTCTTTCCTTAGCTCATAAATTGCTGACGTTGCTAAATACTCTTTTAAAAATTTTGTTCATTCAGTCCTTGAAGCCGGATATAATACTGGAAGTCAACCCTCAATGCCCCCTAAACTTTCTTGGACCAGAAACTCCCATCGGTGGGTGGTACCGCCCCCGTTCCGACTAAGGGGGGCGCCATTAATTACTTGATGTGAAATGGTCTGGGGTCCGGCGTAATCTCACGACACCTCACCAACGGGTATGGGGAGGGGGTCAACGGAAATCTCACGTGAGGTTTAGAAATTCTTGAAGGATGGTAGAGCTGAAAGAAAAGTCTACGAATGACACGAATGTTGACTTTAGGAGGGGTATATGGTCTAGAAAAAAAAATATCTAAAAAAAACATACGAAGTTGGTTATCAGGGGGAGGGGGGGGGGTGTCTCCGTTAAATTCTCAAATCTCACGTCATTTTAGAGGGAGGGTCCGGCCAGATCTCGCCAGCTCACCAAATCTCAACAGAAGGGGGGGAGGGGGGTCCGAAATTTCGGAAAAACACCTTACGTAATTAATGGACGCCCCCTAAGGTGACAGTAATAAATGCCCTATTCTTCTGCGGTCAGACAGTTTCAATTAGCGCACATGCTCTTACTGAGCAGAGAATACAGTGCTCATTGTTGTAGCTCTCACAACAACCACGTGATTCATGGGCGTCCTTAAAAACAACAGCACTAGCTGTCCAACTTTCACATCGGCGCATAGGGTTGCCAACTTTTCACATTTCCACGGCCGGACAAATCCCTTTCAGATGTCCTCGAACGGACAAAAGCTCAAGGGGGAGGGGGGGGGGGGGTTAAGGGGAGTATGTATGTTAGAAAAGTAAAATTTACAGAGCAATTAGTTTTTTTTATTTTTACAATTAATTGTTGTTATAACAATTCCGAACTAAAAAGTAATAAAAATTATTGTTTGGAATAACAATCGCAAATATTTAATAAAATTAATAATGCAATAAAATAACTGTTATTCTATTATCTATAAAAATGGTTAAAACTGCTATTATAGATGTAGATTTGTAGATTTTGTTTTCCTCACATATCTTTCTGTACTCGGATTACGGTTAATTGCTTTTATACCGTCAAATTTTACAGCAAAATTCATTTTACTCACTTGACAATTTGCGGCGGAATCGTTTTCTTTACGTAACTACGTTTTAAATTCGTAATTTGAGAGCCACTCCTCTCTGAAACAACAATATTTCCGTACTTTCTTCGGCATATCACTCATTTTGTATATTTAACGTGCCGGGTAGGTCACTGAGACATTAAACCAATTGCTTCACGACATTCAGATATGCGACCAACTTTTGAACACAGAGTGAAACAGTTGAATAACGTTCTGCGGGAGGGGAATAAGGAACGAGACGACGCTGTTTATTTCCATAATGTTTGAAATTTCTTAATAACCGGGCATTTTGCGTCCGATCGCAAGTAGTGAAGCGGACACGGTCAAATCGCGTTAGAACCGGACGGTTGGCAACCTTATGCGCGCACACCGTCACCTCTTCACTACACCTGGCAAACATAGGAAAGAACGAGAAACTCGACAATACTTTACAGTTTATCATTATTAATTTAATTGCGATGGAGCTAACACTCTGGTGGCAATTCCCCCAGTCATCCATTCACCCCTTTTTTCTTCTTCTCTTCGGTATCGGCCATCTAAGGACCACGAAAAGTAATCCTGTGCATTCATTTCGATGCTTCTTTTCTTGACTTCCAATAGTTCTTCATCCTCTCACTTTGCTATTTCCTCCTTCCTTCTGTCCATATCCTCTTCTCCTTCTTCTGGAAACCCTTGAAATTTTGGATCAATCTCCTAAAAGTTACCTCTATCTTTTATTAAATCTTCTGTTATTCCGATCTCACTCATATCTTTCTTTACTCCTTTTATCCACTGGTTGCCCTTCTTACTCTTGTAAACATGATTGAAAAGTCTTTTTATAAGTCTATTGTTATCCATTCTCATTATGTGACCAAAGAAACTGATTCTCCTCTTTCCGATCGTGTCTGACATCCTTTCAATTTCTTCTTCTTTGTATAGGTCTTTATTCCTCCGGTGTCTAAACTCACCATTCAGTTTTTAGTGGTCCCCAAATTTTTCTCAAGATTTTCCTTTCCCTTTTCTCTCTCTCTTCTATTTCTCCAGTTTTCATAGAGAACAAGCATTCTGACATACAGTCCTTCTGGTTTGATTACTGTGTTGTAGTGTTTGATTTTAGTTTTTCTTGATAGATTCTTCTTATTGTACGTATCTTTAGTCAATTGGTATGCTAGTTCTGGTTTTCTTGCTCTTTATATATTTGCTTCCTTATCAAACCCATTAATCTGAATTACTTCACCTAGATATTTAAATTTATTGACCTTGTCATCCCTTTTTTATATAGTTTTTTTTTATTTTCTTTTATAACTGGAATGTTAAATTTCTCCCCCATTCACAACTATGGTTTACAAATTTTAATTCTAAATTCCTTAAGCGTTTTTGGAAAATTACTTTGGACTTTTATATATACAAAGAATCAAATGACGGATTCTAGCATTGGTTCATTAAATTCATATAACAATATGGGAAAATATGGAATGAGAAAATATTAACCGACATCAGACATGTGAACATACAATCGTTGCGAAACCTCGTGAGAATATTCCACTGCAGTTGTCAAACCGGTCTCCAGTAAAACAACTACAGCATGAGCAGCAAGCAAACGGATGCGAATACATTCTTTTTTTTGGAATACGCTGCTTTAGCACAAAGATCGATAAGACGCTGGCGTTTGAACAGGTTCCACTCAGAATTCACCCAACCACCCTGTCTGTAGGCGTCATTAACACAGGTAACGTGGTTTATTTCCTTTCCATTCCTAAACAATGTAATCTGGTAGTTCAAGGAATAAAGCGTTTACTCTCAAAGTTAAGGGTCACATGAGGGGGTGCGGGGTAGGGGGGGGGGGAGGCGCAGATACTAAACAAACAAGGCCGAAAGACAAATTTACGGAAATCATACAGATTTTTTTTTTTTTTTTTTTAAATTGAAACTTGGATGCGTAAAACTAATTTTAAAAAAAAATATTTAAAAAAGTACTAATGATAATAATAATAATAATAAACATGTGTAACTAGCGATCTCAGTTCATCTTTATGGGTGATTGTGAATTTTCTATCCAATGATCGTTCTCTGTTCATTACGTACAACACAAAGCTGGAGTTAGACACTACTAAAGATACTCCTGCGTTAATACCTAAATCGAACCAATTTCCCTTATAAGGTGAGCCAGGCATACCCGAGGCAGTTACGACAACACGAACCTGAATTTTTGACACAGGCAAGCACATGTTGAGAAGCAAATAAATACAAAAAAAGAAGATGAAAACTTGGGTAGAAACGTGTTGCAAAGGTACCACACATGCAACTGAGAAGATACGTGCGAGATAGTCAATAGAAAAAGAAAAAACATACGTCGGAGATGGACCGTTAAAACATCAATCAACAAATCCATTCTACTAGAATAATAGAAGTATTGTTTCAACGCGAGATCAAACAACATCTCAAAGGAAAACAATGTTTGACTAATCAAGAAGAAACGATGGATCAGATATAGGCACCCAAAGAAGAAAGTGAGTGATAGATAAATTGGTTGCAGTCATTCAATAACCAAGCCACTCGACTCCCATGTACTAACCACGTACTCGGGCACTGCTATCAGTACGAGGTAACGCGCGAACGGGTCCGAGGCGAGGCGAACGCCATCCATCCAGTAGGTACTGCAGACAGTGGCTTCTTCGTACACACTGCCACGTTGGCACTCAGTTGTCGTTCATATTGTGCATTGAAATTACATAAAACTTTCGTTAAGGTGTTTTTATTTTTTTTTTTTCGTTTTGTTCTGACCATTTTTAATCATGAGTTGGAACAATAAAAAGGTATTCTCTTTTATTAAAGTCTATGAAATGCGTTCGATATTGTGAAAGATGAATCTTTAACAAAAAAAAAAACAAAAAAAAACAACACACACACAAGATGCTTGACGCAAAATAAGTCAGCAGAGACTGACGTTTTGAAAAAAATTAAATAAATAAAAAAAAAATAAATAAAAAAATAAATAGAAAAATAATGGAAGTCTTCGAGGCTCGCGTAGAAGGGGGGAAAAGCATGGGAGCATGTAAAGGTAAGTTGGTCCATAACATTCAGTATTTGAAACGATTTAATTTTATATAAATGAAAATAAAGAGAACATGTTAAAGCTTAGTTTTTAATTTTATTTCAATGAATTTCAGAGTAATATTTACAATAATTATTAAGTAATAATTTAAGTATCAAGTTTTATATGTTTCCAAAGTAATTTTAAGCAGATAAAGGAATTTATTTTCAGGTCGCAATGACATTCAGCTTTCGAAGTGATTCGCTTGGGAAAGTCTAAAAAAACTTAGATGATGCAGCTGATTTTTCAGAAACCTTAACTCAAAGTGCAAATTGATTTTTTTTATTATTATTATTTTATTTTTTTTTGTAACTGCTTTACGTCTCTTTTTAACATAGAGGTCTTTAGAGACGGGAAAGGATGGGGGGCAAGGATGGGGGGCAAGGTTGGGGGCAAGGAATGGGAAGGAATTCGGCCATGGCCTTTTGAAGGAAGCATCCCGGCATTTGCCTGGAGTGATTTGGGGAAGCCATGGAAAACCCAAATCTGGATGCCCGGACGGGGATTCGAACCGCCGCGCCGTCCTCCCGAATGCGAGGCGAGAACGCTAACCGTTACACCGCCCCGCTCGGGTGCAAATTGAAGCACTAGCGAATGTTAAATAGTAACTGCGCTCCGTATCCACGCTCTAACTTCACAACGCTGCCAACCCGTCAGAACAAACGAATGGATGGACGGATGCACGTCTCGTTCGATGCCTCGGCGAACTGCGTTCGTGCAAAAACAAAGGATACATACGAGGCATACGATCTGCCTCGCCTCGGTTCCGTTCGTGCGCGTGGACAGAGTGGCGTGAGGGGTCAGCTTGGATGCAGCCAGCCACACCCGCCGCGCTGCCGGGGTGACGCAAGCCGCCTCGCCTCGCAGTCTGTCTGTCCCAGTGGCCTTTCACTGCGGCCTTCACCGCTTCCGCCCACAACAGATGTGGAAACACACACCGCCGCCGCGGTCCAGAGGTCGAGGCCCGGGACGTCACGGGACTAGCAACTTAACCCGATATCACCATTTGCAGCTCCAGATCTCTTGATTCTGGACATTTCACCAGCTCAACTCTCCTTGATGCACCTCTCTATTCCTGGTTCGTTTGGCTACCCCTCGTCCTCTTCGCTTCAGTTCTCTAGACAAATACTGTTTTCGCTACTCCCATCACCTGCCCATACGAGGCACCATACCTGATGATACAAAACCTTATATACAGCAGCCAGTTAAGGAACAGAAATTTATCAATTTTTTCCCCTGTGTAAGAAGAAACGGCAACTGGGGAGGTTGTGCGCTAAATTGAACGAGATTATAGGAATAACATGGGATCGTGTTTGTTATGCCCACGGCTGCAGATGAGTCATTCCGACTATCTGTACTAACAAAAGACTAGCCGTGTCGTAACGCACGCGGCCTTGGCTACATAACTACTTGCGGCAGGAGATGTTACTGGAGGTTACGGGCATTATTTCATTTAAACGCAATACATACTTTTTTCATTCTGGCAATTCATTTCTTCGCTGTTACTTAACTAACGTATTAATTATTAGTTGTTTTTGTTTATTTATATTCAGTCAATGTAGATGTTTTCCTCTGCCCGGAGATATCGCTGTTACAGTAAAATAAGAAGCTTAATTTGGTAACAATTGTATTTAGTAAAGCTACTGCGACCAAATGAACTGCCACAACACTGCGTTCAACCAGTTATTTTTGATG
Organism: Vandiemenella viatica; assembly: GCA_031002005.1. Taxonomy (NCBI): domain Eukaryota; kingdom Metazoa; phylum Arthropoda; class Insecta; order Orthoptera; family Morabidae; genus Vandiemenella; species Vandiemenella viatica. Next base: position 40,104,089 of record CM061918.1, on the reverse strand, counting down.
GGCTCACAAGGTATTCATATTCCATAGGTCTATAGATCTTTCCGCTATATTCTATATCACTGTTACAATAAACTAGAAGAAATTAATTGCTGCTACAAAAACACTCTAGGGTGGTCTCGGTAGCGTAGGGGCTAGAGTAGAGATGGGTCGTTCGCGAGTGAATCAGTTCTTTAGAGCAATTCTTTTAAAAGAGCGAGTGAGCAGTCGCTCACTAAAAAGTGAATGGTAGTTCTTCTAGGCGAGTCGGCCAATTCCGAAGATCAAGAAGAGCTTGTTCACGTTGGCTTTGTGGACTGTTGAGCTAAAACAAAAAGGTCTACTAATTGCATCAAAAGGGGCGAGACCTTAAAATAAAAAAGGTCTCAACTATAAGGAGCAAGTGAGCTAGTGAACCGTTCAAAAGAACTAGTTCTTTACGTAGAGTGATCAAATGAACACCGCTGTTTTTAGTGAGTCACTTTGCCCACCTCTAGGCTAGAGTACTGGCTCCTCGTGCTGTAGGTCGCCGGTTCAAGTCCGGCGGAGCGCATAGGTGTTTATGTGTTGTGTGTCTGAATGTCGTGTACATACTTGATAATAAAATTTACACACTGGAAGAGTCATGAAAGTTACATTGAGCTGGTTGTGTAACCTAAGTAGCTAAATGCCATTTAAAAAACTCCAATCGTCGCTGCCATGTTGGTATTCCAAGAGTATATACTGAAAGTGAAGATTCAATACCAGATACACACAGACAAGACTTAACGGTGGCATCGGAAAAAAAATAATATATTTGAGAGACTATGCGACGGCTCTCCATGTGAGGATATTATTGAGTAGCGTGTAGGAATACTCACCACAACGGTTTATACAGGTTCAATAGTAACCATGGTCGCCATTCCATTACGGAAAAATACCAACTGAAATTCTAATTAAATGTGTTCTCTTAAGTATTCTACAAGGAATTTGCCATTAACTCTGAATACAATTTATTAAACATCACAAAAATTCTCGAGGCCGATACCGAGAACGTATTACAAGTCTGTATGTAACAATGAACTTCTCATTCGAAAATTGCAGGTTTTCAACTAGGAACGATCACCTAAAATCTCACACATTAGTTGTACACAGGCAATTACTTTTAGAGATCTTCAGTTGTTTTGATACATCGCGAACTATCCTAACTAACCATCCCAGCATTCTCTTGAAGTGATTTTGGAAAACCATGGAAAAACCAAAATCTGGATGGTCGAACGTGGATACACTCATACAGGAAACATATAAGCTATGTGGTGGTAATGTTCGCGTTCAAATACAGGGAACACAACCGCCGCGTACCTAAGTTTGTCTTCCTCAGTCCTGACGACATAATAGTCACGCTGAAAGGACAGTGAACAAGTTGCAAGGAAGACAGATCAAAATTTTACTTCGTGGTCAGACATAGCAGTAATGTCAGAATGATATCCAGGGTGGCTATGAACAACAACATGTAAGAAGCACTAGAATGTATGTATAACTTGCCCCATATGTAATTAGTCCCAGAAAAAAAAATCAAAACGCAGGAAAGAGCTGTTAAGGTTGCAGTCTGCGAGAAAAAGCCGCAGAAACACTGTCTCTTCTGCCTGTGTGTCAAGCTCGAAGATAGCGGCAGTCCACTAGGTAGAAACGATCTTTTATGATACTATCTGGCGGCATACGTACAAATATTTTGTTACAATTGTCGTATGTACGTAAGAAAAGGGGGGAGGTTAAATTTCAGACTGTACATCCGCTTCGTGCAGCCTACATATGACCAATCAGCTAACTGGTTAGGTGAGAATTTCTTCAGTCGTTATTAACGCATCCTACTCACTGATGACTCATAAAACAATGGCGGCATAGACATTAAAAACCTTGTGGCGTTACTGTCAGATTCATTACGAAAATCTTTTATTTATTCGGACTTCACAAGTCACGACTCTTTGACGAGATCATTAAAGCAGAGAGGAGATTGGTGGAAAGAAACGGGAAGGAATTCGGCCATGGCAAAAACTAAGGAAGCGCCGCTTTATTCGAATGAAGTGATTTATGAAAACCTTGGTATACGAAGTATGAATTGCCGGAACGCATCCTCCCAAATGTCTAAACCGAATATTAACCACTCGTCCACTAAGCTCGGTGAAATTCTTTGCCCACGTCACTCAGCTATTGAACAGGAGCTGTTTGCGGAAAGAAACCACCGTTACACTGCTTTCCACTCTTCTTTCTAACCCCAGTCCTACGCCGACCAAAAAAAAAAAAAATTAGTTGACTTTCGTCTTCATCGTGACATCTATAACTCTCAACCACAGGTACATAGGAGTGGGCTGTAGGTAGTTTCTGACCCGTGATGTGGTAACATTGTGACCTGAAGGCTGACAAATGATCCGCCCACAACCTTGCCCCCAATCTCCGCTTACACTAGCCGCCAGCGTGTCAACAAACTCACGGGCAACCTGCGACCTAACGGTGAACGTTGAGCCTCTGCATTGTTTGAGTAGGCTGGAGCTGGGCTAAACACAATGCTCGACTGTGTCTGCGCAATGTGCTTCCCACAGTACGTCCCATTCACAATACACGCGTTAGTTGACTGTAGATAGATACGTGGAATGAACAGAAAAACAGAATGATACAACCTTGCTAAAGCTCGATGCAATTCTTTGATCCTCTACAGCAGGGGTGGCCAACCCAAATGATCTTGCGGGCCACTGTAGAAGTGCATCATAACTCCGCGGGCCGCATATAAAATTATATGTCCCCACTAGAGACTTTTTTTGGATTGAAACATTAAAACATGAGTTATTATTGTGTTTACTATTATTCTTATATGTTAACATAGATAATATAGTAATAATGATACTAAACGCACAGTGTAAAGAAATATATAACACTAAAAATGAAATATAAAAATTATTTTGTAAAAGTGTGATGAATCTCGCGGGAAAGAAAAATATTCAAGTCGGGCCGCATGCGGCCCGCGTGCCGCGGGTTGGCCACCCCTGCTCTACGGCATATTGTCAAAAATTATTAAACTCTAAAACTAACCTTTGTTTGGCTACAGGTACTGAAAGAGTATGATTTAGTTTAATTTGAAAGGGAAAAGAAAGAAATTAGCGCTATGATTAAACATTTGTGCAAGAAAGATGCTGTTAAACGACTTTCACGAGGACATTAGAGAATGGTGTCCCTGTCTTTTTTTTATGGTTTGACGTCAAAGTCATTAGAGACAGGATAGAAGTGAGGGCAAAGATGGGGAAAAAAGTCGGCGATGGTCTTTAGATGGATTTTTTTTACTTACAGCTTAATACGCCTCGTCAACGGCTAAGGTTACTACAGGCGGGATGGGACTAGGGACAAGGAACGGGAAGGAATTCAGCCATGGCGTTTTTGAAGGAAGCATCCCGGCATTCGCCAGGAGTGATTTGGGGAAACCATGGAAAATCCAAATCTGGATGCCCGGACGGGGATTCGAACCCGCGTCCTCCCAAATGCGAGGCCAGAACGTTAAGCGTTCACCCACCACGCTCGGTCTTTTGATGGAACCATCCCGGCATTCGCCTAGAGTGATTTCTGAAAACCATGGTAAACCGAAAACTGGGTGCCCGGATTCGAACTAGCGTCCTCCCGATTGTGAGGCCAGAGCGTAACTTCTCACCCAAAAAAAAAAAACAAGCTCGGCGAATCCTATTCACCGCGCAATTAAGATGTGGGCAAGAATTCAAACATGGGAGAAAGGTCCCTATAAATGATCCCCACTCCCTTCAGAAAGACCCAGTGGACAATGTACAATCAGAGTTGGTCAGTTTCGTAATACCCTCACAACACGAGCTTCGAATTTACGAGGAGCAAAATAAATCTTTAACTAGTTTCGCTTTTCTACAGAACCCGGATTTCGGCTTACAAGGAGGCCGCCAGCCTTCGTGATTATTACATATGTCATAACGTAGTACCACTTGATTTGAGTTCAATGGATTTTAGCGCGGTCCTTATTTTTCGAGATACCGCGTCCCAAAAGTTTTCATAACAATTTACATTCCAACTTGTAGTTCCGTCAACGGAAACAGGACGTAGCCCCCGATCTCCACTCATACTGTAAAATAAGTGCCTTGGAGGAAACTCCTTAATCGTAAAGCTCACACAAAGAAATAAAGCACCGTCTGCGACAATCCCAATCATATGGTAGAGCACTCACCTTCAATAACCTGCAGCCGAACCAAGAAGTGCAGACATCTAAACCAGCTGGCGACAAAATGAAGGACATAAAATCCACGAGGAAACAAAAGAGCATACACTCAACTGGGTGCTTCCCTCCAACAGCCAGTCTATAGTCATTCTTCAACGTTTCTGTGAGAAAATTCACAATAACCCTACAAATCTCAGCTACATTTGGCAGGGAAGAGGGTTAGTCAAACCAACAACTACCGTCTAGTGAGTGACAATGCTTTTACAATAACGAAGCGACTAGATAGCGTGGTGGCTGAGCGCTAACACTCTGGCTTTCCATTCGGGAGGCCATGGGTTCGAATTCTCGTCCGGCCATCCAGATTCCGGTTTTCCGTTGTTTTTGAAAATCACTACACGTAAACGCCGGGATGGTTGCTTTAAAATGTCACGGCCGAATTCACTGCCGTTCCTAGGTCTCAGTCTTTTCCCGCCTCTAATGACCTGGATGTCGACAAGGCGTAAAGCCAGAAACAAAACAAAACAAAAAATACAACAAAAACGACTATCTACCTGCCCATCCTGCAGCCCCTGAGTATCCAATATCTTGACGGGGTCACGCATCTGACAACTGGATGAAACAGAGTCGTACATCACTACACTACCGAACGTCAAAACCGTACAGAGTGGATACAACAGTAAGATTAGAGCCGAAAAGTAACTGCTCTAGAAGACGGGTACCTGTCGAAATCTTAAAGTTCTCCATCGTTACATCGCTTTCACTGCACTAAAGAGAGTTTGCTCATTAGCGAGTCGTCTCTTCGGCATCGTTAAGTCATTCACACGAACGATATATAATCCCACAGCTGTAATTTCCTCGGTGGGAACATTGAGATAAGGAGACTGCAGACTTGATCCGTGAGGGATTTGACAAGGAGCCATTGTAATCTGTCTCAAGGCCTGCACACCTTGTCTACCATAACAGCACGGGCTCTCGACCCCTTACAGGAGAACAGCTGCGTCGTCCGGTATAGGAATTGAACGACCAGAACCCCAGGACCACTCAGCCTGTTGTCAAATCAGTACTGCGGTATTCTCGGGAAATTAAACTGGTCAGACAGAGATGCTTATCATATACTTACATTTTAATGCCAAGCACGAGGAACCTTGTCCACACAAGACATACAGTATGCATTTCATTAACCTTCACAAGAGCAATTTTTATTATTTTTTACTCTACACATGCCGACTAAGAAGCGCCAGGTTTATATAGTGGAGTTATTTTTAAAAAATATCTATTTTTCTTTCCCTCCGAAAGTGGTAATAGGGAGGAAAAAAACGGTCAAACGACTGCAGTTGCGACATATTCGACAGTTTTTTTTAAAAAAGAATTGACTTGCTAAAACAAATGAACTTTTATTGTTCCAAAAATAGGTGGCAAACCTACTGCTGGATCCATCCTCTCTCTAACCTAATCTTAAATTTTAAAGTATCCTATTCAATGAAAGTGAGCGAGCTGAAAGCGGAGTCCACAAGGCGTCGACCTGTTGACCCATAAAGTGACAGACTGTCCGTTCTTCTGTTTCCGGCATAGGAGAGCTACTGCCCGGTTAGTTTCCCCCTCAAGCTAATTGAAATATCGCCTGGGATATTGTTCAACGCGATCGATGTCCTCACGTTTTTCACAGTCTAGATCAGTGGTTGGCAACGGGGGCGGTACCGCCTAGCCGTGGGTGTTGAAGATATCATAGGGCGCGTTTCTGGTCCAAGGTAAATTTGGGGGTGGGGGGGGAGGGTTCAGGACCAACCACTGTTCCCTGGTTTGGATTATTGTATCCGCAAGCCTGCATCAAAGAAGTTTTGCATTGCATTCCCACCATCACATGTAGCCAAAAGAGGATTTAGCTCAGTCAGCAATTTATTAAGGAAGAAACAGATTGTCAATAGTGGAACGCGGCGATTTAAGATCGTTCATGACAAACAAAGTAATAAATATCGAAAAATTAGTACAATTACACCGAGCTCAGCCCTGTAACTAATAATATTTTTCATAATATGTAGTTTTTTTAGTAAAACTGTTAAAAATACAACAGTATTGTTAATAACGTAATTTTAGGCGTCTGTCTTTTTTTTCTGTGTATTATATTGTACCTTTAACCATCGAATCTCTATTTCAAAAAGTCAGTTACGAGTTAAAAAAGTTGGAGCACTATGAGTTGTATCATTTGTTAAAAGAAGGCGGCGAGTAAACTTTGTTCGAAAAGGGGGCGCTGGGTAATTTTTTAATCAAAAAAGGGGCGGCAAGGCCCAAAAAAGGGCGGTAACCTATGGTCTAGATCAGGGGTGGCCAAGCCGCGGCTTAACATGCGGCCCGCGGAAATATAAAAACTTTAACATTCAACAGTAATATCAAACATTACAACACTACTCCTTTCGACTTCAGCGCATTAAAATAACATTTTTAATACTTCATTAAATATGTATGTTTCATTTTTAATTATTTCTTTCCTCTATAAAAATAAACAAATATTTATTTTTTTTCCCCAAGAAAATAGTAAGTGCGGCCCGATTGAAAATTCTATTTCTAAAATTTGGCCAGGCTGCTGAAAGGTTCGCCAACACTGGTCTAGATTGTAGCAAACTGCTTAGTTCTCTCTTTCTCTCTCCCTCTCTCTCTCTCTCTCTCTCTCTCTCTCTCTCTCTCTCTCTCACACACACACACACACACACACACACACACACACACACACACACACACACACCACTGAACCTTGTGAGTAAAAAGGGCCTTTTTACGATTTACGGCTTGTAGATATAGAGATCATTAGAACCGGGTGAGGGTACGGGAAGGAAATCGGCCACGGATTATTCGCCTGGTGTGATTTCGGACTGGAAGGCCGGAAGGGAGATCGTAAGCCACAGCGGACTCGTCGTGATTCTCGCATTCGCTAGGACGCAGGTTCGACCTGTGGCCAGAGTGTGTTGCTGTCCTGATGTTAGTGCGGACACCACTTGGCTGTGTGCGTGATTTACGGCGTTAAACTGGAGCAGTGCCCAGGCGGCCTCGCCCTTGAAATACCCCGACCTGTCGTTACGATGCAGTCGGTTAACAGCGATGGAAATAAAACTACATACAGCTTGTCAGGGGAAAGTGAACATGTAAATTAGCTGAACGGACAACCAATATATCTGTCCTAATGTTATGAATGCGATGTCCGTTTGTTATGTTTTCACGACTGAACAGCTGAACCGACTTTGGCGAAATTTGACAAGGAAATACTATGTCTATTAGGAGGGAAAGCGGATATTTTTTTTTTAGAGATAAATAAGATATTTAGTCATGAAGTTTTGAAAACTAACCGAACTGTGACAGATAGACGGATAGCGTGTGTAAGTCTCTGTAATGTTATATTGGTCACTCAGGCTTTGTTTCTTTCGCAGTCAGTTTGTGTATGATCTGTTCATAATAAGATGTGTCTGTACATGAAATTTATCAATTATAGATTTGTATTTGGACTGTACCAGACTATTTTCTTGTGTTTACCTTAAAGTTTTCTCTTCATGAGGTAGGTTCAGTGGTAGAGTAGTATGTTGATGGCTTTCCTGTCATATTATCTCGTCTTTGTGTTATTTTTTGGGACACCTTTTTCGTAACTTACAGCTTTGTACATGCAATCCTAGAAATAAAATTCTAAGTCCACGCGTATGAAGTAGCTGGTAATAGTTAATTTAATATAATATAATATGAGAAGCATTATATTAATTAATGCCTACTCATTAATGTGTATTAATTAAAACCGGTTTTACACTCGGCTTGAAGAAAATGTTATCTACAGAAAAGCATCCCACATAGTTTTAAGTAGAGATGCCACGAATATTCGTCTACTATTCGGTATTCGGCCTATTCGGCCACTTTTTTTCCATATTCGGTATTCGGCCGAATGTTGCGTACTATTCCGCCGAATACCGAATATCAAATCATGACAAAAGAAAACTCACATATTACCCAAAAATGTATTTATTTTAATTCCAAATTATTACATTTAATGCGGAAAATCTACCAGCGGTAAGTTGTGATGTATGAAAACAAGTGTTTCAGCATTTTTTGATGGAAAACGGTTGCACTTTTCCTTATATAGTAAACCTGCTTCTGAAAATAGCCTCTCACTATATACCTTTTTTTTTTGTAACTGCTTTACGTCTCTTTTTAACATCGAGGTCTTTAGAGACGGGAAAGGATGGGGGCAAGGAATGGGAAGGAATTCGGCCATGGCCTTTTGAAGGAAGCATCCCGGCATTTGCCTGGAGTGATTTGGGGAAACCATGGAAAACCCAAATCTGGATGCCCGGGCGGGGATTCGAACCGCCGTCCTCCCGAATGCGAGGCGAGAACGCTAACCGTTACACCGCCCCGCTCGGTCACTATATACCGTACTGCCAGGAGACGATAAGTAAATCCGAGCGAATTCCGTCAGTCTTGGATACTGTTCAGCGTTTGCTGACCACCACTTGTAAGGGTCTGCCGTCCGATGTAGGCGAACAGTTTTCACATAAAAATCAATCTCATTTGCTGCAAGACGAATTGCTACCCATTTTGACCACTCTGGTATTGCACAAGAAAAGTTGAAATAAAAAAAAAAAAAAAAAATTACAAGCGGTAAATTCATTCGCCAAGAACTTGACTTGCCAAACCGCCAAATAGTACAAGATGTAAGCACTAGATGGAATTCCACATATTATTTAATGGAGAGATTATTAGAACAAAAGCGAGCTGCTGTTTGTTTGTACATAGCTGATCACGAGTGTTTAATCAATTTAACACCTTTTCAGTGGCAGCTAATGGAACAATGTATCAAGCTCCTGAAGCCTTTCGAGGAGATTACGAGAATAACCAGCTCAGGTATTTCCTGCATCTCTGAAGTGATTCCACATATCGTCACATTGCTGAAATACACGGGGAAGGAAGAAACTGCATATAGAACAGCAAATTTATTGAGAATGAGAATTTCATTACAAGCTGAGGGAGGCAAAAGCCACTTCGGACAACGTGGTGGGAGGGGGGGGGGGGGGAGGGGGTTCACAGGAGGCCAAAATGGAGCACGTGGTTTATGGATGCCCTATGAGTCAGACTGATAGCCAGTCACCCCCAAAGCTACACAGTAAACATTTTTGCCGAACATTCGGCTGTCGAATATTCGGCACTTCGGCCGAGAGCATGGCCGAATATTCGGTATTCGGCAAAATCACTATTCGTGGCATCTCTAGTTTTAAAAACAAACTAGGAAAACACAAAAGGATAAGTGGCAAGGTTTTTTTTCCAAATGAAGATGTTTTTTGTTGTAAAGAATAATATGTAAATAAGGAGCTTAAAATAAAGTTTTATTATCATTTCAGCAGAACTGTGAATCCTGTTTGCAAGGACGAGAGATTTCTATGGAGTGCAAATTAAATTGATGAAGTATGCGATTTACAGGTTCCTTAGAAGAATTAACCTGGCGTATGGCGCAGAGTTAACTTTTACAGATTCAGACGAACTGAACCACGTAGAGGGCTAGCTAGAGCAGGTGCTGGCTAAAGGATTAAATGAAGGCCAAGTTTTACCTGTTTATTGGCTGTACTTTGGATGCTGCAGGGGAAGTAACCACCAGTTGGATGAAGGCGTTTTGCAAATACAAGCAGTGATCCTGCACTAACTTCAATTTAATAACAACGCTTGTTTGGATTTATTATCATGGTAGTTTGTCAATGAACCGAATTAACTTTAACAGCACTGAAATTTCCACGGATTCTACAATTTAATACAATTATTTTTTTCCAATAAATTCCATTATGTTTAATTCAATTTCGAAAAATACTTTTAGTTAACTCATTGTTAGAAATCAAATATTTTTTCCGTGCTTTACTGCTGTCAACATTTGACTAGGGAGAGAAATGTGAACAATGAACGGATAGTTACGAAGGGATATCCTGGAAAATCGCCTCGGCTGATTTTTGGCAACCGCATAAAAACGAAACTAGAGTGGTAGAATCTGGGATTGAATATGCGTCCTTCAGAATGCCAGGCGCGAACAACATCGCTCACCCACCAGGCTCGTAGTAACTACTGTATTTCGACGACTGGTCAGAGAAATTGGGAATAAAGCGTTACGTAGCGCTCTCGTCAATGTGATTGCGAGTAATGACTGCAATCCCTCTATTTTCAATCCCGCGGGATCCGTGCGGGACTGGCGCAAACAGTTTTTAACACATATATTTAAAAAGAATTGTTACTTAAAACGTTAATAAATTAAATAATAATTAAATTAATAAATAAATTTTAATGTTAAATGATAAAAATTAACAGTTACAATATTTTAATTTAGCATGTCTTAAGTACATTTCAAGGTTTTACATTTTTGTTTTTTAATCTAAACCAATTTTTAAATAAATATTATGTGCCTTATAATACATCACATAAGTTTAAAAACATGATTTGCTTCATGGCCAAGTTACCAGAGTTTTTTTTTTTTTTTTTAAATTCTAAATAAACGTTCCATAACACCGAGAGAAAGCATTCCATTTCACAAAGCGAAGTGAATATACTCTGTAAATCGTAGACTTGGCTCAGAACAAGATCTCATAACTTTTTGCCACTGCACAAGCACGAGACTTGGCCTTTATTTATTTTACAAAAATTGTTTTTGTGGGATTTATTGTTATATCTTCTGATTCCTTGATTGATCTTACAGTTGATTCAATGTTACTAAAAGAAACTACTCACCAACACTTAAAATGTCAAGTATTTCAGTTTTACTTCTGTGGCGTAACGACGTTTTTAAAGTGGAAATTATTACTTTTTAGTAAGAAAGCATACTTTCTCGTCGAATGATTGCAGCGAAGTTTTCATAGGTTGTATCTCCGGATTTCATTGTAAAAACACGAAATTTCACACGTGAGGGAGACGGCGGAGGCAGCCATCGAAGTTTTGTGTTCCTACAATTCGTCGATACACCCGTGAAAACTTCATTATAACTTTTTTCGCCTTTAGTCGAAATAATAACAAGGAGAAGAGGGATTAATCGATAGCCTGAGCCGCACATGTAACCAGGCGGCTTTTGTCAAAGAAATGCGTCGAGGCAGCAGCCAAAACAACAATAACTCAAAGGATATACAATTGCCTTTTGACAGCTGCTAAATAAATAGGTATGCGATCGTTAAAATTACGATAACATTAGTTTCGTATCAACGAATAATCAAATTTTCAGCATCAAATAAGGAAATTGTCACAATAACTTTATCTGCAAATACAGAAAATGGGAATAATGAAACCGTGAATAAAAAGCTGTAACTGTGTAGTTCAGATAACGTCTGTGACACATAAAAAATAATTATATAGTTAGAAAATCGTACTAAATACGCCACATAACTCAAACTACAGAAATGTGTACTCGAAAATGAATACGTAAAAGTGTATCTATTTACTTACGAATGACGAAGGTTGACAAAAACAAACGTTTATTCATACGCATCAAATGACAACTGCCCTGGTACAGCCAAAAAGTGCAAAACACCCGATAGAGACCGAGTGGGGCAGCGAGTCACGCACTGACATACGTTTCCGCCGGATTTTGCGGATTGCGGATCCGCTTAATTTTGTGCGGGATCCGCCAGACTGTCTAATGATGCGGGATCCCGCGGGATTGCGGGATCCTGCTTTGCTGGATTGCAATCCCAAATTGCGAGCAGTTACTACAATATTTAATCACAATAATAACATACCTGGACGAAGTAGTAGTACCGTCAGTACAGAGTAATTTAGCGGCCGAGCTTTCATATACACTGAATAATCCTGCATTAATGTTTCTGATGAATTCATATCTAAATTGTATAGTATTTGTTCCCTTTAGCTACTGAGGAATATATTTTCATCGGATGTGTGCACCGGATATCACTCAGAGGCGCCATTTTTCTGAGCAGCTGGTTCAGTTCACAGCCCCGGGAGTAAGGGATCATCCATAAACTACGTAGCTCCATTTTGGCCTCCTGTGAACACCCCCTCCCCCCACGTAGCTTTTTCCACAACTCTCATCTCTCCCGCGTGGCACGTAGCTTTTGTCCCTATTGATTCCAAAAGACTTTTTTACGCTTTTCTCCTGTCAGACTATCAAACTACATACAGAGATAATTAAATGACGTAAATAAATATTCACATGCTGTTGTGTGTTCCGTACCTTATTTTAACTGTGATTTTTGTTTTGTTTTTTTTCACCAGTCTCTCGACTGGTTTGATGCAATCCTCCATCCATTCCTATCTTAGGCCAACATCTTCATCTCTACATATCCCTTACAACCCACGTCCTCAATTATTTGCTTCATATATTATGATCTCTGTCTTCCTCTACAGTTCTTACGTTCCACTGTTCCCTCCACTAACAAATTAACCAATCCAGCATGTCTCAAAATATGACCTACCAGCCTGTCTCTTCTTTCTGTTAGTTTCTTCAACAAACCCCATCATTTCCAAAACTCGTTCATTTCTGACTTTGTCTGTCCACTTAATTTTCAGCATTCTTCTGTAGCACCACATTTCAAATGCTTCAATTTTATTTATTTCCGGTATTCCTAAAGTCCATGTTTCGCTACCATAAAGTGCTGTGCTCCACACATAAGGGATTTAAAAAGTTCTTCCTAATTCCTAGATCAACATTTGAAACTAAAAGGTTTCTCTTTTTCATAAAGGCTCTTTTTGCTAGTGCTATTCTGCTTTTAACATTATTCCTGCTTCAGCCATTGGTTGTAATTTTGCTTCCCAAGTAACAGAATTAACTTACTTCTCCTATTACATCCGATCCTATTTTTATATTTAATCTACTAGTATTGGTATCATTTCTGCTACACTTCATCACTTTTGTCTTGCTTTGATTTATATTCAGTCCAAAATCTTCCTTCAGTATTTTGTTCGTGCCATTCAGTAACTTCTTAATATCCTCAGCCCTTCCTGCATCAGCCCATCAGCAAATCTTAGCATATTGATTTTTTTCTCCCACAAAGTCTATCCCTCTGTGACAAATAATATGAATGAAAGCTGCGTGACTTGGCTCGGAAAGCCCCCATCCCCCTCACATAGCCCAGCGCAGCTTTCTACTCAACCCATCCCCCCCCCCCTCCCTATACCGAGCCACGTAGTTTATGGATGCGCCCTAACTGGGAGTTAGGGGAATGCTCAGCAGTGCAAGAGCCTAACTCAGTATGAAGCAAATACTATGTAAAGACAATCGATAGCAAGCAGTATGCGAGTGAAGACAGGACTCGGCTATGCGCGCGAAAGATTGTTTTTAAAGATATTTGTAGTTAACCGTTGACCAAAGCAGTAGGTAAATCTGATCGTGGATTGTTACTTTTCTTTATGGTGGATCTGGTGTCCAATAGTAAAGGCTCGGCAGATCAGAGTCGGGAGACAATATAATAAATAGCTTAAACAGAAAGCTTTTGATGTTAAAGCAATGGCTACCCAGTGGAAGCCATTAAGTAATGCGACACGCCGACGCGTGACAGATTGGTAAATGGATGAGAACTTGGATGGAGAGTATACATTAAAGAAGAACCGAATTATGGCGGCGGAACCATCTTTACGGTATGGCTTCAAAAACCATCGGACTTGTGCACGACACCGCTTCCCGTTTGTAGGTGCCGACGTTGGACTGTTTCCTGGGACTGGCCGGAAAGCCGCCCTCCATATCTTCCTGTCACTCCACTCCCCGAACAGTCCCTCTATTGTCTTCGTGGTCCGTTTCTTTCCAGTTCCAGATAACACGTTCTCCTTATCGCCCTTTCTTTAGTCAGCCTAAAATATTCGAGGTTCGGTTTTTCTATTTTACCTTGCATAAGTTCCTCATCAAGGCAGGGCATTTTTTTTTCAGTTTTGCGGTCACATTTGCAATCAAACAATCTGTCGATTGACGTAGCCGCAGTCGTGTAACAATCTTGTATCGTTTCATTCCCTTCATTTTGAATACATTATCGGCGAGACACACGTGGGACAAATTAATCGTATTGCCAAAGGTGGCTAGCACTGCCGTTTGAAGAAACGAATAGGCTATGAATTTGTTAACTGTAAGATTTTTTTTAGTTAAACTCATTAAATTTCTCCGTTGAGAAATAACCGTCGACGCACGATTTAAAATGAAATAGTCAGAATGGTTAGTAAGAAATTAAAAATAAAACAATACGGGGTCTGTCCCAAAAGTATCCGACCTTCCTTCATATATCCCCACTGGAGTTATTCTGCATCATCGAGCTGGGGGAATCCTTCCAAGTACTCACCATCTGATTGAAAAATACGCTCCCAACGGCATCTCCACTTTTGGAAACAGTTCTGTAACTAGTTTTTTGGTATCGCCTCTGGAGCGTTCGTCGTATTAGTTTCGAGTGTTTCTTTGTCGTCGAAATGGTGTTCTTTGAGCGGCATTTTCATTCTTGGGAACAGCCAGAAGTCGCAGGGAGCTCCATGAGGACCCTACGTAGGTTGCCGGAGCTGTTCGACTTTGTGCTGTGCCAAATATTGCAGCACGGGGTTCGTTGTATCAACACCACCTAGAGGCTGATGGTGATGGTTGCATGCGCTGGCGCGTTATCGCGATGAAGAAGCCAGTCACTCCTTGACCAAAGCTGATGCCTTTTTCTTCTAATTGCATCACGTAATCTTTTCATAACTTCAACATAATATTCTTTGTCGATCGTCTGACCTTAAAGAGCATATATGTGGCGCGCAAGACTCTCATAATAATAATAATAATAATAACAATCAGCAACGACTTGACAGTGGTTCGACTTCGGCGCGCTTTTTTCGGTCCGACGACAGCTTCCACTGCGAGGACTGCCGTTTTGTTTCGGGATCATACACAAACTCTGGATTCGTCATCAGTTATAATCTTTTTAAGCATACTTTCATCATTATTGAGCATTTCGATTTCAAGGCGAAGGATTTTCTGTTCCACCATTAGAAATTTTGGAATGAATTTCTCACATACACGCCATTTGCAAATCTTCAGTTAAACTCTTCCAAACATTAATTCACATCTTAGTTCTCTCTCAGTCAAACCACGATCTTCATTGATCGCAAGTTGCACACGTTCGATATTATCCGGTGTCGTCGAAGGCCGCCCGGAGCGTGAGTTACTACAAACAGATGTGCGGCCATCTTTCAACCGCTTATACCACTCTTTTATTTGTGTTTTACTCATACACTCGTCCCCAAATGCCGTCGTCATCATTTCGATGGTCTCCGCGCAACTATTTTCGAGTTTAAGACAAAATTTAATGCAAATTCGTTGCTCCGATCTTTCAGTCTTTTTTTACTATCGCAAAAGTCGACGAGCGTACAAAACACTCTGTAAACAACGCACACTGCACGTGAAGTAGGGCATCTAGGGAATTCGTGAAGCTTTAATGTGGACACTCGCATCCGAAATATGGCACTAAAATTGTCAGGAGCGAAGATATGAAGCAAGGTTGGTGGTTGTTTTTGTTGCTTTAGGGCGCGTCGACAGCGGGGTCATTACCGCCCTAAACAACATCGGTTACTTTCGGGACAGACCTCGTACGTCGGGGACATTAGAAACAGGAAAGGGCTCAAGGAAAGGAAGGAATGTTACCATGGCCTTTTGAAGGAAACATCACGGCATTCGTCTGGAATAAATTGGAGAAACCATGGAAAACCGAAATATGATGCCCGGACGGACATTCAAACCCGCGTCCTCCCGAGTTACCGCTCACCCACCCTGCCTGGTCCAATTAGAGCTAAAAGCTTATTAGCAGACACAACATTAAAAAATAAACTTATGTTATCTTAAGACAAAAATGTTACTTGCTTGCAGGAATAGACTGGTTTTATGTGATGGTATTGTTCACAAAAATCATTGCACAATCAAGCAGATGCTCTTGGTTTGTGAAAATTATAAACTAAGCATTTGGTAGACTGAATGACTACTGCAAGTCTTGTGTTGTCCCATTTAACTCTTCAGTAAATGTTATTCATGTGATCAAACTGTTGCTCAATTGAAAATTGCATGTCGGCGCTCCACTACTCCAATCCTACAGCAACATTTCGATTATACGGGCTCGGTTCTTCTTTCGTTGCCAATAATCCAGAAACGTACACCAACATGGCCACTACCCTAAATAATTTGAGCCACCTCCGGAATCCATTCTGGTCACTCACATTACCTCACGTATAATGATATACAACTACCAAGTAGTGTCTATATAGGGGAAAAATGGCTACATGTTAATGGTTCTGTACACATGGGGAATGAGATTCACCGACATGCGACTGTGGTGAGGAAAAACAAACCATCCGTCACATGACCTTTGATTGCCCACTTCGAGCCTTCAGGGGATCACAGATAGACTTTATTAATATTTCAAATGAAACTCTACATTAGCCACACCATGTTAATTTCGAATTTTAATTATAATTTAACGTTAATTGTATTATTTTTTGTGCAATTGCCATAAGATAAATAAATAAATAAATATCAACGCTTTGTTTACCCTGATGTGGCACTGAAGGAGTGTTTTGTTAATCCATGGCAAATATGATGTGAACAAACACATACTACGTATGTTGCATCTGTAGCTTTTAACTACGTGGCTAAACAAACAACAGGACGAGTGACAGCAATCTTATTACAAGTTCAGGTTATAAACTATAAATTGCCCTATTGCGTCTGAACCGAAAGTTTAGGAAATCATATGTAAAGATTCTGACTTCGTCTCTCGTTATATCTACATTGTGAAACAATTCTTAAAAGGCTGAATCACTGTTACACTGTTACACTGTTCTGGACTTGCTACGTCGAAAGCGAATTCTGTTATTTTGCATCAAATATTTCTTAACAACCAACAATTTGAGATCGATCAACCTCTTACAGCGCGTCAGGCTATTAAAAAAAACCTATTAACACTGCGAAATGCAAGTTACTCTCATTCTATACACAGGTTGTGTTTGAAACTTATTCACTAAGAAAGTGTAACTTTTTAATAAATATAAGTTATTTTTAAATAGATTTCATTATGCTTTTTGCGAAATGAAATATGTAAATAAAACGTACATACAGAAGTTCAGTTGAAAATAAATATAATGAAGTTTCTAAAAATCCCAGAAAATGTATTTTCATAACATTTATTATCCGATTCATGGAATTCTCCATCGAATGACATACCTATTTTCTTTTTCAAAAAAAAAAAAAAAAAAATCATCTCCTGGGGAATCAAATTTGTCAAAATCGTTCATTTTGAGAAAACCATAAACTCCAGAAAGATTGCTATCGTTCTCCTGCAGACTACGGCAGGCAACATATCACTAAGTTTTAAAGAAAAAAATGGGTCTAGTTTCGGAAATAAACAGGGAGAAATGTTTTTGTTTTATGCTTCACCGGCAAAAGTTTCCACAAATCTTGGAATTAAAAGAAAAATCCAGACATACTGAGAGTCGGCGGGTTGCCGCCAGCCTTCATTTGAAGGCCACGAAAATTATTTAAAGAAAACAGTTTCTTTAGTCTCACACTAAAACTCACAAAATTATTTTAACCCTGATCAATTTTCGGAATTTTAAGGTTAATAAGAACTACAGTAATGCACATACACAAATTCCTGAGTTACAGGATTCACAAAGAAACACGGACAAACAAGCGAATAAATAAGGGTTTCTTTTTTCGTTCAGAAGGAAAAAAACTAAAAGAGCATACCTGTGTTTCAGAAAGACACTTCTCCGAGTCGCAGGCAGTTTGTAGCTAAATATTCAGTGATAATATCGAATTCAGTCCGCGAAATTATTAATAATATTGCGAAATCGAGAGGAAGAAATTTTTACGCTGGCTTTTCTTCTGAAAATAACTAAATAATTTCTTAGACAAAAAATCGGCCAAACGACTAAGCTTGCAAGTTGCAGTCACACTTTCTGTCAAAAGGAGCAGCAGTTATAAAAGAAACAAATTTGAGCAAAATTCACAAATTGTAATTCACAAGAAAACGTGATCTCGCTACAATGTACTGTAGATATTTAACACTGAATGATATGTACAGCGAATTAGAGACGACAGTAATTTAAGAACTATGAACCCAAGCGGTGGTCAGAAACTCAGCTCTTTTCTCGAACGTACAAAAAAGAAAGTATCAAAACTATAAAAAAAAGATCACAATACTAATAAATATTACTTCAAATTTCTGACTTTAAAACAGTTAGAAACGTGAAATCGGTATTACAAAGAGTTGTGTTATCTTCTTCCGTTCCTTGTTGCAGTGCGTCCGAAAACGCCAAACATTGGCGGCGACCAGTTCTCAAAGCTTGAGCAATCCTGAGCGATAAGGTTCCATTGTCCATTGTCGCAACACTCCAAACTGTGGGTTGCATTATGTCCAGTTCCCTGATAGCATTTGTAGTCGATCTCCTAGGACTGCGTTGGAAAGCTGCTCTCATCCGGTCCACATTCACTTCCGACACGGAAGGAAGTCCACCGTTATAATATTAACACCCAGTTTCCATAAACTCTGCATACCATCAGCGAACAGAGTTGTAGGAGGGTGAATCATGCTCAACCTTGTACAAAAGTAACTTCTCACAACAGTAACAGACCGTGCTTGACAAAATTCGAAAGTGAAAAGCGCCAAGTCATAAATAAACCATTTGTGAAACAGTAATTGTCGTATGTTTAATATCTCGGATTTAATAATATCCTCTTATATAAAATGCTAATCTGGAGACTGCGTACGTCGTCTATAGCTATTGGCTAGAGCACGGTCACATGCCAACCGCCACTCGCCAATCAACAGCCACCTTATTACATTCGTTACTTCATTCATGTAGCTTTTTGTTTATTTACGACAAATAGATGCAGAAACTCATGTAAGGAGAATGGTGTTCAATGTTTATGTTATATTATCTGTTTTATTTATAAGAATTAGGTTAAAACATAACCTAAGAATTTTTTTGGCAGAAGATACAATGAAGTTTATTAAAATTTCCGAGAAAGTTTACACGAAAGGTACGTAATCGCAAAATGTATCAGTCAAATGAATGACAATTATCGGTTTTTAATATTACACTTTTAAAGTAAAATGCATATATTTGAATAAATCACTGCCAAATATTCCGATAATCTAACCACAGTATGGTATTAATATCACGAAAAATATAATTAAAAATGATCATTATTCGTTTTTCCTTACAAGCTTTTCCAGGATAAATTCCTTATACCACCATAGATGATACCCGTCGTTATTCATATGAGGGTAATAGAAACTACGATTTTATAACGCCGATATTAGTGGAGACTGTGGTAAAGTTGACCGAATCGCAACTGACACATTTTATTACAGCATAATACACTCTGAAATCAGTTTTACAAACCATCTAAACTGCTTACATAAGCGCCATGTTACTAAAGGTATTAATTAATGCGGATGGAAGTAGTTCTATATTTAACGTGCTGAATTGTGCCAGGACCAGGAATAAAACTTATATTACATGGATAGCAAATGTTTTTGAGATTCCAATTTTTTTATTATTATTATTTTAATTTTACTGGTTCTATATCTCTGTCGTCATTAATTCAGTAGAAGTTACTACTGTATTGCCATGTTAACTGCAAATGAAACACGAAGAACATTTCAAAATCAAGGCCATTAGAATTATGTAATAACAATTCCGTATAATTAACCATCTGCAAAAAATGAACTGCCAGAATATTGCATTCAAACCGTCATTTTTGACGGCCTCGAAGATAGTAGTAATATAATATTTAATTCAATGTTGTTGCAGGCCATGTTTCCACAGTTGCTTAATTAATTTCTAGTATAAAATATAACGCCAATGCAACTGTACGACGCAAAATAAATGAAACAGTTGCATTGGCGTTATATTTTCAACTAGAAATTAATATTTAATTAAATTTGGGTGGAACGCTGCCCCGGTAGCAATTTCCCTACACACTCATCTTCCTCATTTCCTGCACCCACCTACATTTGCCCTCTGCAAATTTTTAGCCTTAAATTCTTTCGACGTTTTTGGTAATTTATTCATCATTTCTCTGGGTAACTTATTCCAATCCCTGACCCCTCTACCTAAAAAAAGAGAATCTTCCCACACCCTTGTGCCTGAAATCGAGTGCCAGCTTGTGGTCATGGTCATCTTTTCCCTTTCATGCATTACTTTTAATTCTTAGACCAATATCTTTCCATGCCTCATCACCAATATAAACCACATCCATTTGTAATAAATATATATTTTGTTACAGAAATGTCAAGGAGTAGTCTCACCGCTCACCATTCAAACAATATTCGTTCGTTCCAGGACGATCAACGCCATTTTTTTGCGATTTCCACCACTGTTTTATAACTGTTTTTTCTTTTCCCTTTTTTTTGCGGAAAGACTGAAGCACAAGAAATTAGGTGCGATATATGCACTGAGGCGCCGTGCATTGGATGGCGGAGTTACAACAGGACCTGGCACGAGGCCAGAACCCCGCCTACTGGCCTTCCCGATTGCGGTTTTCTGCAATCATCTAGGCCAGTGTTTCTCAAAGTTGGGTTACGCGAACCCCTAGGGGTTCGCCAGTTGATCGTAGGGGGTTCGCGACAAGATTTACGTAATGGCGGACACGCTACCTCATGCGTATATCACGCACAATGGTGAATATTTCTCATTGTTGACCATTACAGCTAGTAGCGGAGTTTTCTTTTCAAGGGGGTTCGCCAACGCCTGGGACATTTTATAGGGGTGCGTGGCCTTAAAAATTTGAGAAACACTGATTTAGGCGAATTCTGCGACGGTACTCAAGCTCTCCCTCATAGAGTACACATTTCGTAAACAAAAAAATATACTTATCACACACTGAATATAGTTATACGTTTCACGGACAGATGGCAACACTTCCATTAGTACGTAGTGGGTGCCTTCGTGGGCAAACTACGTTACAATTATCTTTCATACCTTTGTGATTAATAATTGTGGATTTTTTATCTCAATTTGTATGAAGGAGTGAAAATTTATTAATTTTGCAAGAATCTCGACATTAGTTGGAATTTAGGAAAAATTGTCACAAGATGACATTTATTTTCTTATCACTGGCGATTACAAGTCTGAGCGAATTTACCGTTAACATTAACACAAATTGGTAAAATCATAAAAGCAACGCTCAGAGGTACAATTAGCCGTCATGAGCAAGCAAAAAATTGTATATTTACTTTTAAATATATCTCAGAATCAAAATGCAAGAAATAATTACAACTGGAAACAATGAAAATTACAAGTTATTACGATCTTAGACAAAGGCATCATAATACTGTGACTTTACAGTTAAAAAAGACAATCATGGGCGCCAGAATGAACAATATATCATTCGAAAATAATTAGTTCTGGCAAATTATGCCGCTAGCTCAGGGGTTTTTACAATTACAAAGTGAGAACATGGATATATCCTCTCAAAGTCGTTTAAGGGTTCTGTTTCACGGAATGCACAATCAGATGGCTTGGTCGTAATAAGTTACCATTGTAGTTCTGCGTCTGATGTCTGCGGTGAGTGGAGCGGACCCACGGTATGTGAGATTGTCTCACAAGTCGGCTACAGGCATCTCCGGTCTGACAAAGAGCGTCATCGCATTACCGGCTGTGTTGCCGTGATAAGCTTGCTGCAACAAGGCAAGCTGCAGTTGGCGAAAGAAGTCAACTTTCCAAGTCAACGTCAGACTAGTCTCGCATAGCTTGGACTCGAAGATCGAAGTGAAGCTCGTCCCTCTTCTCTCTCGCGAGAAAACTTCTCGCTCCGCCCCTTGTAGTCTCGAAGCTCACATATAACAAAAATTCCCAGGATTTTAAGTTATACGCTCATTTTGATTGGATCTTCAGGTCGGCACCTAATGTCACGTGATATCCCCGATATGTGATTTGCCCAGCGTATCTAACAGAGGTCTGACATATTCGGCTAAGTTCGCCGGGGTGAGAGCACATTCGGGTGTCGGCGGCAGGCATTTCCCGCCAGGTGAGTGACCCATCCCCAGGGAGCAGAGTGTGTGGTCCGGCAAACCCCAAATCCGCGACGTCCTGTCGCCATGGCTCGGGAAGACCAAGATTAGCTTCAAGCCTACATAGCTCAATAATTCTTTAATATTCGCTTTACCAAGATACACTGTATGTTCACCATTTCATTACAGCCCTCACTTGGAATCTTGCGTACTTTATAAAATTACAACAAAAATCTATTTAGGTGGTCGCCCAAGATTTATGGAAATTACTTAACATTATGACATATATAATAAAAATGCACCTTCTAACGTGGCGACAGCGCGACATGTTACAGTACGTAGTGTGTGCTGGCAGTAGGTATAAAAATACTTGGCGTCAGGAAGGGCATGCGGCCGTAAAATCGAAGCTCCAAATTAAGTAAAACTCAAAGGCAGCCGACTCAAAAATTTCGGGAAAAGTTAGTGAAGAAGACTAAACACGTATGACTTCTCTATTCTTCCGTTGCTACGGAACAGAAAGGCCATTGTAAATATAACTCAATTCCTCTCTGCTGCCTTCTCTATTTTCCCATTCCTTTCTGGCACTGGTTTCCACACGGGATAATATTCAGAATGAGTGGTTCACAAGACGCAGTTAGTGGAAAAGGTGGTCTGCGAAGTTTTACAGGAACAAAAACTTGCATCAACTTGGACGAAGTAAGAACTCTTGCAAAAACGATGGAAATGTTAAGTAATTACGGATTGAGAGTTTCTAGCTGTGCGCCTTGGCTCTGTGAGAGCATTTTCTGCGAGTGTTCCAGAGCCGAGTGCGGCCTCTTCACAGTCACGTCATTAGTGGCCATTGTTCAGGCGACCTACTGCGAACTTAAACCGCACCATAAACAAAAGGCACAAATAAACGGCGCTACAATACAACGGCCAAGAACAAGCTTTACATCCAATTGCTCCGCAACTAGATACATACATTTCCCAGTAACGCATCCAACTGAATTTATAGCCGAATTAGTAACCTTTAAAAAAAGAAAAAAAAGTTCAAGTCGACATATCAACCTTCACTAATGGTCAAACCAAAACAGCATTTTTCTTAGTGGTTGTCACCTATATTAGCGTTTCTCAACATTTTTCAACCCGAGGACCAGTAAATAGACAAAAATAATGCTTCAGACTATTAACTTATATGGGACT
Organism: Vandiemenella viatica; assembly: GCA_031002005.1. Taxonomy (NCBI): domain Eukaryota; kingdom Metazoa; phylum Arthropoda; class Insecta; order Orthoptera; family Morabidae; genus Vandiemenella; species Vandiemenella viatica. The sequence continues at coordinate 40,080,746 of CM061918.1, read as the reverse complement.
AATTTTTTACCTACCTATATGTTATTAACACATGGGACATATTATATTCTACCATAATAATATAATAAAGCATGTTTTGAATTCCTACAGAAACACAGTTATGAAACTGCAACAGAGCTATTTAAAGTTCATTACATACTGACCAGACTCAAGTATAATATTAGAACGCTAACGGCCGATTTCGTGAAGTATTTGGGTGTAACAGTACAAAGTAACATGAAAAGGGACTTGACGTTAATTCGGTCGTAGGTAGAGCTAATTCTAGACTACGATTCGTAGGTCGAATCTTGAAAAATTGTAATCCACAAACAAAGAGATAGTGTACAAATTATCGTGCCTGCACATTCGGACAGTAGCTGCGCCGTTTGGGACTGGTTTTGTAGGTGTCTGATTCACAGAATAGACAAATTACAAAGAAGAGCCGCTCGATTCGTAACTGCTTGCTACAGTCGTTATGAAAGCGTCACAGAACTGGGGATATTCTGGTAGACAGACGACGTAGGTTTCGTTTGAACTTATTGGTAAACATGCGTACACCTACTTTCATTTACGAGTGCCATGAAATAATTCGTCCACCAACCTATTTGAGTCGGAAGGACAGGAGTGATTGCCACACTGATGTTTATATGATTTTTTTCCCCCTCGTGCTGTCAGGATTGGAATGCACGGAGTAGAAATTAATTTTGGTGCAAAGCAGCCTTTGCCACCCACAAATTTGTGAATTTGTGAATTTTAAAGTACATATGTGGATGTAGATGTCGTTGACGTGCCCGAAATTGCCAATACCGACAAGAAAATCTAATAACTAAATTAATAATAATGTTAACACAGTCTCGATGCTATATTAAACCAACGACCTACTTGTACAAAATAAAAGTAACGTGACCTGACAGTGTTTATTATCGTCTACTTCACCACTCCTAATACGTACTTCAGTCCATGACTGCTACAATAAGACCCCGCGACTACAGCCGTTAGCATAATCCTAAAAGAACTGTGCTCTCAATGATGAAGACAGGAAACACATTTAATGAAACGGCTGTCCTATCCTCACATCAGGGAAATGCCAGATGGTCATTGAAATACTCATGGCTTTTAAAAAGTTGCACTTATAGTTTATACTTGCTTATAGCCATATACAGTAAGAGTACGGCATCTACTCGTATGTTTTTAATATTCCACCCGAGGACAACCTGTAACATCATGGCGCACCACAGCGTGAAGAACACTGGCCTATATCACATCTATGACGACGATGTCGTTAGGGTGGGGGGAGGAGGAGGAGTCCGGTGAAATCTCACCCTCAAGTCATCTTTTTAATTCCTGGAAGAACAGTAGAACTAAAAAAAAAAAGTCTACAAAATACGCCAATCCCGACGTTGGGGGGAGGGGGGGGAATTTAACCACCCATGAGAACAGGGGAGCTAAAGACATAAAAAGCTTGCCAAAAACCTTACGAGGTCGTCACTCTGGGGGGGGGGGGGGTTCCCTTCAAGATGAAAATCTCACCTCACCTCGTGGGAGATGGGGGCGGGGAGGTTCCAGATTTCCGAAATCGTTTGGGAGGGGTGGCTCAAAATCTCAGGTCATCTTAGGGGAGGTCCGATCAGATCTCTCAAAATCTCACCAGAAAAAGGGGGGGGGGGACGGGGTCCCGCATTCCAGAAAAACACCTCACGTAATTAAAAGACGGCCCCTTACTAGCTGGATAGGATTCTACTTAAGTAACGGGTAGGAATACGGCTGTGGCCTCTTCAAACAACCATCCCTGGTTTGGTTTTTTAAAAACCGAAATTTGGATAGCCGAATCGGGGTTCGAACCCGTCTCCTGTACGATATCATACGGTTCCCTGCGATCTCGGTATTTAACTGTAACGATCGCGGCATGGTGCAGACTGCGACCTGCTTGAAGATACGTTCCCACGGCGCGCCTCGACCCACCGCAAAGCGGTAGAAGATGAAAGGCGCGCACTGCCTACCACGGATATTAACAGCCATGCATATTAAATACTGGAAAAGGGGGGGGGGACAAACACATAATTGAAACGCACTTCCACAGTTGTATATATTGAGAATCTTAACGGACACTGAAGAATTATTAATTGAATTCTAAGAGCTGTTGCAGTTTGCCGAGGTAGAGGGGAATTAAAAAATGAAAGGCTTGCTAAATCCTCCAACAAGTTTACCAACGCTAGTCACAGATACTACTTTCTAACACTTACGCTTGCAGCTCAGCTGATGGACAACGTAGCTTCATTACTCCAATTATTACGAAAAATACTGCTGCTGCCTGAAAGTTGAGGCAGTAAACTTCTGACTAAATCTAACAAATGTACTAACAGGAGAAGACAAACCGACTGACCAAGTGTGAGATAGCGGCGCCCTTGCTACATCAGAGATACGGAGACAGTAAACAAACCAGTTTACCCTGGATCCCGTCGACTGCTTCCGAGACGCTCAGCATTTCTCTTCTTCAGTTCTGAATTGCCCGTTTCAGTTTCACAGTTGTGGAAACGTGCAAACATGCAATCATTTGGCCGGAAGGTGATTCAGCACCGACAAAGAGGTGAAAGGGGACTTTCAACGCTTTCTCAATGACATCGCGGCGAACTGGCATAATATGGGCACACAAAAACTGTCACAGCGTCTATCGACCCAAATGGTGATTATGTCGAAAAATATATAATTGTTCAATTTTTAAAATGATGTATACATAAAATAAATTGATTTTGTATCCTTAAATACTTTGGAGACCTCACAGTTGGGATTGCTCTCGCACATTAAGTGTGCCAGTTTTAATAGTCCTCCGTGTGGCTACTTGCCAGATGAGCAGACAACAGTCCGGCATACCCTCTGGTCAGTGCCGCCATTTCTACGGATTTATCCGTAGATCTATGGATTTTTATGAAAATTTAGGATTTTTTAAAAATATCTACGGATTTTAGAAACTTATTATTATTTGTTGATTTATCCTTATATAGGTGTTTTGTAAAACTGTGAGTGTATAGCGTTAATGCATTACAGAATTTAATTGTGAATCGTTTCCTTGCAACCGCTCGTGTGAACCAACGATTGAAATAAAGCTCATATTTTGTTTGGTTACAGATTCTATAGGTCTCAAAAGACGGTAACCACAAAACTATCGGCGCACTCTTTATGCACGGTGACACGCTCGTTGGCACGGCTTACAAAGCGGTGCCTTCCGAGAAGGCCTAACCACTGTTAGAGAGTCAAAAGGGTCCCAGTTTTTAACATTTCCTGTTACAGAAGATATGCTAAATTTAATCTCAACAAAAAAAATGTATAGTTCCCCCCACACACACACACCCACACAAAATGGTTAGGCACATCAGCAGCATAGATGAAAGTGACGCTATATAAAACATGTTCAGCGATATTTCTTACTTTAAAGACCTGGAAATAAAAAGTATTATTAATTTTGCACATCTCTACAATAATTATTGTTTCAGTGTTTCATTTAGCGAGTCTCCGGATTTTTGTACCCTATCTACGGAAATTTTAGCGGCCATCTACGGATATTCAAAGCCAAGTGCCTGGCAGCACTGCCTCTGGTATCGACTAGCTTCTACGCAATAAATACAGCTAGACAAACAGCTTCACGCAACACACAGCGCGGCTTATGCGTGGTGTACTGTTAAGTAGAGCTGTAGCAAACCGTATATATTCGTTACTGAGTAACTCACAAATTCATTTCGTTACTCCCATGTTTCGGTACTCGCACTTGTCGTATAGATGTCAGTTTGATTCGATAAACGAACCAATGCGTCATGCGGGAACTGGAACGGATCGCCCAACGTCGAATGAGCAGATTTAAAAAAAAATATAAAAAAAATAGTTGATTTAAGTGGCTGCGATTGTGGTATTAGGTATTATTCTGAAGTATGCAATATTCGTGCAGTAAATTAAATGTAGGAACAATTTACCTAAATTTACTTTACTCAATGAACAATATACTGGAATTTTACCAAGTACTAACGAAGTCATTCATGCGATGCTTCATGCTAATGCTCATTTGTATCAGAAGTAATGTGACATATTAATGAATTTTAATTACTGCAGCATCCATGTGATCAATGTGGTACTGGCTTTGATGTTGAATGTTTGTTGTAACCGCGACGCAACAACAATTACGAATCTAATCACAAAAAGATGAATAATTTACAAAAATAAATGAAAACAGTAAAGGAAGAAAGTGGTGAAACCTCCTATTTAAAAATGATATACTTTGATGAAATTATAATATTTGGTAAATACATGTCGCATTATCGTATCAGGCTTGTATGCAGGGTTTTGAGTAGGTTACTTTAAAAAATAACCGTCATTAGTTATTGTCACTAGATATGTCGCAGTCAGGTAAAACGTCAGGTCTTTTTTTGTATGCAAACAGGTGTTTGTTTTGAAATTAGATTATTCTTTCGTATATAATATTCATTACAGTAAATCAAGTCTACGTTCAGAGGTTTTGCGTAAGATCCATGTGCTAATTACTTTAAGTTTTTTTCTTCCCAAACGAACGACTTACCTAAACTTATTTTGCTAAATAAACAATTTACTTAAACTTTACCGAGTACGAACGATGCTTCATGCTAGTGTTCGGTCGTATCAAAAGTAACGAGTAACGATTCGAAAGTAACAGGTACTGATTGGTTTAGTAACGAATACTTACGGAATTTCTCGTTAATTTTACAGCTGTACTGTTAAACCCACCGACAAGATTCCGGCTCCATGCCGATGGTTCAGGACAGAGAAACCTTGAGGAATGGCTTTGCGATTTCCTGAGTGGTTCTGCCAGTAAATCCTACCTTCCCCGTCTACGAAGGAAAAAAGCTTGCGGCTGCTCCACGACAATGCACTCCGTTTCAAGTGTAGCAAACAGAAAGTCAGGCAGATAGGAAGCCCTTAAGGCGGTTACCCAACTACCCCAGCTCTTTAGGAACAGTAATCATCTCTGCAAGGCAGACTTTACTTTTATTAAAGGTATCTTCACTGATATCATGTAGTCATGTAGTCCTTCTGCCTATGCCTATCCCTAATCTCTTTATCTCAACACTATCAATGTCCTCAGCAGTCTGGTTCGCGTGTCCTCATATTTTTCTTTCTCTACAATTTCTTCTCTGAAAATCTAAACTTTTTTTTTTACCTTGTAGACTTGTGTGATACATAAAGACTTGCTATAGGAATTAACTTTATATTTTTGAAATGTAATTTCTTTTATCTATCTTCTCGCGATGATTCCCCCGATACCAACAACAATTCTGACCACGTTATAAATACTGGGACAACGTTCCGATTAGACTTTTTACGCAGGATCAATCTGTCCATAACATTCTTTTCTTTTTACGCCAACAATAACTCTCCAAAGATCCTCTAATTCTGAACATATGAATCTAAGCGGATACTCTCTATCTCATCTGCTACTCTTTTACCTGTAAACTCTATGCACATATGTGTAAGAACGGAGACTTTCCCGGCGTATGCTTGAAATGAAGTATTCACGGGTGTACCGCCGGGTAATGCTTTGAAAACACGATATTTCGACGACTAGATCCGTCGTCTTCATCAGGTGTTGAGACATCTGCACTGGTCGGCTGACCGTTTCTATGCACATTTATTTTTTGAATTATGCTTTTATTCATTACTATTATTTATACCTTTAATATTATGGCTATTATTTATACAATTATATTCCCATCTAAATGCGTGGATCTATTTCAACAATGTCTCGCTACTTCTACTTTAAGCGCTTGCTATGTCACAGTGAGACCTAGACCAAGAAATATTCATTTAGGTGAAGTTCTGCCTTTTAGGACTTATTTGGTTCAGATTCCACGTTAAACTGTAAGTTCCAGAGGAAAGTAACTTACCGTCGTACCTTTGGCACAATTGCATAATATGTCCCCTTCGAAAGGATCCTACCGACCTTAGGGTTGTGGACTAACCCGGCGGTACACCCGTGAAGACTTCATTTCAAGCATACGCCGGGAAAGTCTCCGTTCTTACACAAATGTGCATAGAGTTGACAGGTAAAAGAGTAGCAGTTGACATACAGAGTATCCGCTTAGATTCATATGTTCAGAAATAGAGGATCTTTGGAGAGTTATTGTTGGCGTAAAAAAGAAAAAGAAAAGAACGTTATGGACAAATTGATCCTGCGTAAAAAGTGGATCTTGTCCAAGTATTTATAACATGGTCAGAATTGTTGTTGGTATCGGAGGAATCATCGTGGGAAGATAAATAAAATAAATTAAATTTCAAAAATATAAAGTTAATTTCTATAGCAAGTCTAAGTATCACACAAGTCTACAAGGTAAAAAAAAATAGTTTATTTAGATTGCAACCACCTCATAAGTTACAACAGCTAGCAACATTGTAATATCACAAGAAGCATCTAACAGAAAACCGTAGATCAGATGAACCAAAGCAGGATACTGCCACCGGTTTCCTTCTCTGCATGAATGAGTGAGTGATAGCTTCGGAACATTCTTTCCACAAGTCAGCCGACAATTTACCGAGAACGGACCCAGCAAGACACCATACTAAGGGGCGTCCATTAATTACGTGAGGTATTTTTCAGGAATTCCAGACCCCCCCCCCTAGGTGAGATTTGGTCGGACACCCCCCTGCTGTAAAGTGACGTAAGACCCCCCTTATGAAACACCTCGCAAATTTTTTAGACTTTTTTTTTAGGTCTCATACTCTGTAGGGCGGTTATACCCCCCTAAATTAGTTTATACCCCCCCCCCCCCAAATCGACTTTCGCGTCATTTGTAGACTTTTTTTTTTAGCTCTACCATTCTACAAGAGTTTCAAAACCTCACGCGAGATTTCCGTTGACCCCCCCCCCCACTTCCCTCTTGGTGAGGTTTCGTGTAACTTCGCCGGACCCCCCCCCCCTCATTTCACCTCACGTAATCAATGGACGCCCCCTAACAAGAAAAGCAAGGAGCATATTGGATCAGCGCGACCTGACACGGGCATAGGATCCAACTCTTCCTCAGAGCGGAAAAACACGTTCCCTCGTTTTCTAGTCGTCTACAGTTAACATGTTGCAGCTGTCAAGAACAGCCTTCGTTAGAAGGCCAAATCTTTTAGTGTCTAACAGCGGCCTGGAAATGGGAAAGAGCTTTCTAAAACTGTTCGTACGCGACAGAGCGCTACATGTCAATATTCAACTGTGTGAATACCATAAAATGTACTTCAAATCTGAAGTTAAATTGTGGAATACTTAGTGGATACGGGCTAAACCATTAAACAAAGGAAAGGGGTTTCAACATTTCTGACACTGGAGAGTATTTCACAATTTAAGACACTGAATTTATTGAAATATCGGGAGCAGTACAAGATGATAGGATAGGGTGTGTAAAATAGATAACCCAGTAAGTGAGTGAGATCGGAATGTGGTCAATACGGGGGCATCCATAAATTACGTGAGGTGTTTCACCGGATTTTCGGACACCCTCCCTCCCCCCTCTCTGATGAGACTTCGTGAGATCTGGTGCGAGAACCCTCCCCCCCTAGAAATCGACCTCGCAACTTTTTGGAGTTTTCTTTTTAGGTCTCACCCTTCCAAAGCAGGTTACACCCCCCTTTTCGACGAAATACCCCCTAAAATCGACTTTCCCGTCATTTGTAGACCTTTTTCTTAGCTCTACAGTCCAACAAAAATTTTAAAAACCTCACGTGAGATTTAAAGAGATTTCGTCTGACCCCCCCCCCCCCATTTCTCCTCACGTAATTTGTGGACTCCCCCTAAGGAGCTAAACTGCTGTTTTGTAGCTAATGTATCCAAATAGGAGAGGATTTCCCAGTAAGATTGAGAAAACTTTTTCAGTATTCTTTTAACTATGTAATCTAGTGCTTATCTCGAAGGAGTGGAAATACAAACCAGACTGAATGTGAGATGTAGGTCGACATTCAGAATGATGTCAATTCCGGCCATCCAGGTTCGTGCTTTCCATAGTTTATCAGACGGTTCCTTGATAGAGACTATGCCAGAGATCCTTCCTTACAACCCTCTCTCGATTCTAATCACCTTGACGTCGACGATAACTGGATCACGAAATTAGAACTGCGCAATAATGGTACTTACAGAAATCTTTTTCCCTCATCGCTATATTGGGGAAAGGAATTCGACCATCGCGTTTATGAAGGAACTATGCCAGCATTCGCCTGGAGTGATTTGGGAAAACCATGGAAAATCCAAATCTGGGTGACCGGACGGGGATTCGAACTTTCATCCTCCCGATTGCGAGGTCAGAGCGTTAGCGCTCACCCACCACGTTCGATACTTACAGGACGCAAATTTTGCGGGGTAGAACAGCGATGGTGTGCCTACGACAATATCCCACTATCACGAAGAAAATTAACAATGTATTGATTACAAAACATTATTGAAATCGCACAAAAAGTAAATTAAAACATTTAATATCTACAGCTAGATTACTCCTAATGTACAGTTACACCATTAAAACAGCGTAAAACTCGCTAAAAATATTGCTCAAAACTCTTTATATGGATTCATATAGTAGAAACTATATTTATGTGGAGTGAATGGAACACCACAGAAGACATTTTGTACTGTTTTCTCTTGTCAGACTATCGTAAATTACATACGGAGATAATTAAATGACGTAAACAAATATTTACATGTTGGTTAGTGTTCTGTACCTAATATTAACTGTAACGAATAATATGAATGAAAAGCTACGTGGCATGGAAAGCAACCCCCTCCCCTTCCACGTAGGCCAGCGTAACTTTCCAGCCAAACCCTCTCCCCCTCCCTCCCTCCCTAGACAGAGCCACGTAGTTTGTGGACGCTCCCTAGTAGATGGCTGAACATATCGTGGAACATTGTTCCGCCAGGTTTCGACTGGATGATCTGTCTTCTCTCCACGCTCCTACTGGAAGCATAACACAATAGCTTTGCTGTTTATGGTCCGATTGACGTGAAAATCAGACACGTGTCATTTGAAGGTTAGTTCTTTCGAAACAGGAAGTCGAGTTGATATTAGTAACGCCATCTGTGGGTGAGCCCCGGACCTATTGAACGATGAGATAACTGTATGGATAGACTCCCTCGTTGTGAATATTAATGTTTTTAATGATATGGAAATTTGTATACTAGAAATAGAATAATAAATAAATAACTGGGTGAATGGCTGGACCGTGAACCGATCCCAGAATGTGGATGACTGCTTCAAATTATTATAAGAAAATAGTAAGTAGGGTCAAGATATTCCTACTGGCTTTTAAGAGCTATTCGCGAAAGTACAGAACTCATGCGATATTCGCATTGTAGGCAGTGGAATTGCACTCCAACTCCTCTGCAGACCTTGGGTGTCTGCGAGCGTTATGCAATACTTGCATTAACCTCTCTCTTGAAGGAGTGGCTGTTTACAGTGAACTGGCTGACCACTCCAACCTGCCACTCGAAACACTTTGGACGGACAAAAACATTCCTCGCAGCCGGCGAGTCTATTGTTAGCCCACGAAGGCACGCGACCCTAAAACAAGTCCACGTCATTAAGGCCCATCTGCACAGGTTCTCATTATTTCACTGCGATCACCAACCCAACCATCCGCTCCAATAGGTGCCTACTTTAAAAACAATTATTTAAGAGATTCATTTTAACGGTTCACATGGTCATGTCTCGAATCAGAGTTTTTTTTTTTTTTTTCAACTTCTTAACGACTCTTAACAACGAGGTCTTTAGAGACGGGAAAGGATGGGGGGGCAAGGAATGGGAAGGAATTCGGCCATGGCCTTTTGAAGGAAGCATCCCGGCATTTGCCTGAATTGATTTGGGAAACCATGGAAAACCCAAATCTGGATGCCCGCTCGAATTCGAAATGCCACATCTATATCTTTTCTTCTAATCTTCTAGGGTGATGTGTTTCATAAATTCCTTTTTAAGTCTTCCTCTTTCGGTCTTTACTTTGGTTATCATCCACATTAACTAACCAATTATTATTATTAGTTGTATTTGATTGCGAATCAGCTCATGCCCCGATGACAATTTCTTTATAAACCTCCGGCCATCCAGATTTCGGTTTTCCATGGTTTCCTGAAGTCAATCCAGGCGAATGCTGGGATGGATCCTGCAATCGGCCATGATCAATTTATTCCTGTTCCTATTCCTCTCGCGCCTATTAACGACCTCGTCGTCCGCGAAATTCAAAGCACTAAAACAACAAAGAACCTACTTTTACATTATCTCAAACATTTACTTTGTTTTAGTTCTTATGGTAAAATATTCATTACCCTTGGTAATTTGACTTCGTTAACAACAAAGGAAAATTTTCTCACTCGCTTAGGCGTGAAATTAAGTGCTAGCTTTTGTTCATGGCCGTCTCTTTATTCTGCCTCAGGATTATTCACTCGCCTGTTGTCTTCCGACTTCCAACCGGCCTTTTGCTCATATCAGTTAGTGACTCTTTTTTGCGGTAATTTCCGTAAACAAAACTAGCTGTCATCCTTTGTACCTCCTCCAACTTCTATGTATATTTGATACCGATAACCTGGATAACATCCTGCCACACCACACTGTAGTAAAGGCCTGACAACGTTTTTATAGCCAATTTACTTTACTTCCCCCTTACATGCTCTCATTTCTCTCTTTAGCAGGTAGGGGTATGAAATTCTTCCCTAGTGGATTCTGCACTTTGAGTTTGCCATCTGAATGGTCCAGATTATCTTTCGTTTTCACCTCTTTCTCGTAAGTTTAAGAAATACCTAGCTTGAAGAGGTTTTTTTTTTTTTTTTTTTTTTTGGTTATGACTTTGCGTCTAGTCAACGTCGAAGTCATTAATGCAGGGAAAGGACAGGGGACAAGGAGCGGGAAGTAATTCGCCCATGGCCTTTTAAAATAAGCATGCCGGCATTTGCCTGGAGTGGTTTGGTGAAACCATGGAAAACCCAAATCTGGATGGCCGGATGAGAATTCAAATCCTCGTCCTCCCGAATGCGAGGCAAGAACGTTACTGCTACGGTATATATATATATTGTGTTTTCTCAATATGACCTGACCATCAATCGATAGCAAAAATTAGTTTTCTTACAGGTTAGGTTGTAAAGTTGTTGCTAAAGCTATTTTTAGGAGGAAAAAAAAAAAAAAACAAAAAAAAACAGTACACCGAAAACTGAAGCGAGATTTCCCGATACAAAGCTACAACGTTACCAACTCATTTGGAATTGTTTATTTTCTCGCCTACTGGGCATGAGGTAAAAAGAGTCGGTTGCAAAAATCATCTCAATCGGCGATCTGCGCTTGTCAGACTTATCAATTGCCTGCGGCACACAATTTGAGACAGGAATACGAATCATTGTTTATAAATGATAAAACACAAATAAAGCTTTTTTTTATGCCAGAGTATTGCAAACACTCAATATGTGTAGACCCTACCCTTTGTCACTCTGCAACCATACGCTGCTTTGTGTGTGTGGGCCTGTCAAAGTATGTCAGCGACGATAAATGTACCTGCGTTATACGCCTTCAAATCCGGAATGGTCGTAGGTAGTGGGGGGGAGGGGAGGATAAAGGCTCGACTAAAATGGAGGAAGGTTTCTGTGATAAGGTCCACGTTAACACCCACAACTTTGCCCAACATCTGCTAATCAATTTGTCGGAGGGTGGATTCTTCCCAAATCTTGTTGGAAAATGCTAACAGATCGAAATTGATGAAATTCGAGAGTGAAAAAAATGCTTTCTGCCAATCGTTAGTCGCTATATAGCAAACACTGACACCTTGCGGCAAAAAGCGTAACTACGGGACAGCAAGCGATACGGAACAAAGTTTGAGCGTTTCTCTACGCATCTATGAAACAATCAGAGGAAGTATGCATGATACTACTGATGTGACTGGATACAGCTGTGAGCGCTTACTGTGGGAGCGTTGAACCTGTAGTAAGACGGCAGCCGGCCAAGAGCTACGGCCGAGGGGGCTCATTACCACACACAGCTAAGCGCAGTGCGGCAACCTCTACGAAATAAACCACGTGGTATCTCTTGATCTTGTTTCTCATCTCCACCCCCACCCCCCCAATATCATAACGTGCCATCCGCCTTAAAACGCACCTCCACCCTTTTCGACTGAATGTAAAAGTTTACCTATTAATTTCAAAAGACATTATGTACTTACCACAATATCCTTAAAATTGTCTTACATGATGAACACGACTGTTGTTTGCTTCATAAACTTTTTTACAAATATATATGTGGAAAGGATAGATAAAATACACCCAACACTCACAAAAGTTGAAGGGAGGAGGGCAGCAGCAACACAAAACAACACACAAACACAGAAAAAACAATATTTCGGGTAATGTGTTTTCTATTTTCAGTGTTGGTGTGTTTTGTTTGTTGCTGCCCTCCTCCCTTTAACTTTGGTGAATGTTGGGTGTATTTATCTGTCCTTTCCATATAAATATTGCTTCGCGACAATTCTTTCCTTCCATTGTTACCGATGTTTTTAAAATGATCATTATTCTGAATCAAATGGCGACAGTATATTTCTGCATTACCAGTTAATGATTCTTTGATGGTTTAAAAGATTTCCACAGTTCACCGACTACTTTTGTACACTGAAAACTTGCTGGAAAAACATTTCCGATACCGGCAGGCTTCGGATAGTCTATCGTATAGCGCCATTTCTCATCTCAACCATATGGAAGGGAAGGTATAAATTGTAGGCTCCCTTTAGCTACGGTAGTGTTAATTTTGTCACTGCCACAGCTCCGGATATCGCACGGAGTTGTAATTTCTAACCAGTGGCGGATCTACAAATTTTCCGAGTCGGGGAAAAAACTTGAGATTGCCGCCCCTTCAAACATGAATTTGCCACCCGGGGTGGTACAGAGCTATTCTTTGATTTTGGCGCCCCCTGATGGTTTCCGCTTGGGACAGCAGAGCTAAAAAAAAAGGTCACCATCACACGAATTTGCCATTTACCGCTCCTTCAAACACGATTTTGGCGCCCCCCTAAAATTGTCGCCCGGGGCAAGCACCCCGGTTTGACCCCCCCTAGATCCGGCGCTGTTTCTAACCAACGCGCCCTGCGCATAGGATTGCAAACTTATTTGGAAAAAAAAAAACGAAGAAAGTATATTTGTCTTTTGAAGAATGTATGAAGTACATGAAAGAAAAGAAAAAGAATTAAATTTAGGTATTTATTGTCTTAAATGTACATTTTCTCCGCGCCACGGGACAAGCTATTAAGTTTTTGTTTTATTTCAGATTGTTATAGCTGGTACAACACTAAATTTAGAGTTATAAATAAATAACTAATTTTTAATTACATTTGAGGACGTTCTGTTTCTCCCTTCCCACCATTTTGCATTCCTTTCGTTTCGTCATAAGCACTAATATTTCGTTAGGAAATAAATAACGTTCCTTCAATTGTATAGTTTACCAGAAATAAATTATTCCCGTATACTTTATGGTTATGATAAAATATACCGCCCAAAAATAATGAATAGTACTTTATATTACGATATGGTAAACAACCCTACACCTACCGAAGGTCGCCTGTTCGAGTCCGGCCGAGGGCATGGATGTTTAAGTGTTAGTGTGCTTGTCGTGTCCGTCCTGTGGTGTGTCTACAATTACTTGAAAATACAGGGTGTCCAGAAAAGGACTCCCTGATTTCAAAATTAAATATCTCGAAAACAAAGATCGATAGAGGAATGCAGTAAACGGTATGTTTATCGTGACAGCTGTAAGAAGTGTATACAGCAGTTTGAAATAATAGTTACAAAAGCTGCTAACAGATGGCGCTGTAATCGCCATACGTAATGCCTAAATAGTGATCCGAAGCTCAGGGTAGTGCCAATGGAGAACATTTTGAAAACATTGTGATGTGATTGTTTGCAAAGATTGTTTTCATACGATTATTTCACTTATGTATGCTGATATGGGCTGTACAGCGTACAGCGCCATCTGTTAGCAGCTTTTGTAACTATTATTTCACACTGCTGTATACACTTCTTACAGCTGTCACAATAAACATACCGTTTACTGCATTCCTCTATCGATCTTTGTTTTCGAGATATTTAATTTTGAAATCAGGGAGTCCTTTTCTGGACACCCTGTATATACACACTGGATGAAAATAAATATATACTTGAGCTGGCTGTATGGCCTAAGGAAGCCAAATGCCATTAAAAAAAAAAAACAACCTTACGAGTCTGGCCAGTGCGGCGTAATTTCACATTTAATTAGGCCTACATTTTATTCAACAAAACATCAAGCTCACAATATACTGAAAATTATTGAAAATCGATATTGGCGCAATAATAAAACCTACAGCGCATAGAATTTAGTTTGAGGATCCCGACTTAATCAGTTATATGTTTTTTACCACAAATCTTAATTCAGTTTTGCTTTCTTTGCAGTTACTGATGTATCACTATCACAAACAGAATATGAATTACTTGCCGTTTTAAACAATGTAAAATAATAATAATGCAGCTGAAAAGTCCAACCTCAAACCAATGAGAAACAGAAGAAACGGCGAACTGTCTCCTTATCAATCACATGACCGACATCCACCAATCCATTCAGAAATAACGGCGAGCGGACACCAGTGGACACGAATGCAGCAATGTGGATGGTCCTTTCTTGTTGCCTCAGCTGCGAAGTGGTTAAGTATACAGATCAAAGGGCAAAAATAGGCACTTTTCCTTGCACGAAGTTGTGGAAGTAGCATAAGAACGTTCCTTTCCCTGTATTGTATACTATACCCGAAACACAGTATATCCGCGTACTTTAATGGTAGGAAAACGTATAACGACCAAGAATAAAGTATGGTTGGCAACCCTACCTGCGCACAGACGTACACGAGGGTGATTTACGTGGAGGGAATTCTCGGCTGTGAGCCAGAAACTTTTTTTTGTTAAGATATTAGTAGGCAACTGTTGGCCAAAGCAGTCAAGGCAAACCCGGTGCGCAATAGCAAGAGCTCGGCAGTTCAGGATCGAGAGAAAATTTAATAAATGGCTTAATTGAAAGCTTTTCAAATTATATAAGTTATCAATAACTTTCCAATAAACCAGTGATTTCAAAGTAAAACTAACACAAACCGCAAAGTAATATGAAATACCGACGCGTGACAGGAATATACCAAATGGATCATACATAACCTGGACCAAGAGTGAGTGATCTGACAAACACTTCAGTACGTCGACGTAAACATGTACATGTACATGTACTTTGAAAACACCAAAACAATACGAAATCACACTGGTAGGTAAAACGGCGGGCGACATTGCAATTTGAATCTATTTGTCGATTGCTTAATGTTTTCGGCGCGTCGGCCTGTTCAAACACGCCAACCCCGTGTCACCTTCCTCCCCTCCCGTAGCCTAGCATAGTTTTCTACACAACGCCTCCCCCCCCTAATTGACCGAGCTACGTAGTTTGCGGACACTCCCTAGCAAAACACCATGCAGAATTCAACAGTTACGGTGTGATATAAACTGTATCCACCTGATTAACGTTCACCTATATTCCAACAACACAGCACGAGATATTTTGAAAGGTTGTTACTAGAATAACCTACCAAAGGCGGAAGAGGAAATCAGTCTCCAGGCGGATGATGTAAATAGATAAAAACATGCGACGTAAAAAAACGAAGGGTGCGAAAAAACCAGAGTGAAAAAACAAACCAAGTGCGAAAATCCGAGTGCGACAAAAATGCGGAGTGCGCAAGAACCAGAATGCGCGAAACCCCGAGTGCGCGAAACCCAGTGCGCAAAAACCAGAGAAAAAACAGAACGCGAATAACCCGCGTGCGTAAGAACGCAAAAAGTCCGAATGCAGAAAAATCCGCAGGGAGCGAAAACTTCAAGTACAGAAAAACGCGGATTGCGAAAAAACAAGAGTGTTAAAATACGCGGAGTGTAAACAAAAAGACTGCGGAAAACAAAACAAGAGTGCCAAAATAAAAACACGGAATGCGAAAACCGCGGAGTGCGAACGAATACCCGAGCGCGAAAAATAGTAGTGCAAATATCCGAGTGTGAAAAACCATAGTGCATTAAAAACGTGTCAAATAACAGCGCGAAGAAACTGAGAAAGCCAAATAAAATATCGAACGCAAAAAACGAATCAAAAGCCAAATTTTAAAAAAGCAACAATAAAGAAATTTAAAACTTATGAGGAGTAAAATTTCAAGAAGGCGGCGGAAGATTCCGACTCCTTGGCATTCTTTCATCGCTGTCCGAATCGGTTCGTCGGGACAACATTGGAATGCCACGAGGTGGAATTTTGGCAGAGCCCTGATGTTATCTACGTTGAGCAGAAACTTTCCGCTTGCGAACCGGCATCTCGGGCAGACCTGGCGTAATACTTGTTGTGTGATGGAGAGCAGTGTCATAGCGTCGACCTTGGACACGAGCCAGTGGTGGTGAGGAATATTGCACAGCGCCGCCAAGGTACCTGTTTGGACTAGTCGCGGAACCAGCAAACGTGAGACATCGCGACAGCAGTCGGTACAAACACTTACTTAAACAACACCTTGGCCCAACCTCAGGAGTTTTCAAACACCTTTAGTTAATCTTACTATAAACCTGAAGGACGTCTGGTTGAATACATCGATATCAGGTGCACGGCCCAGACCGTGTTTTGGGTACAGTCACGTATCTATAACCATTTCCCAGTCACGAGTTTAGTATCATACACAGTAGTCTTAACATAGATTTAAACCAAAAATGCATTGCACAGTTCCTACAGGTGACAAAGAATGTGATTTTAGGGTGGCCCGATTTGACTGTATTAGACCCCAAGAATTCACTCTGCAAAATTTATGTTGGATTTTAAAGAAACTTTGAAGCATCAGAGACGACCTTGTGTGTGTGTGTGTGTGTGTGTGTGTGTGTGTCTGTGCCAACTAGGACGACGTCAAGCCTTTGTATGGCCTGAATTTGCTGTCGATGTGTTCCTAGAGGGTACCTACAGATTAACATGGAATCCGAACCACGGAAGCATTCAGACACACTTCACATTGCCAATAAGCCGTGCCAGAGGTGAAGGTCGGGTTAAGGGCGTATAAAAATTCTCGCCAAGAGAGAGATTCGAACCGGGGATCTTTCGAATTTCAGTCAGATTCCTTAACCACTGAGCCACCAGACCTCTCGATATAACTATATTATTTCTAATAGATTTTTTTTTACTGTCCGAACCATTTATCTCCCTTGATACCAGACCGAAATCGACAAAAGAGGTATTATTTTAAAGATTTAGGTCTCCGCTTTGTTAACATCACATTTTAAGAAAGGAATTTTTCGGAATTCTACCCTTAAAGGGCTAAAGTATCATTATTTCTATTTTTGTCACGAATCATTTATTTCCCTTCCTACCAAACCAAACTCGATAAAATTGATGTGGTAACCTTTTTGTCATTAATGTCTCCATTTTGGTAACAAATTAAGGAAGGAATTTTTCGGAATTCGGCCTTAGAAGGGCAAAAGTATTAAATATCAAGCTCATGTGTAAGGTCTCCGCTTTGGTAACATCACATTTTAAGAAAGGAATTTTTCGGAATTCTACCCTTAAAGGGCTAAAGTATCATTATTTCTATTTTTGTCACGAATCATTTATTTCCCTTCCTACCAAACCAAACTCGATAAAATTGATGTGGTATCATTTTAGTCATTAATGTCTCCATTTTGGTAACAAATTAAGGAAGGAATTTTTCGGAATTCGGCCTTAGAAGGGCAAAAGTATTAAATATCAAGCTCATGTGTATGTGACAGTTCAAAGCCAAGCCGCTCTGTAGCAGCGCCATATACCACAGAGATATATATAAACTTTTTTGTACAATAAGTAGCTTCTCGCACATTTTTTCTGTTAAGGAAACATGTATGTTTTCTCATGCGATTATACATGTTTTCTCATACGATTGTGTTTTCTAGCTTACATTAAGGAGCTTTCCAGGTTTTTTTTCCCTGTAAATATTTGTATTTTGGTATACAATTCCTATGTAAACATTAACGCTAAATAGTAGCATCAAATATGAGTAAACAGAGTTATGGATGTAATCTGTGCGTCTTGTTCATATAAGTTGTATTTAGATTTGCCATTCATCGTATTTTATTCGCGAAATTTTCACACGGTTCATCTAGTCTCAGCTCATCTAAATTACATTTCAACAGATCTGGGTATTGGCATTATCAATGACTGCCTTCAAACTACTTTATTTCTCTCGCCACTATAGTTCATCTTCGACTCTATATTTCTTGGCAGTGTGGTTTGTGCGATTTCCTCGACATTACCGAATTAGTCATTTAGATTTCTGTTCTCAAATTACGCATTTCTCACTTTACGCCTTCTCGTTCCATGAAAACTTCTCTGAAACTTCGTCAGAGCAGCCTGCATCATAGTCCAGTCCGTGATGGTCTTTTGTTTATGCTACAGAAACGATTTACCAGCTTCCTACGTACATTTTGGTGATACACCAGATGTTTAGCCAAATGGTTAGAATTGACACCCTTCTGTAACTACTGGTTGTTTTATTTTTCATTCTTCCATCGGCATTCAGATTTGAAATGAAGTATTTAAAGTCTTCCACAGTAGGCCTACAATTTTCTTAGATATTCCTAACGTTCATTGCATAGCATAAGAAAATAGTAGGCAACAAGGCCAGCAGCCAAATGCAATCTGAAGGGACGGATTTTTTTTTTCGTTTATGGCTTTGCGCCTTGTCGACGTCAGGGTCAATAGTGCCGGTAAAGGAGTGATAGAGAATTGGTCAAGGCCATTTTTAAGAACTATCCCAACATTCGGCTGGAGTGATTTTCGAAATCTAGATGATCGGATGGGGATTCAAACCTGCATCAACCAGATTACGAAGTCCCAGCGTTATCGCTCACATACGATGCTCCATATTAAAATACGAAAGGTTACTGGGTTCAAAGTGTATGGGCATGTCAATGTTTCTCAATCAGTCTAAAACAGACGTTAAGCATATGAGGAGGACATTCCGTTCAGTTGACAATCCTCTCGTCGCTTGTCCGAATAAGAAATACAATTGAGCTGAGAGCGGAGTCCACAAGGCGTCAAACTGTACACTGTTGTCACGCAGTACCCAGCATTGCGGAGGTAACTTTTGGATCTAACCTGTGTAGCAGACTTCTCTCTCTGAACCCACCCCTATGTTTACTTATAGACTGCTGAGTGGATGCGAGCTCTGTTGGTAGTAGGGATAAAACGATACGAGTAAATACAAGTACTTACTCGATACATCCCTTTCGATACCAAGTACTTTTTGTATCGATACTTTAAAAATAAGTATCAAGTAGGTATTGGTCGAAAGTACTCGTATCGGTGCGTATACCACTATCACGAATATCTTGATTTCATTTAACACGTTAATTAATATAGAATATTTTTTTGGTTGTCATTATTGCATTTTTTTCAACACATTCTTTTTCTAAGTTTGTGTTGTTGGCAAACTTGTTTGTCTATGCCCGGCCGAAAGAACAGTAGATTCCTCTTTGAAAAATGTTACACCTGCAATTATGAACATTATAAATAAAGTTAGAGAAATTGTTAAATGGGTCAAGAACAGTGTTATACAATCAGACAAATTAAGAAAAATACAGATCGATAGTGGAGTTCCTGAGTGATGTACTAAAAAATTATTCTTGACGTTAAGACACGTTGGAATTCACTAAATTATATGATTGATAGATTTTTGGATATGTCGAAAATTGCTACGCAGCTTTTACTCGATGCTACAGTTAGTCCTCAATTGATGACTGGACAAGAAATTGAAATATTGAAACAGGTAGTCCCCTTGTTACAACCATTCGAATTTGTCACAAGAAAATCTTCAGGCCAGAATTATATTACCTTATCCAAAATCATACCCATGATTAATTGTCTGTCGCAGCTAACAAAATTTTCATCATCAATAGAATGTGTTACTCAGTTGCAAACAAAACTACTGGCTGAATGTAAAAAAAGATTTTGTCTCATTGAATTTAACACCCTTGCAGCTTTGGGAACAATTTTAGACCGGCGTTTCAAAAACCTCAATTTTCAAGTTGCATGTGCATGTGGGAGGGCGATACAAAAATTAAATAATATTATTAAAGAAGATGTTACAATGTCCATCAGTTGATCTGTAAAAGAAGCAACCCACGAAGATTTTGATTTTTGGTTACACCACAAACAACATGCAGTTGGCCAAAAGCGGCGCCGTGCTAACTCAAAAGCCGATGAAGTTTCAATTTATTTGGCTAATCCAGTCTCCGCTTTAAAAGCCAACCCGTTAGAGGAATGGGAAGAATTAAAACTCGTATTTCCATACTTATACAAACAAGTGCGAATTTATTTAAACATTGTCTGTACCCCTGTACCCTGTGAAAGGCTTTTTTTTTTTACAAATCTTTCACAACAATGACTACATCCAGAAATCGTCTAACAGGCAAACACTTAGAAAGACAAATATTTTTAGGGAGCATTACAAAAACCGACTTTTTTCATAAAATTAGTTTTATTTTGTACTAGTCGGTATAAGGTGAAAATGTAATAAATATCTTTCGTCAAATAAATATATATTTTTATATCAAAGACTATCAACACTTATTACATACTGTTTTTTTATTTATTCCAAATTTCACTACGAAAAATCAATCGATACGAGTAAGTATCGATACTTTTCAATGGATACCGAATAAGTATCGATGCTTTACGACCGATAGTGTATGGAGAAAAAGTATCGATACCTCAGTGGTATCGTTTTATCCCTAGTTGGTAGTTTATTCGTAGAGTGACTAACGAGCGTCCATAAACTACGTAATTTCATTTTTGGCCTCCTCCGAAAACCTCCCCCCCCCCTCCCCACGCAGCTTTACATGCCCTTTGCCTGCCCCCCCCCCCCTTCCTCGCGTGATACGTAGCTTTTTCCCCTTATTGATTGCAGAAGACATTTAGTACGGTTTTCCATTGTCAGACTATCGTAAATTACGTACGGAGATAGT
Organism: Vandiemenella viatica; assembly: GCA_031002005.1. Classification (NCBI taxonomy): domain Eukaryota; kingdom Metazoa; phylum Arthropoda; class Insecta; order Orthoptera; family Morabidae; genus Vandiemenella; species Vandiemenella viatica. Next base: position 40,059,745 of record CM061918.1, on the reverse strand, counting down.
TAAATAACGAAAATAAACATTCGCAGCCTGTCGTGTGTTCTGTATCTAATTTTGACCGTCACAAATGATATGAATGAAATAGCTACGTGGATTGTCTCCGAACCCCTCCCCCCTAGACCGAACCACGTAGTTTATGGACGATCCCCTAGTTTCTTTCGATCCTTTAACGAGAGTCGCTGCTGGCCTTAGATTAGAATCGACAACTTCAAAATTCTGTGCAGGTTGAAATGGATATATCGGCGATAGGAGAATTGGATTCGTGTCCTATCCCAGTGTTTTCCTGGATGAAATGCAAAAGCGCCTGATAAGGTTTAGTGCTCGTGGCCTCTCATGGCTCCCATGTTTAACAGGCTGGCAGTTTAAAGTTCTCTCTATAACAGCAGTGATACTCTGCTGCCTTGGAACATTGCAACAGAGCGGTAATTGCGGTTATACAGACAGCCTCGTCGGTGCTTTCTCTGCAGTTCTTCGAAATAACACTTGCAAACCAGAGTCTGATATTAGTTTTCGCAACCAGTCAGGTCGGACTCTCGTTCCATTTGGCATCGTTCGAAACGAGCTACTTTAAACAGCAAACTTTGGCACACCATTAAAAAGTGATTGCATCTGGGTTTGAACCGTGTCAAATATCCAGCGTATTTTAACAGCTGTACGCCTTTCCACTCCCTAATTAACTGAAACCTGTTTCTATCACGGCCCGTAGCTGGGTTGGTAAACTGACTCAGACGACGACTACGACAAAACAGTTCGAATTAATAGTGGATAGAAAACGATTCCTCGAAAATGAACATCGAAAGACTGATGGCCCATTCAGCCCGCTTTCAAACTGCATGATGCGCTGGCCTTTCATCACAACTCGAGGAATGGGAATTCGATTAAACCTCGGCCCGAGCGTGGTGGGTGAACGGTTAACACTCTGGCCTCGCATTCGGGAGGACGAGGGTTCGAATCCCCATCCGGGCATCCAGATTTGGGTTTTCCTAGGTTTCCCCAAATCACTCCAGGCGAATGCCGGGATGCTTCCTTCAAAAAGACCATGACCGAATTCCTTCCCGTTCCTTATCTCCATTCCCATCCCCTCAACCCCACCCCTCCCAAAAAAAAACTTGGGCTAATAGGTCGGTAGTGCCAAAATTCTCAGCTGTAGAACATTGCTAATAAACTTTTGCGAAATAAAAAATACGGAATTTGAACAAAATTTCTTAATCACCCTCTTAAAACATAATAATAAAAATTATGACAACTAGAGATTTATTTTTCGTGGCAACAAACATACACAATACAAGGAAGGCTGTTAAGTGCCCATGAATTCGCTAGTATACGATATTGCGAAATTCGCACAGCAGTAAGGACAGAACTAGGTTACCTACCGTGCTTCTAACTGCGTCTTTTGCCTACCTCCATAGGCCTTCTAATCCGCTCAGATTGATTACTAGTGAAGCGCAAAATCGCACTGAACGTAACGCAACGATTAAATATAATTAAAAGACACATATACACAAAAACTGTATGACTGCATGTACGGATAGTCCTGTAGCTTGAACGAGCGCATTAAATCCCACCATACTGGACACGGCAGGTATAATATTTCATAGTCAATCAGGCGAATGCTAGAGCGGCCCAAATTTTCGCCTCGGAATCTATTCGTTACACGAACGGAATAACAGAAAACATTACCACAAAGCTTTCTTGGTTCACATACCGATAAGAGCACTCAAACCTTCTTTTACTCAAGTCTGATGACATCGACAAGAAGTAAATTACAGCAAAAGTGCTTAGCGGGACCGTTGAAACGGTCACAAAACGTCTTGCTCTTCTCTGTGATTGGCGACGTTACTAATCAACCATCTGCCATATTTATACTACACATCACTATAAATGACGAGGTATAAGAGTTTTTAGTACTCCAAATTAATTACATACCACTGAAACAAATGCAACTCTAATCCAAGCAATATCTGGTAGCCACCAGACCGAGTTAAACTGATTCGTAGCCGCCTAAACTACGAGGCGTATTTTTTAAGTAAGTACCGTTTTGTAACACCGTGGCTGCAGCGCTACGGTCGGCGTTCCGCGCATCTCTTGCCTACGCACTGACGCCATTACAGTCCAATTCTTCCTTTTTTAAGTTGTTCACTGAGTGTTTAAGATGCCTCCGATAATCGTGAGTCCCGCCGACTGTGAAGTACGGGCTGTTATAAGATTTCTTTGTGCTAAAGGCCTAAAACCGATCGATATTCATCGTGAGATCTGTGCAGTTTACGGACAAAACATTATGAGTGATGAAATGGTGAGAAAGTGGGCGAGAGCATTTAAAGATGGCCGCACAAATGTGCACGATGAACAACGGAGTGGGCGTCCTTCGGTCGTTAATGAAAGTTTGGTGCAGAAAGTGGACAATAAGGTGAGAGAAAACAGACGCTTTACGATTTCCTCCTTGTGTGATGACTTTCCTAATGTTTCTCGTAGTGTTTTGTATGGCATTGTGACCGAGCACTTGAATTACCGAAAATTGTGCTCACGTTGGGTACCGAAAATGTTAACGGATGTGCACAAAACCAAACGTTTAGGCAGTGCATTGACTTTCCTTGAGCGGTACCACAACGATGGTGATGATTTCTTAAGCCAAATTGTTACGGGCGATGAGACATGGGTGGCCTACGTCACACCTGAATCAAAGCAACAGTCCATGGAATGGCGGCATTCAGATTCACCCAAAAAAGTGAAGTTCAAGCAAACGATTTCTGCCGGGAAAATCATGTGCACAGTTTTTTGGGACAGAAAAGGAGCTTTTGCCTGTGGAATTTCTGCCTCGTAATGAGACAATCAATGCAGCAGCTTATTGTGAGACATTGAACAATCTGCGCCGTTCAATACAGAAAAAAAAAGACGTGGCAAGTTGAGCAAGGGCATCGTTTTGCTGCATGACAATGCCCGTCCACATGTGGCTAATCAGACCAAAGATTTCATCACGTCTTTTCGATGGTAAACTCTAGAACTAGATCATCCTCCGTACAGCCCTGATCTGGCGCCCAGTGACTACCATCTGTTCCTGCACTTGAAGAAACACCTGGGCGGTCAGCGTCTTG
>CM061918.1:40000961-40055656 GCA_031002005.1 Vandiemenella viatica | reverse complement strand
GACGAAAACATTTACAGAATAGTCTGGATTTTGCCTCTCAAATTTAGAAATGTCGGAGAGTTTTACCGGAAACTCAATACCTGAAAAATCGAGGGGGTAGAGTGAACGTACTTTCTTATATATGCTAACATTGTCACCATGTTTTTTAAGCGCCTTTACGTGATATGCAAGAATTGTCCATAGAAAGCACAACTCGTCATTCTTGTTTTCAACATTGATGACGGCCTTCTTTCTACAGATATCAAGTGGCAGAGCAACATAGGATGACCCACGATAGAAAGGTTGAAAATGAGAAATGCTAATGTCGAGGGATTCTATTCTATCGAGAGTTTTGCCACTTGTCCTTTCTTGAAACTCACACAATTTTACTCTGAGCTCCGACTTCACATATTTTTCATACCAATCCGACAGGCAAGTGCTTGTTGTGACTTCACGCATTTTAGTTAAAAAGCACATACGGGCGGTTTCCAAAATCATTTCCTTCTGTATTTTATATCTGTTAATCAGTCCAACCTGCACCTTTACAGATGGGGAGGACCGATTATCCACAATTTCGCGAACTTTACCGGCAACAAGTTTAAAGCAAGCATCAATGAAATTCATTGGATCTATGAAATTTTGAGAATTTGAAATTGTCCCGGAATAAATTCTATTTTTAAATGCACTAAGCCTGTCTTCAAGGACTAAGCGCGATGCTGCTGACTCACCCATCGTTGCTGCATGATCATGACTGCATAAGGCTGCCCCTGCACCGGCATACTGCCGACTTGGCCCCGGCGAAGGACTGGCATACTGCCGGCTGGAGCCGGGCGATGGACTGGCATACTGCCGGCTGGATCCGGGCGATGGACCGGCATACTGTCGGCTGGTTCCGGGCGATGGACCGGCATACTGCCGGCTGGGTCCCGGCGATGGGCTGGCATACTGCCGGCTGGGCCCCGGCGATGGGTCGGCATACTGGCGGCTGGAGCCGGGCGATGGGTCGGCGGACTGTCGGCTGGGTCCCGGCGATGGGCGGCTGGAGCCGGGCGATGGTCGGCTGGGTCCCGGCGATGGGCGGCTGGGGGACCCGGCTGCTGCTGTGGCGGGCGGTCGGCTAGGTTCCGATGTCTCCCATGGTCGCCATATTGGTGGCGGAACTGCCTCGTTGGCCGGGCGTCCGACCGCCCCCTCTGAAACATAAAAAAGAAGAAAAATATTTTAGTATCATGAAAAACATAATTTTTGTAAGCATAAAATAATATAGGTAAATTACTGATGTACTGGACTTACCGATATTCCAGTGTGCTGGTGGTTGTGGTGGTGGAGTTGGCGGCATGCTCTGCGGCACATCCACGTCAATGCTCCATTGTGAGCAATCACAAGCTCTTTTTGGGGTACTTAATTCTTCAGAATTGCCCTTACGCTTCTCTGGGCGTGATGGTTCATCTGAAAAAGAAAAAAAAAAATGTATTAGCAATAGTTATAAAGACATGGGAAAAAAAATAATCTATAGATAAATACGTACTGAAATAAAAAAGGTCACTGCAGGAAATATCCAAATCACCTGCGAACAAATAAATTAATAATATAGACAACTGCTTCATTTTTTCATAAATCTAGTTACTTTAAAAAAATATTATCATTACCGAAATCATCCTCAGCGAGAATTTCATCAAAGTCTGAAGCAGAGAGAAAAAAAACTCATCAGTATATGTGAAAGAATTTAAAACAGTCAGAAAAACAAGTTAAATAACAATAATTTACTTACCAATATCGGCGAATAAGCTAAGATCCTCAGAAGACATTGCGATGATCGAAGTGTTCAGCTCGGCCGCTCAGAGGAGACTGGTTGGCTGAAGGGAGGTCTCTGCCCTATTTATACACGAGTCTGGAGCCTTGGCGTGGGAAGACTGCGTCCCCGGGCACACCTGCGCGCCAGGTGTACGTGGGGAGCGCTTGGCGTGGGAACACGATGCTTTGCCTGTGTTGTCTGGCTACATTAATCTCCCGAGGAATCTAAGGCCATATTTCTCGGGGTAAATTATATTCCTCCCGCACAATCGTTGAAAGTTGAAAAAATGTTTTAGCTTTTAACACACACACATACCTTCCGAGGAGGCCAGGGTGTTATTATGAAGCCTGGCGCGCGGATAAGGGAATATTTATGAGTGTGGGCGCGGCGAGCCGACTACTTAAAATTCAGGCCGGGAGGCTGGCGCGGCGGTGTGGGAGCCTTTGATAGCGATAATTAATGGCTTGCAGCTGCGCGCGGCGGCGCCCGCGGCCGGCTACTTAAAATTTCAGGCCGGGAAGGGGCGGCAGGTGCGCTGTATCGGGCGGCTATCCCTTAGAAGCTCACATTCGTGCTGAGAATTAAAAAACATACGCTAATACTAAAATTCATATCTCGGAAAGTACTTATCCGATCTTTTTCGGATAAATACCACTGTAACGGCCAGAAAAAATCCTTATTACTTGACATGTAATAACGCTATTTAAAATTGTGTTATAAAAATATTGAACCAAGGTCCTCAGAAGCGAATTATATACCGCATTTCGAATTGAATTAGAGGGTTTATTACTCTGACCGCGTGACGTCACACCACAAGAATGTAATACTAAAGTGAATATTGTACCGTAATTGAGGTTTAAAAAATAATAAAGCCATTTAGACGATTTATGACCCGTAACAACGTGGCACCCTGCGCGACGTGGGTGGTCTGGCGAACACCTGCGCGACGTGGGGGGTCCTGAGCTCACACATATGCCCATAAGGAATACATGGGGTGTTTTGGTCCGGGGTTCTGGCTCACTCGCAGGTATTGACACTACTCGCACCTCACCAGCTACGGTAAAGAACTCCGGCGATGTATAGACACTCTTGCGTCATTCAACCCTACGCAACGCTCTGAGATTTGAATCATAATCTGAAGTGTTCAAAAGAAACGTTTAACTTTCTAACCTCCTTAAATATTCAGTTCTGTTCAATAAACCAACCAATTTTATATTCAAAGTAAATAATAGGTGTTGTAAACACTGCTTTCAATAACTTCCTTTCCAATGTATCAGTATATCATTCCTCGCTGTTAAGAGACGTTAAGCAGTTAAAAAAGTATATCATTTGAATAGATGAATATATGTATTTTTAATGGTAATTTCAAAAGTACAATTGATTTGATAAAAAGTGTTTCAGAATTGGAATTGCGCTTCTCTCGGATAGAGAACACTTCCATTCTTGGCTCCTTTGAAAATTAACTTATTAATTAATTCATCTCATTATTTTTTAAATTTTAATAACGTCTTAAAAACCAGACGCTACAAGTTGTACAAGAATTTCGAAACCTCACGTGAGATTTCCTTTAACCCCCCTCCCCCCTTGGTAAGGTTTCGTAAGAATTCGCAGGACCCCCCCCCCCCATTTCACCTCACGTCATTAATGGAGACCCACTAAAACGCAGTGATCAATGACACTATTGCAGGGGCGTGGCTACTATGGGGCTAGGCGGTGCAGTGCACCGGGGCCCCCAAGCATACCTCTAGGGGCCCCCGAGCGCCGTTCAGTTCAGAGGGCCCACAAGCCTTCACGGCAAACTGGCGGCTCTACCGTCTTCTATAGGGGCCACTGAGACACAGGAAGCACCTCACTGCTCAGGGGGGGCCCCTAAGCACAACTCAAGGGACCCAATCCTCAGCTCAGGGGGCCCCAACCAGCAACACAAGGGAAAAAAAAGGTCGCCCGTCCGACCCCAAAATAAATTTTTGCACTGGGGCCCTTGTTGACGTAGCTACGCCTCTGCACTAGGGACGTAACATACGTTTTAGTTCTAGTTATTAAAGGCGCTCCCCTCCCCCCCCCCCCTACCTATTCTCACCTCCAGCTTTTACTTCATTCTTTTCACGTGATGTTCTTGAAAGTTACTACCCTTAGGTCAATCGGCGGCCAACAGGTTGCCAATTATCGGGTTTAAAAATTGAATGCCGGATACTAAACAACAATGAGCTAGCATACTCGCAATCGGTCGGTCGAACCCAATAGCTCAAACATTAGTGTTTCACCAAGTGGAACAACTTCGCTTGAAAAGGTTCACTACATCACGCTGGTAGTTCCTCCTCAGAGGCAGTACAACTAAGTTCACCGCAACTACTCCGTCAAACACAAACGAAAGAACTTCCGTGTATCGACTACAGTGTTGTATGGATACTTTTCGTTGTAGTTTCGTAGTTTGGTGTGATGCAGAAAGAAACTGGCAGATACACGCCTTCAGAAAAGTCTGAATTATGACAACCAGCGCTGCCAACACTACAATTGGCTCCCCCAGTTCGTATATCTGTCACCTTCGTCGAATATTAGTTAAATGCAGCCTTCCGCAGTGGCGTAACAATAAGGTGGCAGAATGGGCCCCCGATCGTTCCCATCGCCGCCCCAGTTGGCCCCTAGATACGGCACTGACGGAGGGCCCCATCCGATGAATTTACCAAAGGCATCACCGGTATAGTAATGCCACTGGCCTTCCGTTTATTTTTCAGTTTAAAACGCTTTCAACACTATTTTAGGCAAAGTATTGATCAACACGTTGTCTAAAATTTTTGTAATATTTATCTGAAATAGTTGTGCTGGGTCACCATCGGGTGAGACTAATAAGGGAAAGTCCCTGACCTTTGCTTAGGACCAGATGGTTTATTTCGAGATGCGAAGTGCAGGACAGGATTTCGCTGTCGACATAGCTGCTACAACGACCTGAAGAGGTGGAAAATATAGTTTTTTTTTCTAAGCCAGCGATGATCCAGGAAGGAAAAAAAAAAAAATAGTTGCACTACGAGTTACAAGGAAAGTTAACTTAATTGCGGTGAAGCCGTTTTCCCGACAAACAAATTTTTTCCCTTTCTAGTTATCTTAAGATTCTTCGAGTAATTTTTCGCATCCGCCTACTGTTGCCCTTTATGAATTTTAAGGTCTTTCAGCGTTTTGGTAAATTATTCACAATTTTTTTTAGTAATTTATTCCAGTATATGACTCTCCAAAAAACCTTATCTCTGTAACCAAATACCCGCTTTTGGTCTTGGACTACTCTTAATTCTTACATCAATATCTTTCCAAGCCCAGTCATCATTATATGTCTTCTACACTACCAGCACTCTATTAATAAGCTTCTCATAATTCAGTTCCGTTATCATATGAGTTATTGAATGGGTTTTGCTATAATTTTCGTAGACAAATCTAGCTGCTGTCATGTGCTTCATAAGCATACAACGATTTTTGACAGAATGAATACACACCCAGCAGACTTGAGAAACCACTAGCGGCAGTGTGGTTGATTGACAGCTGTCAATCGAAGTGTTTTCTGACTCCACTTCCGACAAGTGGAAGATTGACAGCGAAGGCCGACCACGCTAAACGGCGGCAGATCGCAGAAACGCTCCGCCGCAGAAATAACTCACTGTCAACGTGAACTTAATTATCTCCGAGAAGGAACGCGAGCGTCACATTCGGGGCTGACAACTGAGATGGAAGAGCTGAGCAGTGTTCGTATCGTGAAGTATTCTTGCACTGACTTAACGAACCGCCGTAACAGCAAGGACAGCTAATATTTTTACAGCAAGCTGAACGGTCCTTGGGAGATTGGCTCTTTCACTACGGCAATATCCCTCGCTCACAGCGCAGAGTTCAGAGCACCTAGAAGCAAAATATCAATAGTTTCCCCTCACACCCCATTCAACCTGCTCATCTCTCCCCCTGCGGCTACCCTAAAGGGAAGTGTTTTCAAAAAATGGAAGAGGAGAAACAAAATTACCTGCAGGCACTAAACAAGAATAACTACACATAAGTTTAAAAACTGTTTCAACGAAAGGATAGAATAAACAACGTCGGGACGAGTGGACTACGCCTTATGGACACTATTTGGAAGGCTATCAAGTACTATTAAAATTTCTTTGAGCGTTATGTCACCGAGTCATCTGGTAAGTTCTTACGTTCCGTCCCCATCCTGGTGTCGACTGGGTGGACTCTGAAATAACTTCCTTGAAGTAACTCCAGAGAGGGGCCAGAACGTTATGATGTAGCATGAAATCAGACAAGGAATTTTAACGACTGCAAAAAGCACCAAAGAATTTAAGATTAAATACTGGTAATGGTGAAATGATGATCGATTAAGGCACATCTACCACAAAAACAATCAATGACGCAAATGCCACGTCATGAGTAAACAACTGAAAAATGACTGAACGGAATGAACAAAATATTGGGAGAAGAATTTTGACTACATATATATACAGCAAAGAAAGGGGAAAAAAATCAATGAAATGTAGAAGAAATAAGCTGAATAACAGTTGAAGAAATGTAATAATACGATCACATGTGGTAAAAATTCCGACATTTGAGGAGCAAAATTACAACGTTCCTATAGTTTCCAGGCTCCTTCTCTTTTCAGGAACTATGTTTAATCTATTTCCGCCTCCCTGGGCCCATTTATAAATGGAAAGATGTGGGATATAGAATGTCAGAACATTGTAGGGACCCAGAGGTGTACGTAACCATATGAGAAAAGTCACTCAGTCATCATGATATGCCACTTATGCCGAGAAATAACTATACAAAACTGTATGTAAGGTATTTAGCACTTAATGGAAGCGAAACTTTGACTGAGAAATTAAGAAACTGGAATTGTGATGCTACAAACGTATTCGGAAAATGGACAGATGTAAGGAAAAAAAATTCTGCAAAGCATGAATGATGAAAAAAACACGGAGAGAGATACGACGAGGCTTATATTTTAAGATTTGTAGTATTAGTGTTTAACAACTTAACTAAGAAAGAGATAATTTAAAGTAAAATATTAATAACAAGTTGTTAACGAAGAGATAGTTGGAAGAAGAACTGTAGAGGAATGGATATATTGAGAAAAAGAAATAAGCTCGCGACATGAAGAGTCTTTAGTATTGCTACAAATTGGTAGAAAGACTAATAAAATTGTTTTAGATTTAAAAAAATAAAACATAAGTATAAAGCAACGAAAAATAGAAGACATTAGATTACTAAATTAACAACAGTACAGCATCCGTTCCTTAAAAACAAAAGACACAATTCAAATAGAGTTTGTCTTTGTGAAAAGATATAATTTAAAATTTTCTTTGACCTGACCCGGAATAGCGCAAACAAGCCCGAGGGAAAGAGAATCTACGACTTCCGACGCCGCTGTGCTTTGTCTGTAACCGTCTCTTCCCCTTCCCCGCTCGTAAACAACTGCAGCGCGACGCCAAGGTCTGCTTTAACATCTCTGGGAATAGCTTTCTACACGTTACACTTCTCCCTGCAAAACAAGCCGTGGTGAAGTTGGCACAGCGAGCCAATTGTGTCGCGATAATTTTACTGTTGATTTGTTTATAGTGCACAGTTTCAGACCAGACACGTTGGTTGCAAAATGGCCGTATTTTTGTCTCGCAACTCAAATATTAAACTTGAGAACGGTTTGGATGAAGACCGTCGCATTGCAGACAGCTAATAATTTAAGTGATGCGCCAGTGTGCCTGCGCGTTAAAACGGTGCCACATTCAATCAATGATGTGCAACAGACCCCGGTTCGAATCCCTTGCCTTCCCAATTAAGGTTTTTATGTGATTTCCCGTAATCATCTAAGTGCGCTGGGACGGTTCCCAATCTCTGCTTCATAAACTACACATCACACAAAAAATAATAATCTTATCATACAGACTATACTTCTGTCAGACGGGTAACAACTCTTTACCTCCCACAGAATTGGTTTATCCAACCATAGGCAAAAGATGCTGAAAAATAGAAACTTAGTCTTCAAGGCGGGTCCAATTAGCCGCGTGGATCTCTTGACATCAAAAGCTCTACAATTAAAAAAATCTCCAGATCGCCAAGGACTGCCGTACACAGAGGTATCAAGTTCAAATTTGGTTACAGCACTATACGGTTGTGGGATATGAAGTTTTTATGTTGGAAAAAAACCGGTTGCTATTAAAAATGATATTCTAAGTCTCTGTGTTGCTCAAATGGTAATGGTACAGGTTCGTGAAAAAGAACTGTCGCGTCACCTCGTTTTCGCCTCAGAATATATCGACAAACATTTGCTAGGCCCAATGTGAACGAATACTTTCCCCAGTCAACAGCAACAAAGACTGCGTAAGGAATGCATTTATATTTAATGTAAAAACCGAGACAATTGCCAGATTCAGATGTTGAGTCTAGAACTGAACTGCAGTTTGACACAAAACTCAAAGAGATACACGAGAGAATACATGGTATATACCAAAAGTAGTAGGACTGATTTTAAAAAAAAAAAAAATTATTGAAGATATCTTTACAATTCCTTAATCCTCTTCGAAATAGCACCCTTAGGCAGTTACACACCAAAAATTACGCTGCTGACATTGGCCGTACGCCTTCTGGAAGTCAGTTTCGGGGACGCTGTTGAGAGCCCTCGTCGATGCTGCTTTAACGTCCTGCATTGAGTCAAAACGCTGTTCCTTCAGCTGCTTTTTAATCTGTGTGAGTAAGAAAAGTCAGATGGAGCCAAATCAGGACTGTAGGCGGGGTGCAGCAACGCGGAAATGTCGATTCGGGCCAACAATTGCCTCATGACGGCGCGCCTAGGCACGGCGCATTGTCGTGATGCAGAGTCCAGTTGGCGGAGATGACTGGTCGGACGCGATTCACTCGGTCTCGCAGGCGGGCTGACACTTGCACGAAAAAAAGTTCGAACTGACAGTGACCCCAGGGGAAACGAACTCCTTATGAATCACCCCAAGATGGTCAGAAAACACGATCAGCATTGTCTTGATCTTTGATTTGATCATGCTGGCCTTCGTTGGACGGGAGGACGTGGAAGGAAACTGTTGGCCCGATTCGGCGTCGCAACGTTGCTGCACCCCACCTACAGTCCCAATCTGGCTCCAAATGACTTTTTTTTTTATTCCCACGGATGAAAAAGCAGCTGAAGGAACAGCGGTTTGACTCAATCCAGGACGTTCAAGCAGCATCGACGAGGTCTCTCAACAGCGTCCCCGAATCTGACTTCCAGAAGGCGTACGGCCAATTGCAGCAGCGTAATTTTTGGTGTATAGCTGCCTAAGGGTGTTATTTCGAAGAGGATTAAGGAATTGTAAAGATATCATCAATAAATAAAAAATTAAAAAATCAGTCCTACTACTTTTGGTATAGACCTGTATGTGATGAATTTTTGGCTGTTGTGGACTCCGGACTCTGTAGTTTTAGCAGAAAAAGACATAAAAATTTCTGATGGATTTTCTCACAACATATAATGTAAGTATTCAACTCTGGTTCTGCTAAAAATTAAATCTTATATATATATATATATATATATATATATATATATAAAAATAGACGTGTGTTTTCCTATATTTCACTTTTCAGCCACCACTACATACCTCAGATCACTGATCTTTGTGTGTGGAAGTACCACGGAGTTTCCTGTCGTGCACAACGTTGGCCGAATGTCGATAGCTGTGGGGATCTGGGAGATATGATGGTTAAAAGTGGTCGATGCAGGACATTTTCGTATTTCCACCAAAGACATGTGTCTCCGTATATGTCACTCTGCTGCCACAACTACATAGATAGACCAATGGTGTTTGTGTGTGGTAGTGGTATCGTGTCTCCTATCATTTACTATGGTGGTTAGTTGTCGCTAGCTGTGGAGGTGTGGGAGATATGGTGGTTGAAAGTGGTCGACCTGTGGCACTTTCATATTTCTACCAAAAACGCATGTGTCATGGTGTATCACTTTTCAGCAAAAACTATCTAGCACAGATCACTGGTGTTTGTGTTTGGTAGTAACACAGAGTCACCCGTCGATCACAACGTTGGCCGAATTTCGGTAACTGTGGGAGTGTGGGAGGTATGGTGGTTGAAATTGTTCCTTCAAGGATATTTTCGTATTTCGACCAAAGACTTGTGTGTCCTTATATTTTACTTTGCTGCCTGAACTACACAGCGCAGATGACTGGCGCCTGTGTGTGGTAATAGCATCGAGTCTCTCATCGTGCACTATGGTGGTTAGATGTCGGTAGCTGTCAATCCAAATTCTTTACAAACACGAACGAAGTCGTGGGTACCAGCTAGTAGAGAAAAAGATTGGAAGTCGAATGAGACCTGACAATTAAGTTATCACCTTTTCCTCCAAACGTGAAGTATTTTATTAGCAAGAAAGAGCTTCACATTTCTCTTTGACAATTTGATAATATTTAAATGTAATTTTTGCAATTATTTTTGTAGTAATTTCATATAACATTTTATTATTGGTTATTAAAGTACGTGAAAATTATATTTACACCCAAATACTGTCTTATTTTATTTCCACATTTCAAAATGGACAGTGGTGACGAAAGTGAATAATAAAAGTAACAGGGTCACAGGAAAGAATAATTCGAAAAACGCTTTTTTTTAAGACATGTAGGGTGGAAGAAATTCGCGACCTGTGTCGTCGACGGACATCAACAAACACATGTAACTAGGAGAGGTTTTCAGTGTGGAAATCGCTATCGCAGAACGAACAAGTCTGGTAAATAGTAATTCACATCTGGTTTCTTGCCCCATAGCAGTTCTGCCTGGTGGGCCTCAGTTTAAGAGAAATCAGGGGTTAAAAAGTGTAAAAATTGTGTGTAAATGATCTATACCTGTACGAAAGACAACGTTAGTTTAGCCGTGAGCGTTAAGGCGGTGTAATCTGATGCGATGGGTCCGAACTTCGATCCCACCACCCGCGATTTTTTTTTTTTATTTGTACTTTTTAAAATAGTTATTCGATCTTGCAGCATTAAAAATTTGTTTTGAAACAAATTATACAATATTTTTATTTTCCTTTGACAAATACGCAAATATTAGGATGATATAAATCATAAAAACATATGAATCAAAAAATTATAGCTTAAAAAAACTAAACACGCTTTTGTACTAATGTGAACTAAAAGGTTAAAATTCATAATTAAATATAAAGATTTTGTTTAACTGCGATAGAACGTTCCACAATTCAGCATGTAGCGCTCGAAACGGAATTACCCTGTTTGCGCCCCGGTAGGGAAACAGATTCTTACCATCCGGTAGTTGTCCAACAGGGTAGCGGAGGCGGTGGTGCACGATTCCTAAGGGAGCGTGCATAAACCACGTAGCTCCATTTTGGCCTCCTGTGAACCCCCCCTCCGCCCCCCACGTAGCCCTACGTGGCTTTTGCCTCTACCCCCCCCCCCCCCTCCCGTAGCACGTAGCTTTTTTTCCTTACGATTCCAGAAGACATTTTGTATTGTTTTCTCTCGTCAGACTATCGTAAATTAAATGCGGAGCTAATTAACTGAGGGAAATAAATATTCACATGCTGTTGTGTGTTCTGTCCCTCATTTTATGAAAGGAAAGCTACGTGGCCTGGCTCGGAACGCCCCCTCCCCCCCCGTAGCCCAGAGTAGCCTTCCAGCCAACCCCTCCCCCCACCCCTGGACCGAGCCACGTAGTTTGTGCACGCTCCCTAATCACCATATTATGTACCAAAGTTCTGGGTTAAGTCCGAAACCTCTCCGCAGTGCATATGGAGTAAGGCTAAAACCTCACCGCCCGCCTGACAAATGTTCATCCTATCACTCGATTCCTCAATAACATCAATAAGACGCTTAAAACACACTCGCCACAGTCATAGTCACATACAATGGCATTTGGACACAAGAAGGAAAGGAACTGGTCAACCTAACTCTGCCTGACATAATAAGATTATTATAGAACTAGAACACCGTTTTATTTTATATTAAAGGGCAGGAGGCCGACAGTTAATAACTGTTTTAGTAACATATAAGAAGAGGCGAGTTTATTTACAGCAAGTTGGCAGTGAATGGAATGATGGGTGCCAGGAAATTCCCGTCTCGCCTGAGCTGAGCTTACGGCCGTTCAAGTAATGAACCAACAGTATCGTAACAGACGCTTCCCCGAAGAGTCGGCGTCACACAGACTTCTGCGGCCTACTGACGTCATCTCTTGCAGTTAATTTAACAGTGGTGTTATTAGAACTAGGACGATGAGCTACTGGGAAGTTCACAAGTCCTTCTCGAACCATCCAACCGCCTGGAATGACTTTGCCGAACGGTAAGAAAATCAATCGTCAGACCGCGAGCCGAAGCCGATTTCTAGCGAATGCCACAAGTATGTTTGCCAACCATACTCTATTATAAAGTATCATACTTTATTTCGATCGAAATACTGTAGCATACAATTCATGGAAAGGAACGCTCCTGTACGTAATTAATCACCGAAGAACTTAACGATTACGACAAAACAAAACGGAACGTACTACTTTCGAATTGATTATTTTAAGGGAGGGAAAAAGTAAGTGATCCTACTGACCTTGATAACTTATTAAGTATAAAAAATAATTATTTCTTACCTACTACTGTTACCACCATTTCAGTTTTCACGGAAAGAAACTGCATAATGCATGGAAGAGAAAAAAAAACAGAGGATCTTAAATTTAATTTAAAACGAGTTGTTCATTTATTTATAAATCTATATTTGGAATGTAGGACCAGTTAATACACTTTGAAAAGGAACAAAAAATTGGTCGCTAGTTCCGTAACGATTAAAAATATGTATATACGGAAATAAATACTTAAAATTAAAAATAATTTATTTTCCTCTTCCAAAAATATGTTGTTGTTTTTTCTTTTTTCTTTTAAAGTTGGAAGCCTACACCTAATTCAACGTCACTGCTGACCCATGGGACTTCGTTTTTCTTGCTCTCCCATTTCAGGGAAGAATGTCTTAAAAAGGACAAGTTTGTTTAAGAATATTAACAATGTTGCGCAGAGCACGGAAAATGTTTACAATTCGCTTAGTTACATTCACTATGTTCCCGATATTATGAGATAAGAAGATGTCCTAATAATAATAATAATAATAATATCGTGTGGTCGTAATGACCTGGTGACAGGGTTTCTACTGGCTGTGCATTTCCGCCACCTTAATCTAGCCCGGCAATCCTGCCAGGTACAGGGGACCTACAGTTTAATGTGGAATCCGAACCACAGAAGCGTTCTGGCGTAGTTCACATTGCACAGCAAGCTGTGCCAGAGGTGAAGGCCGGGTTAAGTGCCAATGAAAATCCCCGCCGAGACAGGGATTCGAACCGGGGACCTTTCGATCTCCAGTCAGACGCCGTAACCACTGATCCGAGAAAGAGATACTTTTACTTTTAGAGATTATAAATCAGAACATTTTAGTTAGACTTCAATCTATGGTGCAGACTGATAACTTTCAAATATCCCTCTAAAATGAAAAATTACTTCAATTTAATACAAATACGAGGGCCATACTGAAAGTCGCGAGCAACTCATTGTTAACCATGAAAATTTCAACAATGAAATAAATGACAGCAGCGTCTTAAATCACTGCCTGTATACTACGTGTTGTCAGATTGTGACGTTGTTTGCTATCACGTGACCACAGACAATATTTCATAAATGGCGGAGAACAATGTTTCGTTTCGACAGCGTACTGTCGTTGAATTCTAGCTACTATGGGGCTAGGCGGTGCAGTGCACCGGGGCCCCTACGCTTAGGGGGCCCCCAAGCGCAGCTCAGCTCAGAGGCCCACGAGCCTTCTCAGCAAACTGGCGACCTCCTGAGACACAGGTAGCCCCTCACTAAGGGCACTCACTGCTCAGGGGGCCCCCAACCACTGCTCAGGGGGCCCCTAAGCACAACTGAAGGGTCCCTAGCCTCAGCTCAGGGGGCTCCTACCAGCAACAAAAAAAGGTCGCCCATCTGGCCTGAGGGCCCAAAATAAATTTTTTGCACCGGGGCCCTTGTTGACCTAGCTACGCCACTGTTGTCAAAGTGTACATATCAGCTGTTTAATTTCACCTCAGTTTTATGGAGATGTCAGCATGGGCGCCCGCAGTGTTAGGAGATGGGTGAATCATTTCAAAGATGGGAACACGAGTGTCCAAGACGAGCCTCGTAGTGGGCGCACCCAAACTACGTGCATGGAATACAACAAGGAAACAGTTGGTACGATCATTAGAGAAGACAGACGTATCGCTGTGAGTGACATTTCTGTAAAACTTGCAGTAGGACGTAGTGCAGTGTAACAAATAATTCAACGCTTAGGTTATCGAAAGGTTTGGAAAGAAGATCACCCTTAAACAGGTTAATGCGCATCAGCATACTGCTCAAGCTTCCATATGGAGAAGAACAGGGCGCATGTGTGTGGGAAACTCTTCTTCATTATCCCTACAGTCACGACTTAGCGCCCTTCGACTACAATCTTTTCGGTTCTGTTAAGGAAGAGATGCGAAGCCAACGCTACGAGACGCTGGCAAGCAGTGCGACAGTGTCTGCTGTAACGGAATTCTGTCGCAAGGGTATTTTCAAATTAGCAGAATGATGCAAAAAATATGTGCAAAAAATTTGAGACTATGTTGAAAAGTGAAAGAAAACTCTGTAGATTAAGATGATGTAGTTGGTTTCGCTTAAAAACAAAAATTAACATTGTTAGAAAATGTTGCTCACGACTTTCAGTATGGCCATCGTAACTGCTGCTTCAAATTTCACATCCTTTGTATTCTGAAAATAGAATCAAAATTTTAAGTAATTTTCAGCCTCCAACATCTCTCCAGTGCAGACTAGGCGCAGTGCTATGCAAGAGATACAGCACGAGAGATTATAAGGTTCGCTATAGTTAAATGAGACAGCAGGTGTCTGCTTGACAGAAGTGACAAATTTACTGCACGTCAAGCAGAAGAGTTCCACTCTCTAATAATCTCACACAATTTACGATCTGTCGGAAGATGCATTTTTTTGTGAGCTGGTCTGTCAGACGAGTTAGATAACGATTGTTGTGAAACACACCAGTGATAGTGCAGGCAGTATAACTTGTTGCATGTGCTAGCACCAACAAACATGACGCGAACATTTTGTAGTCAATACTGTGAACGTGTTGCACTATATTTGATGCAAGTGCATTCTTGCAAAAACTACTGTTACGAAACCAGTGTACTTTTAGATTGCTGTAACTCGTAAACCTACTGGACAAATCTAACGATTTAGATATAAATTTGTAGGTAAAGGATGCTGTTCTCTTCTAAAAAAGTTGTTAGGTTCTCCTCATTCAACGAGAGAGGTTTGCTGACTATACCAGAGTTCCGGTGAGTTTTAACAATCGAGATTGTGAGATGGACATCGTAGCTACGATATACAGCAGTGGTTACCTACACTAACCACAGGTGGGTGTTGTAGAGATCATAGGGGGCGTTTCTGGTCCAAGGGGAATTCAGGGGGGCGCTGAGTACGAAACACCGCCACCTGCTTTCCAGTATTATAAGGTTAGACGAGCTACATCAAAGAATTTTTTAATTCCATTTCTATTATCATATGTAAACAGAGGATTTAGTATAGTCAGCCATTTATTAGCTAAGAAAAAGAAACAGATTCAATAGACCACGGCGATTTAAGACGGCAGATAATAATGGGGTGTGAGTTTTTTTCTTAAATTTGGATCTCTCCCCTTTGGTGAGATTTCGTGAGATCTGGTAATGGAATCTGAAAATGTTGACATGAGATCTTTGTCATCCCGCTTCTCTTCAATGAAATTTGGCGAGATTTTGCCAGACCCTTCCCCCTGCCCTCCCTCCTCCCCCTATTTTGAGGTCACGTAATTAACAACGTAACAAATATCGAAGAAGTAGTGTCATTACAACAAGTTCAGCTCTCTAATAATATTTTTTTCATTTATTTGTTAATCAAATTGTAAACAATACACCAATATTGGTAATATTCTTTGATAAAGTAATTTTAGAAATCTATTCCCGTTTTTCTATATAGGCCCTACGATGTTATATAGTTTACCTAAGAGGAGCGACATCGAATCACTGGTTCGAAAAATGGGTTACTAACCAAAAACGTTTGGAGCACTATGCGTTACATTATTTATTACAAGGAAGTGTTTCTTTTCTAAAAAAAAAGGAGGGTTTAGTAATTTTTTTCGAAAAGGGGAAGGTGAGTAATTTTCGTATTTTGAGAAGGGGGCGGTAGGACAATAAAAGGTTGGAACCTGTGATATACAGTATCCCCCGCCGACAACAATAGTATCAGGAACAGCATGCGCTGATAGTCTGTGGTATTCTGCGCACCGCAGGCCCGTTGACCATTAAGTGGCCCGCCGACGCATTTGAATTTGCCCGCCAACAGCAGCTGTCTAGAATATGCTAGCTCAAAAACCTCTGCAAAGGTCTCGATGTTTTATACTGTTTGATCATACTTAATCTGTGGTACCGGTACTTACATCTTTATTTTATACATCTATTGTAACTATTTGGAAGTGTTGGGTGGCCCGCAGACTAACATAGAATCGAAATTGTGGCCCACAGGCTAACACAGAATCGAAATTGTGACCCGCAGGCTAACACAGAATCGAAATTGTGGCCCGCAGGCTAACACAGAATCGAAATTGTGGCCCGCAGGCTAACACAGAATCGAAATTGTGGCCCGCAGGCTAACATAGAATCGAAATTGTGGCCCGCAGCCTAACATAGAATCGAAATTGTGGCCCGCAGGCTAACATAGAATCGAAATTGTAGCCCATCTCCAGAATTTGTTAGACAGGCTTGCTGTAATGCATTCTTCTAACACAATGATTGTGTAATTTATGTTTCCTGATTGGCATTCAAACATAATAACTATTAGAAAATTTAAGCTGATATCTTTAGCTAAGAAAATGGCGATTTTGCGTACATTTTATAAAAATAAATGTTAAAACAAAATGATCCAGCGAAATCTGTTAATGCACCAAGATCAGCTGCAGAATGGGATAGGCAGATTAAGGATGATGCATTGTATTGAGTGGCGAAGTGGAGGGGATGAATAATGACATAATAAGGTGTGGAGGTAACGCTCATGATTACTCATAAATGGCTTATAACACTGCGAACGAATGCTGACATATACGGATAACAAATCAAAATAATAGCAGTCATAAAATGCCAAGACAGTCGGTAGCCCTCAAGCAAAGGTCACTGACCACGGGAAAGGTTCTGTAATTAGAGTTATAATAGCCCATAAAAGTCTATACAATCGGTAATAAAAACGCCGAGCGACAATAGTACGCGCTGTTAAGATAATTATGATCGTTAAAAACTGAGCTTCAAACACCATTTCCTCTGGCTGACAAATTATTCGCAAGAAAACTGTTGGGTCGTATGTTGGTACTACCCAAAGCGCCCAAACCAAGCTTTCCCCTACCTTTCTGTTGCCGTCAGACGTGATCGGTGTTGTTATGAATCACCCTGTATACACAACACTAACAAGAGAGTACTGTTCATATAGCCTTAGTATTTTGAAACTGCAGTTTTAGTGTAACAGCCCTCAAACCTAAACTTTAAATGGTATTGTGTTTTATGAAGCCTTTGTAGTAAGCTAGAAAGTGATTGAATATGATGTATATTTGTCTGGCAATTTACTGTAAATCGGTGCAAACAGATTTTGTTTTATGAAAAGAAATTATGTAAATATCATTTAATATGTTTAAGAACAGAACTATGCCAGAGAATTGCTTAAATGTTTGTAATACTAAGTATTAAGGCAATTTACGATGTATAAAGGATGATTTACTACAGTTACAAATTATTTATGTGGATAATTTTGTGTTTAAGTATTAATTGCCATTTCTAAGCATTTTGTAATGACTATAAATGATTATGTATTAATTCTGATTGTTTTTAATATGTTTTCAATTGTTTAAGTATTGTTAATGTTCGATAAATATATATCGGAAGCCTTTGTAGTGTTCTATAAGTTTCGATGGAACCTATATAAAGCGACGAAAAGATTATCAAGAACAGTATTTGGACAAAGTTTACGTCAGCCAAGGACAGTGTTGAACGAACAGTTTTACAGTGTATGCCAATATTGTTTTTGGAATGAGTGTTCTATGTAATCTCTGGAGTGTATGTTTACACGTGTCCATTATCTATGGAGTTCGAGGTCTGACAAGCAATAAAAACAAGTTAAAATTTGGAAGTGGATCGTGGACTAGTTATTTCCGATAATAATAAAACCACGAACCATCTAACATTAGGTTGAATAAAATTATTGAACAGAAATTCTGATAGGAAACATGTATAATTTGATCTTAAAATTATTGTTCCTACAATCTTTGTGACGTCATAGCATCCAACCTGAACAACCTAAATACAGTATGCTGAGTTAGAGCTCTGTGCAAACTAATCCCTCCGGTAGCGATAAGGGTTCCGTTGCTTCTGTTGGTATTACTAGTAGCCACACAGCCCCTGGCTTAGCGGCTTCCCTGATATGCAAACAGTCTGCTAGGCATTAAAGGCCCATTCACACAGCGCTCCGCTCAGCTCAAAACTCGCTGTACCCGTAATCCAATCGGAGCATTCACACTACGCGGTCCGGTCTGCTCAGGTCAAGCAAGGCAGCTCAAACTGAAGATCAACAACGGTCAAGAACTGAGCTGAGCTGACCGCTAGTGCGAATGAACAACGGTCAGGTCAGGTCAGATCAAATGGACGACGAACGTCAAGAAACTATGCTTGTAAGCAATAAATAAATAAATAAAAACACACAGCAATAAATGAAAAATAAATATTTTAACGTACGTTATTTCTGTTTATTATAACGTCGGCAAAGTTTAATATTAATTCAAATATTATTACACAGTTTAGTACTGACAAGGTATAGATCCTGTTTCCGAACTAAAAAAAATATTGTGAATTTATTTCTTTAGTCAAAGGCTTCTGCACGAATGTTAGCACCCAAACAAAGACATTTTTGTAAAATAAGGTTTCTTTCGTTCATCCTGAAATTCACTTTCTACATGGCATGAAATTTTACCCTTCCATAAATAATTGTGCACAATACATGTTGCAAAAATTATGTTATCAATTAATCCTGGAGCAGAACTAATTTTTCTAAAATAAATTCGAAATTTTTGAGCCCTAAAATATCAAAAGCATATCACACTACTCGTCTCGCACGGCATAGCCGGTAGTTAGCAATTTTTTTTTTCTCTTGATCTGTTTGCGCTTGAAACTCTGGATGCACCAGAGAACCATCCTCTTTTTGATCTTGATGTCTTTTTAGGCTCTTGATTCAAAATCATTGCGATTTAAATGATGTTGGGGCAGAAAACGGAATTGTTCACTATGAGCAACTGAAATGAAATGGTCTCGTCTACGACTTGATCTGAGCTGAGCTGAGCTGACCGCTAGTGTGAATGCTATCCTGGATCGTGAGCTGACCTGACCTGACCGCTAGTGTGAATGCTATCCTGGATCGTGAGCTGACCTGACCGCTAGTGTGAATGCTAACCTGGATCGTGAGCTGACCTGACCGCTAGTGTGAATGCTATCCTGGATCGTGAGCTGAGCTGACCTGACCGCTAGTGTGAATGCTATCCTGGATCGTGAGCTGAGCTGACGTGAGCTGACCTGACCGCTAGTGTGAATGCTATCCTGGATCGTGAGCTGAGCTGACGTGAGCTGACCTGACCGCTAGAGTGAATGCTATCCTGGATCGTGAGCTGAGCTCCACTTTTCTGTTGTGCAAACGGAACTTCTGCATAACCAGATTCTTCTTCTTCCAGCAAAATTGTTTCTTCCATTGAAAAATTTCTGAACATTTTAGAAGTAGTTACGTGCATGCAATTTTTAGTTTGTCTGACGACGTCAGAGTGTACTGTCGTATATAAACTATGTCTGTGCCGTGTCTGACACGTGACGTGCCAAACTGAAGCAGGCGAACCGAGCTGCCAACTGACAGGTATAACGACTTTCTTTCCTAGTATAATAAATCCATCTTATTTTTAAATTTTGTGCTTGCCCAGTGGAATCAATTGAACAGCATTTTTGTTTGGTATGCAGTATTATTTTCTGCGAGGGTCAATCGAGTTAAGTGATTCTGAGTTTTATCAGAAGTCAAGGTAGGTTGCAACAAACGGTAATATGGGCTCATTGACAAACAAAATTCTGGTAGTCTTAAATCGTGAAATGGCAGTGAAAACGATAGCGGAAGCATGTTGCGTGTAATGTTAATTCGTAAAGGGAACCGGAAAGTGATTATTTACACAGACACTGCCCGCATGCAATGTAGCCCTGCTTGCATAACTACCCGACCGTGGACGGTGTCAGGAATCAACAAATTAATACTGTGGAAGGCAAACCGAATACCATCAAATATAAAAATCTGTGATTTTGAGAAAAAACTGAATTATCTGGGGCATGTATTAGGCGGTAAAAAATACAAAATATCAAAATCTATCCTGAAAGGACGCAGAAGAATAGGCAGATAGTATCGGATTGACCTAATTCCATCTTGTGGCTGGAATTGGGAAACCCAACTCCGAGAAGACCGCCTAAGAGAGAAGACGATGAAGAATTATCCTAATCCCTGGCATAAAGAGTAGGTGTAGATATGACCGACCAACTGCACCTTATTCGATATTTGGAACACAAAATTCGCGGTAATCAGAAGCTGTGTAGAGCATAGCTCTTCGTTACCCGAGTGTAGCGTGTAAGGTATAGGTTCCAAACCTTTTTCGAGCTACTGCTCCGTTTTCGAAAAACAATACCGCATCCTTTTTTTTAAAAAAAATCAGAAAAAAGAATAAACAATGGAACCGATAGTTCTCAAACTTTCTTGGTTCGTAACACACTTTTTGAAACAGTGATTTGATGGCATTGCTCTTACGTGAAGTCTATATCATCATATATCTAGAAAAACAAGGACATATTTCTAAAATTACTTTATTGAAAGTAGCGAATATACATATTATAAAAATATTATTAATTAGTAGGTTGAGCTTGGTGTAGTTACACTAATTTTTCAATGTTTGGCGTCTTATTTGTCATCAACAATCTTAAATAGTCGCCTTCTAGTATTGGAAATCTGTTTCTTTGCTTAGCTCATAAATTGCTGGCATCGCTAAATACTCTTTTAAAAAATTTGTTCATGCAGTCCTTGAAGCCGGATATAATACTGGAAGTCAACCCTCAACGCCCCCTAAATTTTCTTGGAGCAGAAACTCCCACCAGTGGGTGGTACCGCCCCCGTTCGGACTAAGGGGGGCTCCATTAATTACTTGATGTGAAATGGGGGGGGGGGTCTGGCGTAATCTGACGACACCTCACCAAGGGGGATGGGGAGGGGGTCAACGGAAATCTCACGCGAGATTTTGAAATTCTTGAAGGATGGTAGAACTGAAAGAAAAGTCTACGAATGACACGAATGTTGACTTTAGAAGGGATATATGGTCTAGAAAAAAAAAAGTCTAAAAAAACTACGAAGTCGGACTCTCAAATCTCACGTCATTTTAGAGGGAGGGTCCGACCAGATCTTGCCAACTCACCAAATCTCACCTGAAGGAGGGTAGGGGGGTCCGGAATTTCGGAAAAACACCTTACGTAATTAATGGACGCCCCCTAAGGTGACAGTAATAAATGCCCTATTCTTCTGCGGTCAGACAGTTTCAATTAGCGCACATGCTCTTACTGAGCAGAGAATACAGTGCTCATTGTTGTAGCTCTCACAACAACCACGTGATTCATGGGCGTCCTTAAAAACAACAGCACTAGCTGTCCAACTTTCACATCGGTGCATAGGGTTGCCAACTTTTCACATTTCCACGGCCGGACAAATCCCTTTCAGATGTCCTCGAACGGACAAAAGCTCAAGTGGGAGGGGGGGGGGGGTTAAGGGGAGTATGTATGTTAGAAAAGTAAAATTTACAGAGCAATTAGTTTTTTTTATTTTTACAATTAATTGTTGTTATAACAATTCCGAACTAAAAAGTAATAAAAATTATTGTTTGGAATATCAATCGCAAATATTTAATAAAATTAATAATGCAATAAAATAACTGTTATTCTATTATCTATAAAAAGGTTAAAACTGCTATTATAGATGTAGATTTGTAGATTTTGTTTTCCTCACATATCTTTCTGTACTCGGATTACGGTTAATTGCTTTTATACCGTCAAATTTTACAGCAAAACTCATTTTACTCACTTGACAATTTGCGGCGGAATCGTTTTCTTTGCGTAACTACGTTTTAAATTCGTAATTTCAGAGCCACTCCTCCCTGAAACAACAATATTTCCGTACTTTCTTCGGCATATCACTCATTTTGTATATTTAACGTGCCGGGTAGATCACTGAGACATTAAACCAATTGCTTCACGACATTCAGATATGCGACCAACTTTTGAACACAGAGTGAAACAGTTGAATTACGTTCAGCGGGAGGGGAATAAGGAACGAGACGACGCTGTTTATTTCCATAATGTTTGAAATTTCTTAATAACCGGGCATCTTGCGTCCGGTCGCATGTAGTGAACCGGACACGGACGAATCGCGTTTGAACCGGACGGTTGGCAACTCTGTGCGCGCATACCGTCACCTCTTCGCTCCACCTGGCAAACATAGGAAAGAACGAGAAACTCGACAACACTTTACAGTTTATTATTATTAATTTAATTGCGATGGAGCTAACACTCTGGTGGCAATTCCCCCAGTCATCCATTCACCTCTTTTTTCTTCTTCTCTTCGGTATCGGCCATCTAAGGACCACGAAAAGTAATGCTGTGCATTCATTTCGATGCTTCTTTTCTTGACTTCCAATAGTTCTTCATCCTCTCACTTTGCTATTTCCTCCTTTTTTCAATCCATATGTTACTACATTTCCTCTTCTCCTTCTCCTGGAAACCCTTGAAATTTTGGATCAATCTCCTAAAAGTTGCTCTATCTTGTATAAAATCTTCTGTTATTCCGATGTCACTCATATCTTTCTTTACTCCTTGGATCCACTGGTTGCCCTTCTTACTCTTGTAAACATGATTGAAAATTATTTTTGTAAGTCTATTGTTATCCATTCTTATTATGTGACCAAAGAAACTGATTCTTCTCTTTCCGATCGTGTCTGACATCCTTTCAATTTCTTCTTCTTTGTTTAGGTCTTTATTCCTCCGGTGCCTAAACTTACCATTTTCAATTTTTAGTGGTCCCCAAATTTTTCTCAAGATTTTCCTTTCCCTTTTCTCTATCTCTTCTATTTCTCCAGTTTTCATAGAGAACAAGCATTCTGAAGCATACAGTCCTTCTGGTTTGATTACTGTGTTGTAGTGTTTGATTTTAGTTTTTCTTGATAGATTCTTCTTATTGTACGTATTTTTAGTCAATTGGTATGCTAGTTCTGGTTTTCTTGCTCTTGATATATTTGCTTCCTTATCAAACCCATTAATCTGAATTACTTCACCTAGATATTTAAATTTATTGACCTTGTCATCCCTTTTTTATATAGTTTTTTTTAATTTTCTTTTATAACTGGAATGTTAAATTTCTCCCCAATTCACAACTAAGATTTACAAATTTTAATTCTAAATTCCTTAAGCGTTTTGGGAAAATTACTTTGGACTTTTATATGTACAAAGAATCAAATGACGGATTCTAGCATAGGTTCATTAAATTCAGATAACAATATGGGAAAATATGGAATGAGAATATATTAACCGACATCAGACATGCGAACATACAAATGTTGCGAAACCTCGTGTGAATATTCCACTGCAGTTGTCAAACCGGTCTCCAGTAAAACAACTACAGCATGATCAGCAAGCAAACGGATGCGAATACATTCTTTTTTAGAATACACTGCTTTAGCACAAAGATCGATACGACGCTGGCGTTTGAACAGGTTCCACTCAGAACTCACCCAACCACCCCGTCTGTAGGCGTCATTAACACAGGTAACGAGGTTTATTTCCGTTCCATTCCTAAACAATGTAGTTTGGTAGTTCAAAGAATTAAGCGTTTACTCTCAAAGTTAAGGGTCACAGGAGGGGGTGCGGGGTTGGGGGGGGGGGAGCGCAAATACTAAACAAACAAGGCCGAAAGACAAATTTACGGAAATCAAAAGACCAAACTCATACAGGAATTTATTTGAAAAATTGAAACTTGGATGGGTGAAACTATCTTTAAAAAAAAAATTAAAAAAATACTAATAATAACAATAATAAACATGTGTAACTAGCGATCTCAGTTCATCTTTATGGGCGATTGTGAATTTTCTATCCAATGATCGTTCTCTGTTCATTACGCACAACACAAAGCTGGCGTTAGACACTACTATAGATACTCCTGCGTTAATACCTAAGTCGAACCGATTTCCCTTATAAGATGAGCCAGGCATACCAGACCTTAAGTTTCCGAGGCAGGTACGACAACACGAACCTGAATTTTTGACACAGGCAAGCACATGTTGAGAAGCAAATAAATACAAAAAAAGAAGTAAGATGAAAACTTGGGTAGAAACGTGTTGCAAAGGTACCACACATGCAACTGAAAAGATACGTGCGAGATAGTCAATAGAAAAAGAAAAAACATACGTCGGAGATGGACCGTTAAAACATCAATCAACAAATCATTCTACTAGAATAATAGAAGTATTGTTTCATTATTTCAACGCGAGATCTAACAACATCTCAAAGGAAAACAATGTTTGACTAATCAAGAAGAAACGAAGGATCAGATATAGGCACCCAAAGAAGACAGTGAGTGGTAGATAAATTGGTTGCAGTCATTCAATAACCAAGCCACTCGACTCCCATGTACTAAGCAAGTACTCGGGCACTGCTATCAGTACGAGATAACGCGCGAACGGGTCCGAGGCGAGGCGAACCTGTAGCCGAGACGCAGCACATTACTACTGGCCGTTCGCCGAACGACCCGAGGCGGTTCGAACGCCATCCGTCCAGTAGGTACTGCAGACAGTGGCTTCTTCGTACACACTGCCACGTTGGCACTCAGTTGTCATTTACATTGTGAATTTAAATTACATAAAACCTTCGGTAAGGTGTTTTTCGTTATTTTTTTTTTTCTCGTTTTGTTCTGACCATTTTTAATCATGAGTTGGAACAATAAAAAGGTATTCTCTTTTATTAAAGTCTATGAAATGCGTTCGATATTGTGAAAGATGAATCTTTAACCAACAACAACAACAAAAAACACACAAGATGCTTGACGCAAAATAAGTCAGCAGAGACTGACGTTTTGAAAAAAAAAAAAAAATGAAAAATAAAAAAATAAATGAAAAATAAAAAAATAAATGAAAAATAATGGAAGTCTTCGAGGCTCGCGTAGAAGGGGGGAAGCATGGGAGCATGTAAAGGTAAGTAGGTCCATAACATTCAGTATTTGAAACAATTTTATATAAATGAAAAGAAAGAGAACATGTTAAAGATTAGTTTTATTTCAATGAATTTCAGAGTAATATTTACAATAATTATTAAGTAATAATTTAAGTATTAAGTTTTATATGTTTCCAAAGTAATTTTAAGCAGATAAAGGAATTTATTTTCAGGTCGCAATGACATTCAGCTTTCGAAATGATTCGCTTGGGAAAGTCTAAAAAAACTTAGATGATGCAGCTGATTTTTGAGAAACCTTAAACTCAAAGTGCAATTGAAGCACTAGCCAATGTTAAATAGTAAGTGCGCTCCGTATCCACGCTCTAACTTCACAACGCTGCCAACCCGTCAGAACAAACGAATGGACAGATGCCCGTCTCGTTCGATGCCTCGGCGAAACCAAAGTGTACATACGAGGCATACGATCTGCCTCGCCTCGGTTCCGTTCGTGCGCGTGGACAGAGTGGCGTGAGGGGTCAGCTAGGATGCAGCCAGCCACACCCGCCGCGCTGCCGGGGTGACGCAAGCCGCCTCGCCTCGCCTCGCAGTCTGTCTGTCCCAG
The DNA here is from genome assembly GCA_031002005.1 of Vandiemenella viatica. NCBI lineage: Eukaryota > Metazoa > Arthropoda > Insecta > Orthoptera > Morabidae > Vandiemenella > Vandiemenella viatica. Next base: position 40,029,898 of record CM061918.1, on the reverse strand, counting down.
TGGCCTTTCACTGCGGCCTTCACCGCTTCCGCCCACAACAGATGTGGAAACACACACTGCGCCGCCGCGGTCCAGAGGTCGAGGCCCGGGACGTCACGGGACTCGTGGCAAGCTACCAACCTAACCCAACTGCTCCATCTGCAGCTCCAGGTCTTTCGAGTCTGGACATTTCACCGGCTTAACTCTTTGATGCACCTCTCTATTCATCGTTCGTTTGGCTACCCCTCGTCCTCTTCGCTTCAGTTCTCTAGACAAATATTTCTTTCGCTACTCTCATCACCTGTCCATACGAGGCACCATACCTGATGATACAAAACCCTATATACAGCAGCCAGTTAAGGAACAGAAATTTATCAATTTTTCCCCCTGTGTATGAAGATACGGCAACTGGGTAGGTTGTGCGCTAAATTGAACGAGATCATAGGAATAACATGGGATCGTATTTTTTATGCCCACCGCTGCAGATTTGTTTGGGTCAGATGAGTCATTCCGACTATCTGTACTAACAAAAGACTAGCCGTGTCGTAACGCACGCGGCCTTGGCTACACAACTACTTGCGGCAGGAGATGTTACTGGAGGTTACGGGCATTATTTCATTTAAACGCAATACATACTTTTTTCATTCTGGCAATTCATTTCTTCGCTGTTGCTTAACTAACATATTAATTTTTAGTTGTTTTTGTTTATTTATATTCAGTCATTGTAGATGTTTTCCTATATTCGGAGATATCGCTGTTACAGTAAAATAAGAAGCTTAATTTAGTAACAATTGTATTTAGTAAAGCTACTGCGACGAAATGAACTGCCAGAACACTGCGTTCAACCAGTTATTTTTGATGGGCTCACAAGGTATTTATATTCCATAGGTCTACAGATCTTTCCGCTATATTCTATGTCACTGTTATAATAAACTAGAAGAAATTAATTGCTACTGCAAAAACACTCCAGGGCGGCCTCGGTAGCGTAGGGGCTAGAATAGAGATGGGTCGTTCGCGAGTGAATCAGATCTTTAGAGCAATTCTTTTAAAAGAGCGAGTGAGCAGTCGCTCACTAAAAAGTGAACGGTAGTTCTTCTAGGTGAGTCGGCCAATTCCGAAGATCAAGAGAAGAGCTTGTTCACATGGGCTTTGTGGACTGTTGAGCTAAAAAAAAAAAAAAAAGGTCTACTAATTGTATCAAAGTCGATTTAAGGGGGGTATTTTCATCGAAAAGTAGGGGTGTAACCGGATTCTGAGGGGTGAGACCTTAAAAAAAAATCTAAAATATAACTGAGCAAGTGAGCTAGTGAATCGTTCAAAAGAACTAGTTCTTTTCGTAGAGTGATCAAATGAACACCGCTGTTTTTAGTGAGTCACTTTGCCCACCTCTAGGCTAGAGTACTGGCTCCTCGTGCCGAAGGTCGCCGGTTCGAGTCCTGCGGAGCGCATAGGTGTTTGTGTGTTGTGTGTCTGAATGTCGCGTACATACTTGATAATAAAAAATACACACTGGAAGAGTCGTGACAGTCACATTGAGCTGGTTGTGTAACCTAAGTAGCTAAATGCCATTTTAAAAACTCAAACTCCAATCGTCGCTGCCATGTTGGTATTCCAAGAGTATATACTGAAAGTAAAGATTCAATACCAGATACACACAGACAAGACTTAACGGTGGCATCGGGAAAAAAAAAATATATTTGAGGGGCTATGCGACGGCGTCTGTCGCCCATGTGAGGATATTATTGAGTAGCGTGTAGGAATACTCACCACAACGGGTTATACAGGTTCAATAGTAACCATGGTCGCCATTCCATTACGGAAAAATACCAACTGAAATTCTAATTAAATGTGTTCTCTTAAGGATTCTACAAGGAATTTGCCATTAACTCTGAATACAATTTATTAAACATCACAAAAATTCTCGAGGCCGATACCGAGAACGTATTACAAGTCTGTATCTAACAATGAGCTTCTCATTCGAAAATTGCAGGTTTTCAACTAGGAACGATCACCTAAAATCTCACACATTAGTTGTACGCAGGCAATTACTTTTAGAGATCTTCAGTTGTTTTGATACATCGCGAACTATTCTAACTAACCATTCCGGCATTCGCCTGAAGTGATTTTGGAAAACCATGGAAAACCAAAATCTGGATGGCCGAACGTGGATGAGTGTTGTCACCCAGATATGAAACGTATAAGCTATGTGGTGGTAATGTTAGCGTTCAAACACAAGAAACACAACCGCCGCGTACCTAAGTATTGCGTCCTCAGTCCTGACGACATAATAGTCACGCTGATAGGACAGTGAACAAGTTGCAAGGAAGACAGATCAAAATATTACTTCGTGGTCAGACATAGTACTAATGTCAGAATGGTATCCAGGGTGGCTGTGAACAACAACATGTAAGAAGCACTAGAATGTCATGTATAATTTGCCCCATATGTAACTAGTCCCAGTAAAAAAAAAAAAAAAAAAAAAAAAAAAATCCCAAAACGTAGCAAAGAGCTGTTAAGGTTGCAGTCTGCGAGAAAAAGCCGCAGAAACACTCTTTCTTCTGCCGGTGTGTCAAGCTCGAAGATGGCAGTAGTCCACTAGGTATAAACGATCTTTTATGATACTATCTGGCGGCATACGTACAAATATTTTGTTACAATTGTCGTATGTACGTAAGAAAAGGGGGAGGTTAAATTTCAGACTGGCACATGAATGTACATTCGCTTCGTACAGCCTACATATGACCAATCAGCTAACTGGTAGGGTGAGAATTTCTTCAGTCGTTATTTACGCATCCTACTCACTGATGACTCATAAAACAATGGCGACACAGGCATTAAAAACCCCTGTGGCGTTACTGTCAGAGTCATTCTGAAAATCATTAATTTATTCGGACGACTCGTTGACAAGATCATTAAAGCAAAGAAGAGATTGGTGACAAGAAACGGGAAGGAATTCTACCTTGGCAAATACGAAGGAACCACCGCTTTATTTGAATGAAGTGATTTATGAAAACCTTGGTATACGAAATATGAATTGGCGGACCGCGTCCTCCCAAATGTCGAAACCGAATATTAACCACTCGTCCACTAAGCTCGGTGAAATTCTTTGCTCATGTCACTCAGCTATTGAACAGGAGCTGTTTGCGGAAAGAAATCACCCTTACACTGCTTTAGAGTCTTCTTTCTAACCCCAGTCCTACGCCGACGGAAAAATTTAGCCGACTTTCATCTTCATCATGACATCTATAACTCTCAACCAAACAGGTACATAGCAGTGGGATGTAGGTAGTTTCTGACCCGTGATGTGGTAACATTGTGACCTGAAGGCTGACAAATGATCCGCCCACAACCTTGCCCCCAATCTCCGCTTACACTAGCCGCCAGCATGTCAACAAACTCACGGGCAACCTGCGACCTAACGGTGAACCACACACAGTAGGCTGGAATAAACACAATGCTCGACTGTGCGTCTGCGCAATGTATGTCCCATTCACAACACACGTAAGTTGACTGTAGATAGATACGTGGAATGAGCAGAAAAACAGAATGATACAACCTTGCTAAAGCTCGATGTAATTCTTTGATCCTCTACAGAATATTGTCAAAAATGATTTAACTCTAAAACTAACCTTTTTTTGGCTACAGGTACTGAAAGAGTATGATTTGGTTTAATTTGAAAAGGAAAAGAAAGAAATTCGCGCTATGATTAAATATTTGTGCAAGAAAATGCTGTCAAAAAGACTTTCACGAGGATATTAGAGAATGGTGTCCCCGTCTTTTTTTTTATGGTTTGACGTCGAAGTCATTAGAGACAGGATAGAAGTGAGGGCAAAGATGGGGAAAAAAGTCGGCGATGGTCTTTCGATGGATTTTTTTTTTTTCTTCTTACAGCTTTACGCCTCGTCAACGGCTAAGGTCACTACAGGCGGGATGGGACTGGGGACAAGGAACGGGAAGGAATTCCGAAATGGAGTTTTTGAAGGAAGCATCCCGGCATTCGCCAGGAGTGATTTGGGGAAACCATGGAAAATCCAAATCTGGATGCCCGGACGGGGATTCGAACCCGCGTCCTCCCAAATGCGAGGCCAGAACGTTAAACGTTCACCCAACACGCTCGGTCTTTTGATGGAACCATCCCGGCATTCGCCTAGAGTGATTTCTGGAAACCATGGAAAACCGAAAATTGGGTGCCCGGATTCGAACTAGCGTCCTCCCGATTGCGAGGCCAGAGCGTAACTTCTCACCCAACAAGCTCGGCGAATCCTACTCACCGCGCAATTAAGATGTGGGCAAGAATTCAAACATGGGAGAGAAGTCCCTATAAATGATCCCCACTCCCTTCAGAAAGACCCAGTGGACAATGTACAGTCAGAGTTGGTCAGTTTCGTAATATCCTCACAACACGAGCTTCGAATTTACGAGGAGCAAAATAAATCTTTAACTAGTTTCGCTTTTCTACAGAACCCAAATTTCGGCTTACAAGGAGGCCGCCAGCCTTCGTGTTTCTTACATATGTCATAAGTCATAACATAGTACCACTTGATTTGAGTTCAATGGAGTTTAGGCGCGGTCCTTATTTTTCGAGATACCGCGTCCCAAAAGTTTTCATAACAATTTACATTCCAACTTGTAGCTCCGTCAACGGAAACAGGACGTAGCCCCCGATCTCCACTCATACTGTAAAATAAGTGCCTTGGAGGAAACTCCTTGATCGTAAAGCTCACACAAAGAAATAAAGCACCGTCTGGGACAATCCCAATCATATGGTAGAGCACTCACCTTCAATAACCTGCAGCCGAACCAAGAAGTGCAGACATCTGAACCAGCTGGCGACAAAAGGAAGGACATAAAATCCACCAGGAAACAAAAGAGCATACAGCTTAACTCAACTGGGTGCTTCCCTCCGACAGCCAGTCTATAGTCATCCTTCAACGTTTCTGTGAGAAAATTCACAATAACCCAACTAATCTCAGCTACATTTGGCAGGGAAGAGGGTTAGTCAAACCACCAACTACCGATCTAATGAGTGACACTGCTTTTAGAATAATGAAGCGACTAGACAGCGTGGTGGCTGAGCGGTAACGCTCTGGCTTCCCATTCGGGAGGCCGTGGGTTCGAATCCTCGTCCGGCCATCCACATTTCGGTTTTCCGTTGTTTTTGGAAATCACTACACGTAAACGCCGGGATGGTTGCTTCAAAATGTCACGGCCGAATTCACTGCCGTTCCTAGGTCTCAGTCTTTTCCCGCCTCTAATGACCCCGACGTCGACGAGACGTAAAACCAGAAACAAAACAGAACAAAAAATACAATAAAAACGACTATCTACCTGCCCATCCTGCAGCCCCTGAGTATCCAATATGTTGACGGGGTCACGCATCTGACAACTGGATGAAACAGAGTCGTACATCACTACAATAACGAACGTCAAAACCGTACAGAGTGGATACAACAGTAAGATTAGAGCCGATAAGTAACTGCTCTAGAAGACGGGTACCTGTCGAAATCTTAAAGTTCTCCATCGTTACATCGCTTTCACTGCACTAAAGAGAGTTTGCTCATTAGCGAGTCGTCTCTTCGGCATCGTTAAGTCATTCACACGAACGATATATAATCCCACAGCTGTAATTTCCTCGGTGGGAACATTGAGATAAGGTGACTGCAGACTTGATCCGTGAGGGATTTGACAAGGAGCCATTGTAATCTGTCTCAAGGCCTGCACACCTTGGGTACCACAACAGCACGTGCTCTCGGCCCCTCACAGGAGAACAGCTGCGTCGTCCGGTATAGGAATTGAACGACCAGAACCCCAGGACCACTCAGCCTGTTGTCAAATCAGTACTGCGGTATTTTCGGGAAACTAAACAGGTCAGACAGAGATGCTTATCATATACTTACATTTTAATGCCAAGCACGAGGAACCTTGTCCACACAAGACACATACAGTATACATTTCATTAACCTTCATAAGAGCAATTTTTATTATTTTACTCTACACATGCCGACTAAGAAGCGCCAGGTTTATATAGTGGAGTTATTTTAAAAAAATATCAATTTTTCTTTCCCTCCGAAAGTGGCAATAGGGAGGAAAAAAACGGTCAAACGACTGCAGTTGCGACATATTCGACAGTTTTTTTTAAAAAAGAATTGACTTGCTAAAACAAATGAACTTTTATTGTTCCAAAAATAGGTGGCAAACCTACTGCTAGATCTGACCTCTCTCTAACCTAATCTTAAATTTTAAAGTATCCTATTCTACAATATGTAATGAAAATGAGCGAGCTGAAAGCGGAGTCCACAAGGCGTCGAACTGTTGACCCATAAAGTGACAGACTGTCCGTTCTTCTGTTTCCGGCATAGGAGAGCTACTGCCCGGTTAGTTTCCCCCTCAAGCTAATTGAAATATCGCCTGGGTATGTTCAACGCGATCGATGTCCTCACGTTTTTCACAGTCTAGATTAGTGGTGGGCAACGGGGGCGGTAACGCCTAGCCGTGGGTGCTGAAGAGATCATAGGGAACGTTTCTGGTACAACGCATTTGGGGGGGGGGGGGCGTTCAGGACCAACCACTGTTCCCTGGTTTGGATTATTGTATCCGCAAGCCTGCATCAAAGAAGTTTTGCATTGCATTCCCACCATCACATGTAGCCAAAAGAGGATTTAGCTCAGTCAGCAATTTATTAAGGAAGAAACAGATTGTCAATAGTGGAACGCGGCGATTTAAGATCGTTCATGACAAACAAAGTAATAAATATCGAAAAATTAGTACAATTACACCGAGCTCAGCCCTGTAACTAATAATATTTTTCATAATATGTAGTTTTTTTAGTAAAACTGTTAAAAATACAACAGTATTGTTAATAACGTAATTTTAGGCGTCTGTCTTTTTTTTCAGTGTATTATATTGTACCTTTAACCATCGAATCTCTATTTCAAAAAGTCAGTTACGAGTTAAAAAAGTTGGAGCACTATGAGTTGTATCATTTGTTAAAAGAAGGCGGCGAGTAAACTTTGTTCGAAAAGGGGGCGCTGGGTAATTTTTTAATCAAAAAAGGGGCGGCAAGGCCCAAAAAAGGGCGGTAACCTATGGTCTAGATCAGGGGTGGCCAAGCCGCGGCTTAACATGCGGCCCGCGGAAATATAAAAACTTTAACATTCAACAGTAATATCAAACATTACAACACTACTCCTTTCGACTTCAGCGCATTAAAATAACATTTTTAATACTTCATTAAATATGTATGTTTCATTTTTAATTATTTCTTTCCTCTATAAAAATAAACAAATATTTATTTTTTTTCCTCAAGAAAATAGTAAGTGCGGCCCGATTGAAAATTCTATTTCTAAAATTTGGCCAGGCTGCTGAAAGGTTCGCCAACACTGGTCTAGATTGTAGCAAACTGCTTAGTTCTCTCTTTCTCTCTCCCTCCCTCTCTCTCTCTCTCTCTCTCTCTCTCTCTCTCTCTCTCACACACACACACACACACACACCACTGAACCTTGTGAGTAAAAAGGGCCTTTTTACGATTTACGGCTTGTAGATATAGAGATCATTAGAACCGGGTGAGGGTACGGGAAGGAAATCGGCCACGGATTATTCGCCTGGTGTGATTTCGGACTGGAAGGCCGGAAGGGAGATCGTAAGCCACAGCGGACTCGTCGTGATTCTCGCATTCGCTAGGACGCAGGTTCGACCTGCGGCCAGAGTGTGTTGCTGTCCTGATGTTAGTGCGGACACCACTTGGCTGTGTGCGTGATTTACGGCGTTAAACTGGAGCAGTGCCCAGGCGGCCTCGCCCTTGAAATACCCCGACCTGTCGTTACGATGCAGTCGGTTAACAGCGATGGAAATAAAACTACATACAGCTTGTCAGGGGAAAGTGAACATGTAAATTAGCTGAACGGACAACCAATATATCTACCCTAATGTTATGAATGCGATGTCCGTTTGTTATGTTTTCACGACTAAACAGCTGAACCGACCTTGGCGAAATTTGACATTGATCTGCTATGTCTATTAGGAAGGAAATTGGATTTTTTTTTTTTAGTGATAACTAACACATTTTGTCATGAAATTTTGAAAACTTACTGAACGGTGACAGACAGACGTATAGCGTGTGTAAGTCTCTGTAATGTTACATCGGTCACTCAGACTTACTTTGTCTCGCAGTCAGTTTGTATATGAGCTGTTGATAGTAAGATGTGTCTGTACATGAAATTTATCAAGTATAGATGTGGATTTGGACTGCACCAGACTATTATCTTGTTTACCTTAAAGTTTTAAAAATTGGTTCTCTTCATGAGGCAGGTTCAATGGCAGAATAGTATGTTGATGGCTTCCCTGTCATATTATCTCGTCTTTGTGTTTTTTTGTGACACCTATTACGTAACTAGCAGCTTTGTATATGCAATCCTAGCAATAAAATTCTAAGTCCACGCGTACGAAGTAGCGTGGTAATAGTTAATTTAATATAATATAAGAAGCAGCGGATAAATACTAATTTAATATAATATGAGAAGCATCATATTAATTAAAAAGGGCGTTACACTCGGCTTGAAGAAAATGTTATCTACGGTAAAGCATTCCACAGAGTTTTAAGAACAAACTAGCAAAACACAAAAGGATAAGTAGCTAGGTTTGTTGTATTGGTTATTTTTTTTTTTAATGAAGATGTTTTTCGTTGTAAAGAATAATATGTAAATAAGGAGCTTAAAATAAAGTTTTATTATGATTTCAACAGAACTGTGAATCCTGTTCGCAAGAACGAGAGATTTCTATGGAGTGCAAATTAAATTGATGAAGTATGCGATTTACAGGTTGCTAAGAAGAATTAACCTGTCGTATGGCGAAGAGTTCACTTTTACCGATTCAGACGAACTGAACCACGCAGAGGGCTAGAGCAGGTTGGCAAGTTAGCCAAGTTTTACCAGTTTATTGCCTGTACTTTGGATGCTGCAGGGGAAGTAACCTCCAGTTGGATGAAGGCGTTTTGCAAACACAAGTAGTGATCCTGCACTAACTTCAATTTAATAACAATGCTTGTTTGGATTTATTATCATGGTAGTTTGTCAATGAACCGAATTAACTTTAACAGCACTGAAATTTCCACGGATTCAACAATTTATTACAATTATTTTTTCCAATAAATTCCATTATGTTTAACTTAATTTCCAAAAATATTTTTAGTTAATTCATTGTTAGAAATCAAATATTTTTTCCGTGCTTTACTGCTGTCAACGATATTTGATTCGGTAGAGAAATGTGAACAATGAACGGATAGTTAAGAAGGTATATCCAGGGAAATCGCCTCGGCTGATTTTTGGCAACCGCATAAAAACGAAATTGGAGTGGTAGAATCTGGGATCGAATATGCGTCCTCCAGAATGCCATGCGCGAACAAAATCGCTCCCCCACCAGGCTTGTACTAACTACTGTATTTCGACGACTGGTCAGAGAAATTGGAAATAACGCGTTACGTAGCGCTCTCGTCAATGGAATTGAAGGAACGCTACTGCAATATCCAATTACAATTATAACTAGAGACCGGATTATATTCAACTCAAAAAGCTAGAAATATGCATGAAAAATTCTTAAGATATGAATTGAAAGTGTTAAAAAGTTTCAAAATATGCAACATTATATAATAATAGTAATTTTTTTAATTTTTTTATTTCAGAGTCAGCATGCAATTAGTAAGTAGTTGAATAACATATTTATAAACTTGATAATTAACAGTTAATTTTTTTTTTTTTTACTTTTGTAAATGTAAACAAACGGGTACTGTTCCAAATATTCAATAGTAAGATTGTTTCTTCGATCTCTCAAAATATTTTTATAAGAGAAAATGGACCGTTCCACATTTAATGATGTAACTGGGCAGTATTTGAAATTGGGTGCTGTGTTAGCAGTCATTGTTTCTAGAAAAAATTTACCCGTCCCATTACTAAAACTATCAATTTGACACAAAGATTCAAAACCTGGGTTATTGTTCATCTTAAGTTTACACAGGAGTATCTCTGGCAATGGGGATTTTATTCATTAACAGAATAGATTCAGTCAAAGTCATACCGTGAGTTTCTAGCTTTTTAATACTCCCAGGTATGTAGCAAAAATTAGTGCTAATCACAGTTATGGTTTTAATATTAGAATTGTTAAATGCTTCCTTGCACTGAAAAACTGTCATAGCCACTCCACTAACAAAGTCGTTTATACACCTTTATTGGCCTCGAAATGTTCACTGTAAAACAGTACAGCTTCAACCCACGTCGCCCATCGAGTTACCATTGGTTCCGGAAGTAAATGCACATTTGACAATTTTTTATAGGCATTATTACGAGAACATGGCTTAAGGAACGCTTTCTTAGCTGATGAAATCAGTTATTTACATTCCCAAAGGTGGGTCGTAGTTGTTCAGCGAGTCTTCGTAGACCTACAGCTGTGCTGCTAGTAGGTTTTGTCGGCTACAACGTAAGATTTTATTTATTAACTAGGTACAATACCGAAAAATATTGTACATATAGCGAAAATATGCATCATCACTTGGTTTTAGGTAAAATATACATTAACCGGTAAAAATGGGCAGAATATATTTTGTCAATTGCAGAGCGAGTCAGTTGTGTCTCACGGAGGCGCTATTTTTCTGAGCAGCTGGTTCAGTTCACAGCCCTGGGCGTAACTGGGAGTTAGGGAAATGTTCAGCAGTGCAAGAGCCGTAACTCAGTATGCACCAAATTCTATGTAAAGACAATCGATAGCAAGCAGTATGCAAGGGCAGTTTACGTGGAGACAGGACTCGGCTATGCTTGCGGAAATTTTGTTTTTAAAGATATTAGTAGGTAACCGTTGACCAAAGTAGTCGGTAGATCTGATCATGGAGTGTTCCTTTTCTTTGTGGTGGATCAGGTGTACAATAGTAAAAGCTCGGCAGATCAGAGTCGGGAGACAATATAATAAATTGCTTAAACAGAAAGCTTTTGATGTTAAAGCAATGGCTACCCAGTGGAAGCCATTAAGTAATCCGACACGCCGACGCGTGACAGATTGGCTTGGATGGAGTGTATACATTAAAGAAGAACCGAATTATAACTGGCGCTATGAAAAGACGGCGGCGGAACCATCTCTCCGGTATGGCTTCAGAAACCATCGTGCTTGTGCATGACACCGCTTCCCGTTTGTAGGTGCCGACGTTGGACTGTTTCCTGGGACTGGCCGGAAAGCCGCCCTCCATATCTTCCTGTTACTCCACTCCCCGAACAGTCCCTCTATTGTCTTCGTGGCCTGTTTCTTTCCAGTTCCAGATAACACATTCTCCTTATCGCCCTGTCTTTAGTCAGACTAAAATATTCGAGTTTCGGTTTTTCTATTTCACCTTGCATAAGGGGGCGTCCATAAATTACGTGGGGTGAATGGAGGCGGGGTCCGACGAAATCTCAAAAAGGGGGGAGGGGTCTACGGAAATCTCACGTGATATTTTGTAAATATTGTTGGACTGTAGAGCTAAAAAAAAGGTCTACAAATGACGCGAAAGCCGATTTTAGGGGGGTAATTCGTCGAAAATTGTGGGTGTAACCGGCTTTTGGAAGGGTGAAACCTAAAAAAAAATAAAAAGTCTCCAAAAGCTGCAAGGGCGATTTGTAGGGAGGGGGGGAGATCTCACGAAGTCTCACCAGAGGGGAGGGGGTCCGGAAATCCGGAAAAACACCTCACGTAATTAATGGACGCCCCCTAAGTTCCTCATCATGGCAAGGCATTTTTTTCAGTTCTGCGGTCACATTTGCATTCCCTTTATTTTGAATACCTGATCGGCGAAACACACGTGCGATTGCCGTTTGAAGAAACCGAATTGCATCGGCTCTGAATTTGTTAACTGTAAGAATTTTTTTTAGTTAAACTCATTAAATTTCTCCGTTGAGAAATAACCGTCAACGCACGATTTAAAATGAAATAGTCAGAATGGTTAGGAAGAAATTAAAAATAAAACATATAAGGGGCCTGTCCCAAAAATATCCGACCTTCCTTCATATTTCCCCGCTGGTGATATTCTGCGTCATCAGGCTGGTGGCATCCTTCGAAGTAGTCCACATCTGATTGAAGAATACGCTCCCAACGGCCTCTCCACTTTTGGAAGCAGTCCTGGGACTCGTTTTTTGATATCGCCTCTGGAGCGTTCGTCGTATTAGTTTCGAGTGTTTCTTTGTCGTCGAAATGGTGTTCTTTGAGCGGCATTTTCATTCTTGGGAACAGCCAGAAGTCGCAGGGAGCTCCATGAGGACCGTACGTAGGTTGCCGGAGCTGTTCGACTTTGTGCTGTGTCAAATATTGCAGCACGGGGTTCGTTGTATCAACACCACCTAGAGGCTGATGGTGATGGTTGCATGCGCTGGCGCGTTATCGCGATGAAGAAGCCAGTCACTCCTTGACCAAAGCTGATGCCTTTTTCTTCTAATTGCGCCACGCAATATTTTCATAACTTCAAGATAATATTCTTTGTCGATCGTCTGACCTTCAAGAGCATATACGTGTCACGCAACACCCTCATAATAATAATAACAATCAGTAACAACTTGACAGTGGTTCGACTTTAGCGCGCTTTTTTCGGTCGTGGCTCCGACAACAGCTTCCACTGGTAAGACTGCCGTTTTGTTTCGGGATCATAAACAAACTCACGATTCGTCATCAGTTACAATCCTTTTAAGCAGATTTTCGTCATTATTAACCATTTCCAAATTGTCCTGAGCGATTTCAAGGCGAAGGTTTTTCTGCTCAATCGTTAGCAATTTCAGAATGAATTTCGGACACACGCAAACATTTGCAAATTTTCTGTTAAAACCTTCCGAACACTATTTTCCGGTATTCTAAGAACACATTCTAGTTCTCTTTCAGTCAAACCACGATCTTCATTGGTCGCAAGTCGTACACGTTCGATATTATCTGGTGTCGTCGAAGCCCGCCCAGAGAGTGGGTTACTACCAACAGATGTGCGGCCATCTTTGAACCGCTTATACCACTCTTATTTATGTTTTGCTCATTCACTCGTCCCCAAATGCCATCTTCATCATTTCGATGGTCTCCGCGCAACTATTTTCGAGTTTAAGACAAAATTTAATGCAAATTCGTTGCTCCGATCTTTCCGTCTTTTTTACTATAGCAAAAGTCGACGAGCATACAAAACACTCCGTAAACAAACGCACGTTGCACGTGAATTTTGGCGTCTGGCGACAACTGCGGCATCTAGGGGGTTCGTGAAGCTTTACTCATACCCGGCATATGGCACTAAAATTGTCAGGAGCGAAGATATGAAGGAAGGTCGGTTACTTTCGGGACAGACCTCGTACGTCGAGGACATTAGAAACAGGAAAGGGCTCAAGAAAAAGGAAGGAATTTTACCATGGCCTTTTGAAGGAAACATGACAGCATTCGCCTTGAATAAATTGGAGAAACCATGGATAAACCGAAATCTGGATGCCCGGACCGGGATTCGAACCCGCCTGCTCCCGAGTTACCGCTCATCCACCAAGCTTGGTCTAATTAGAACTAAAAGCTTATTAGCAGACATAACATTAAAAAAATAAACTTATGTTATCCTAAGACAAAAATGTTACTTGCTAGCAGGAATAGACTGGTTTTATGTGATGGTATTGTTCACAAAAATCATTGCACAATCAAGCAGATGCTCTTGGTTTGTGAAAATTATAAACTAAGCATTTGGTAGACTGAATGACTACTGAAAGTCTTGTGTTGTCCCATTTAACTATTCAGTAAATGTCATTCATGCGATCAAACTGTTGCGCACCACTACTATGCCCACTGCGAAATTTAGATTCCGGGGGCTTGGTTCTTCCTTCTTTGCCAATAGCCCAGAAACGTACATCAACATGGGCACTTAGTGAGCCACCTCCGCGATCCATTCTGGTCACTCACATTACCTCACGTATAATGATATGGAATACCAAGTAGTGTCTATACTGCGGAACAATGGCTACACGGAAGAGTCGATGTCAATGCTTTGTTTATCCTGATGCGGCACTGAAAGAGTGTTTTGTTAATCCGTGACCATGTGAACAAACACATATTGCGTATGTTGCATCTGTAGCTTTTAATTACGTAGTTAAACAAACAATGGGACGAGTGACAGCAATCTTATTACAAGTTCAGGTCATAAATTATAAATTGCCCTATTGCGTCTGAACCGTAAGTTTAGGAAATCATCTGTAAAGATTCTGGCCTCGTCTCTCGTTATATCTACATTGTGAAACAATTCTTAAATGGATGAATCACTCTTATACTATTCTGGTCTTGCTACGGCGAAAGAGAATTCTGTTATTTTGTATAAAATATTTCTTAACAACCAACAACTTGAGATCGATCAACCTCTTACAGCGCGTCAGGCTATATATATATTATATATAATAACCCATTAAAACTGCGAAATGCAAGTACTCTCATTCTATACACAGGTTGTGTTTGAAACTTATTTCATTAAGACAGTGTAACATTTAAATATATATATATATATATATATAACTTATTTTTAAATAGACTTCATTATGCTTTTTGCGAAATGAAATATGTAAATAAAACGTACATACAGAAGTTCAGTTGAAAATAATATAGTATAGAGGAGTTTCTAAAGACGTTCCAGAAAAGTATTTTCATAACATTTATTATCCAATTCATGGAATTCTCCATCGAATGATACATTTTTTTTCTTCAAAAAATCATCTCCTAGCGAATCAAATTTGTCAAAATCACTCATTTTGAGAAAACCATAAACTCCAGAAAGATTGCTATCGTTCTCCTGTAGACTACGGCAGGCAATATATCACTAAATTTTAAAGAAAAAAATGGGTCTAGTTTCGCAAATAGACAGGAAGAAATGTTATTGTTTTATGGTTCGCCGGCAAAAGTTTCCACAAATCTTCGAATTCGAAGAAAAATCCAGACATACCGAGAGTCGGCGATTCATTTGATAGCCACGAAATTTATTTAAAGAAAATAGTTTCTTCAGGCTCCCACTAAACCTTCCATAATTATTTTAACCATGATCATTTTTCGGAATTTTAAGTTTAGTAAGGACTACAGTAATGCACAAATACAAATTCCTGAGTTACAGGATTCACAAGGAAACACGGACAAATAAGCGAATAAATAAGGGTTTCTTTTTTCGTTCAGAAGGAAAAAAACTAAAAGAACATACCTGTGTTTCAGAAAGACGTTTCTCCGAGATGCAGGCAGTGTGTAGCTAAAAATTCAGTGATAATATCGAAATTCAGTCCGCGAAATTATTAGTAGTATTGACAAATCGAGAGGAAATTTTTTTTGCGATTGCTTTTCTTCTGAAAATAATAATAATAAATCGTTTCTTAGACAAAAAATCGGCCAAACGACTATGCTTGCAAGTTGCAATCACACTTTCTGTCAAAGGAGAAGCAGTTATAAAAGAAACAGATTTGAGCAAAATTCACAAACTGTAACTCGCAAGAAAACGTGATCTCGCTACAATGTAGTGTAGATATTTAGCACTGAATGATAGGTACAGCGAATTAGAGACGACAGTAATTTAAAACTATGAACCATGGGCGTATCCAGCGAGGGCAGAGGGGGGCTGCTGCCCCCCCTAGAAGACAAATTAAGTTGCCTTCAGTACGCTTCGACGAGTGAAGAAATAGTTCAGGAGCACTTTGGGAGAGAAAGATTGACTGGATTAAGTCTGATGAGTGTGCATCGAAATTTCGTGAAAGAACATCATGAGATATTGACAAACAAAATTATTGAAAATCGGAGACAATTAATGTTTATATAAAAAACTAACTGACTTACGATCTTAATTAACTACATAGTAGGTCCTTAGATTAAGTAGTTGGGTTACTATATTAATCAATGATAAAAATAGTTTCCTGAATAGGTTTGAGTTTGATTTTGTAATGTCATGTTTTAGTCCCCCGCCCCACTTCCTAGAAACCAAAATGAGTTGCCCCCCCCCCCTAGTTCAAATCCGGCCCCCCTCTAGTTCTGATCCTGGATACGCCTTTGCTATGAACCCAAGCGGTGGTCAGAAACTCAGCTCTTTTCTCGAACGTACAAAAAAGAAAGGATCAAAACTATAAAAAAGAGATCACAATACTAATAAATATTGATGGTAAAGAACACAGCAACCAGTCACAAATGTGACTGGTTGCTGTGTTCTTTACCATCAATTTTGATATAACAGTCACGGAGTTCCACTGATCCATCATGGATAAAATATTATTACTAATAAATATTAATTAAAATTTCTGACTTTAAAACAGAGTTAGAAACGTGAAATCGGTATTACAAAGAGTTGTGTTATCTTCTTCCGTTCCTTGTTGCAGTGCGTCCGAAAACGCCAAACATTGGCGGCGACCATCGGTTTTCAAAGCTTGAGCAATCCTGGGCGATAAGGGTCCATTGTCAGGCGCTTTCGCAACACTCCAAACTGTGGGTTGCATTGTGTCCAGTTCCCTGATAGCATTTGTAGTAGATCTCCTAGGATTGCGTTGGAAAGCTTCTCTCATCCGGTCCACATTCACTTCCGACACGGAAGGAAGTCCACCGTTATATTAACACCCAGTTTCCATAAACTGTGCATACCATCAGCGAACAGAGTTGTAGGAGGGTGAATCGTGCTCAACCTTGTACAAAAGTAACTTCTCACAACAGCAACAGACCGTGCTTGACAAAATTGGAAAGTGTAAAACGCCAAGTCATAAATAAACCATTTGTGAAACAGTCGTATGTTTAATATTTTGGATTTAATAATATCGTCTTATATAAAATGCTAATCTGGAGACTGCGTACGTCGTCTATACCTATTGGCTAGAGAACGGTCACGTGCCAACCGTCACTCGCCAATCAACAACCACCATATTACATTCGTTACTTCATGTAGCTTTTTGTTTACTTACGACAAATAGATGCAGAAACTCATGTAAGGAGAATGGTGTTCAATGGTTATGTTATATTATCTGTATCATTTATAAGAATTACGTTAAAACATAATTTAAGAATTTTTTGGCAGAATATAAGATACAATGAAGTTTATTAAGATTTCCGAGAAAGTTTACACGAAAGGCACGTAATCGCGAAATTTATCAGTCAATTAAATGACCATTACCGGTTTTTAATATTATACTTTTCGGCATTTAAAGTAAAATGCATATATTTGAATAAATCACAGCCAAATACTCCGATAATCTAACCACAGTATGGTACTCATATCACGAAAAATATTATTAAAAATGATCGTTATTCGTTTTTCCGTACAAGCTTTTCCAGAATAAATTCCTTCTACCACCATAGATGATACACGTCGTTATTCATATGAGGGTAATAGAAACTATGATTTTAGAACGCCCATATTAGTGGAGGTTGTGGTCAAGTTTACCAGAATCGCAACTGACACATTTTGTTACAGCATAATAAACTCTGAAGTCAGTTTTACAAACCATTTAAACTGCTTACATAAGCGCCATGTTACTAAAGGTATTAATTAATGCGGGTGGAAGTAGTTCCTATTTTAAAGTGCTGAATTGTGCCTGGACCAGGAATAAAACT
This sequence comes from Vandiemenella viatica, assembly GCA_031002005.1. NCBI lineage: Eukaryota > Metazoa > Arthropoda > Insecta > Orthoptera > Morabidae > Vandiemenella > Vandiemenella viatica. Next base: position 40,012,345 of record CM061918.1, on the reverse strand, counting down.
TATATTACATGGATATCAAATGTTTTTGGGATTACAATTTTCTTTATTCATCTTATTATTATTATTTTATATTTTCACTGGTTCTATACCTCCGTCGTCATTAATTCAGTAGAAGTTACTGCCATGTTAACTGCAAATGAAACAAGAAGAACATTAAAAAATCAAGGCCATTAGAATTATGTAATAACAATTCCGTATAATTAACCAACTGAAAAAAATGAACTGCCAGAATATTGCAGAATATTGGCTCGAAGATAGTAGTAATATAATATTTAATTAAATTGGGGTTGGAGCGCACGCCCCGGTGGCAATTTTCCTACACACCCATCTTCCTCCTTTCCTGCACCCACCTACATTTTCCCTCTGCAAATTTTTAGCCTTAAATTCTTTCGAGGTTTTTGGTAAATTATTCATCATTTCTCTGGGTAACTTATTCCAATCCCTGACCCCTTTACCTAAAAAAAGAGAATCATCCCACACCCTTGTGCCTGAAATCGAGTGCCAGCTTGTGGTCATGATCATCTTTTCCCTTTCATGCATTACTTTTAATTCTTAGACCAATATCTTTCCATGCCTCATCACCAATATAAACCACAACCATTTGTAATAAATATATATTTTGTTACAGAAATGTCAATGAGTAGTCTCACCGCTCACCATTCAAACAATATCCGTTCGTTCCAGGACGATCAACGCCATTTCTTTGCGATTTCCACCACTGTTTTATAACTATTTTTTCTTTTCTCTTTTTTTGCGGAAAGACTGAATCACAAGAAATTAGGTGCGAAATACGCATTGAGGCGCCGTGCATTGGATGGGGGAGTTACAACAGGACCTGGCACGAGGCCAGAACCCCGCCTACTGGCCTTCCTGTTTGCGGTTTTCTGCAATCATCTAAGCCAGTGTTTCTCAAAGTGGGGTTACGCGAACCCATAGAGGTTCGACAGTTGATCGTAGGGGGTTCGCGACAAGATTTAGGTAATGGCGGACTGACTATCTCATGCGTATAAAACACACAATGGCGAATATTGCTCATTATTGACCATTACAGCTAGTAGTGGAGTTTTCTTTTCAAGGGGGTTCGCCAGCGCCTGGGACATTTTATAGGGGTACGTGGACTTAAAAATTTGAGAAACACTGATTTAGGCGAATTCTGCGACGGTACTCAAGCTCTCCCTCATAGAGTACACATTTCATAAACAAAAAAAATATACTTATCACACACTGAATATAGTTATACGTTTCACGGACAGATGACAATACTTCCATTAGTACGTAGTGTGTCCTGGCAGTAGGTATAAAAATACTTGGCGTCAGGAAGGGCATGCGGCCGTAAAATCGAAGCTCCAAATTAAGTAAAACTCAAAGGCAGCCGACTCAAAAATTTCGGGAAAGGTTAGTGAAGAAGACTAAACATGTATGACTTCACTATTCTTCCGTTGCTACGGAACAGAAAGGCCATTGTAAATGTAACTCCATTCCTCTCTGCTGCCTTCTCTATTTTCCCATTCCTTTCTGGCACTGGTTTCCACACGGGATAATATTCAGAATGAGTGGTTCACAAGACGCAGTTAGTGGAAAAGTTGGTCTGCGAAGTGTTTTACAGGAACAAAAACTTGCATCAACTTGGACGAAGTAAGAACTCTTGCAAAAACGATGGAAATGCTAAGTAATTACAGATTGAGAGTTTCTAGCTGTGCGCCTTGGCTCTGTGAGAGCATTTTCTGCGAGTGTTCCAGAGCGCGAGAGCGGCCTCTTGACAGTCACGTCATTAGTGGCCATTGTTCAGGCGACCTACTGCGAACTTAAACCGCACCATAAACAAAAGGCACAAATAAACGGCACTACAATACAACGGCCACGAACAAGCTTTACATCCAATTGCTCCGCAACTAGATATATACATTTCCCAGTAACGCATCCAACTGAATTTATAGCCGAATTAGCAACCTTTAAAAAAAGAAATAGACAAAGTAAATAGACAAAAATAATGCTTCAGACAATTAACTTATATGGGACTAATTTTTTTACCTACATATATGTTATTAACACCTGGGACATATTATATTGTATCATAATAAATATAAAAGCATGTTTTGAATTCCTACAGAAACACAGTTATGAAACTGCAAGAGAGCTATTTAAAGTTCATTACATACTGACCAGACTCAAGTCTAATATTAGGACGCTAACGGCCGATTTCGTGAAGTATTTGGGTGTAACAGTACAAAATAACATGAAAAGGGACTTGACATTAATTCGGTCGTAGGTAGAACTAATTCTACACTACGATTCGTAGGTAGAATCATGAAAAATTGTAATACACAAAGGAGATAGCGTACAAAACTCTCGTGCCTCCACATTCGGACAGTAGCTGCGCCGTTTGGGACAGATTTCGTAGGGGGCTGATCCACAGAATAGACAAATTACAAAGAAGAGCCGCTCGATTCGTAACTGCCGAAAGCGTCACAGAATTTGGGATATTCTGATAGACAGATGACGTATGTTTCGTTTGAACTTATTGGTAAACATGCGTACACCCACTTTCATTTAAGAGTGCCTTGAAATAATTCGTTCACCAACCTATTTGAGTCGGAAGGACAGGAGTGATTGCCACACTGATGTTTATATGATTTTTTTCCCCCTCGTGCTGTCAGGATTGGAATGCACGGAGTAGAAATTAATTTTGGTGCAAAGCAGCCTTTGCCACGCACAAATTTGTGAATTTTAAAGTACGTGGATGTAGATGTCGTTGACGTGCCCGAAATTGCCAATACCGACAATAAAATCTAATAACTAAATTAATAATAATGTTAACACAGTCTCGATGCTATATTAAACCAACGACCTACTTGTACAAAATAAAAGTAACCAGATGTGACAGTGTTTATTGTCATCTACTTCACTCCCAATACGTACCGCGGCCCATGAGGACACCAAGACTACAGCCGTTAGCATAATCCTAAACGAACTGTGCTCTCAATGGTGCAGTCTGGAAACACATCTAACGAAACGGCTGTCCTATCCTCACATCAGGGAAATGTCAGATTTCTGCATGGTCATTGAAATAATCATGGCTTTTAAAAGTTGTACTTATAGTTTATGCAAGCTTATTGCCATATACAGTGAGAGTATGGCATCTACGTTTTAAATATTCCACCCGAGGACAACCTGTAACATGTTGGCGCACCACAGCGTGAAGAACACTGGCCTATATCATTACGCATCCATGACGACGATGTCGTTAGGGGGGGGGGGGAGTCCGGCGAGATCTCACCCTCAAGTCATCTTTTTAATTACTCGAAAAACAGTAGAGCTAAAAAAAAGTCTACAAAATACGCAAATCCCGACGTTGGGGGGGGGGGGGAGGGGAGGGAGAAATCTAACCGCCCATTAGAACAGGGGAGCTAAAGAGAAAAAAGTCTCCAAAACCTACGAGATCGCCACCCTGGGGGGGAGGGGGTATCCCTTCAAGAAAAGATCTCACCTCACCAAGTGGAGAGTGTTCCGGATTTCCGAAACCGTTTGGGAGGGGGGAGGGGAGCTCAAAACCTCACGTCATCTTAAGGGATGGTTCCTACCAGATCTAACCAGATTTCATCAGAGAGGGAGGGGGGGGGGCGGAATTCTAGAAAAACACCCTACGTAATTAATGGACGCACCCTAAACAAACCAGTTTGCCTTGGAACGCGCCGACAGCTTCGAAGGCGCGTTCTTACGCTCAGCGTTTCTCTGAAAAAAACATCTCGCGTAATTAAAAGACGCCCCCTTACCAGCTGGATTGGATTCTACTTAAGTAACGGTAAGGAATACGGCTGTGGCCTCTTCAAATAAGCATCCCTGGTTTGCTTTTTTAAAAACCGAAATTTGGATAGCCGAATCGGGGTTCGAATCTGTCTCCTGTCCGATGTCATACAGTTCGCTGCTATCTCGGTATTTAACTGTAACGATCGCGCCATGGTGCAGACTGCGACCTGCTTTAAGATACGTTCCCACGGCGCGTGTTAGGGGACGCCTCTCATCTTTGCCGCATATGCTAGCAGGGACGGCGCACCTCGACCCACCGCCAGGCGGTAAAAGATGAAAGGCGCTTACTACCAATCACGCGCCGTGGGAATGGGCCTTAACAGTTATGCATATTAAATACTGGAAAAAGGGGGGTGGAAGACAAACACATAATTGAAACGCACTTGCATAGTTGTATATACTGAGAATCTTAACTTACACTGAAGAATTATTAAATGAATTCTAAAAGCTGTTGGAGTTTGCCGATGTAGAGAGGCATTAATAAATGAAAGGCTTGCCAAATCCTCTAACACAGTGGTTCCCAACCTTTATTGGTACACGACCCACTTTTAAGTAAAAAAAAATTTTCGCGACCCACCTAATATGAGAGTCTAATATCAGAATGGGAAATGTTATATGAACTCGATACGCTATCGACTATCCTATCCTGCGAAAAAGGCAAATTTTAGTACAAAGCATATAATATCAACAAAAACAAGGATTGATAATACATAAAACAACAAACATATTATAGAACGGGAGGCGGCTGCACAGACCATCACATCATCAAGTTGACTGCTGAAATTCCACGATTAGAAGTAACGCGATCAGCATATTAAAATGCAACTGGTCTTCCAAGTCGCTTTTTGGTGGAAACCACCTGCAGATCTGATTTTCGTGGTTGATTGGTAACTTCATAACTGTATTTTACTGCAACCAAATGTATGACAATATAGAAGACTGGGAGCAGGAAAACACAATGGTAAACTTACCAGTCAACCACTAAAATGGGTTTTATAGGTGTTTCCCACCAATATATGACTTGGCACATCAGAGCCATTTTAATTTGCAAATCGACTTTTAACTAATCCTGGAATTTCAGCCGTCAGCTCGATGAGGTAATGCTTTGTACAGACGCCTCCCGCTATTTTTACGAAGATAATGGAAAATACGTTTAATTATTATAGAAACACAACTTTACAATAAGTGAGATTTCTGGCACTGGTGTTTACTGATGAGGCCGTCGATATCAGTGCTAACACTGGTTAATTTTAACCTTAAATAACTTTCTACACATAGTTTATTTCTGTATTTTGTTTTTCAAAAACATTATGGTGGCAAAAACCTCGATTTTTTCCGCGACCCACCAAAACACAGGCCGCGACCCATAGGTTGGGAATCGCTGCTCTAACAAGTTTACCAACACTAGTCAGAGATATTACTTTCTAACACTTACGCTTGCAACTCAGTCGATGGTCGAAGTAGCTTCATTACTGTATCCCAGTTATTACGAAAAATACTGCTGCTGCCTGAAAGTTAAGGCAGTAAACTTCTGTTAGTACATTTGTTAGATTTTGTCAGAAGACAAACCGACTGACCAAGTGTGAGATAGCGGCGCCCTTGCTACATCTGAGATACGGAGACAGTAAACAAACCAGTTTACCCTGGATCCCGTCGACTGCTTCCAAGACGCTCAGCATTTCTCTTCTCCAGTTCTGAATTGCCCGTTTCAGTTTCACAGTTTGTGGAAACGTGCAAACATGCAAACATTTGACCGGAAGGTGATTCAGCACCGACAAAGAGGACTTTCAACGCTTTCTCAATGACATCGCGGCGAGCTGGCACACAAAAACTGTCACAGCGTCTACAAAAATCTATCGACCGAAATGGTGATTATGTAGAAGAATATATAACTGCTCAACTTTTAAAATGATGTATATATAATATAAATTGATTTTGTATCCTTAAATACTTTGGACACCTTACTTTTGGGATTGCTCTCGCACATTAAGTGTGCCAGTTTTAATAGTACTCCGTGTGGCTACTTGCCGGATGAGCAGACAACAGTCCCGCATATCCTCTGGTCAGTGCTGCCATTTCTACGGATTTATCCGTAGATCTACGGATTTTTATGAAAATTTAGGATTTTGTTAAAATATCTACAGATTTTAGAAACTTTTTATTATTTGTTGATTTATCCTTATATAGGTGTTTTGTAAAACTGTGAGCGTATAGTGTTAATGCATTACAGAATTTAACTGTGAATCGTTTCCTTGAAACCGCTCATGTGAAACAACGATTGAAATAAAGCTCATATTTCGTTTGGTTACAGATTCTATAGGTCTCAAAAGACGGTAAACACAAAACTATCGGCGCACTCTTTATGCACGGTGACACGCTCGTTGGCACGTCTTTCAAAGCGGTGCCTTCCGAGAAGGCCTAACTACTGTTCGAGAAGCAAAAGGTCCCAGTTTTTAACATTTCCTGTTACAGAAAATATGCTAAATTTAATCACAACAAAAAAAAAGTATGGTCCCCCCCCCCCAAAAAAAAAAATGGTTAGGCACAGAAGCAGCATAGATGAAAGTGACGCTATATAAAACATGTTCAGCGATATTTCTTACTTTCAATGTAAAATATTATTTTTGTAATTTTAAAGATCTGGAAATAAAAAGTATTATTAATTTTGCCTATCTCTACAATAATTATTGTTTCAGTCTTTCATTTAGCGAATCTCCGGATTTTGGTACCCTATCTACAGAAATTTTAGCGGTCATCTACGGATATTCAAAGCCAAGTGCCTGGCAGCACTGCCTCTGGTATCGACTAACTTCTACGCAATAAATACAGTGAGACAAACAGCTTCACGCAACACACAGCGCAGCTTATGCGTGGTGTACTGTTAAATTGAGTGTAGCAAACCGTACATATTCGTTACTGAGTAACTCAAAAATTCATTTCGTTACTCGCATGTTTCGATACCCGCATTTGTCGTATAGATGTCAGTTTGATTCGATAAACGAACCAATGCGTTCGCCCAGCGGTGAATGAGCAGATTTTTTTTTTTTTTTTAATTAGTTGATTTAAGTGTGCTGCGATTGTGATGTTAGATATTATTCTGAAGTATGCAATATTCGTGTAGTAAATCAAATGTACCAACAATTTACCTAAATTTACTTTACTCAATGAACAATTTACTTGAACTTTACCAAGTACTGACGAAATCATTCATGCGATGCTTCATGCTAATGCTCATTTGTATCAGAAGTAATGTGACATAGCTATCAATGAATTTTAATTACCGCAGCATCCATGTGATCAATGTGGTACTGGCTATGATGTTGAATGTTTGTTGTAACCGCGACGCAACAACAATTACGAATCTAATCACAAAAAGATGAATAATTTACAAAAATAAATGAAACAGTATAGGAAGAAAGTGGTGAAACCTTCTATTTAAAAACGAAATACTTTGATGAAATTATAATATTTGGTAAATACATGCCCCATTATCGTATCAGGCTTGTATGCAGGGTTTTGAGTAGGTTACTTTAAAAAATAACCTCATTAGTTATTGTCACTAGATATGTCGCAGTCAGGTAAAACGTCGGATCTTTTTTGTATGGAAACAGGTGTTTGTTTTCAATTTTTTTTCTTTTAGTTATCTGCTTAACGTCTCTCTAACAGCAAGGTCTTTAGAGACGGGAGAGAATGGTGGGGGGGGGGGGGGGCGGGATGGGCAAGGAATGGGAAGGAATTCGACCATGGCCTTTTGAAGGAAGCCTCCCGGCATTGGCAGGAGTGATTTGGGAAACCATGGAAAACCCAAATCTGGATGCCCAGACGGGGATTCGAACTGCCGTCCTCCCGAATGCGAGGCAAGAACGCTAGCCGTTACACCACCACGCTCGGTGTTTGTTTTGAAATTAGATTATTCTTTCGTATATAATATTCATTACAGTAAATCAAGTGTACATTCAGAGGTTTTGCGTAAAATCCATGTGCTAATTACTTTAAGGTTTTTTATTCCAAACTAACGACTTACCTAAACTTATTTTGCTTAATAAACAATTTACTTAAACTTTACCAAGTACGAACGATGCTTCATGCTAGTGTTCGGTCGTATCAAAAGTAACGAGTAACGATTCGAAAGTAACAGGTACTGATTGGTTTAGTAACGAATACATACGGAATTTCTCGTTAATTTTACAGCTGTACTGTTAAACCCAACTACAAGATTCCGACTCCATGCCGATGGTTCAGGACAGAGAAACCTTGAGAAATGGCTTTGCGATTTCCTGAGTGGTTCTGCCAGTAAATCCTACTTCCCTGTCTACGAAGGCAAAAAGCTTGCGGCTCCTCCACGACAATGCACTCCGTTTGAAGTGTAGCAAACAAAGTCAGGCAGATAGGAAGCCCTTAAGGCGGTTACTCTGCAAGGCAGACTTTACTTTTATTAAAGGTATCTTCACTGATTTCATGTAGTCCTTATCTTGGCCTAATCTCTTTATATCAACACTAACAATGTCCTCAGCAGTCTGGTTCGCGTGTCCTCATTTTCTTTCTCTACAATTTCTTCTCCACAACCCTAAGGTCGGTAGGATCCTTTCGAAGGAGACATATTATGCAATTGTGCCAAAGGTACGACGGTAAGTTACTTTCCTTTGGAACTTACAGTTTAACGTGGAATCTGAACCAAATAAGTCCTAAAAGGCAGAACTTCACCGAGATGAATATTTCTTCGTCTAGGTCTCACTGTGACATAGCAAGCCCTTAAAGTAGAAGTAGCGAGACATTGTTGAAATACAGGGTAGATCCACGCATTTAGATGGGAATATAATTGTATAAATATTAGCCATAATATTAAAGGTATAAATAATAGTAATGAATATAAGTATTATTCAGAAAATAAATGTGCATAGAAACGGTCAGCCGACCTATGCAGATGTCTCTACACTTGATGAAGACGACGGAGCTAGTCGTCGAAACATCGTGTTTTCAAAACACTATCCGGCGGTACACCCGTGAAGACTTCATTTCAAGCATACGCCGGGAAAGTCTGCGTTCTTACAAAAATGTGCATAGAGTTCACAGGTAAAAGAGTAGCAGATGAGATAGAGAGTATCCGCTTAGATTCATATGTTCAGAAATAGAGGATCTTTGAAGAGTTATTACTGGCGTAAAAAATAAAAAATAAAAGAACGTTATGGACAGATTGATCCTGCGTAAAAAGTGGATCTTGTCCCAGTATTTTTAACAGGGTCAGAATTGTTGTTGGTATCGGAGGAATCCTCGTGGGAAGATAAATAAAAGAAATTAAATTTCAAAAATATAAAGTTAATTCCTATAGCAAGTCTTTAAGTATCACACAAGTCTACAAGGTAAAAAAAAAAATAGTTTATTTAGATTGCAATCACCTCATAAGTTACAACCGCTAGCAACATTGTAACATCACAAGAAGCGTCTAACAGAAAACCGTAAATCAGATGAACCAAAGCAGGATACTGCCACCGGTTTCCTTCTCTGCATGAGTGAGTGAGTGAGTGATAGCTTCGGAACATTCTTTTCCACAAGTCAGCCGACAATTTACCGAGAACAGACCCAGCAAGACTCCATACTAAGGGGCGTCCATTAATTACGTGAGGTGTTTTTCCGGAATTCCGGACCCCCCCCCCCCCCTCAGTTGAGATTTGGTCGGACACCCCCCCTGTTGTAAAGTGACGTGAGACCCCCCTTACGAAAGACCTCGCAAATTTTTTTTAAACCTTTTTTTTAGGTCTCATGCTCTCTAGGGCGGTTATACCCCCCTAAATTGGTTTATACCCCCCCCCCCCAAAATCGACTTTTGCGTCATTTTTAGACTATTTTTTTTTAGCTCTACCATTCTACAAGAGTTTCAAAACCTCACGCGAGATTTCCGTTGAGCCGCCGCCCCCCCCCCCCCCCCACTTCCCCCTTGGTGAGGTTTCGTGTAACTTCACTGGACCCCTCCCCCATTTCACCTCATGTAATCAATGGACGCCCCCTAACAAGAAAAGCAAGGAGCATATTGGATCACCGCGACCTGACACGGGCATAGGATTCAACTCTTCCTCAGAGCGGAAAAACACGTTCCCTCGTTTTCTAGTCGCCTACAGTTAACATGTTGCAGCTGTCAAGAACAGCCTTCGTTAGAAGGCCAAATCTTTTAGTGTCTAACAGCGGCCTGGAAATGGTAAAGAGCTTTCTAAAACTGTTCTTACGCGACAGAGCGCTACATGTCAATATTCAACTGTGTGAATACCATAAAATGTACTTCAAATCTGAAGTTAAATTGTGGAATACTTAGTGGATACGGGCTAAACCATTAAACAAAAGAAAGGGGTTTCAACATTTCTGACACTGGACACATTTCACAATTTAAGACACTGAATTTATTGAAGTATCCGGAGGTGTAAAATAAGATAGGAAGAGCAGTACAAGATGACAGGATAGGGTGTGTAAAATAGATAACCCAGGATGTGAGTGAGATTGGAATGTGGTCAATACGGGGGCATCCATAAATTACGTGAGGTGTTTTACCGGATTTTCGGACACCCTCCCTCCCCCCTCTCTAGTGAGACTTCGTGAGATCTGGTGCGAGAACCCTCCCCCCCTAGAAATCGACCTCGCAACTTTTTGGAGTTTTTTTTTTAGGTCTCACCCTTCCAAAGCAGGTTACACCCCCCTTTTCGACGAAATACCCCTAAAATCGACTTTCCCGTCATTTGTAGACCTTTTTCTTAGCTCTACAGTCCAACAAAAAAATTTAAAACCTCACGTGAGATTTCCGTTTACCCCTCCCCTTGGTGATATTTAAAGAGATTTCGTCTGACCCCCCCCTCCCCATTTCTCCTCACGTAATTTGTGGACTCCCCATAAGGAGCTAAACTGCTGTTTTGTAGCTAATGCATCCAAATAGGAGAGGATTTCTCAGTAAGATTGAGAAAACTTTTTCAGTATTCTTTTAACTATGTACCTAGTGCTAATCTCGAAGGAGTGGAAATACAAAGCAGACTGAATGTGAGATGTAGGTCGACATTCAGAAGGATGTCAATTCCGGCCATCCAGGTTGTGCTTTCCATAGTTTTTCAGACGGTTCCTTGATAGAGACTACGCCAGAGATCCTTCCTTACAACCCTCTCTCGATTCTAATCACCTTGACGTCGACGAGCACTGGATCCCGAAATTAGAACTGCGCAATAATGGTACTTACAGAAATCTTTTTCCTTATCGCTATACTGGGGAAAGGAATCCGACCATCACGTTTTTTTAAGGATCCATACCAGCATTCGCATGGAGTGATTGGGAAAACCATGGAAATCCCAATCTGGATGACTGGACGGGAATTCAAACCTGCTTCCTCAGTGGCGTAGCTAGCGTGGGTGACACCGGGGCGGATATCGATGGTGTCACCCTCGAAAATTTAAATTCAAAATTAAGTAAAATATAATATATTGTAAGTGTAAAATATAATATTAATAAAATATAATTAAATAAACATTTATTGTTATTAAAAATTATAGTAATAAAATTGTAATATTAACTTCATTTAAAAAAAAAAACACAATAAACTAAAA
>CM061918.1:39726703-39999961 GCA_031002005.1 Vandiemenella viatica | reverse complement strand
ATGTACTTCAAATCTGAAGTTAAATTGTGGAATACTTAGTGGATACGGGCCTAAACCATTAAACAAAAGAAAGGGGTTTCAACATTTCTGACACTGGACAGCATTTCACAATTTAAGACACTGAATTTATTGAAGTATCCGGAGGTGTAAAATAAGATAGGAAGAGCAGTACAAGATGACAGGATAGGGTGTGTAAAATAGATAACCCAGGATGTGAGTGAGATTGGAATGTGGTCAATACGGGGGCATCCATAAATTACGTGAGGTGTTTTACCGGATTTTCGGACAACCCTCCCTCCCCCCTCTCTAGTGAGACTTCGTGAGATCTGGTGCAGAAACCCTCCCCCCCTAGAAATCGACCCTCGCAACTTTTTGGAGTTTTTTTTTTTTAGGTCTCACCCTTCCAAAGCAGGTTACACCCCCCTTTTCGACGAAATACCCCCTAAAATCGACTTTCCCGTCATTTGTAGACCTTTTTCTTAGCTCTACAGTCCAACAAAAAATTTAAAAACCTCACGTGAGATTTCCGTTTACCCCTCCCCTTGGTGATATTTAAAGAGATTTCGTCTGACCCCCCCCTCCCCATTTCTCCTCACGTAATTTGTGGACTCCCCCATAAGGAGCTAAACTGCTGTTTTGTAGCTAATGCATCCAAATAGGAGAGGATTTCTCAGTAAGATTGAGAAAACTTTTTCAGTATTCTTTTAACTATGTAACCTAGTGCTAATCTCGAAGGAGTGGAAATACAAAGCAGACTGAATGTGAGATGTAGGTCGACATTCAGAAGGATGTCAATTCCGGCCATCCAGGTTTGTGCTTTCCATAGTTTTTCAGACGGTTCCTTGATAGAGACTACGCCAGAGATCCTTCCTTACAACCCTCTCTCGATTCTAATCACCTTGACGTCGACGAGCACTGGATCCCGAAATTAGAACTGCGCAATAATGGTACTTACAGAATGCCTTTTTCCCTTATCGCTATACTGGGGAAAGGAATCCGACCATCACGTTTTTTTAAGGATCCATACCAGCATTCGCATGGAGTGATTTGGGAAAACCATGGAAATCCCAAATCTGGATGACTGGACGGGAATTCAAACCTGCTCTCCTCAGTGGCGTAGCTAGCGTGGGTGACACCCGGGGCGGATATCGATGGTGTCACCCCTCGAAAATTTAAATTCAAAATTAAGTAAAATATAATATATTGTAAGTGTAAAATATAATATTAATAAAATATAATTAAATAAACATTTATTGTTATTAAAAATTATAGTTAATAAAATTGTAATATTAACTTCATTTAAAAAAAAACACATATAAACTAAAAACAATCTTCTCTTTTTAGCTTTAACAGCTGCAAACTCGTAAATCACATCTTCCAAATGTTCAATTTTAGTTACTTCATGTTCAATAGTCAATATGGCAAGATTTTAGCCACGTGTTGCTTACCGGTGATCGAAAGTGGTTTTAGAGAGGCCTCTGAAGATCGAGTCTCAGTCCTACACTCGGCCGTCATTGGATTGGTTTATGTTTTGACCGTGCGGATCAGTATCGGCCTGCTAGATGTGGAGAAGCGCATCGAGAGAGTTCGGAAATTTACCTTCCCTTACGACTAAATGTTGTTTTCATGTTATTATTGGCGTTAAAAAAAGTATTTTTTTCATCCATGTTCATCAGATGTTCGTAAAATGTAGGAAGAGTCCTAGCATCTTCGCATTAAAAAAATCAGAGCTTTGCCAGAGTTGAAGACCAATTTTACGACCCACAAAAATTGCAGCCGAAATCCGCATTTGTAACCGAACCTCCCACACCCGAATCGCATGCCGTAACCAGACGCAAGACTAATCTAGAAGTACTGAAAAATATGTATTCAAACACATAAAAGTGGATTCGTGTCTTTTGATAACAAAAATATATGGTATAGAAAAAGAATATGTTTATTTTATCATGTTTGAAAACTTATTTTTCATCACACCTATATTCGGACTGCTGACTCAAATGATTACTGCGTGCGATTTGAAAACTGTAGGTCCGGGTTCAAATCCCGGTCTCGACTGTAATTTTTGCGTGCCTTAAAATTGACTTTTACCAATGGCAAAGCTTTTATCTTTTAATGCGAAGAATGCTAGGTGGTTTGAATTTCACTTTGAATCTGTAGGTCTTCTTTTCAAGTTAGGTGACTACGATATAGGTGCACTGCGAGTTTCCAAATAAGAAACTCTGTGACTAGAACATTGAGATAACATGAAATTATTATTTTTACTATACAAAATCTTTACGACTTATATTTAAATTAAAATATGTTATAATCTCGTTCTTCACTAACAAAAAGTACTGAAAAGAACCTCAGACAAAACAAACACGTCAAGTGCGAGTGATTGACATTTCATTGAGATTGCGTTGATACTTGTTAATACTGCGCTGGGATACTATTTTGTACATAAAATATCAACCAGTTAGGTGATTACGTGAGTCAGATAAAAAATATTTTAATGTACATTCGTACCAAAACTGTGCAGAATAAAGTACAGTAGCTCTATAATAAAGTAGGGTGTTCAAACCTACCTGTCATCCCCAACACTGATTCCCTGAAACAATCACTTGTAAACGTTGAAGGAGACTAAAGACCGGGTAGGAACACGGGTGAGCTATGGAAAAGTTTGGACGCGAGGGGGCGAGCCGTCACTCGACCGGCTGTCGTTGCGGTTACGGTACAGGCCAGTATTGGTAAAGTGCAGTTCGACCTTTACACTTAGCAACTGATACACAAACTGGTGCAAATTAAAATCCCAGCACCCAGATGGTGTTGTGATAAACGAATGAAATTTGGCCCCAAATATGCCCGCATGAAGAGTTTAAATGATTTAACATTAAAAGTTTTACATGTAATAATGTGAGAATTACGGTGCTATATATTATGTAAATTACAAATTTTTTTTATTATTTTTTTTTAGCGTATAAGTGGCGAACAGTGTGGTGTCACATGACACGTGGTTGCCCACAAGTTTTTGCTGTCTAAGTATGCCAAGGCGAAGAGTGACAACTCTCTACACCCAAATGTCTAACAGTGAGAGAGGTCGGAGAATTGACGCGTTTTGAAAGGGTGCATCATATCGTGAAATCTCCAGAACGATTTGCCGTAGTGCAATGTCAGTATACAGACTTGTTACACAGTGATGAAAAAAAGCTCTAATACTCCTAGAGCAGGCACAGGTCCTTACAGATGGATAACAGCACGTGAAGACTGCCAAATGGTGTGGGTGGCTGTTGCTGGCAGATGGTTGACTGCAGGCCAGATCCAAGTAGTGGTTACACATAGTCACACCCCGCCTCCGCCCCTCCCCGGATGATTGTAAACTAATTACTTGAAGCTGGGTTACACTCTCTGGCCCCTGTGCATTGTGTCCCATTAATCTAATTTCATTGCCATCATCATCTACCCTGGTATAATGCGAAACACAAATGGACATGTGAATGGCGTACATTTGTGTTTAGAGACGAGTCTCGATTCTGTCTGTGGCAAAGTGATAATCGACGACATGTTCGCAGGCGTAGTGGAGGAACGGCTTATCTGCTGTGATTTCAGAACCTCACGCAAGTGCCGTCACCGGTGTCATGTTTTGGTGGCAATCAGTTTCGATAGCATGACTGAGTAGGCTGTTGTTAAGGCAATGACAGCCCATCACTATGTGGACGGGGTACTGCATCTTATTGTGATACCCTACATGTTAGCATCCGAATCGTATTTTACAAGACAGTGCCCGTCCTCATACTGCGGCCATCGTCACACAAGCCTTGCAAGGAGTTTCGATCACAATATGGACAGCACGGTTCCCAGATTTGTCCCAAATAGAGCATTTCTAGGATACCAGAAGTAGACACATTAGATCACATGGTCACCCAGCACAAACTGTGCAACAACTACTGCAAAAGACATGCACGCGTAGTGAGACATACACCAAGAAGGCATCCGAACACTTGTTGTGTCAATGCCGGCAAGGATCCATGAATGTATTGGTGCTCAAGTAGGGCGCATTTCTCACTGACAACTGTAAAGGTAATAACTTAGCCTGATCCATTTCCATTTGTTATTATTTCTTTTAGGTACGTCCCTGGATATATTTTCAAAGTTTCCTAAAATTTTACCATTCATGTATGCGTGTTGTGATTTTAATTTCCGCCAGTGTAACTATAGGCCGACCATAAGATTTCGCTATAAATTTAAAAAAGTCGAAAACTACCCATTTGTTATTGAAACGTTAACATAGGCTGTATTTAAATGACTTCACAACCTCGGTATTTGGAGGACCAAGGGATGTTGAGAGGAAAGTTAACAGAAGTGGCTTGATCCAAGTAGAAGCAATTCCAGACCCAGATGGGGTCCCATTGGAGCAAACCCAGGATCCGGGTCCCACAAGTTGTGAGACCCTGGAGGATACTGTATAGTCAGAGAAGCAACTCTACATTAAGTTCCTTCATAAAAATAGAGGAATAAATAAAATACAAAATCATAATTAAACATAATTAAAAATAAAAAAAACCAACGTTCAGGTAATAAAAGAACACGCCTTTGAGATATCTGCCGCCTTTACATGAAGTACTTAATAAGTGAAGTATTTTACTACCTGCCTACGAAATAAGTAGCTACAGACTCCTAAATATGATATGTATCGAAGCCCATCTCCATGTGTCAATTAGTAGTAGCGTATAAATAAAGATGTAAACGGCTCGAATGTTCGTTCAGTTTATGATTAAAGCTCAATTTTTGTTCAGGAACAGAAGTTCGGCATCCCTGTCGATTTAAGGAACCCATAAAAATGTAGGTACGTGTATTCGACAAAGAAATCTTCTTCTGTAAATTTATGATGGAAAATTCTTAGAGAATCATACGCTTATTTATTTGATCGCGATCATATTTGTATATTCTCAATCAGTAGAAAGCATATCAAACTTACATGAACCTAGAGTTAAAGTGCTTAGGGGGCATCCATAAATTACGTGAGGTGAAATAGGGGCGGGGTCCAGCGAAATCTCACCAATTCTCACGTGAGATTTTTTAAAATTGTGTTGGACTGTAGAGCTAAAAAAAAAAAGTGTTTACAAATGAGGCGAATGTCGAGTTTAGGGGGGTATTTCGTCGAAAAGTGTGGGTGTAATCGGCTTTGGGAGGGTGAGACCTAAAAAAAAAAGGTCTCAAAAAGTTACGAAGACGATCCGTAGGGGGGGGGGGGGGGTGTCTGACGGGACCAGATCTCACGAAGTCTCACCAGAAGGGGCGGGGGGGGAGGAGGGTCCGAAAATCTGGAAAAACACCTCACGTAATTTATGGATGTCCCCTTACTAATGTTACGATTTCGCTAGCAAGATACGCGGTTCCGACTGTTTTAAACACATGCCCTACAAAAACTGATTACCGACAGACGATAACACTCGGACTCGTTCGGATTGACTTGAAACCTGATCGTATTACTAGTTTAATGCAGTTTTCCGAATCATTTTATGTGCATAAATTCGAACATGATACGATTCCATGTCGAGTATAGGTGCACTGTCGACAAAAGGAAGGTACGCAGAGTGTATATCGGATAACACGAAATGTACTGAATTCGAATCTGTCAGATGCTAAATTCAAAAATTACTAGAAAATACTTCAAGTCACTTGTGAATCTTAGCTAGAAAGTAATAGAATTCTAAAGAAGCAAAACAATTTTGAAGCCTAGACTACGCGTATTTCAGCATACCCTTGGTTGCTTTTTTTCATTTTCAAAGGAAAATCTAACATTTTTCTTGAAATAATTTCGAGGAATTACAATTTAACTGCCTAATTACCATGATTTTAACAATTATAGATATATCCTTTAATTTTAAAACTTCCTCTCTTAATACAAGAAAACTTACTTTATATCCACCGCCGCTCGTAACAAACCAAACAACTGTGACGGACGGCAAGCACGAGTTCGTGTGATTGTTGGAACAACAGAGCGATGCTCTATTGTTTAAGCGCGCGGTGTAGTCAATAATATTATTGTACTCTACTGTACTGGATCGTATGTGAAAAAGCGATAGATCAACTTAAAAAGAAATATTCAGAACATTAAAGGTAGACGTGTTTCGACACCAAAGGATAAAAGAAGTCTATCAAATATACATATTTTTTTTTGTATCACACTAATTTCGATTACTATTTTCGAAATGCGGGTGTCAACCCCAAACGGGTGACACCTGGGGCGGACCGCCCCCACCGCCCCCCCCCTAGCTACGCCACTGATGCATCCTCCCGATTGCGTGGTCAGAGCGTTACCGCTCACCCACCACGTTCGATACTTACAGGACGCAAAATTTGCGGGGTAGTACAGCGATTGTGTGCCTACAACAATATCCCACTACTGCCAAGAAAATTAACAATGTATTGATTACAAAACATTATTGAAATCGCACAAAAAGTAAATTAAAACACTTAATGTATGCAGCTAGATTACTCCAAATGTACAGTTACACCATTAAACTCGCTAAAATATTGCTAAAAACTCTTAATATGGATTTATATAGTATAAACTATATTTATGTGAAGCGAATGGAACCCCCAGAACACATTTTGTACCGTTTTCCCTTCTCAGACTATCGTAAATTATATAATCGGAGATAATTAAATGACGGAAATAAATATTTACATGTTGTTTAGTATTCTGTACCTAATATTAACCGTAACGAATAATATGAATGAAAAGCTACGTGGCATGGAAAGGAAATCTCCATGTAGCCCAGCGTAACTTTCCAGCCACCCCCTCCTAGACAGAGCCACGTAGTTTATGGACGCGCCCTAGTAGATGGCTGAGCATATCGTGGAACATTGTTCCATCAGGTTTCGACTTCTCTCCACGCTCCTACTGGAAGCATAACTGAGACTCCCTCGACGTCACCGTGTGTATTCGTTATGAATATTAATGTTTATAATGATATGGAAATTTGTATACTAGAAATAGAATAATAAATAAATAACTGGATAAAGACTTTATTACAGTAGGAACGGAGGATTTATTTTTTTCTCATTGGGGCAGAGGCAGTTGCCAGCTGATTATCGAGAAAGAAATTGCTGTTCACCTTTTGAAGAGACCATCCCAGAATTCGCCTGAAAATCTTAAATCTGGATGGCTGGACCGTGAACCGAGCTCCGAATGTGGATGACTGCTTCAAATTGATACATAGATTGGGCTGGGATAGTTTGGGAGACAGACGACGTAGCTTGCGTTCGAATTTATTGGAGAATATGCGAAAAAATTTAAATTTCGAGTGCAATGAAATACTTCTTCCGCCATCCTATTTAGGTCGCAATGACCCGAGGGATAAGATTAGAGAAATAAGATGCCGTACTGATGCTTAATTTGTATGTAGAAGAAGCAATGAAGAAAGTCAAAGAAAAATTTCCATGTGGCATAAGTTTTCAGGGAGAAAAAATCAGTATGCTACGATTTTCTGACGACATTGTCTTATTAGCAGAGAGGGCTGAGGATATT
Source organism: Vandiemenella viatica (assembly GCA_031002005.1). NCBI lineage: Eukaryota > Metazoa > Arthropoda > Insecta > Orthoptera > Morabidae > Vandiemenella > Vandiemenella viatica. The sequence continues at coordinate 39,992,448 of CM061918.1, read as the reverse complement.
GAGAAGTTATTGAATGGCATGAACAAAATACTGAAGGAAGATTTTGGACTGAATATAAATCAAAGTAAAACAAAAGTGATGAAATGTAGCAGAAATGACACCAATACTAGCAGATTAAATATAAAAATAGGATCTGATGCAATAGGAGAAGTGAGTGAGTTCTGTTACTTGGGAAGCAAAATTACAACCGATGGCCGAAGCAGGAATGATGTTAAAAGCATAATAGCACTAGCAAAAAGAGCCTTCATGAAAAAGAGAAACCTTTTAGTTTCAAATATTGATCTAGGAATTAGAAAGAACTTCTTAAAACACTATGTGTGGAGCACAGCACTTTACGGTAGCGAAACATGGACTTTAGGAATACCGGAAAGAAAGAAACTTGAAGCATTTGAAATGTGGTGCTACAGAAGAATGCTGAAAATTAGGTGGACAGACAAAGTAAGAAATGAACGAGTTTTAGAAATGATGGGTGAGAAGAGACAGGCTGGTAGGTCATATTTTGAGACATGCTGGATTGGTTAATTTGTTAGTGGAGGGAACAGTTGAAGGTAAGAACTGAAGAACTGTAGAGGAAGACAGAGATTAGAATATATGAAGCAGATAATTGAGGACGTGGATTGTAAGGGGTATGTAGAAATGAAGAGGTTAGCACAGGATAGGAAGGGATGGAGGATTGCATCAAACCAGTCTAAAGACTGACGAGAGCAAAAAAAAAAAAACTGATGCTTATATGTATTCCTTCTTTCCTCGCACTATTCGGGATTGGAATGGGCGGATTTAGGATTGGTGCTTAGCACCCTCTGCCACCCACAATGTTTGTGATTTGCAGAGTATGAATGTAGATGTAGAAATTATTATGAGAAAATAGTAAGTAGGGTCAAGATATTCCTACTGGCTTTTAAGAGCTATTCGCTAAAGTACAGATAACTCCTGCGATACTCGCATTGTAGGCGGTGGAATTGCACTCCAACTCCTCTGCAGACCTTGGGTGTCTGCGAGCGTTATGCAATACTTGCATTAACCTCTCTCTTGAAGGAGTGGCTGTTTACAGTGAACTGGCTGACCACTCCAACCTGCCACTCGAAACACTTTGGACGGACAAAAACATTCCTCGCAGCCGGCGAGTCTATTGTTAGCCCACGAAGGCACGCGACCCTAAAACAAGTCCACGTCATTAAGGCCCATCTGCAGAGGTTCTCATTATTTCACTGCGATCACCAACCCAACCATCCGCTTCAATAGGTGCCTACTTTAAAAACAATTATTTAAGAGATTCATTTTAACGGTTCACATGGCCATGCCTCGAATCCGAAATGCCACATCTGTATCTTTTCTTCTAATCTTCTACGGTAACGTGTTTCATAAATTATTTTTCAAGTCTTCCTCTTTCCGTCTTTACTTTGGTTACCATTCATATTAACTAACCAATTATTATTATTAGTTGTATTTGATTGCGAATCAGCTCATGCCCCTATGACAATTTCTTTATAAACCTCCGGCCATCCAGATTTCGGTTTTCCATGGTTTCCTGAAGTCACTCCAGGCGAATGCTGGGATGGATCCTGCAATCGGCCATGATCAATTTATTCCTGTTCCTAGCCTCCATTCCTCTCGCGCCTATTAACGACCTCGTCGTCCGCGAAATGCAAAGCACTAAAAAAACAAAAAACCTACTTTTACATTATCTCAAACATTTACTTTGTTTTAGTTCTTATGGTAAAATATTCATTACCCTTGGTAATTTGACTTCGTTACCAACAGAGGAAAATTTTCTCACTCGCTTAGGCGTGAAATTAAGTGCTAGCTTTTGTTCATGGCCGTCTCTTTATTCTGCCTCAAGATTATTCACTCGCCTGCTGTCTTCCAACCGGCCTTTTGCTTATATCAGTTAGCGACTCTTTTTTTGCGGTAGTTTCCGTAAACAAAACTAGCTGTCATCCTTTGTACCTCCTCCAACTTCTATGTATATTTGATACCGATAACCTGGATAACATCCTGCCACACGACATTGTAGTAAAGGCCTGACAACGTTTTTATAACCTATTTACTTTACTTCCCTCTTACATGCTCTCATTTCTCTCTTTATTTCTTCCCTAGTGGATTCTGCACTTTGAGTTTGCCATCTGAATGGTCCAGATTATCTTTCTTTTCACATCTTTCTCGCAAGTTTAAGAAATATGCCAGAGCAGTTTGGGGGCATCCATAAATTACGTGAGGTCAAATGGGGGAGGGGAGGGTCCGGCAAAATCTCACCAAATCTCACCCGGGGGGGGGGTCTACAGAAATCTCACGTAAGGTTTTGAAAAAAATTTCTGATAGTAGAGCTAAAAAAAAAAGTATACAGATTGCGCGAAAAGCTATTTTACGGAGAAATTTCGTCGAAAAAACGAATTTCGAAGGGTGAGACCTAAAAAAAAAAAAAAGGGTCTCAAAAAGTTTCAAGGGCTATATCTAGGGGGGGAGGCGTTCTCACGGACCAGATCTCACCAGAGGGGGGGAGGTCTGGTGAAATCTCACAAAATCTCACCAGAGGGGAGGGGGGGCGTCTGGAAAAACACCTCACATAATTTATGGATGCCCTTCGTGTCTAGCTTGAAGAGGTGTTTTTTTTTTTTTGGTTATGGCTTTGCGTCCAGTCAACGTCGAGGTCATTAATGCCGGGAAAGGGCAGGGGACAAGGAGCGGGAAGTAATTCGCCCATGGCCTTTTAAAGGAAGCATGCCGGCATTCGCCTGGAGTGGTTTGGTGAAACCATGGAAAACCTAAATCTGGATGGCTGGATGAGAATTCAAATCCGCGTCCTCCCGAATGCGAGACCAGAACGTTACTGCTACGGTGTATATACATATATATATATATATATATTGTGTGTGTGTGTTTTCTCAATATGACCTGACCATCAATCGATAGCAAAAATTAGTTTTCTTACAGGTTAGGTTGTAAAGTTGTTTCTAAAGCTATTTTTAGGAGAGAGAAAAAAAAAAACGGCACACCGAAAACTGAAGCGAGACTTCCCGAATACAAAGCTACAACGTTACCAACTCATTTGGAATTGTTTATTTTCTCGCCTACTAGGCATGAGGTAAAAAGAATCCATGCATGAATCGGTTACAAGAATCATTTCAATCGGCGATCTGCGCTTGTCAGACTTATCACTTGCCTGCGGCACACAATTTGAGACAGGAATACGAATCATTGTTTATAAATGATAAAACACAAATAAAGCTTTTTTTATGTCAGAGTATTGCAAACACTCCATATGTGTACCCTTTGTCACTCTGCAACCATACGCTGCATTGTGTGTGTGGGCCTGTCAAAGTATGTCAGCGACGATAAATGTACCTGCGATATACACCTTCAAATTCGGAATGGTGGTAGGTAGAGGGGGGGAGGGTAGGGGTAGGGGAGGGGAGTGGTAGGGGAGGGGGAGGATAAAGGCTTGACTAAAATGGAGGAAGGTTTCTGTGATAAGGTCCACGTTAACACAACATCTGCTAATGAATTTGTCGGAGGGTGGATTCTTCCCAAATCTTGTTGGAAAATGGTAACACATCGATTTTGATGAGATTCGAGAGTACAAAAATGCTTTCTGCCCATCGTTAATCGCTATATAGCAAACACTGACACCTTGCGGCGAAAAGCGTAACTACGGGACAGCAGGCGAAACGGAACAAAATTTGAGCGTTTCTCTACGCATCAATGAAACAATCAAGGGAGGGGGGGGGGGTGGTGTGTTTGCATGAGACAAGCGTGTAAAGAATTCATAAAATCCCAAAAATCATTTGTAGTAACCCAGCACATTATGAGTGACTGGAAACTGAAAAATACAAATGATGTGACTGGATACAGCTGTAAGCGCTTACTGTGGGAGCGTTGAACCTGTAGTAAGACGGCAGCCGGCCAAGAGCTACGGCCGATGGGGCTCATTACCACACACAGCTGAGCGCAGTGCGGCAACCTCTACGAAATAACCCACGTGGTCTCTCTTGATCCTGTTTTTTCCTCCCCCCCCCCCCCCCCAGTATCATAACGTGCCATCTGCTTTAAAACGCACCTACACCCTTTTCGACTGAATGTAAAAGTTTACCTATAAATTTTAAAAGACATTATTTACTTACCACAATATCCTTAAAATTGTCGTACGTGATGAACACGACTGTTGTTTGCTTCATAAACTTTTTTACAATTATATACAGGGTGTTACAAAAAGGTACGGTCAAACTTTCAGGAAACATTCCTCACACACAAACAAAGAAAATATGTTATGTGGACATGTGTTCGGAAACGCTTACTTTCCATGTTAGAGCTCATTTTATTACTTTTCTTCAAATCACATTAAACATGGAATGGAAACACACAGCAACAGAACGTACCAGCGTGACTTCAAACACTTTGTTACAGGAAACGTTCAAAATGTCCTCCGTTAGCGAGGATACATGCATCCACCTTCCGTCGCATGGAATCCCTGATGCGCTGATGCAGCCCTGGAGAATGGCGTATTGTATCACAGCCGTCCACAATACGAGCACGAAGAGTCTCTACATTTGGTACCGGGGTTGCGTAGACAAGGGCGTTCAAATGCCCCCATAAATGGAAGTCAAGAGGGTTGAGGTCAGGAGAGCGTGGGGGCCATGGGAACGAAACTAAAATGAGCTCTAACATGGAAAGTAAGCGTTTCCGGACACATGTCCACATAACATTTTCTTTGTTTGTGTGTGTGTGAGGAATGTTTCCTGAAAGTTTGGCCGTACCTTTTTGTAACACCCTGTATATGAAAAGGACAGATAAAATACACCCAACATTCACAAAAGTTGAAGGGAGGAGGGCAGCAGCAACACAAAACAACACACAAACACAGAAAAAACAATATATTTCGGGTAATGTGTTTTCTATTTTCTGTGTTTGTGTGTTGTTGCTGCCCTCCTCCCCTTAACTTTGGTGAATGTTGGGTGTATTTTATCTGTCCTTTCCATATAAATATTGCCTCGCGGCAATTCTTTCCTTCCATTGTTACCGATGTTTTTAAAATTACAAATATTCTGAATCAAATGGCGACACTATATTTCTGAATTACCAGTTAATGATTCTTTGCTGGTTTAAAAGATTTCCACAGTTCACCGACTACTTTTGTACACTGAAAACTTGCTGGAAAAACATTTCCGATAGGCTTCGGATAGTCTATCGTATAGCGCCATTTCTCATCTCAACCATATGTAAGGAAAGATAAATTGTAGGCTCCCTTTAGCTAAGGAAGAGTTAATTTTGTCACTGCCACAACTCCGAATATCGCACGGAGTTGTAATTTCTAACCAACGCGCCCTGCGCATAGGATTGCAAACTTATTTGCAAAAAAAAAGAGAAAAGAAGAAGACGAAGAAAGTATATTTGTCTTTTGAAGAGTGTATGAAGTATATGAAAAGAAAAAAAATTAAATTTAGGTATTTATTGTCTTAAATATACATTTTCTCCGCGCCACGGGACTAGCTATTAATTTTTTTGTTTCATTTCAGTTTGTTATAGCTGATACAAGACTAAATTTAGAGTTATAAATAAATAACTAATTTTTAATTACATTTAAGGACGTTCTGTTTCTCCCTTCCCACCATTTTGCATTCCTTTCGTTTCGTCATAAGCACTAATATTTCGTTAGGAAATAAATAACGTTCCTTCAATTGTATAGTTTAACAGAATAAATTATTCCCGTAGACTTTATGGTTATGATAAAACATACCGACCAAAAATAATGAATAATACTTTATATTACAATATGGTTAGCAACCCTACGCCTGTGGCCAGTGCGGCGCAATTTCACATTTAATTAGGCCTACATTCTATTCAACGAAACATCATGCTCACAATATTCTGAAAATTATTGAAAATCGATATTGGCGCAATGGTAAAACCTACAGCGCATAGAATTTAGTTTGAGGATCCCGACTTAATCAGTTATGTGTTTTCTACGACCAATCTTAATTCAGATTTGCTTTCTTTGGAGTTACTGATGTATCACTATCACAAACAGGATGTGAATTACTTGCCGTTTTAAACACTGAAAAATAATAATAATGCAGCTGAAAAGCCGAACGTCAAACCGATGAGAAACAGAAGAAACGGCGAATAGTCCGCTTGTCAATCACATGATCGACATCCACCATTCCATTCAGAAATAACGGCGAGCGGACACCAGTGGATACGAATGCAGCAATGTGGATGGTCCGCTCTTGTTGCCTCAGCTGCGAAGTGGTTAAGTACACAGATCAAAGGACAAAAATAGGCACTTTTCCTTGCACGAAGTTGCCAGACGTACACGAGGGTGATTTACGTGGAGGGAATTCTCGGCTGTGAGCCAGAAACTTTTTTTTGTTAAGATATTAGTAGGCAACTGTTGGCCAAAGCAGTCAAGGCAAACCCGGTGCACAATAGCAAGAGCTCGGCAGTTCAGGATCGAGAGAAAATTTAATAAATGGCTTAATTGAAAACTTTTGAAATTATATAAGTTATCAATAACTTTCCAATAAACCAGTGATTTCAAAGTAAAATTAACACAAACCGCAAAGTAATATGAAACACTGACGCGTGACAGGAATATGCCAAATGGATCATACATAACCTGGACCAAGAGTGAGTGATCTGACAAACACTTCAGTTAGACTTAGAATTAAACATGTACTGAAGTGCAATTGCCAGACCAAAATTAGATTAATTTTTTTCAACAAGAGGTGTGGTGATTGTTAGGATCCAAAGCGGCATACCGGGGTCGTATCGACTTGTACACCTAAACTTGAAGTCTTCCAAAATATTGCCAAAAGTTCGGGAAAAGTTCTATAACCGTGAAAAACCTTGGAAAATGCTAACTGTAATGATGAAGACGGCCGCCACTTACGGAATTAACCCCCTGTAAGTAAGGTACTAAAATAGAAATGAAAGTAGAAGTCCAAATCACTGAAGTATATATTCTTAAAATTTTCACAGAATTTACATAAAGTCACAGTTAGCAATGGCAATCGGAGAAAATCATTTGCCGAAGATCACAAGTCATGAAACAGAACAAACCGCACCACCCCGAATGAAAGTAAAAGTTCACATCGATGAACACATGTCAGAAAAGTTCAGATTTCTATGGTTGCCTATCCTCTTAGTAATGGCGTCAGTCAGCCATGCTGCCCAATTTCCGGTTTCCCATCAGCCACCGCGAGCCGGGCTTACTCAAACCCACTAAACCACGAATTACATGATACCTCGACCAGAGACTTCAACGAAGTGCGGCCGAAACCATGTCCGGGCTTCCTTTTATCAAAAATGGCCTACTGAACTAGACAACAGTCTATCTAGGAAAAATTTTGTTAACTGAGAGCTTCCAGAAAATCACAAGATGTAGAGCGTAACGAGACAAGTGTAGTGATGTGGTTGGTTTTGTTTTTAAAGCTTCCAGACCGGTGTAAATGAATTTTGAAAATTGGTTAATCGGAAAGCACATTTGTTTATAGTATTGCGATACGTCACATCCGAAATATGGATTTGCTAAAGTTTAAAATATCAAGTTAATACTATTTTCAAAGTGTTCCCCAGCTTCTGCTGAGTTCAGTGGTGTAAAAATCTTTTAAATCGGTTAAGGATATCAAAAGTTATTGAATTTCTAAAATTTGCTGATTTCCTAGGTGGTGCAAGAATATATTCACTTTTTGTTTAAAGTCGATTGTGGCCTGAAACTAATTTTAAACCGTACCTTTATTTTATTTAAGTACTTTAGAAAAGTTTATAGTCCGTGAAATATGTTAGTCAGAGAGAAATTCAAATTGCAAGTCGGTTTCTACGACGTCACCAAAAAACGGATTTTCATTTATTTATATCTTCTGTTTATTAGTTGATGGCTATTGGAAAATTAAAGAATATTGGCTAGCCGGTTATTTAGCTTGTTTCAATCTACTTTTAAACCTCCGAAATTACTTAGATGTGCTGGAATTAATTATTAAAATCAACCCATGTGGTGATGCTTTAAAAATCATATTTACTGCTTTAAACCTGTCGGAAACTGCGAGTTATTAGTGAATTTAATATCAAATGGTGAAATTATTGTTATTGAAGTGCTTTACTGTGGTCAATTTAGTGGAATATTAGTGATGTGGTCGTTTAACCAAATCTGTTTACTTCACTTCAGAATTATTATGGATTACGCTCATTTAGGTAAGTTTATGGTTTATATTTTATTAGAAACTTCTTATTTATGGTTTCTATGTGTTTATTTACTTTTCTGAACCTAAAATGTTGTTATCTCGATTTCAAACTATGTTATGTACTGAATGTTAACCTCAAACTTCGTCAGATTTTAACTGAATATTGAAAATAGAGAGTAAGGTAGCTTACATGATATGCAGCAGATACTTCGATTGAAAACACCAAAACAATACTAATTCACACTGGTAGGTAAAACGGCGGGCGACATCTGCAATTTGAATCTTTTTGTCGATTGCTTAATGTTTTCGGCACGTCGGCCTGTTCAAACACGCCAACCCCGTGTCACCTTCCCCCCCTCCCGTAGCCTAGCATAGTTTTCTACACAACGCCTCTCCCCCCCCCCCATAATTGACCAAGCCACGTATTTTGCGGACACTCCCTAACAAAACACCTTGCGGAATTCAACAGTTACGGTGTGATATAAACTGTATCCACCTGATTAACGTTCACCTATATTCCAACAACACAGCACGAGATATTTTGAAAGGTTGTTACTAGAATAACCTACCAAAGGCGGAAGAGGAAATCAGTCTCCAGGCGGATGATGTAAATAGATAAAAACTGCGACGTAAAAAACGAAGGGTGCGAAAAAACCAGAGTGAAAAAACAAACCAAGTGCGAAAATCCGAGTGCGACAAAAATGCGGAGTGCGCAAGAACCAGAATGCGCGAAACCCCGAGTGCGCGAAACCCCGAGTGCGCAAAAACCAGAGAAAAAACAGAACGCGAATAACCCGCGTGCGTAAGAACGCAAAAAGTCCGAATGCAGAAAAATCCGCAGGGAGCGAAAACTTCAAGTACAGAAAAACGCGGATTGCGAAAAAACAAGAGTGTTAAAATACGCGGAGTGTAAACAAAAAGACTGCGGAAAACAAAACAAGAGTGCCAAAATAAAAACACGGAATGCGAAAACCGCGGAGTGCGAATACCCGAGCGCGAAAAATAGTAGTGCAAATATCCGAGTGTGAAAAACCATAGTGCATTAAAAACGGGATTGCGAATAAACCGAATGTCAAATAACAGCGCGAAGAAACTGAGAAAGCCAAATAAAATATCGAACGCAAAAAACGAATCAAAAGCCAAATTTAAAAAAGTCAACAATAAAGAAATTTAAAACTTATGAGGAGTAAAATTTCAAGAAGGCGGCGGAAGATTCCGACTCCTTGGCATTCTTTCATCGCTGTCCGAATCGGTTCGTCGGGACAACATTGGAATGCCACGAGGTGGAATTTTGGCAGAGCTCTGATGTTATCTACGCTGAGCAGAAACTTTCCGCTCGCGAACCGGCATCTCGGGCAGACCTGGCGTAATACTTGTTGTGTGATGGAGAGCAGTGTCATAGCGTCGACCTTGGACACGAGCCAGTGGTGGTGAGGAATATTGCACAGCGCCGCCAAGGTACCTGTTTGGACTAGTCGCGGAACCAGCAAACGTGAGACTTCGCGACAGCAGTCGGTACAAACACTTACTTAAACAACACCTTGGCCCAACCTCAGGAGTTTTCAAACACCTTTAGTTAATCTTACTATAAACCTGAAGGACGTCTGGTTGAATACATCGATACCAGGTGTAGGGCCCCGACCGTGTTTTGGGTATAGTCACGTGTCTATCACCATTTCCCAGTCACGAGTTTAGTATCATACACAGTAGTAATAAATATACAACTCTTAACATAGATTTAGACCAAAAATGTATTGCACAGAGTCTACAGGCGACAAAGAATTTGATTTTAGGGTGGCTTGATTTGACTGTATTAGACCCTAAGAATTCACTCTGCAAAATTTATATTGGATTTTAAAGAAACTTCAAAGCATCAGAGACGGCCGTGTGTGTGTGTGTGTGTTTTTTTTTTTTTTTTTTTTTTGTCTGGGCCAACTAGGACGACGTCTAGCCTTTGTTTGGCCTGCGTTTCCTGGAGGGTACCTACAGCTTAACATGGAATCCGAACCACGGAAGCAATCAGACACACTTTACATTGCCAATAAGCCATGCCAGAGGTGAAGGTCGGGTTAAGGGCGTATAAATATACTCGCCAAGAGAGAGATTCGAACCGGGGACCTTTCGAACTCAAGCGAGCCACCAGACCGCTTCATATAATTATATTATTTCTAAACGATATTTTTTTTACTGTCCGAACCATTTATCTCCCTTGATACCCGACCGAAATCGCCAAAAGTGGTATTATTTTAAAGATTAATGTCTCCGCTTTGGTAACATCACATTTTAAGAAAGGAATTTTTCGGAATTCGACTCTTAAAGGGCTAAAGTATCATTATTTCCATTTTTTGTCGCGAATCATTTATTTCCCTTCCTACCAAACCAAACTCGATAAAATTGATGTGGTATCATGTTAATCATTAATGTCTCCATTTTTGTAACAAATTAAGGAAGGATTTTTTTCGGAATTCGACCTTAGAAGGGCAAAAGTATTAACTATTAAGGTCACGTGTATGTGACAGTTCAAATCCAAGCCGGTCTGTAGCAGCGCCATATACCATAGAGATAATAAACTGCTTGGCTGCCGTCGACAAGGACTGAATGCGGACTGCTGCATAGCAGCGCCATATATCACAGGAATATACGAGGGTGAGTCAAATGAAAACCTTAAATATTTTTTTTTAAATATTTTTATTGAGCAGAAGTGGTACAAAGCTGTATCACTTTTCAACATAATCTCCCCCACGTTCAATGCAAGTCCTCCAGCGCTTACAAAGTGCATAAATTCCTTTAGAAAAAAATTCTTTTGGTAGTCCGCGCAATCACTCATGCACCGCGTGGCGTACCTCTTAATCAGAACGGAACTTCTTTCCACCCATTGCTTCTTTGAGTGGTCCAAATATATGGAAATCACTTGGGGCAAGGTCTGGTGAGTATGGTGGATGAGGAAGACACTCAAAATGCAGGCCTGTGATTGTTTCAACTGTTGTACGGGCAGTGTGAGGCCTTGCATTGTCATGTTGCAAAAGGACACCTGATGACAGAAATCCACCTCGCTTTGATTTGATTGCAGGCCGAAGATGATTTTTTAGGAGATCTGTGTATGATGCACTGGTTACAGTGGTCCCTCTAGGCATGTAATGCTCATAAATGACGCCTTTTTCGTCCCAAAAGAGAGTCAGCATAACCTTCGCTGCTGATGGTTCTGTTCGAAACTTCTTTGGTTTCGGTGATGAGAAATGGCGCCATTCCTTGCTCGCTCTCTTCGTTTCTGGTTGGTGGAAGTGAAGCCAGGTTTCGTCCCCAGTAACGATTCTTGCAAGGAAGCCATCATCTTCTCGTTCAAAGCGCCGAAGAAGTTATTCACAAGCATCAACACGTCGTTCTCTCATTTCAGGAGTCAGCTGCCGTGGCACCCATCTTGCAGACACTTTGTGAAACTGAAGCACATCATGCACAATGTGGTGTGCTGAACCATGACTAATCTTTAAACATGCTGCAATGTCATTCAGTGTCACTCGGCGGTTTTCCATCACTATGGCTTCAACTGCTGCAATGTTCTGTGGAGTCACAACTCGTTGTGCCTGACCTGGACGAGGACCATCTTCCACTGAAGTCACACCATTTGCGAACTTCCTACTGCATTCGTAGACTTGCTGCTGTGACAAATATGCATCACCGTACTGAACCTTCATTCTTCGATGAATTTCAATCGGTTTCACATCTTCACTACTCAAAAACCGAATAACAGAATGCTGTTCTTCCCTGGTGCAAGTCTCAAGTGGGGCAGCCATCTTTATACTGATACTGCGACGGTATTTGTGCATCTGCACTATGCTGCCACCTACAGGCCATTCTGCATGCTACTTGTAGCACGCTTACCAACTTACAGGATAACGGCGCGAAATTTCGATTTTTTTATTACAAATTTAAGGTTTTCATTTGACTCACCCTCGTATATAAAGTTTTTTGTACAATTAGTAGCTACTCGGACATTTTTTTCTGTTAAGGAAACAACTGTTTTCTCATACGATTATGCGTTTTCTAGCTTACAGTAAGGAGCTTTTCAGATTTTTTTTTCTTAAAATATTTGTGTTTTGGTATAGGCTACAATTCCTATGTAAACATTACCGCTAATAGTAGCAGCACATATCACAGAGATATGGATATACTCTGTGTGTTTTGTTCATCTAAGTTGTATTTAGATTCGCAATTTTTTTCGCGAAATTTTCACACGGTTCATCTAGTCTCAGCTTATATTAGATGTAATCCAAATTACATTTCAATAGATCTGGGTATTGGCATCACGAATGGCTGCCTTCAAACTATTTTATTTCACTCGCGACTATAGCCCGTCCACCATTTTTTCTTTCTTTCCTCGACGTTACCGAATGAACTTAGCATAGTCATTTAGATTTCTGTTATCAAATTAAGCATTCCTCAATTTACGCCTTCCCGTTCCATGAAAACTTCTCTGAAACTTCGTCAGAGCAGCCTGCATCATAGTCCAGTCCGCGATGGTCTTCTGTTTATGCCATAGAAACAGATTTACCAGCTTCCTATGTACATTTTGGTGATACACCAGATGTTTAGTCAAATAGTTAGAATTGACTAAACTACTGGTAACTACTGTAACTACTGGTTGTTTTATTTTTCATTACTCCATTGGCATTCAGATTTGAAATGAAATATTTAAAGTCTTCCACAGTACAATTTTCTCAGATATTCCTAGCGTTCATTGCATAGCATACGAAAGTGGCAGGCAACAAAGCCAGCAGTCACATGCAGTCTGAACGAACGGATTTTTTCTTCGTTTATTGCTTTGCGTCTTGTTGACGTCAGGGTCATTAGAGCCGGTAAAGGAGTGATAGGGAATTGGTCAAGGCCATTTGTAAGAAAAATCCCAACATTCGGCTGGAGCGATTTTCGAAATCTAGATGACCGGATGGGGATTCAAACCTGCATCGACCAGAATACGAAGTCCGAGCGTTATCACTGACCTACCATGTTCAGTGATAAGATTCGAAAGGTTACTGGGTTCAAAGTGATGGGGCATGCCATTGTTTCTCAATCAATCTAAATTTACCGCCGGAAGTTGCCCGGCTCAATCTGTGGCGAGCCAGAATGACTCGTGTGAATCAATGGATATCTACTGCAGAGACACTACCACCAGGTGGCAACCTCAACTGGAAGACCTGGAGAGCGCTAAATCGGCTGAGAAGTGGAGTGGGTAGGACCAAAGATAACCTGGTAAGATGGCATTATCTTGAAGATCCTAATACTGCTTGTGAGTGTGGGGCAGAACAGACCATTCAGCATTTATACAGCTGCCCGCAGTGCCCATCAACCTGCACTCTGCAAGACCTTCGCGCCAGTGTCAATGCCATACAAGATGCTGATTTTTGGTCATCCATTATATGAACTCTTTGATGTTGATTGATATAATTTTATTTCTGTTGTTGTTATCACTGTTTCTAACAATTTGTAAAAGCATTGTTTTTGACAAGAAATAAATAAAATAAATAAATCAATCTAAACAGACGATAAGCATTTTAGCAGGACGTTCCGTCCAGTTGACATTCATCTCGTCTCTTGTCCAAATAAGAAATACAATTGAGCCGAGAGCGGAGTCCACAAGACGTCAAACTGTAGACTGTTGTAACGCAGTATCCACCATTGCGGTGGTGGCTTTTGGATCTGAGCTGTGTAGCAGACTTCTCTCTCTGAACCCATCCGTATGTTATAATCTCCTGCTGCGTGGATGCGAGCTCTGTTGGTAGTTTACTCATTGAATGCCTAGTGAAGGTCCATAAACAACGTGGTTTCATTTTGGCCTCCTCTGAACCCCCCCCCCCCCTTTTCTCTCCACGAACCTCGACGTGGCTTCTGTCTCTACCTCCCCCCCCCCTCCCACGTGGCACGTAGCTTTTTTCCCCCTATCTGATTCTAGAAGAAAATTTGTACTGTTTTCTCTTGTCAGACTATCGTAAATTACATACGGAGATCATTAAATGACGGAAATAAACATTCGCAGCCTGTTGTTTGTTCTGCACCTTATTTTAATTGACAAATAATATGAATGAAAAGCTACGCCCCTCCCCTCCCTTTTCCATGTAATCCAGCGTAGCGTTCTACCCAATCCCTCCCCCCTTAGACAGAACAACGTAGTTTATGGACGGTCCCTTAGTTTCTTTCGATCCGTTGGCGAGAATCGCTGCTGCCTTTAGATTCGAATCAACATCTTCAAAATCCTCTGCAGGTTGAAATGGATATAACGGCGATATGAAAATTTGATTCATAGCAATGCAAAAGCGTCTGATAATGTTCAGTGTTCGTGGCCCCTCATAGCTCCCATGTTTAACAGGCCAGCAGTTTATAGTTCTCTATAACAGCGGTGATACTCTGCTGCCTTGGAACATTGCAACAGAGCGGTAATTGCGGTTATACAGACAGCCTCGTCGGTGCTTTCTCTGCAGTTCTTCGAAATAACACTTGCAAACCAGAGTCTGATATTAGTTTTCGCAACCAGTCAGGTCGGACTCTCGTTCCATTTGGCATCGTTCGAAACGAGCTACTTTAAACAGCAAACTTTGGCACACCATTAAAAAGTGATTGCATCTGGGTTTGAGCCGTGTCAAATACCCAGCGTATTTTAATAGCTGTACGCCTTTCCACTCCCTAATTAACTGAAACCTGTTTCTATCACAGCCCGTAGCTGGGTTGGTAAACTGACTCAGACGACGACTACGACAAAACAGTTCGAATTAATATTGGATAGAAAACGATCCCTCGAAAATGAACATCGAAAGACTGATGGCCCATTCAGCCCGCTTTCTAACTGCATGATGCGCTGGCCTTTCATCACAACTCGAGGAATGGGAATTCGATTAAACCTCGGCCCGAGCGTTGTGGGTGAACGGTTAACACTCTGGCCTCGCATTCGGGAGGACGAGGGTTCGAATCCCCATCCGGGCATCCAGATTTGGGTTTTCCAAGGTTTCCCCAAATCACTCCAGGCGAATGCCGGGATGATTCCTTCAAAAAGACCATGACCGAATTCCTTCCCGTTCCTTATCTCCATTCCCATCCCCTCAACCCCCCCCTCCCCAAAAAAAAACTTGGGCTAATAGGTCGGTAGTGCCAAAATTCTCAGCTGTAGAACATTGCTAATAAACTTTTGCGAAATAAAATATACGTAATTTGAACAAAATTTCCTAACCACCCTCTTAAAACATAATAATAAAAATTATGACACACTGGAGATTTATTTTTCGTCGCAACAAACATACACAATATAAGAAAGCTGTTAAGTGCCCATGAATTCGCTAGTATACGATACTGCGAAATTCACACAGCAGTAAGGACAGAACTAGGCTACCACCCGTGCTTCTAACTGCGTCTTTTGCCTACCTCCATGGGCCTCTAATCCGCTCAGATTGATTACTAGTGAAGCGCAAAATCGCACTGAACGTAACGCAACGATTAAATATCATTAAAAGACACATGTACACAAAAACTGTATGACTGCATGTACGGATAGCCCTGTAGCTTGGACGAACACATTAGATCCCACCATACAGGACACGGCAGGTATAATATTTCATAGTCAATCAGGCGAATGCTAGGGTGGCCCAAATTTTCGCCTCGAAATCTATACGTTACACGAACGGAATAACAGAAAACATTACCACAAAGCTTTCTTGGTTCACAAACAGATAAGAGCACTCAAACCTTCTTTTACTCTAGTCGTTTCTGATAACATCGACAAGAAGTAAATTACAGCAAAAGTGCTTGGCGGGACCATTGAAAGGGTCACAAAACATTTTGCTCTTCTCTGTGATTTTCGATGTTACTAATGAATCATCTGCCATATTTATACCACACATCACTATAAATGACGAGGTATAAGAGTTTTTAGCACTCCAAATCACAAATGCGACTCTAATCCAAGCAATATCTGGTAGCCATCAGACCGAGTTAAACTGATTCGTAGCCGCCTAAACTAACTCGATAATGGGACCTACAGTTTAACGTGGAAATCCGAACTATAGAGCCGTACTTATTAACAAAGCAAATATCCTCAAAGGAAAGGTCTAGGACTGTAAATTCCGTCTACGACTGGAATTCGAATCGGTACCTTTCAATTCCCTATAAGGCACCTTAACCAATTGAGCCAGCAGACTAAGGAAATGAAAAAGCAAACTTAAAAACTTTTTTTTTGCTTATGGCTTTATGCCTTGACGACGTCGAGTTCATTAGAGGCGGAAAGAACGGGGAAAAGGAACGGGAAGGAATTCGGATATGATCTCTTGAAGGAATCAACCAGGCATTTCGGGAAACTGGAAATCAGGATGACCGGACGGGATCTGAACCGGCGTCCTCCCGAATGCTAAGTCCGACCGTTACCCCCCCCCCTCCCTCCCCACCAAGCTCCGTAGTGCAGTAAGAAATAGCGGTGAATGTTTTATATGTTACCATTTCATGCCGCAAGATTATTAAGTAACCTAGTTTCAGCACTCAAGTATTATTAGGGATTTACAACTCTT
The DNA here is from genome assembly GCA_031002005.1 of Vandiemenella viatica. NCBI lineage: Eukaryota > Metazoa > Arthropoda > Insecta > Orthoptera > Morabidae > Vandiemenella > Vandiemenella viatica. The sequence goes on along the minus strand of CM061918.1, from coordinate 39,975,731 downwards.
CGTAGCGGAGGTTATCAGTGCAGAAAGGGTTGAGAACAAGGAATTCGGCCATGACTCTTTGAAGGAACTATCCCAATATTATCGTGGAGTGATTACGAGAAACTACGAAAAATTTAAATCTAGACGGCTGAACCATGATTCATATCCAAGACAGACCCGGGAGTTAACCATCACCCCTCATAGATGTCACCCTTAAACGAACTAAGCTCAAAAAAATAATAGGTCTAGTTGGTCAGTACTAATGGGACTCTTTGATAAGCGAAGGTACACGGTTCAAATTCCGGTACAGGCAGGAATTTTCACATGGCATTGATCCGAACTTCACCACTTAAGAGCCTGTTTTACGTAAGTGAAGTACGTCAAGAAAGCTACCCGTTTCACGAGGGTTGCTATTAATATTTCTGGCCTTCGCAACAATTAAATTTAAAAATTTAACCCGGCCGAAAAATGGAATTAACTCGTGAACATTTTCGTGCGATTATTTTTCACAACTTTCGACGTGTATTATCAAGACAAGAGTGCATAGATGAACTTAATACTTTATACGGCGAAAAAGCACCATCATATAGCACTGTAAAAAACTGGTATAAAGAATTCAATCGTAGCCGAAGTTCGCTTTAGGACGAATTCCGTCAGGGTCGTCCAAAATCGGTTGTTGTGCTAGAAAACATCGATGCTGTGCGTGAACTGATACAGCAAGATCGTCATGTGACATACCGTGAGGTTGAGGCATCTTTGGGCATTAGTATGACAGGCATCAATAAAATATTGCACGATCATTTGGCCGTAAAAAAGATTTGTTCACGCGTTGGATCCCCCATAATCTGACAAACGCTCAAAAGGAAGCTCGCGTCGATTGGTGCAAGGAAATGTTAAAAAAAATACGTTCAAGGAGCATCAAAGGCTGTGTATAACATCTACACAGGTGACGAATCGGGGATCTATGGATATGAGCTCGAAACAAAACAGCAATCGACTGTATGACGAGCCAAATCCGACAAAAGTTGTTCGCGGAAGAAGCACATCGAAGCAAATGGTTGCCTGTTTTTTCGGCATTACCGGTCACGTGGCGACAGTGGCGTTAGAGCAACGTAGGACGGTCAACTCTGAATGATATACGACCATTTGTTTGCCAGAAGTCTTTGGAGAAATTCGGAAAAAGTCGAAGAACAGGCGAATAATTCTTCATCACGACAATGCGAGCTGTCACACATCGGCTCAAACAAAGGAATTTTTGACCAGTCAAAACATCGAATTGATGGGTCATCCGCCGTACAACCCTGATTTGGCACCAAATGACTTCTTTTTATTCCCGGACATTAGTAACAAATTACATGGTCAACGATTTTCGACACCCCAAGAAGCGGTTGACGGATTCAAGACGCATGTTCTGAAGTTACCTCCATCGGAGTGGAAAAAGTGCTTCGAAAATTGGTTCAAACGCATGCAAAAATTTATTGATCTTCACGGAGAATATTTTGAGAAACAATAAAACAAATTTCGATCATAAACATTTGTTTTTTCATTATGAGGCCAGAAATATAAATAGCAACCCTGGTATTAGTAGTCGAACTGTAAGTCCAACAAGGGTACAGGCGAAAGCAAGGCAGATTAAAATCTCTCTCCTGGCGCTAAGGACGCACGAATTAACTTTACCACTCCGAAACAAGTGACACTGATCTAGAATATTCCATGAAAACTCCAAATCTGAATCCCAGTTATAAACGGAATGAAACCAGGAACAACAGCACGGGCTGACAGATGGAGACAGTGAGTTCTTCCAATAGGAAGTGAGAAAAACAACAAGATAAATCAGAACCCCCTCAGAAATATCTCCCTGTTTGTAGTGAGTGACTTGTGCGATTAGTAACGAGCAGCTTCCCTGGCCGCGAGCCACCCAGGGAGGCGTGAAATACTGCAACACCCGCTCTCGGCCTTGGCAAATATAACGCAACTGCTCCGACCGCCGCCTAGAACCGAACGACATTAATAAACATTAACAGTAAAAAAAAATTATAGCGGGTTCAGTCAGCAGAGGCGGCCCAAGGTCACTCTGCTTTATACTCACTGCTGCCCTTACCCCTACATGCGGCGGGGAAAGAGCTGCCGCGCATGCGCAAACGTCCTCAAAGCAGTGGCACAACAGTATTTTTGAATAAAAATCCTGTCTTCCAACACCTGTTTTTTATTGACTTCCATCTACCAGACGCGTTTAGCCCTTCTGGAGTGGGGCATCGTCAGTGGTAAAAATTGTGGCAGCTAGCATACAACATAGAGTGAAGTGAGTGATATTAAAGGTAATAATGCTAAAGTGTGGCAAGAAACAACGGTGCAGAAAGTTGCGGAGGGTGCTGTTCCGGACTGACATGTGCTAGCTGCCACAATTTTTACCACTGACGATGCCCCACTCCAGAAGGGCGAAACGCGTCTGGTAGATGAAAGTAAATAAAAAACAGTTGTTATAAGACGAATTTTTATTCAAAAATATTTATGCAACAACTGCGGAACATGGCCTACAACAAGATTACTGTGGTACAACAGTTTGCATCTAATGTAATGTTTTCTTTAGTCAAATGAGGATTTTAATTATTTGTCGTGAGCGAAATGAGTGAATCGTGTGTAGCAGGAATTACGTATAACCAACTACAACATCATATCTTAATAAACATAAAATTATTTACACGATAAAAATTAATAAAAGTTAATTTATTACTGTTCCGGTCATAATTTTTACCGTTAAAAGTTGCGCGAGACATTTCCAGAGTTAAATCTGATTTTTAGTAGAGTTTCACAGTGGAAGTTAATTATTAAAACACTTCATGTAAATTTTGAAGTGATAGTGTTCGGAAATGGTAGTTTTCAACGTAGAACTTTTAACGTAATGATTTATATATACAGGGTGTTTCAAAAAGAATATACGTATTTCGAATGCATATATTTATTAAACTGAAAGACATACGAATATGAAACTTTACACACATATTTACGAACCTCTTAAGTTCAGATTACAGATGTTCAATATGTCCTCCATCAGCCACACGAACAATATCATATCGATACTCAAATTCCTCCCATACTCGGGCAAGCATGTCCTTCGTCACTGATGTTACGGCAATACGGATCCTGTTCCACAAGTCCTGAAGGTTCTGTGGGAGTGGTGGTACATAAACGTTGTCTTTAATGAAATCCCACAGGAAGAAGTCACAGGGTGTCAAATCCGGTGACCGTGGAGCCCAGCTGATGCATACTATGCCGCCAGCCCCTTGACGACCAATCCAACGGTTCGGTAGAGTTTCATTCAGATATTCACGATTTGGCGGCTCTCATTGAGGGGGTGCCCCGTCTTGTTGAAAAATGAAGTTGTCTTCGTGCATCCTCGGAAACGAGCAGTTTTGTAACATAGCGAGATACTGCTGACCGTTAACCGTGTTTCCATCAAAGAAGAATGGGCCGTAAACAGATGATCGGGATATCGCACAAAACACATTGACTTTAGGCGAATCTCGTACATGTTCAATGACTGCATGTGGGTTCTGTAGACCCTAAATTCGAACATTGTGTTTGTTTACCTGACCACTAACATGGAAAGTCGCTTCATCACTGAAAACGATGCGTTGTGCGGAAGTGTTATCATTGTCAATAGCATCATTAATCTCGTTACAACATGCCACACGTTTCCGTTTGTCATCAGGACGCAGAGCTTGTAACAACTGTAACTTGTACGGCTTCATAACCAACCGACGTCTCAAATCACGCCAAATTGTTGTTGTAGGTAGTTGTAACTCCCGACTGGCACGACGAGTTGATTTTGAAGGACTACGTTGGAAAGCAGTTTGAATTCGTGCAACATGTGCCTCAGAAACACGAGGGCGGCCAGGGCTCTTTCCTTTACATACACATCCGGTATCTACAAACTGTCGATACCATCTGCGAATGTTCCACCCATTCGGAGGATGCATTTGGTACCTCAACCTGAAACGTCTTTGCACTATAATCACGGAATTGCACTTCGCAAACTCGATAACACAAAATGATTTCTGCTGTGGAGTAGCCATTTTAAACATATGACGGTTACCAAGAATAACACAAGACGACTGACATCTAGCGACTATTAAATAAACTAGACTATGTCTTCGTTTCTCCAATAGCCGAGCCGGGGCGCAGCGATCAATAGTTTGGACAAAAGAATACTTTGTAATACGAATATTATTTTTGAAACACCCTGTATATGGTTATTAATGTTCGTCGTTGCGATTGTACAGCTATGTTGTTTTACGCAACGTTCAATGCTCCCTTTAACCACTCGTTATTTCTAGTTATACGATTCGATTGCCGTGCGGTCGCCAGTCTGGTTAGCTTTACTAATTAAATACATTAACTGAATAACACTCAAAAGAACATGTGGGAAGCTATTGAGAAATCACACTCACGAACTAGTTTACACAGTTCACTAAGATTTATTCTTCAGAAGTTACAAAAACAAAGCAAGCCACCAGACACAAGGAAAATTAGACTTCGTCAATAAAGAATGCAGTTTCGAGAATAAATAAGTTTGTGAATTAGCGAATCCAACTTCAGTAATTAATTATTCAACCATCGATGTGGCACAACTCCGTAGCAGTTCACTAAACAAAAGTTTATAGCACATCATATCACTCCGGGCCATATACACAGTATACCGAAAGTACTCCAGCGCTGCTCACATAATATTCTGCCTATTACGTAATAGCACACCGTCCACACGATACATACACGCGCGGCTACTCTCCGCTCCCACCGTCCGTACACTTCCGTAGGCAATACCCGACTGACTCCCCAACGATATTCCATATCGATCTGTCGAATATCACACATTCGATACTCACTTATAAACCTAATACCGACTTCCTTTATATGCAAATACCAGCATCATCACTCTGTGGTGTTACAAACTCTTTACGGGCCCTGAAAGTGGTTGTAGACCACATGTGTTAGATGTTGGAAGTTGTTGAATTCACAGACAAACATCATGGATCCCTGCCGTGCTACAAGCTATGCCCGGGGATTGCGATTGGAGGAACCATCCTACAAGTGGGCAATAAGTACACTGGAGTGGCGGGAGAGATTACGTTTGGAAACGACTGATTGGAACATTTTGTTGCAACTCTTCCATTAGTGTGAATGGGTCCCTGAAATTGGACCGTGAATAGACCTCTTTACTTTAGGGGGCGTCCATTAATTACGTGAAGTCAAATAGGGAAGGGGGGGAGTCCGACGGAACCTCACCAAGCGGATCAGTAGAGCTAAACAAAAAGTCCACAAACACCGACATTAGTGGGGGGGGGGGGTGTTTGTATAACCGGCCTGGGAGGCAAGAGAGCTAAAAAAAAGGTCTCAAAAAATTTCAAAGTCGGTCGAGGGCAGGTGGTCCGACCAAATCTCACCACGCGAGGGAGGGGGAAGTCAGGAATTCCGGAAAAACAGCTCACGTAATTAATGGACGCCCCTTATATGAAAGTTAAAACTTGTAAATCCATCAGTTAAGGGACAACATCGTTAAGTTCATTGATACACCACGTTGTTGTTGTCAGATAAGCGACGATGGGCTGAATATCGTATAAAGAGAAAAGAATTACAGTATATATATGCAATGTAATCAAAACCTTCGTTATATCTCCGCATTAAAAATCGCGGAACCGGAGGTAGGATTTTATGCAAAAGATTCGCACTTGCGGTTGCGGCGCTCCGTTACATCCCTCGCACTTGTTATGCGAATTTGGCGCACACTAGTTAGCGGGAAGGAACGTATTGGTAAGTTCAACCTGTTAATGACGCTCTTTGAGCACACAGCAACCGCATCATTCGCAAGTACCTACTTACTAATCAGCTATAATATTGGAATGCCAATTCTGTAGCTGACATCGATGTGTAAGATTGTATTGTTGACTGTAGAGGTCAGGATAGTGTTGCAAATTGAAAAAAGTTTTTTTTTTCAGCTTTGTGAAAAAAAAAAAAAAACCTAGCACCCATGTTTTTTTTCTAAATTTGTTTTTTTTTTTTACAGAAAACAGTATATTTAATAAATTATAGTTTTATTTACGAAACTTACATTTAACATGTGTGTTTTAAATCTTACTGCATCATATAATGTCTTACACAATGATTCATAAAATGTATCTATATAGGTAACATAATTTTATCCGTCCTGTACGTCAGTACCACATTCACTAGTATCAGCACTATCCACAGTAGTTCGGTTGGTGTCGGAATTTTCTGTTTCTTGTCCTGTCTCTTCTAGATCCATAACTTCAGAAATAGTTCCATTTTCTTTTACTGGTTGTTCTTGTATTGTACACAAAATATTTTTAGATTGCAATTTTAAATTGTGAGCAAAGTACACGCTGTGCATAAAGACTGCGCCGATAGTTCTGTATTACGGTCTTTTAAGTTTGAATTTAAATATTATTATACAAAATAGAAGCTCTATTTCTTTTCACTCGTTGGTTTACGCTGACGGTTGCAAGGAAACGATTCATAATTACCAACACAATTTAATTACTCAGTATCACCATACGCTGAGAGTTTAACAAGCATACGAATATAAGGAAAGCACAATAAGTAATAAAAGGAAGCAAACAATCCGTAGATAAATTTAAAATTCCTATTTTTTAAAAAAAGATCCGTAGGTCTACAGATAAATTCGTAGGGCCTGGCAGCACTAGTTCAAATAGTGAGTATCAATTCAAACAATGGGGAACGGGGATTCCTTCTCGCGCAACCTAGCCTCTTCGGGAAGTCCCCGTTCGTGAAAGAAAACTTCAGTCAATGTTGCCAATATTTTAGTAATTCTTTTTTCTACTGAACCAGAAAAATATATAGAATTAAAAATTAAGATAAGTACTTCGGATAAACTCTGAAACAATCATATTAAACGATAAACGCCTTACAAAATTGAAATTTAGTAGTAACGAAAAAAACGTGTTCCACAGGAAAAAAAAGTATTTTTATCAATTTTTTTTTTTTTTTTTTTCAATACTAAGTCAGGACATTGGGTTGCCACTCAGTGAGTCACCGAAAGACGCTGCGCCGGTTATGCAATCCGTCGACCACTGCAGCGATAGAAAGACTGTGCGGTCCACGAACTGTTGCGCCACACAATACTCCCTCTGTCTATGCCTATTCCTTTCTTCCGCCAAAGCCTCAAACACAACTTGCCGTAACAAGCTTGAACCGATCGACAGTAATTCATGCAGCATTTGCCACAGTGGAAATTTTCCTGCAAATGTTTTTTGGCATTAAAAAAGTAATCTTAAATTCTCTGAGGATAATTTAACAAGCCGCCTACATTTTCCCTTTAAGAATTAATTTTAAATTCTTTCAGTGTGTCAGATAAAATGTTATTTATTTGACAATTTATCACTTGCCAGCTTGTGGTCATGGTCATTTTCATCACACATTTAGGGAGTTTTCTCCGACATGTCATTACTAATACTGAAAAGTAGGCATTTGGGTTATTAATAATAAAATTATGGCCGGGAGGGGGGGGGAGAGAGGGAGGGGGGGGAGAAAATTCTTTTAACGGAACGAAGGCGTGCTAGAAAAACTTTGAGAACCCTTATTTTTTGTGCTACTCTTAATCATACTAATATGCATGCAGGACACGTTCCCCATCTATGGCTGTTATATAAAATTTATTAAAATCACTTATATTGCTAAAACCATAAACTTCAGAATGATTTTTATAAATGTAATGTTTTTGAGGCTACAAATCACTACAAATTTTGAAAGAACATTCGGATCCGTAGTTTTGGAAATAATTATATTATTTTTTATGATTTTTCGCCAAAAACACGTACGAATCAAAAAAACATGAAAGAATTAAAATATTTTGAGAACTGTCATGTGTATACCACATAAGTTTGCCAATTCTTACGTGATAATCGCGTATTTTTTTTTTTTTTTTTTTTTTTTTTTTTTTTTTTTTTTTTTTTTTTTTTTTTTGCTTACTGCTTTCCTCGTCGGGTCATTAGAGGCGGCAAAGAGCTAAGAGCTGGGGGCACGGAACTGGGAGGAATTCGGCCATTGCCTTTTTGAAGGACGCATCCTGGCATTCGCCTGGAAACCATGGAAAAAAACAAATCTGAATGCTCGGACGGGGATTCGAACCCGCGCCCTCGCGAATGCGAGGACAGTGTTACCGCTCACCCACTACGCATGGTACCATGAGAAAGTTGAAATTTATAACTTAGACGATTCAGAAATTATGGCTGTCATTCTGTAATGAATCCGTTTTTCATTCAAGGAACAAAAATTACGCAATTACAGGCGCGTCTCAGAATGGTACAACACATAGACAAGAAGACTTTACAAAACAGAGTGATAATGATGAACTAACAAACAGAAAACTAGAAAACTACAAAACGACGAAACACCGATTCCTACTGACTGCTTTACAGTTATTATTTTTTTCCTAACAAATAATGCTTTCTTACTTTCGCTTGATGGTCGCCGTGTAGCATATCAAATTACCAGCTCTTCATTGACATGTGTAAAGTTTATATTTCAATTTATTTATTTATCGTGTGGCTAAGCAACTAATGTGATACATATAAATATATACAACGACGAGAACGTTGGTAGCATTCACAAATCGATGTCCACTGTTGCAGCCAGTCTAAGAAATAAGATGTAGTACTGATAACATTTTTGGATGGTCCATTTTACTTCCTTAGAGAGCATTCCTTAATAATGCGCTCCACAGTCTGGGAAGAAGAATCCCCACTTATGGTGTTGCATTTGGTGCGGTTTATTCTTAGGCGGTTTAGTTCAACCCACTGGTCTCTTCAGATGAATGCCCTAAGTCCAGTTGCAGGATTCTGAATATCTCTACGTTTCGCAGGTGCAGAGTTCCAGCTTTGTCGCCATTTATCCTTGACTCTGAAGTAAGTTACAAGACGATATTATGAAAATAATTGCGTGGTGTAAAGATTGGTAGTTGGAGTTAAACACTAAAAAGTGCCAAGTCATGCGTGTAAGTAAAAAGGTGACACCATTTAACTCTGAATATACAATTATTGGTACTGTCCTTAGAACGGTAGATTCCGCTAAATACTTAGGTGTAACAATTCGCAATAATTTTTCGTGGAATGAGCATATCGAAAATGTAATTGGGAAAGCAAATCGTATGCTCCAATTTCTAGGTCGGAATTTAAATCAATGTACTCCGGAAGTTAAATCGATTGTATACAAGTCACTAGTGCGTCCTCACTTAGAATATTGGTGTTCCGTATGGGGTCCCCATCAAAAGGGGTTAATGGAGGCATCAGAGGAGGTCCAAAGAAGAGCCGCCCGATTCTTGACAGTTGGAGGGAAAGCGTAAGTGCGATGCTGAAGGAGTTCGATTGGGAAGACCTGGAACACCGAAGGCGTTGCTATCGACAGAAGCTAACTGAAAAATTCACGACTGACGTATTTCGGAATGACAGCAAGCAAATATTGCTACCAGCAACATTTATATCTCGGAATGACCGCGAAAATGATATAAGAGAAATCAGGGCCAGAACCGATTCATTTCTGTGCTCATTTTTCCCACGAGCGATTAGGGAATGGAATAGATGGGATTTACCGGGCGAGTAAACTTAAAATCCGACAGGAGTAGCTTTTGATAAAGCATTCCGGCAATCCTGATGTGGGTATTGCATGGTTTTCGCGGATCACTCCAGGCGAATGCTGGGAAGGTTCCTCACAATAGCCCATGGGCGCATCCTGCCACATCCTGTATATCCCTTCCAAACTATTACCCTTTCGGATAGGTGCAATGCACCCTCCGCCACACATTTTTAGTGAATCGCGGGGTCATAATAATAATAATAATAAAGATACATCATGTTATAATGGCTTCCTAGATTTAAGACAAGTGGGAGGTAGATCACTAAGGACCCCATCCACGTGCCGTTGCTGCTTGACGTCTTACCTCAGGAAGTGGTATATTGCTGATATGTAACCAGGGGACAGGATTGAACTTTAGGGTTCACGTTATGAATCTCTTACACTCGTCCAGATGAACATAGATTTTTCTAGTGTGAACTCTACGTTGCCACACTGGAGCGCAGTATTCAGTTACAGGGTAAACCATGGTGAGAGAGGCTGTTCGTAGGGAGTCCGCCCGCTGGCTTCATTATGATATTCTGTCTTGAAGGAGCGTCCATAAACTACGTAGCTCTTTCTGGGGGGGGGGGGCGATGGATTTTTTTTTTATTGTATTTACGTCTCTCAACAGCGAGGTCTTTAGAGACGGGAAAGGATGTGGGGCAAGGATGGGGGCAAGGAATGGGGCAAGGAATGGGAAGGAATTCGGCCATGGCCTTTTGAAGGAAGCATCCCGGCATTTGCCTGGAGTGATTTGGGAAACCATGGAAAACCCAAATCTGGATGCCCGGACGGGGATCGAACCGCCGTCCTCCCGAATGGGGGCGATGGAATGATACTATGGGCTACGTATGGGAGAGGGTCGGGAGGAAAAGGGAGGGGGAGGGGGGTCCGAGCCATGCCACGTAGCTTTACAAGTGAATTTTAAGTTAAAAGTGTGGTGTGAAGTGGCACTATGAAATAAACTTACGAGGCTTAACGAAAATGTTTTCACTAACCAATCACTTGTAGAAATCTTTTAAACAAAGACTCATTCCCTGGCAATGTAAAAAGAAAGGTGACAGAACTGCAGCAAAATAAAATAAAAAATGCAGTTATTAGTTATTTACGTGGCAGGTATAGTTTGTTATATTTTTATCAATTAATGAACAGTGATGAATGAGATAAGTAGAATGTTTTTAATAACACTTCAAGAAGAAAAGGATCCGTGACTGTACCCGAGAAAGAAATTTTTCCCAATAATTCATCATTTGCAGGAGTGGCTGGAGTAAAAATTTCATTCAGAATGTTTATAATTATAGGAAAGTACATAACGCAAATATCAGTTATGTTCATTATATACGCAATAATTTTAAAGATAGGCTCTCAAGAGAAAACAGTACAAAAAGTCTTCTGGAATTTACTTGGAAAAAGACACGTACCACATAGAAAGGGAGGGGGGGAGGGTGTTTGGGCAAGGGGCGTCCATGAATTACGTGAGGTGAAATCTCACCAACGGAAACCTAACGTGAGGTTTTGTAAATTTTTGTTGGACTGTAGAGATAAAAAAAAAAAAAAAAAAAAAAAAAAAAAAAAAAAAAAAAAATGACGCGGAAGTCGATTTTAGGGCGGCATTTGGTTTAAATGTGGGGGTGTAAACCGGCTTTGGAAGGGTGAGACCTAAAAAAACGTCTCAAAAAGCTGCGAGGGCGATTTTTAGGGGAGGGTTAGACCAGATCGCACGACGCCTCACCAGAGGAGGGAGGGGGGGGGGTGTCCGGAAATCCGGAAAAAAAACCTCACGTAATTTGTGGATGCCCCCAAGAGCTACGTCAGGCAACGTGGGGGGGGGGGAGTTAATGGGAGGCCAAAATGAAGGCACGTAGATATGGACGCTCCTTAAGTTTCTGACTCCAAATTTTTTTGTTTATTTCAATGTGTAGCAATCATTTAGCTAGTAAGAGGCTAAGATACAGAGAGCGGAATGTTAACTGCATCAGTTTATGGCTCGTTGCGGAACTGTCGGCCTTCGTAGATGGTGCCAGGACAGAATTCTTTCACCGCTCAAGTTTATAGCAAGATAAACGTCGTTCGCATTCTTAGCTGAAACTATGTGGATAATTCTTTTGCGTTACTCCGGCATTCTAGGACAGCGTTTCACACCCTTTTCAACCCTAGGATGTCAACAATAATTCTACGGACCACTAACTTACATCTGCGCGTATTATGAACCAAATCCACGAAATGCACATACCCCAGCATCTTAAGACCCCGCTATATCTACTTTTTTTGCCATTAGTCCCTTGGCTGATTTTGAGCAATCCTCCATTCCTCCCAATCTTGCACTAACCTCTTCATCTCAACAAACCCCTTACAACCCACGTCCTCAATTATCTACTTCATATATTCTAATCTCTTCGACTGTTCTCTCCAATAACAAATTAACCAATCCTGCATATCTCAAAATACGACCGACCTATCTGTCTATTCTTTCTTCCAGACTTTGCCACAAATTTCTTTTCTCGCCAATCATTTCCAAAACACGTTCTTTATCTGTAGGCTTAATTTTCAGCATTCTTCTGTAGCGCCATATTTCAAATGCTTCAATTTTCTTTCTGGTATTCCTGAAGTTCATGCATCACTTCCGCGAAGTGATGTGTTCCACATCTAGAGTTTTAAAAAGTTCTTTCTTAGTAACTCGATCAACATTTGAAACTAAAATATTTCTATTTTTCAATAATGTTCTTTTTGATTGTGCTATTCTGCTTTTTAGTTTCCATTTCTGAGTCTAAAATAAGTAAAGATGCTTCATCAGATTGGAAGAAAAAATAAAACATAGAATTCCACAAGGCTCTGTCCTAGGAACCCTCCTCTTTTTGTTATACATCAATGACCTTCCTGGAAACCTATCGGCTAGAGCCTAACTTTCTTCTTCAGCCCGTGAGCTGGAGAATTCTTGAGTGAAGTGTTTGCCAAGTTGGTTTTGTGTAACATTTTTATTGTTATTATTTTCATCATTTTTTATTTTTTTTAAATTTTAATACTTTTTTAGGATTTGACAAAGTTAAGAGTGTTTTATTTGGAGATGACACTAACCCGACTGTGAGAAGAACACCAAACAATAATCTAGCTTTTAATATAAATGAAGTACTTAGTGAAATAGCAAATTGGTTTAAGGTAAATTCATTAAAAGTAATTATTGAAAAAAAAAATTTGGTTTAAAACAAAAAATTATGCACAGCATGATTTACAAGTAAGCAATAAAAATAACACAGTCTTAGAAACAAAGAGTATAAATTTCCTTGTTATTGAAATAGAGGAGAAACTCTGTTGGCACGAACATATCACTTCACTACTGAAGTAGTTAAGTAGTGCCACCTTTGCAATACGAACACTTTCTCTAACAACAGATCTAGAATTAATGAAACAGGTGTACTCCTCATATTTTCATTCAGTGATATCATATGGCATAATTTTTTGGGGAAACTCTTCACAAAGTAAAAAAGTTTTCATAGCACAGAAAAGAGCTATTAGGATGCTGTGTAGGGTAAAACCAAGAACTTCTTGCAGACTATTTTTTTAAAAAAAACTTAGTATTCTTAAAATGACTTATCAGTATATATAGTCTCTCATGTGCTTTGTCATAAAACATTTTAAACTGTTTACATCTAATTCACAGGTACACAATTTCAATACAAGAAACAGAAATAACTTGCACAAAACACAAACATCTCTGTCATTAGTACCAAGAGGAATTAATTATACTGGGATACTTCTGTTTAATAAACTTTCCAAGAGTAAAAAACAGTTTGCAGATAATAAAGATATATTTAAAGACAAACTGAGAAATTATTGGCAACTCCTCCAAGAATTTGAGCGAAATAATTAATTTTATTCAATATGACCTTTTGCAAAACTCAGTTGTAAAAATGTTTATTTTTATTATCTTTATTTGTCTTTAAACATGTGATTGTTTTCACTTTGCTTATGACTCATATGTATGTGTATTAACGATGACATGTTTCAGATCCCAGAGGTCCTTCCTCAGGAAGGATCCAGGAAACTGATAAATAAATAAAAAATAACATCATTCCTGCTTCGGCTATCAGTTGTAATTTTACGTCCCAACTATCAGAATTCACTTCTATCGCATCAAATCCTATTTTTATATTTAATCTATTATTTCTGCTACATTTCATCACATTCGTCTTGCTCTGGTTTATATTTGGTTTAGAACTGGGGTGGCCAACCCAAATGATCTCGTGGGCCACTTTGGAAGTGCATCATAACTCCGCGGACCACATGTAAAATCATATATCCCCATATTAGATTTAGACCCACTACAGACATTTTTTTGGAGTGAAAAATGGAAACATGATGTGTTATTATTATTGTGTTTACTATTATTCTTCCATGCAAACTTTACTCATAATTTCGACAGATAATTTTTCAACATATGGATGCACTAATAACGTACGTTTTTTTAACTAAATATATTTTGTAAAAGTGTGATGAATCTCACGGGTCGGAAAAATTTTCATGTAGCCCGCGGGTTGGCCACCCATGCTTTAGAATATCGTAACAGCAGCTGTAAGTTTTTTGCCTGTAAGTATCGGCTATTGTGTATAAATTAAATAAACGGAATTAAAAGCTACATATAACACACGCAAACTGAGTCAAGTGTATAAAACTGTTCAAACGGATTTCTGATTTACATGTTTCTTTTAGACAAGGAAAAAAAAAAAGAAAAAGTTTGGCTAAAACAAAACCTGTTAAATTATTATCGTTCTTTTGCGACAGAACCATTTGTCACTTTTTTCCGAAAATAACGGCGAAATTTCATGGCTGTTGTCGTATAAACATTTAAGATTTAAAACATTTTTTTTCACGTAAAAATTGCACTGATTTCTCTTTACAATTAACTTGCCGAGCATTCCCTTCACATTGAGTATCATCTTCCACAGAGTTTGGACAGCCTTTAATCGCGAAAGTCACTCGAAAAATTGAGTTCGGTTTGGGGGTTCGTCTTCAAAAGCTTCCCAAATGATTTCATACGTTTCACTAGTAGTCTTCCCCAGTTTAAAACAAAATATTACCCATATGCGCTATTCATTTCTTGTGTTTATCGGAAATCAAACAAAACCCAAATCATCGTATGCCGCTTTAAGAACGAAGTTTTCCATGGCGTTGTAAATAAAATCGTCTCGGGGTTCCAGGCGCGTATAAATATCAGTTTCATGTAAAGTGACATTAATCCGAGCCTGTAAGCCCCAGATCATTTTCTTTATCGTATGAAATGGTAGGCTGGGAAATCCCGCCTGGTGACAGGTGGAATCGGAACAATGGAAGCGGTCTGGTGTACTTCACATTCGTATGCAGCAATCTGTATCAGAGGTGAAGGTCGGGTTAAGGGCATTTGAAAATCACTGCCGAGACAGCGATTCGAATAGGAGACCTTTTGATCTAAAGTCAAACGCCTGAAGTACTGAACCAGACCGTTGGCGAGGAAATTATTAGAACCTGACGGGAACTTTTATACAGAACAAACCAGCAAGCTGAAACTTTGTCACGCCGACACCTATCGTTGTTGTTCAGTGCTTTTATTCTAATTATAACGTCGGTCTTATTGTATTCCATCTCTTAGTAAGCTACTGTGATAGTACCCAAAAGTTTCATGCTTTTGGTACACCCCTTCCCCATTTCTTTGTCACTATGTCACATACTGTAATTCTGCACCCTCCCCCTACCCTTTCCTCGTGAATGAGTGACGTAATTAATTCTGTTCGACATGGGAAATCAACATAGTAAAATATGAGGTATTTCACTACAAAATGACCCTTTAACCGATTTAATAAGTTAGCTGATGCTTTCAAAGTAGTAAAATCCTTTTTGAAGCACCCAGTATAAAATCAACCTAAAATAATACTATCGACTCGTTGCATGTTTAAATAGGCAAAACTGGGACTCGTGTTGGAAACTCCTGTTTCACGTCGTTAGGCGCAGCAAAATATTTATTCGATAAACAGATCAGGCGGATTTACAAGCCAGAACAGCGAGATAAGACTGTTGAAATACGATGCAGCAATAACGGGTTCCAAGTCAATATATGCATCACACTTGACGTGACTACATACCATGTTCTCCACCTGTTCTCCTTCCAATCGGTTTAAGATATACGCAAAAGGTTTTAAATTATGCGTCAAGCTACACTCAAATCTGAATACTATTACCACCGCTTAGTAGCCACAAGTCTGCTGAACAAACTGCCACAAGCAGTAGTTTTCCGCTGTTTATATTGCGCACGTATTAATCTTCACAGACAAATGTAGCTGCCCTCCTTCGCACCTCCCTACGCAACCCATACTAATCATTTATTTTTTTTTTTTTTTTACTAACGGCTTTACGCCTAGTTGACGTCGAGGTCATAATAGGCGGGATGGGACTGGGGACAAGTAACGGGAAGGAATTCGGCCATGGCCTTTTGAAGGAAGCATCTCAGCATTCGCCTGAAGTGATTTGGAGAAATCATGTAAAACACCAATCTGGATACCCGAACAGGGATTCGAATGGGAGGCCAGAGCGTTAACTCTCCACCCACCGCGCTCGGTCATACTATTCAGTTAACAGCATCAACCACAGCTGTTGTGTTGATACCCATTAGCCTGTTCTATTGACAAATAAAAAAAACCTAATATTCAGACACCCAAATTCTAAGAGTATTACAGTAAAATGCCAATAAGGGTATTCGATAAGATCTCATATCATGCAAAGATCTGGTTGAAGATCTACAGCCCCTTTCTTTTACTTCTCTCTTATGGTCCCATGGTTCAGTGGTTAAGGGATCTGACTGGAAATCGAAAGGTCTGCGGTTCAAATCACTGTCTCGACGGGGATTTTCAGAAACCCTTACCCGACCTTCACCTCTGGCACAGCTTGCTGTACAATGTGAAGTACTCCAGAATGCTTCCGTGTTGTAACCCCAATTATAACACAAAAGTACATACACATCCGAAGTAAATTCAATCCAAACAAACCCTTAAAGTGGTCCCAGTTGGCCCAAAGGAACATGTACATACATATGTTGGGAAATATGTCATGGCTAATTTGAGAAACAACTATCAGAGTCGTAAGGTGACGACCCAGTTATTCCAGAATATATCAAGTCAGACAAGCTGATTTGGTTTGTCTTTACGACTAGAGTTGCCTTATCGACGTTACAAGCACTGCAACACAAAACAAAGATAAGCGCCAAACGTGATCATACTAAAACAAATAGAAATGGGTTGTTTAGATTCTGTCAGTGGGACACTACAACTAAGAACTTAAAACGAAAAGTTGAGCAGAGCCATATTTTCAACAAGAACACTTTCTGTTTCAGCAGCTCTAGAACCATTAGAAACGGGAGTACTACACTCATTTTTATTCAGTAATTTATAACAGTTTAATATTTATGGAAACGTCACTTCGTTAGTTGAGAATGGAACAAATTACGAAGGAACAGTATATTTGGAACAGAAGGGGAAAAAAATCCATAGCATAACTTTTTCCTTATCCGCCACGAATAGGCTTTTATTGTGGATAGGAATAATTCGAACAATTAATTATACCGATACATAGTGTATTTGTTTAGTTGATAGTAGAAATGATCAACATTTAGGTCGGTAGCGGATGAGGAATGCAACGACGCAGTGCGGTTACGATTAGGGATTGCAATCCAGCAAAGCGGGATCCCGCAATCCCGCGGGATTCCGCATCATTAGACAGTCTGGCGGATCCCGCAGAAAAATTAAGCGGATCCGCAATCCGCAAAATCCGGCGGAAACGCATGTCAATCTGCGTGACTCGCTGCCCCACTCGGTCTCTATCTGATGTATTGCACTGTTTGCCTGTACCCTTTCAGTTGGCATTTGACTCATGTGAACAAGCGTTTGTTTTTGTCAACCTTCGTCATTCGTAAGTAAATAAATACACTTTTACGAAACTTATGTTTTTTCGAGTACACATTTATGTAATTTGAGTTATGGCGCGTATTTAGTACGATTTTCTAACTATATAATTATTTTTTAAGTGTCGCACACGTTATCTGAACTACAGCTTTTTATTCACGGTTTCATTATTCCCATTTTCTGTATTTGCAGATAAAGTAATTGTGACAATTTCCTAATTTGCGGCTGAAAATTTGATTATTCGTTGATATGAAACTAATGTTATCGTAATTTTAACGATCGCATACTTATTTATTTAACAGCTATCAAAAGGAAATTGTATATCCTTTGACTTATTGATGTTTTGGCCGCTGTCTCAATGCGTTTCTTTGACAAAAGCCACCTGCTTACATGTGCCGCTCAGGCTTTTGATTAATCCCTCTTCTCCTTGTTATTATTTCGACTAAAGGTAAAAAAATTTATGATGAAATTTTCACGGGTGTATCGACGAATTGTGTTGTAGGAAAACCATACTTCGACGGCTGCCTCCGCCGTCTTCCTCACGTGTGTAATTTCGTGTGTTTGTAATGAAATCCGGAGATACAACCTATGAGAAATTCACTGCAGTCATTCGCCGAGAAAGTCTCCTTTCTTACTAAAAAATAATAATTTCCACTCTAAAAACGTCGTTACGCCAATTAAGTAAATCTGAAATACTTTACAGTTTAGACAAAAAGTTATGAGATTTTGTTCTGAGCCAAGTCTACATTTTACAGAGTATATTCACTTCACTTTGTGAAATGGAATGCTTTTTCTAGGTGTTATGGAACGTTTATATAATTTTTTTTAAAAAAAAACCTCTGGTAACTTGGCCATTAAGCAAACCATATTTTTAAACTGATGTGATGTATTGTAAGGCACATAATATGACCTCAGACTCAATATTTTCCATATTTATTATTTATTTAAAAATTGGTTTAGATTAAAAAACAATGTAAAACCTCGAAATACACTTAAGACACGCTAAAAAGTTTTAATGTCATTTTTCCAATAAAAATATTGTTAATATTTATTAATTTAATCATTATTTAGTTTATTAACGTTTTAAGTAACTATGTTTTAAATATATGCGTTAAAAAACTGTCTGTACCAATCCCGCACGGATCCCGCGGGATTGAAAACACTGCGGGATTGCAATCCTTAGTTACGATCAAACAATACTTTTACGAATTACACTTTTTCCTTCAGTTGTTCCACACATTACAGACTCAAAAGATTTTTTCATCAAACTCGAATAATTTATCGACAAAATATACCAGTCAGGAATCATTGTGTACGTTATCATGACTGATTCAATTGGTGGGCTACCATTCCAAGGTCATGTATAGCTTGCATGTCAAATACTCGGTCCTTCGGAAGTACAAGTGTGAATCAAACATAGGATACTGTGATTTGATCATTTAACGACCAAAATTGCAGTTTTTATTATTTAATCTGGATAAACGCGTGTCGTTCACAGCAAAGTAACATGTTTTCTTTATTAAGGATGTTTTTTATGTTTAGAAATAGACTAGCACCTTTTAATAGAGTGCTAAAGCAACACGATACAGCTAGGTGTGAGACGAGTTAAGACCTCTAAAAAATACACTGCGTTAATTGTAATACTTCACAGCGATACAATAATTGTTACAAAATGGCTTTAATTAATTGTGCGTGGCTCTCGTGACAAAACAAGTGTTATCGGTATGGCCGTCGGGAGACCTTCAGTTTCACATGTCTGATGTATGGAGTTTAAAGACTGTATACTTGTGAAACAAGATAGCATCAATAGCGGTAAAACGCTAGGAAATTACTGCTCGGCAAAAGGAATTGCAGACTATAATGTAGAGACATAGACAACATTCTGAAGGGTCTCTTGACAGACACGGTCTGATTACTACAATTATATCGATATATCGTGGGATTTTTCCCTTAGACCACCGCCAAAGGTAACACCGTTAGCATAGCACTTCGTGGTTCCTCTATAACATATTCCCACAATACTTTTTACGAGCCCACAACAGTAACAGGTCAGGTCAGGTCAGAACAGAGCAGCTTTGACAGATAAGGAGGCAGGGAGAAACAGGTTTCAGCCAGTGCAATCTGCAGTTTCTGTTCTGTTAGACAAAACAACGACGTCACATTAGGAGGAATAGAGTATCAGCGCGAATACATAGAGTTTCCAACCGTACAACCTAATGTATATATAAATCTCGCGTCACGATGTTTGTCCGAGATGAACTACGAAACTACTTAACCGATTTTGACGAAATCTTTATTATTGTATGTAATGTGGTCCACATCAAAAGATATGATAGTTTTTTATCTCGATTATTGACCTAAATATTTATTATTGCGAGTTACAAAGGGAGGAGGGGACAAGGAACGGAAAAGACCATAAGTTAATTCTCGCAGTCGAAAATTCACAGCAGCAGTTTATGAATTCGCACTTAACCCTGCTTTCACTTCCGGGCACACGCAGCTTGCTGTGTAATGTGAAGTACGCCAGAACATTTACGTGATTTGGATTTCACGCTAAACTGAAGTCCCCTGTATCCGGCAAGATTAGCGGGTAAGGTTAAGGCGGCTACAACAGGGGGCGGAATACTGCAGCCAATAGAAACCCTGTCGCCAGGTCATTACGATCACACGAAATTATTATTATTGTTCCATACGTTTCTAGGTGTACACTTTTTTACGTCATATTGATACTTTAGGGCATATATTTTGCATTAAGTAATTTGTAATAAAATGTAATTTAAAAAAAATTACGTTCGTTCCGTCCTTAATTTTAACTCTCCGATAGTCTTTACCAATTACTTTTGAAAACGTTTTTAGTCTTTATTAGTGAATATTAATTTGACAACATTAGGAGTTTAGAATAACATTGCTGAGTAACAGTGACTGCGTGACCGGGTCAGCTAGTAATATATAGTATTGTGCTGTATTTCGGGGCTGCATACTGTATACTCTCGAAAAAAATATATAGAACGCAAAAATGTTATATTTCTGATAGGTTGATCAATCTATTCATATTTTTTGATAATACTGAGATTAATAACAAGTGATGCAATGTGCGTGTATCCGAACTCGATTCTGTATTGCTGTGTGCCGAAATGATGTGTTAATGTCGAAACTTACAATGTGAAACAAGTTTGCTCGTGCAACTGTCTTTCATTCGTTCGAGGTTTAATTTGATGACTGTGAGACGACATTAGAAATTCTAAATTTACAATAAATAAATGATATATCAAAATGGAACTTTACTCTGTAATAACAATATTGAACGAAATCTTTGGAACAGTAGAAGTTTGTGGTTTACCGACAGAACCATATGCCAAAAATCCTAAGGAACTACAGGCCAAATATGGCAGCACATTTAAAAAAAATACCGAACAGAATTTACACGATTTCATTCTTGCTCTCTATTCACAGAAAGCAAAATTTCAGTTATCTATTAGAAATGGCGAGAAGAAAGAAGTAGAGCGAGGAACTCATTAATAAAAAAATGAGCTTTTGATCCACATTAATTCAATTGACTGCAATAAAGCGTATGACGCTTTTACTGTAGACAAATTTTTTTTAAAAGATACAAAAATGAAAAAATATAATTTTGACAAAAATAAATTAGTAAAACCATACCTCTGTATTTTTTACTCTTTCCATATAATACGATTTTTCTTTGAAGTGTACTATATTTTTATAGCTTATTCTAAAAAATACTATAACCATCCAAAAAATGTTGGCAATCCTAGCCACACGGGATCAGGGAGATACAAACCTCAGTACGGGACTAGCTATTAAATTTTTGTTTCATTTCGAAATGTTACAGCTGGAACCACATTCTAAATCTAGTATTATAAATAAATGAATATTCATTTTTAAATTAAAGAACGCTCTGTTTCTCTCTTCCCACCATCTTGCATTTTTTTTCGTTTCATCATAACCACTAACATGTCGTTTGAAAATTAACTGAATTGTATAGTTTACCAAAAATAAATCATTTCCGCATACCTACTTTATGGTTGGGATAAGTAAGGTTAACAACCCCACGCCTCTAACCAATGCGGCACATTTTAACATTATTTTACTATTTATTCAACAGAAGATCATGCTCACAATATTCTGAAAATGACCGAATATCGATATTGACTGGCTTAACTGTCTATTACCAGGTGAAGCAATAGTAAAACTCACAGTTCAGATACTGCGATTAGCAAAGAATTTATTTTTAGAATACGTTCTTATCCAGTTAGAGGGCATCCATAAATTACGGATTTTCGGACCGCCCCCCCCCCTAGAAATCGCCCTCCCGACTTTTTGAGACCTTTGGGGGCGTCCATAAATTACGTGAGGCGAAATAGGGGAGGGGGGGGTCCGGCGAAATCTCACCAAATCTCACCAGGGGGGAGGGGGGGGTCTACGGAAATCTCACGTGAGATTTTGCGAAAAATTTGGGGATAGTAGAGCCAAAAAAAAGGTCTACAATTTGCGCCTAAGTCGATTTTAGGAGGGTATTCACCAAGGGGGAGGGGGGGGTCCAGAAATCCGGAAAAACACCTCACGTAATTTGTGGATGCCCCCTTTTTGCCGGTTACACCCCCCATTTTTCGAGTGAAATATCCCCCTAAAATCGACTTTGGCGTGTTTTGTAGATTTTTTCTTTTAGCTCTAGAGTCCAAAAAAATTTCCAAACCCTCACGTGAGATTTCCGTTGCCCCCCCCTTTTTCCTATTTCACCTTACGTAATTTATGGACGCCCCCTTATATGTTTTCTTCAACAAATCTTTATATGTTTGTAATTATTTAGGTTTTACTTCCTTTGGAGTTACTGGTGTATCACTTATGATTTTTGCAAACAGAATCTGAATTACTTCCCATTTTGAACAATGCAAAAGAAAAATAATCTCAAAACGACGAGAAACAGAAGAAACCACAAATTCGCCACTTGCCAATCCACCGTTCCGTTCAGAAATAGGGAGCGTTCAGAAACCACGTAGCTCCATTTTGGCCTCCAGTGAACTCCCCTTCACTTCACAACTTTTCGACGTCGTGACCATTAAAAGCCGTGGGAGGATTAAGGGAAAGTGTCGGTCTTTTTAACTAACAGCTTGGGGTGACATCCTGGAACCGAACATTGATTACAGCAGCGGAGATCAAAACCGCGTTCTCGCAAATTCCAGGCCTCAAACGGAAGAGGAATCATTTACAAGAGTTACCGTGCACAAGAAATGCATACTTATTTGAAAATATTAATAACGTATACTTATCTTTGGAAGAGGAAAATAAAAAGTATTTGATGTAGGAATTTATTGCCTTAAATAAATATCTTTTCGTGGAACTAGCTACAATGTTTTTTTTCTTTCCCCCAAAGTGTGATAATTGGTACCACATTTTAAATCTACATTTTTTAATAAAATAAACAAACAATCCATTTCTAAGAGAATTCCGTTCCATTAGTTGTATATTTTACTCGCAATAAAGTATACAGCATACTTTATGGTTTGACTAAAGACTTAGCTACCAAAAATAAAGTATCATACTTTATCATGAAGTATGATAACTTATTGCGCATCCACATTTATACAAGAATCCAAAGCATTGGTAATTAACGGGACATCCAGTTTGCAGGAATAAAATTTCAGAGAAGTAGTACTGGAAAAACAAGACTGGGGAAGTTGCGAAATAAAATGACATGAATGCAGTAAACAAGAACATATACAAGATAGAATAGAAAGAGTGATTCAGTGCTTTTCTTCTTATGGTTTTATGCCTTGTCGAGGTTATTGGATGCGCGAGAGAATTCTGAATAAGGAACGGGAAGGAATTCGGCCTTTCCCAGCTTTCGCCTGGAGTGATTTGAGGAAACCATGGAAAACCGAAATCTTGATGGCAGGATGGGGAGTTGTACCAACGTCCACCGTGTTCGGTAAAGATTGACACCCGTGAGCAGGGTTGCCAACCGTACTTTATAATAAAGTATCATACTTTATATTTGGTCTTTATACTTATTCTTACCAATAAAGTATGCGAAAATATTTTATTTCTGGTAAACTATACAATTTCATGGAATGGAACGGTCTTGTGGTTTATTAATTTCCAAACGCCATATTATTGCTTTTGACGTAACGAAACGAATAACGTCTTTTTCTGAGAGGGGCGGAAGTCGTCTCTGAACTACGAAGCAACACTTATACACTTGAAAATAGCACGTGGTAATTTATCAAATATAAAAACGATTCTTTCGTACCTGCTCCCGTTCTCATCGTTAACAGCTTTCAACAAAAAAAAAAAATGAATGCAAAATGGCGGGAAGTGAGAAACAGAGCGTGCTTAAATATGATTGAAAATGAATTGTGGTACTAGCTATAATACTTTTAAAGGAAACGAAAAATTAATAGCTAGTCTCATAAGAACGAAAATACGGGGTGATTCACGAAGATATGCAAATATTTTAATATGTTATTCTACAAGTAAAACTAAAGAAAAACGTTCATTTAAACATAGGTCCGCAAATGTTTAGTTACGAAGTTACGGCTAATCAAAGATTTTGCCTGAAATTTAGCAATCTCGCTAATATGAAGCCATCGCCAAACTGTACGAGGTTACAGTAAAGCACTATTTCCATTTATTTTGTTGTTATTGATCTGGTGAATGTAATAAAACAAGTGTATCTGCAGTAGTTTTCCAGAGAAGCAAATAAATAATTTGGGAAAATCTGTAATTTATTAACTACTTGGCAGATTTTTTTTTTTTTTTTTTTAATTCCAGACAATTGCACAAAGTTTTAAACAGAAGTTGAAGAGAATTTAATTTTGGAAAATGATGGTAGTAAAGTTAACTAAAACAGTATGAATGTGTCAGATAATCTGCTTTTATTAATACCATAGCTCAGTGTTAAGGAAGTTGTACAGTACACATACAATTTCACAATACATTCACAATAAATGTTCAAAAATATCCCCACCGAGCTCAATACATTTAGCTGCACGTGTATGAATAGATTTTGTTGCTCATTTCAGTTTAATTTCATATGCTGCATTCATAATGCCTCACGTGTATTGACTTTGTCCTTAAAAACTATGTCTTTCATCCATCACCATACACAAAAAATCCACTGGTGTTGAATCGGGCGATCTGGATGGCCACATACGTGTAGCACCACGGCCAATCCGTTTCTGGGGAAAATGTTCATTTAAATGTCTCGTAACTGCGTTGGTGAAATGTGGAGGCGCGCCGTCATGTTGAAAATACATTTCCAATCGCGTAGCAAGTGGAACATCTTCGAGCAAGTGAGGAATTTCTTCTTGAAGGAATTGTAAGTACGTCTCGCTAGTTAGACGTCCTTGGAAAATGAATGGTCCAATGAAGTGTTGATTATACCATACATTTATGCTAAATCGCTGCTGGAAATTACGTTGCACTCTTGCATGTGGGTTTCCTTCAGACCATACGTGCTCGTTATATAAATTGTTTATACCATCTCGAGTAAACTGTGCCTCCTCAGTAAATAAAATGTATTTAACCAGTTGCAAAACTCCAAGCGAAGGACAGGATCTTCCGGATGTAAATGATGCATTTTTGGTTTATGGTAAGGATACAGATTACTGTACTTCAGTGTACGCCACACCTTAGATTGTGAAATGTCTAATCGTTGAAAGATACGTCGTGTACTGGTACCCGGACTACGTTGAACAGCATCCATAATATTCTCATCATAGTCTTCACGTATCGAGAATGCTAGGTAGAGAACCTGTCTCCCGTAACATGCGAAATACTCCGCTAATAGTTCGAGCATTCGGAATCCTCCGAGTTGGATAGCGTACGCGATATTCGTTAACTGCAGCCGTAGCATTACCATCACATTTGCCATAAATAAACACCATATAGGCGTATTCCTCTGTCGTAAATACGAAAAGCATCCCTATTTCACAAATAATCTACAAACTACAACAGTTACTATGTGGTTTCACTTAATACACTGTTATTATTGTGTTATTTCACTGAACAATAGACAACTCGTTTCAAGGTTAGGAAACGACTGAAACCACTCACTAACGGTTGCCAACATTCTTAATGGAAAGTAAAAAAAATTACTTGTATAATCCCTGGAATCTACTTGTATTATCTCTGGAATTTCTGGAAAACTACTGCAGATAGTACAAGTCTGGGACTTGTTCTATTACAAGATCAATAACAACAAAATAAATGGAAATTGTACTTTACTATAACCTCGTACAGTTTTGCGATGGCTTCATATTAGCGAGGTTGCTAAATTTCAGGCAAAATCTTTTATTAGCCGTAACTAAACATTTGCGGACCTATGTTTATATGAAGGTTTTTCTTTAGTTTTACTTGTAGAATAACATATTAAAATATTTGCATATCTTCGTGAATCACCCTGTTTATGCATCTAATGCAAATTTAATTTTTTTTCTTTAATATACTTTTTACTTTCCTCTTTCAATGAAAAATATACTTTTTCAAATAAGTTGGCAACCCTACCCGTGAGGTATGGGTGCATGAAGGACCGCTGGTGACGAAACAGTGCTAAGGAAATGTGTAATCTAAAATTAGAAGTTTAAGTTCGAGGACGATGATGCGAAATATACCTGAAGGGAGTGTTCAGGACAAAGCAAAGGCCGTTTCAACACACAACACAAAATCTAGACAGTTCCCCTTCATGGAGTACCTGACCGACAAAACCAGACAGACAAACTTCGAATCCAAAAATAAAATCGGATCACGCAGAAATGAAGGAATGAAGAATAAGGCATATGAGGCGAGCGTTTGTAACGAATGGAAATGTTTAAACAGAAATTTCTCTCTCACAAGATACAAAATAATAAGATCTATAACCTTAAAGTTAGTCCAAACCAGACTCCCTGCATCCAATACAGCAAATGAATCGGCGTTTCTTGAAAGGGAATAATCGACTTTTTTCACATTTGTCTGGCGTTTCTTGTTCCTTGGGGATATAGCTATCAGTTTCTTTTGAAAAGGCATAGTGGGACAAGTTAAGGTAACATATTTCAAATGAAAATACCATATTCGGGAGAACGTCAGTTAGAATCCCCGACCAGACATCCAGATTTGGGTTTTCCCAAATCACTCCAGGCGAATGCCTGGATACTTCCGTCAAAAGACCATTGCCGAATTCCTTCCAGTTCCTTGTCCCCAGTCCAATCCCGCCTATAATGACCTCGACGAGGTGTAAAACTATTAAAAAGGTAAAAGAAAATGTCATATAAACCTTATAATTGACTATTTTTTAGCTTTCCGAAAGTTTACATTTGGTCACATGCGACCTTTAAAAAACATTGATTCAAGTATCCACAAGAACCCACCACTTGCATCGCTAAGCACTTTGTCCGTAGATTCTAAACGAAAGAAAATTTAACTTTGTGACAAAGTTAACCTATCAAGATACAAGCTGCACAGTCTGTTCTAATGCAACATAGGCATTAATATGCATTATTTGAGGAATTTAAACACGTTGTGTTAAGTTGTTAAGTTGTAGTGGGACGCTTTTCGTCACACTCCTTTTTTTTGTATTATTCAAATTATTTTTGTTATATTAATTTATTCAGGTCCTAGATTAGATTAGTTAAACTGATCTCGTGCAGCCCAAATTGTTAAGTGTTTTATTAATTGAGAGAAGCTAATGCAAATATTCGAATGAAGGAGCGAGAGTTTGGATGCCATTAGCCGAACGCTGGAAGCATACCGTCGCACACAGTGGTATTTGACACAAAAAGCCGATCAAAAGTCAATTTTTTTTTCAAGATCCCGTATCTACCCGACTCTAGGCAAATGTCAATAGAACAACAGCCCGCTATGTTGTTGTTGTTGTTTTTTTTTTTTTTTTTTTTTTTTTTTTTTTTTTTTTTTTTTTTTTTTTTTTTTTTTTTTAGATAAGCTACATTACCCACCCCGTGAACAGTTGTCTTCTGAGCACATTGCAAGACGCACGTACTGTTACCAAGCAAATATAAGAAAATTGTAAGTTGTACCATTTTAATTTGTGAGTGATGTTAAGTGAGTAGAGTTGATTTTAATCATGGATATCGTACAGCTATATACCTAGGATTGAAATAATAGTAACATACATCCAAAGGTATCGCACAACTTTATTTCTGTACATTTTTGCAAGCTGACTCATTTTGTACTTATTTTTGTTATTAGGAAAAGTCTTAAAGAGTGATTTTTTTATATTTCCCGATCTTTCCCTGGTCTGATTTCTAGTAGGGTTTTAGTTTAGTGTACTATCTTGGAGTTTCATTGAAAACTAGGTGCCAAAAAGTGCCAAACATACATTTATTCAAAAAATTATAGCTTGTTCAAAATAAAACATATTAATTCATCTAAGATTTTTCTTTGCCATGGGATCGTCTTATATCAAGCTCTTGATATAAGTTATTTATTATAAACACCAGAAAGGAAATGGTTTCGTGTAAAAGTTGGAATTAGTCGAGGAAAATATTTTAAATCAACCGACATTCACGGCCAGTGACGTAGCTAGGTCAACAAGGGCCCCGGTGCAAAAAATTTATTTTGGGCCCTCAGGCCAGATGGGTGACATTTTTTTTTTTTTGCTTTGTGTTGCTGGTAAGGGCCCCCTGAACTGAGGATGGGGCCCTTGAGTTGTGCTTAGGGCCCTTAGTGGGGGGCTTCCTGTGTCTCAGGGGCCCCCTTAGACGACTGTAGAGCTTAAAAAAAAGGGGGTCGCCAGTTTGCCATGAAGGCGCTTGGGACCCCCCTGAGCGTAGGGGACCCGGTGCACTGCACCGCCTAGCCCCATAGTAGCTACGCCCCTGTTCACGGCCAAACAAACGCAACAGTTCGATCAAAAGTTTTCAAGGCTTAGATGGGAAATTAAAACCAAATGGTAGGCTGCTAAGAGAACTGAGAATGTATTTTTAAAGAAATACCATGATTGGTTACTAGGATGTATGAAAATCCGTATAAAATCCAATCCGTCCAATGTGGGTCGGCCTAGGAAATCTTTCGATGATTTGACTGATTGTAGCAAACGATATCCGCAGAGATAACAGGTATTAACAAAACATTGATTGACAGACTTTCTACTATTCTGTTAATATCATCTGTAGGCAACAAGACAGGAGAAAAAAAAAAGAAAAAAAAAAAAAAAAAAAAAAAAAACGCTCCCCACTGCTACGAAACGGTTAAGATGTACATTGAACATTGAACTGTACGCGTAGCATCCAGTTTCGCCTATACTACACGAAGTATTGATTGAGGGCCCAATTATAATAGTAGAGTATGCACTTTTACCTATAGGCACTTTGTTCGAAGCAGCAGCAAGAATCTAGAACCAAAAATTTCGATAATTTAGGGAGAGATACTTCAGAAAATTTAGCAGTGTTCGGTGCAACTCAGATGTCATTAATAGGCTTTAATTGACTTCGGATCCGTATTTGAGCTTCATCAGGTAAAAAAAAACAAACAAAAAAAAACAGTAAATCATTTAAACGAGAAACTATTAAAATATTACTTTAGTGGGACCCGAGTACTCGAGAAGAGAACGAGTCGTAAGATGAAGCTTCCGGCGAAGAGGGATGGGACGGTTCGTCAGAATGATATGTTAGTGTACATGTATGATTATTATTTAGGTATTTAGTAAATATTCGCTTAATATGTAAAGTATGTGTTCTTTATGATTACTCCTACTTCATAGTTCTAGGTTCTAATACACAAAAGACACGAAATAAAAATACAAATTACGTAGAAATAATTTTGATCGACTTTTTGTGTCAAACACCCCTCTGTGCGTCGGCCTCCCCGCCAGAACGGCGCAGGACAGCACGGGGACAATGGGTTATCCTGTCCTGTTACATTCCTTCCAAGGTCGAGTGCATTGCCCCCTTTCTTGGGACGCGAATCAGTGAAGGCTATGACATGCACCAAACCGACGCACGGCAGGAGACGCTCGCAAATTGCAGCGAGCTGTGGCACAATGTGATTTCAGCATACCTTGTCCCACCAATGAAATATAATATTGGTGTTTCCAAAAGTTAAATCATGTTCCTCGGCGACGAGAAGAGGGGAGACATCTTTTCCTCGCGCGGGGAACAGGCAGGAGTGAGCACTCTGGTCTGGTACGCGGTCTGGAATAGACGGTTCGACCCTGGAAGGAGTCGTACAGTGACCGTACTATGACCGCAGGCTAGTGATTCTTTTCGGCCAAGCAGGACGATCGCAGGATCGATATCACACAGTGATACGTTGTGCGGCAATCATCATCGACGCAGTCTAAGAGATGGTAATGTGTTCACGCCAGGTCATGTTTTGTTTGGTTCTTGAGACTGTGACAGACCCGTAAGCGAACTTGAGATAAAGAACTCTGCTCATCAAGCAGAATCATTCTGAACTAGTAGGCATATTTGGGCAGAACATTAGGGGGCGTTCATTAATTACGTGAGGCGTTTTACCGGAACCCCCCCCCCTCTGGTGAGACTTCGTGAGATCTGGTCGGACCTCCCCTCCCCTGTAAAATGACGTGAGATTTTGACAGAGACCTCCCCCTACGAATGGACCTCGTAACTTTTTGAGACTTTTTTTTTTAGATCTCACGCTCCCAAGGGCGGTTATACCCCCTAAAGTAGGTTTTTACCCCCCCCCCTAAAATCGACTTTCGCGTCATTTGTAGACTTCTCTTTTTTAGATCTACCATTTTACAGGAATTTCGAAACCTAACGTGAGTTTTCCGTTGACACCCCACTCCCCTTGGTGAGGTTTCTTGAGATTTCGCCGGACCCCCCCCCCTCCCTATTTTACCTCACGTAATTAATGGATGCCCCTTTATGTGCTGTGGAGGCCCCCTTGCTTATCACGAATTGCATAATGTTTTCTTGTATGAACGACGCCCAAGATTAATTTTCACGATCATGTGCATATTGTGTAACTGCTGATGTTTGTTACCACGACATATCATGCATATTTTGTTACCTTTAATATTTATTTTCATTTAATAATTCCTGAATCGCAGCAACGTTAAATTCAGTCATTGTTTGTTTTAGTTAATCGGCAAATTGTAACGTCTAGCCATTGTGTTCGATATCTTGCATTGATTTTGTGATAATGGTAATTGTAAATATGTCTAGCAGTGTAATTGCCAACAGAACAAAATAAATACTGTCAGTTTTCTTGTAATCTGGCAGTTTTTGAGATTCTTGTCAATAGAAATAATTATAATTCAAAAAATTATAAAATCACCCCCTCCCCCAAGAAACCCCAACTGACTACAAAGTACAGGGATGTTTCATCATAAATGGTGAAATACATAGTCAACTTATTGTTTGTAGCAGCAAAGGGGCCGCGTTTGCTGGAGACGTTGCGACCCTGATGCAGTTATGTCGAGCACGCGGTGGAGAGGGTATATGGACCGTAAACTTTCTGGAGCAGGAAGCCTGCAGGCAATTTTATTACGCGAGAAATTGCCGTCTGGGCGCCACGAGGAAGAGGCTTGCGCAACAGTTTCTACGAGCGGTTACAATACTTCAACGGTTTAGGCAAATTTCAAAATGATATGGTCATCGAGTTTTGTGTGCCAAGCTGATGGTTTTTTTTTGGTAAGATTAAATAGTTAGGGTGCGCCGCTTTATAAAGCTGAGGTTTTATACAATGTGAATTAGCGCAACGTCTGTGAAAAAGGCGAATTAAAAGTTTTAAGAAGCGCCGGGAAGAACAAAAACGACGGGCAAACATAAATTTACGTGAGGTGTTTTTTCCCGGAAATCTGGACCCCCCCCCCCTTCCTATGGTCAGGTGAGATATTGAGGGACTCCTTCCCTCCCCCGATGACTACGTAAAGCTTTCCTGTTTTCAGGGGCGGTTAGACGCTCCCCCCCCCCCCCAATGTTGGGATCGACGTCGTTTGTAGTTTTTTTTAGCTCTCCTGTTCTCCAAGGAATTAAAAAAGATGAGATTTCTGTTAACCCCCCCCCCCCCCCAATTCAACTCACGTAATTAATGAACGCCCCAATAAGTGATATAGTCAGTAAATTAAGAATAGTTCTTGCAAGTCAGATCTAGAAAACGTTCGACAGTTGTCAATGACACGAAGTTTTGTTTGAAACATATTCAAGAGATTCTCCTACTCCGCGTTCCTTGTAATATTCGAAGTATTTTGTATTAATACTAACAACAAAAAGGTATTATTTAAAGAAAAAAATGATATTTGTTATTTACTGCGTTAGTCCCTTCCACCCCATTGATTCAGTCGGTTGTAGCACCGTGATGGTGTCCAGGGCTGACACAGGGTTGGCTGGTTCCAGTCCCGGTGAGTGGAAGAAATTTTTACCACGGGAACTTGGCCGTCAATGTAGGAGCGGTTTTTGTGCACCGGGTTTCACCCTCTTCCTTCAACATCACTCATTTCATACAACACACACACACTATCACAGTCGTCCATACCTACGAACACACTGGGAAGGCATCTTCCCAAGAGAGTACCCATGTTGTGGAAAATCCTCCAACCAACATAACATTTGCTAAAAGCCACCACCATATAAACAATAATAGTCTAACACTGTATCTGTCGGTTTCTATTTTCTGCTGCCGAGAATAGTTGAGCTACCGTCTCTTGAATGTTTTGCTGAATCTGGTCCTGTCATCACATTGAGCATCTTTCACTAAATATTCACCTTCAACTTTTCACTGGACGATGATTTATTCATATCATCTACTTGTCGTGAACAATATGTATAAAGAACTGTGCAATTCGCTGGTAGCATATGGAGGATAGCTTCTTTTCCACTTTGAATTATTTTAGAATGGAGGTGCTGGTTTTGCAGTATTTTCTTCTATGCCCATATCTCATACGTTTCAATCCTTCTGCAGTCCTCTGCGTTCCTGGCCCATATTTCTGCGCCATAAAGAAACACCAGAAAAAAATAGTGCCTTAAATAATGGACGTCTCGCTATGGATCGGATCTTCCAAAAAACTGAGACTTGACGCAACACCTCTTGCAAGTACTGTTATGAAAAGTAGTAAGCCAAAGTAACCTGAACTCGCTATGAGACTTTATGCCTCGTCGACGTCAAGGTCATTAGAAGAGGGATGGGACGGGGGACAAGGAAACGGGAAGGAATTCGGCCATGGCCTTTTTAAAGTAAAACATCCCGGCATTCGCTTATATTGATATGGGGAAACCACGGAAAACCCAAAGCTGGATGACCGGAAGGGGATTCGAACCGGCGTAATCCCGAATGCGGGGCCAGAGCAATAACCGCTCACCCACCACGCTCGGTGTTTTTTATCAAGAAATCCGTTCTGGGCTCTTTGACTCACAGAGAGAAAATGCCCACAGAGACTGATGCGTGAATCGGTAATTACCGGCCTGGACATCAGGTAATGTCATCAACGTTCGGGTTTCCTGGCTTACCAGACATCACTCCGAGCTAAAGTCGTAAAGGTAGGCCATGGTCGAATTCCTTGCCAACAATCCTCTCAACCTTTTTTAATAAGCCCCAATATAAAAATATGCCCAACGAAAACGGCGGGAGTCGTACCCTCTGCCAAATACTTTACTTAAATACAACGCACATGCGATGTTATATTACAATCAATTCCTCCGGTGTACAATAGTTTTAACGTTATTCGTTAATTGTGTAACTCATGAAAATCGTAATTATTAGGATTAATCCAGTTAAATAACAGGGCATTCATACTCTTCGGTGCCGGTTGTATAGTTTCAAGAATGAAGACTTTACAACATCTTCATCAGATTTACACTCTAGCGATCCAGGTTTCGTAATGTATATTCTTCTTCCATAATATCCTATTTGCCATCAATTCTCTTCCAGTATCTTCTCCACTGGGCTGTGACTAGCCAGCAAGGTCTTTATCTATTTTCATTATCCAGTTTGATCTTTTCCCAGTTACTGACGTTTTAAACATGTATTTGATAGCATATTCTCTTCGTCTGACCAAATGATTTCACCTTACAATCCTCTCGGGTGACCAGCGGGTTTGGTGTTGTACAAACACAACGTTTCGACAGATATTCCTGCTGTCATCAGGTGTCAGGTCTCTTCTAGCTCTCGCAAGCTGGCTGTCACCACCTAGACTAGTGCTGGAGAAGTGAAATTGGAAGAACTAATGAGTGTGTGTGGAAGGAAAGACAAGACTAATATCATAAGCCAACAGTTACCAAGGGATTCAAAAAATTAAATAATTTAAATGAAACATACGTATAATACAAAAATAGCTTTGTAGGGAAACAAACTGGGACATTTCCTCCATCTCAATTCATAAGTTCCCGATCAGCGCTTTGCGTTAATATGTTTGGGTAGTTTTCGAGATTAGGAAGGAAAATAACCCCAGCTTTCACCCAAATAGAGAATCTGGACCCGTTACAGTCCCTCCCCCGCCATCATTATTGTCGCAATCCCTCTTATTAAAAAGTCATGGAAGCGAGTACAGTCACAACAGGAGCGTCCTGAAGTGTTTCGACACACGCTGTTAATAGAGACGCATGGCCTTGTTAATTTGCCTTGTGACAAACTCGCGTGCAGCCACAGTCCTCGGCGGAAAAATTCCACGACAAATCCTTGCAACGCAGTCGCATGCAAAATGCCAACCGTACTCACTTCATATATGGGTTAGTGATGAAGTCTTCTCACCCAAAAATAAAATTAAGTCATCGATGAACTTAAAAAGCAAATCTGACAAACTCATTATCAGAGGGGATATAAACAATTTGGTCCCTCAATTCTTTTATTATTGTTTATTGCGACGGAGGTCATGGTCCAGTGGCAATTCACATTACACATCTACATACGACAACATACATATTTTTACCTTAAAATCCTTCACAGTACGAGGTATATTGTTCAGTTTCTTTGTAAGTAACTTAATCCAGTCCTTCACTATCCTACCTACAAAATGAAAACTTTCCTACACATTTATGCCTGAATAAACTTCCAATTTAATATCGCAGTTCTCTCCCTCCCCACTTTCCGCATGTTGTTTCTAAACCCTCCTGTAGTATTTATCCAGGCCTTATCGCCAGTAAATGTCTTGCACATGCCCAAAACACTTTTCACTCACCTTCAACCCTACAATGACTTCCAACCCAAATATCTTTTTTATATTTCAATCACTGAGTGTATCCTTTCAAAATTTCTACAGACAAATCAATCTGCCCTTCCTTACACCCACTCCAACAACAGTATCGATACCCACATAATGTGGGTCACTTATATCCCACAACACTGTAACAAGGGACTAAGCAAAGGTTTGTAATCTCTCTTACTTCTCTCATACATCATTTCCCCAGCCTTTTTTTTTTTTTTTTTAATGTAAAAAGTCATATTTTTCCTACACCCTCCCTAAAGAGTTCTGCTCAATTTAGCTTACCGGCAATTGATATTCTCAGGTATTTACATTATATTACTTCAAAAAGCAATCTCCCTTCCAATGATTAATCACAAAACCTTTATTTTCCTGTATCTACACTTAATTCAATTAACAGTAATAGCCCAATGCCTTAATCCCGAAGTATACCTGTTCTCAATTCAATATCCCTTCATACTGTATTACCCATTTTGACCCTTTGCTTCCCAAATCTTCAGAATTCCTCCGTCGAGCAAGATACATATTGGTTTATCCCGAGTCTTAAACTCATTCACAACCACTCTATGGTTAAAACTCTGTCAAATGCCTCAGAATGACCCACTGTTACATTATCCGTTTGGACTACCTTGCCCATTTCATCTGAAATATTTTGTGTATAACATACACAGACGGAAAAAAAATCCCAACACCAAGAAAAAATTATTGTAGAGTAATGAAATTTGGACAATGCATTTGTCAAGTTAACATGTTTAATTGATTAAATTTTCAAGATCACAGGTTAATTTAAGCTCAAGAAAATGCATTTCAAATGTGAAATACTGTTAAATTAATAGCCGGTGTAACCTCCAGAATTTTGAATGCAAGCCTGCAAACGTGAATGCATTGTGTCATACAGGTTTCGAATGTCACTTTGTGGTATGGAGTTCCATGCTTGTTGTACTTGTGCTGTCAATACTGGGACGGTCAGTGCTGGCTGTGGATGATGCTGGAGTTGTCGTCCAATGATATCCCATACGTGTTCAATTGGAGACAGATCTGGTGATCTCGCAGGCCAAGGTAACATGTCGACACTCTGTAGAGCACGTTGCGAGACAACAGCGGTATGAGGGCGAGCGTTATCCTGTTGAAAAACTCCCCCTTGAATGCTGTTCATGAATGGCAGCACTACAGGTTGAATTACCAGACTGACGTACAAATTTGCAGTCAGTGTGTTTGGTATAACCACAAGAGTGCTCCTGCTGTCATAGGAAATTGCTCCCCAGACCATGACTCCAGGTGTAGGTCCAGTGTGTCTAGGCCGCAGACAGTTTGGTTGCAGGCGTTCCCCTGGCCTCCTTCTGACCAACACTCGGCCATCACTGGCACCAAGGCAGAACCTGCTTTCATCAGAAAACACAACAGATCTCCAGTGTTGGTCAGAAGGAGGCCAGGGGAACGCCTGCAACCAAACTGTCTGCGGCCTAGACACACTGGACCTACACCTGGAGTCATGGTCTGGGGAGCAATTTCCTATGACAGCAGGAGCACTCTTGTGGTTATACCAAACACACTGACTGCAAATTTGTACGTCAGTCTGGTAATTCAACCTGTAGTGCTGCCATTCATGAACAGCATTCAAGGGGGAGTTTTTCAACAGGATAACGCTCGCCCTCATACCGCTGTTGTCTCGCAACGTGCTCTACAGAGTGTCGACATGTTACCTTGGCCTGCGAGATCACCAGATCTGTCTCCAATTGAACACGTATGGGATATCATTGGACGACAACTCCAGCATCATCCACAGCCAGCACTGACCGTCCCAGTATTGACAGCACAAGTACAACAAGCATGGAACTCCATACCACAAAGTGACATTCGAAACCTGTATGACACAATGCATTCACGTTTGCAGGCTTGCATTCAAAATTCTGGAGGTTACACCGGCTATTAATTTAACAGTATTTCACGTTTGAAATGCATTTTCTTGAGCTTAAATTAACCTGTGATCTTGAAAATTTAATCAATTAAACATGTTAACTTGACAAATGCATTGTCCAAATTTCATTACTCTACAATAATTTTTTCTTGGTGTTGGGATTTTTTTTTTCCGTCTGTGTATTAACCGAGATTCATGTAAATAGCCTTTTCTAAATCCATGCTGCTGATTTCAAACCACTTCTTCTTCTCGCAGATTTTCTTAATGGGATTAAATACACAACACTATCAAACTGGCCACAACTGAAATCAGTTCCCAAACATATTTGTCTCTCCTCCCTTCTTAATTGATACTACAATGGAACATTCCCAGTCCTTTAGGAAACCATGGAAAACAGAACTCTAAATTGTTGGACGGGGATTCCTACCCGCGTCCTCCCGAATGCGAGGCCAGACGTTATCTTCACATTCCATATTCAGTATTATCGATACCGAGCACTTTTAAGTCCTTTTAAACTATATAGCTTTCTCATAATACCCTGTGACGATTTCTAATTTGTCAGTATTCTTATCTGCAATAACATGGGGATAAATCTTCTTAATTAATTCCCCATATGTCTCTGCGTGTCTTTCCAAACCAGTTGTCCAGTATCTCAATCATCTTAATATTCTCTAACTTCTCCATCTTTATCCATAACTGCCTATCCTCTTATTTTTCTAACTTAGCTATAGAAATTTTTACTACTCTCATTCAATATTACCTCCCCAATTATGGTATTTTTCATAAATTTATCATTAGCTTCTCTCATCCCTGTTATTTATTAATGACTTGTTTAATTGTTTCCTACTTTATCTACTTAACTGCTGCTTATTTAATCTATTATGTTCCTTATCTAAAACAGAAGAAATTCTCGTTAATTTTCCAGTGAAAAGCAATAATTATTAACAAGAACTGATTCAAACCCTCTAATGGTAAATCAGCTTATTGAAAATTACTAGCTCTCCACAAACGAAACATCATAGTACTGTATATGGCATCAATAAAACGTTATTGCAGTTTAGGGAGCGTCCATAAACCACGTAGCTCCATTTTGTCCTTCTATGAACCCCCCTCCCCCCACGTAGCCCAGCGTAGCTTTTCAGCCAACCCCTCTTCCCCCTCCCCCCTAGACCGAACCACGTAGTTTATGGTCACTCCCTTATACTTAAGTACGAAATAAAATACCGTTTAGAATGATTTTGCCCTTCTTACGGGCATTTCAAGACTTCCTCCTGAAGAAGCCTGATGAAATTATCGTTAAACAAACACAGAACTGTAAACACAATCATTCCGTAAAAATGGATTCATATTTGAATTCGTATTCTTATCGATGGCATCTCATATAAACAGTAACTACTGAGCTATTTCCTTTTCTTCTTCTTTAAATTCCTGTTAGCGAACTGTCAATACAAAACAAGAAGCAGATCTTGCATGAACCAATTTCTGGATACCACGATAAAATTGACTAAACAGATGAACATGATCTGAACGTCGTAAGAAATGTAGTATTTGTTGCTATGATCCCTGTGACAGTAATATTGGTTCAGTAATTAATCACGATATATTATTTGCAATGTATTTTCACTTACAAGTTTGGCTGTCATTGAGATTTCAATCTTACCGTTGACCCAAGACAGCTGAAGCGAAAAGCCAGCTCCTGACGACCAAATTAGAGTTCAGATCTGCTGGGGCAATTTGGAATGTATACTGTAGATTGCAACGTATGCAAATCCGGTGTGCTACTCCCGATATCGGGAGGTTGGCAAGATACGATACACAATTTGCAGATTTGGAGCAAATTGAGAAATGTGTAGCGCTATTGTAACCATTATCGGCTTAGTCTGCTTCCAGCAGGCAATGAGAGTAGTGCGACTAGCGAGGTCAGATTAACAAATATTTCTGAGGAAGCGTGAATGGAAAATGACAAAAGCTTTCAACTTTTTACAGATGTTACCCCACTATGGGATAAAATTTTTCTTAGTTTAATGTAGTGTAATATTTGTAAATAGCCCGTTTCAGGATCGATGTGGGAAAATCGGTAAACTGAATTCGTCCACTTGCAAAAAATGCAAAGTAGCGACTAAATATTCTTTGGCGCTTATACTTTCGCGTAAAAAACTACCTTTTAAAAAAATATATAAAGTGTCGCTAGGTTGAGTGGTTCTGTACAACATTTAAAATCTTAATAAATAAATTACGCCAAAGCAATTCACTTTTTTGTATTTATTGATATCCCGTACGCGTTTCACTTCTTTTGCAGAAGCATCTCAGCGGGTTTTTTATTTTGTGGTCTATTGCATTTCTTTTAGCTCCATTTCAGCATCAGTGCTTTTGCATTTTTGGTGAGAAGTGTCTTCACTATTCAGATTCACAACAATGCACTTTATTGCACTGCACTATGTGTTTTTCCTTGTCAATGGTCGTTCTGTTTTGTAACAGACAATAGACATACAGTTTTTTTTTTTATCTGCCATTCTTCCAGCGCATATGTACATAAATTAAGTTAGGCTCGCTGCTAATAAATAGAGTAAAAAAAGGAAGCATTTAATAGCAGATGCAACCAAAGAACGTGACCAAGGAGAGTAATAAAAATGTGTAGTAAATACAATGTATTTACTGCAAACAACGCACTCGTAGTTCTCGTTTGAGGGCGTTACACGACCTACGACACCACTTTCAAACCAGTCGTAGATGCATTGCAAAGCTTCATTTGAGCAAATAATAAAAACAAAATAACAACAACAAATTTATAGCGAACTATATCCTTTCACATTATAATCTGTCGATAAAAACACACTTCAATGCAAAATGAAAATTGCACCACGGGTCACCAAATGTCATAAAAAAACGTGCATTGTCATATACAATAACGTATCCAATAATGGAAATCAAATTATTAAAAAGTTGGCGCCTAATCTTGACATTTCACATGTAGTGACGCCCGGTTAAAACCTTAGAATATGAACTGGAATCGATTAAACCCTGAGGGAGTTTGCAGTAGTTCCGAAAAAGAGTCAACTATACACCATGAAATTAAAACTGCCTCTCTCAGCAGGTAATAACGTAACAGACATAACTGAAATATTTAGTAAAGACTTTTGACACATCAAATTATGGAATTATTTCTGTCAAATCCTTGCGTACAAGTTGACAGTATCAATAGTTTCACAAATTAGCAGAAGTAATTTTATGATTTTTACCTTTCCTCCTGCCATAAGGCCCTGCAAACGACGTGTTCTTGCCAATGACATTTTCGTCAATGTATCTAATTAACTTCGACGTCTCCTCACTTTTTTTCTGTGGAGTCGTTACACTAATTTTCCTGGCACGAAGAGGATAATCTTCAGGCAAAGCATAGAATTTTCTACTTCCAAATGTCTTTTTAGTAGTCATTATCACATGTAAGTTTCAATACATAACCTCACACGCGGACCACGACGCGCTATTTAACCAACCTCAAATGAAGCAAAATATACACAATACACAGACCACCCACACTTCAACTGTGCCGGTGGCAGAGATGCAACTGGTTCTTCAGTTTATGTTTCTTTGATTTCACCTCTGCCATCATCAGTGGTGCCAACATGAGAAACAATTGAATAATACTTCGATAGAAATCTTTAGTTCGATTAAAATTGTCAAGAATTTCTGGATAAATCTAAATACTGTATACATTCAAGATATTAAAAAGTATTCATTAAGCTTCCATATAACGAATGTGTACCATTGGCTACTTGCTTAATTTCTTACGTCAATGTAAGAAATTAAGAATACAACTTGAGAAAGAACTGTGTAAATGTATGCAGATGTAAGAAACTGTTTCAAACCTAGTGCTAGTCTGTGTTTTTATTTCTGGGATATCATAAAAGATTGTATTAACTGTGTTAGTGTCTTCGAAATGTATAAAATTATAATTCAATAAAATAAAATTTATATGAGATTGATTATTCCAGAAAATATTATCTCTTGATACTTAAACTTCATAGATTATTCAGCCCATCTTCCAATCAGCTGAGCTCATGATAAGAAATTTACGCAAATTGTGTGTAACAATAAAAACAAATATCACACTGTTTCATCTTGGATCCAGGATTCCTTCCTCCATGGATCCAGGTGTTAATAAATGTCTTTGGACAGTGATTAACTGACTGTTGCTGCTGCATTGTTTACATTTGTATTTCAGTAACAAATTAAGCGATTTCAATTATGAGCTCAATATTATTCTTTATGTGTTTATTATTTTGCTCAGGATATGTTTGGATGGTATGACATTAATTTTTTTCTGGCTTATTTGTAGTTTTAAACATTCCATCTTCTTACAGTAATGTTGTTTAATGCGGTATTGACTTTTAGTTTCAGTCCGACATCGAATATGACGGTATACTGAACGTACAACTGCTGCATGCTTTGGACCATGCCCCAGATCCGAAGTTCGAATATCGAGGCACTATAAACATCCAGAGTATACGGACCGGATCTGTTTCAATTCAACAGCAACCTTTGTCGTCAGAGAGCAGGCGGAAACTAAAGGTTTTAGAACATAATTGTCTAAGTTACATACCTGTCTAGCAGATGAATTTTATTAGTCATGTAATATATCTATTCTAAGAAAGTACTTTCGTGTATTTCACAAATCGTCTCATGGGGTCTTTTTATTTCAGGAACTCGCTGAGCAAGACAGTCTTTATAGATTAAAAGCTATTGCTAAGACTGTAGATGGTAAAGAAATACCTTTCCTGACGTTTGTTAAAGCGGTAAGTAATAACATAATTTTTTAAATGTAATTCTCGGAGTTCTTCTGTGCTT
The DNA here is from genome assembly GCA_031002005.1 of Vandiemenella viatica. Classification (NCBI taxonomy): domain Eukaryota; kingdom Metazoa; phylum Arthropoda; class Insecta; order Orthoptera; family Morabidae; genus Vandiemenella; species Vandiemenella viatica. Next base: position 39,934,300 of record CM061918.1, on the reverse strand, counting down.
AACAACACCAGTGGTTTAATTCTAGACGGGAGTACCGCTACAATCTCTTACCACCTCGCATAGTAAACACAGATCACATAGTATATATAATGTCATTGTGACAAATTCAGTCTGTGTGTACCAACACAGTAACAGCGTTAGATATGATATGAAAACTGGGTATGTGCAATATCATGCTTTATGGTTACGTTTCACTTTGGTTCAGGTTGCGCTACGACCGCAACACATATTTATGAAATATGATTTTGTCAATAATCATTTGAGTTTATGTTGTAATGCAGCCTGGACCATTTGTCACAATGACATCATATACACCATGTGATCTGTGTGTATATTACATCAGGCAGTAAGAAATTGTAGTGGTATCCCCATCTAGAATTAAATCAAGTCACATAAATAATAACGCAATACGTTCATATCTGGGTTTTTCAATCTTTTTCACCTGAGCACCACTAAAATGTCAAAAATAATTCCACGGCCAACTAATAAGAGCAAATTTTTTCCGGGATGCGTAACCACTGGGACTCAAATATTAATTGTCGTTTTGGTCTGGAAATTTTTATGCACGTTCGTTGGATGATATTATTTTAGATATGTTGCTCTTAATGCAGTAATATATATATATATATCACAAACTTCTCTCAAAAAGTGCCATAATGTTAAGCGGCTAGTGACGGAGAAGGCATACATAGTGACATATAATGATAACACAAATGTTCCTTCAACTATATTATTTAAGAGTATATTTATATTTATAAACGTTTCTCGGGAAACAAACCGAGTGATGTTGTTATTAATGCACAATATTTCGGCGACTTTAATCTCCGTCGCCATCTTCAGGTGCAGTTGCAAGTCTTGAAATAAACAACACCGAGAAAGATTACATTCATTTATATATTTATATTACTACCATCAAGAGTGTATATAATACATAAACTTCAAGCAAGAAAATAAATCAATAAAATAAACTACCATAACTTTACACGCACTAAGTGATGAGAGGACACCTTTTGTTATTATATACGATCTCCAGCAATACTAATATTATGTGCAACAAAATGCGTCAATGACCAGGAATGATGAAATTCAAACCAACTTATATTTCTAATTAAAACAAAATTGCTGGTCCATTAAGCTACAATGGGCAGCTTCTATGGCCATTCTGCATTCCAACCTATCCACAGATGCCACTAATAATTCTGCTCGAAAATCAAGGAAACTTAAATGTTTAATAAAACCAAGTTTCTAACAATTTATGGGAACAAGAACTGAATGCAATTTTGGTACAGGCTGCATTTCAACAATAAAAAGTAAATTCCTTCGACTTTATGCTGAAACAAGACTTTCTTTCAACATAAACACAACCTTCATAAATATTGCCACTACCTACTTTGAAAATGCTATAGAATATTATGATCTCAGACATAATAACATGCAGATATGTTTCTTGACCTATTAGCATTGTACCTTGCATAAAAACTTAACTTAGTCCACACCCGAAGGTTGGTTGGATCCTCCAGAAGGAGGCATACTAAGCCATTGTGTCAGAGGTAGGACGGCCAGTTCCTTTCCTCTGGGACCTACAGTTTAACGTGGAATCCGAACCACGGAGTACGTAAATAAGGCGGCTATCATTTGCTTGCAGTTTATAGTTGTAGCAATTTTTTTTGTGTAGTTTGTTCTGTATTTATATTTTTGATGGCTGTGATAGTAAAATATTCTCATATAATATCATTAAAGGATTGCGTGTATGATCATTATTCACCAGCATAGAGCTTCTCCCAGTCTCTCGCGAATATCATTACGGCACTTTTGAGTGAAGTGTGTGAGGTATGTATACACTTTATAGCTCTAAGAGCAACATATATCAAACAATATAATCTAATGAGTGGGATTACTGGAGATTGTGATTCTGCAGGGAATTGGTGTCATCATACTACAGTAGTCATACGCAAGACAATGCTAGAAATACTTCGCAAAGTACATTTAACGTTGTCATTCTTGTCCAGGGTATATTACACCTAATTTCTGCTTGAAAATAATATGCCTTCTGATTGACTACTGCAGTATTATGACGTCATTAGTAGATGTTATTTTAGCAGAATTGTGATCTCCATTAGATCCTTTTTGCCTCAGTAAAGGACCTACATCTACAATGTGGTCCTCATTAAACAGTTATTAACTTTAATCCTCAAAGGAAGCCTCTCTCTTTGAGCTTACTGAAACGTATGTAGTGAATAGACTATTATACAGGGTGTTTCAAAAAGGACTTTACAACTTTGAAAATCATATAAATTTTATGAAACAAGGTACAGAGCTGGTTTTGGTGTTGTTTTAAAGGAAAGCACTTCAAGTTTTTTTTTACCTTAAACTGAAGATGTTCTATGTGGCTTCTGTTGGTTATTCTGCAGACATCCCATCGGTAGTCGATTTCTTCCCAGACTCGCACTAGCATTTCAGGTGTAACTTGCTCAGCAGCAGCGTAAATTCTTGCTCTAAGTTCAGGTAGAGTGGCCGTCAAAGGAGGTACATACACCATATCTTTTATGAAACCCCAGAAGAAAAAATCTAGCGGTATCAGGTCTGGGGAATGGAGGGGCCATGCAATTGGGACATCACGGCCAATTCATTGACCTGGAAAGCGGTCATTGAGAAAATCGCGGACATCAGTCAGATAGTGTGGTGGTGCGCCATCTTGCATAAAGAAAACATTTCATTCTCGGTCATCCTCATCGATCTGTGGTATCAAAAATTGTTGCAACATATCAAGGTACACTATCCCGTTGATGGTTCTCTCTTGGAAAAAAAAGGGGGCCGTACATTTTCCTCTTGCTCAACGCACAAAAAACGTTCACTTTAGAGCTATCACGAACATGTTGCAATGTTTCATGTGGATTTTCACTGCCCCAAATCCTACAGTTATGTGTGTTAACCTTGCCACTTAAGTGAAAAGTTGACTCGTCAGAAAAGATTATACTGTCCAAGAAATGTTCATCATCATCCACTCGATTTAACATATCCACACAGAAGTTCCTACGTGCAATCTTATCAGTGTCTTTAATTGCTTGTAAAAGCGAATATCGGTATGGTTTCAAATGCAAATGTTTTCTCAACACACGCCAAACCGTCGTATGTGGGACTTGCAGCTCACGAGATGCACGCCGGGTCGATTTCGTACTGCTGTTGAAAAAACTTTTTTCACTTGCTCAACGACCTCGTCAGATGTGCTTGGACGATCTGAGGATTTTTTATGTTTTACTGAGCACCCTGTTTCTACAAAACATCTATGCCACTCGTAAATTGTAGGCCTACTAGGAGGATCTTTAGCGTTCTTGGTTCAAAAATGACGCTGAATTGTTGTCGCAGACTTCGATTCTTCAAACCAAATCACACAGCTCGGGTCCAGTGAAGGCAGCCATCTTTAATGTAACTGCCGCTAGCGCTTGTGCAGCGTGATTAGGCACTAGCGGACTACGCGAGTCAAAACTTGAAGTGTTTTCCTTTAAAACAACACCCAAACCAGCTCTGTACCTTGTTTTATAAAATTTATATGAATTTTCAAAGTTGTAAAGTCCATTTTGAACACCATGTAGTAATAACGCAGATAGAAAGGTTAGCCTTCAGTTCATACCGGCTTGTGATATAATACTGTATGAGTACGGTATCTATTTTATGTTAACAATTTTTACTGATTTATTTTTGGTTATAATTTTAAGACAGCCATAGAATTTTTTAATATTCTGTCCGTGAGCCATCTTTGCTGACTACAGGTGGTCCACGGACCATACGTTGGAAAGTGCTAGTTTACACCATTTGACCATTATTTCTTGACATTAGTTTTTTAAAAAATCTGCTTCATTGGAAATGTGTTTCCACTGTAACAACATTCCTCCACGCAGACACTAATATGGCGGTAGTCAGTCACAAGATGTAAAACAGTAATTACATTATAAATGAATGTAATTTCTCTCGGCGTTGTTTATTTATAAACGTTTCTCGGGAAACAAGCCGAGTTATATTGTTATTAAAGCACAATATTTCGGCGACTTTAATCTCCGTCGCCATCTTCAGGTGCAGTTGCAAGTCTTGAAGTCTGCCTTGAAGTCAACCTTGAGGTAACTTCAAGGCAGACTTCAAGACTTGCAACTGCACCTGAAGATGGCGACGGAGATTAAAGTCGCCGAAATATTGTGCTTTAATAACAATATAACTCGGCTTGTTTCCCGAGAAACGTTTATAAAAAAAAAAAAGTAATTACATTGTAATATACCCTGGAACAGCAACATACGTTTTACTTTCATGCAGTAATGATTCAACATTTATATTGGCTTGGACATAATATATTGCTAGTATTATTAATTATCAACAGCAATTATTAGTGTATATTCATTACAGGAGTTTGCTCCCACAGAGTGAACAAAAGGGCTGCTAGATTTGTTTCTGAATATTATCGCAGAATGCAGTCAGTAACAGATATGATAAAGGAGCTTTCATTACAAGAGTCATGGGAGTGTATATTGGTGATGAGGTATGGAAAGATATTGCTGTAAAAATTAAAAGTAATGCATGGAAGAGAAAAGTTGGTCATGACTACAAGCTGGCACTCAATTTCAGGTACAAGGGTGTAGGAAGATTCTCTTTTGTAAATAAGAGTGTTCAGGGATTGGAATAAGTTACCAAGAGAAGTGATGAATAATTTACCAAAAACGTTGAAAGAATTTAAAGTTAAAATGTGTAGAGGGCAAATGTAGGTGGGTGCAGGAAAGAGGAAGATGGGTGTGTAGGGAAATTGCCACCGGAACGTGCGCTCCATTGTAATTTAATTAAATATTGTTATTAATATTGTCATAATCAAAGACATTGGTGTGTTAGAAACTGGTTCTACTGGTATTTTCCAGCTTAATATTTTTCTGTAGTTTGTCTGGGTAGAGACAAGGAAAGGTACATGTGAATTAAGATTTATTTCGCTAGTAATAGATAGTATACATCACGCCGAGAAACATATTTTTTTCTTTTGGGTGAACTGTCCATAAACAAAAGCAGCAGAAGTAATTTTAGTTGGCACTATTTAGCTGCGCGTAGTAGTATTCGCGGCTAATGAACGCTTCGGATGGCCGTGATCAATACCAATCAGTAGATTAATGTATGTATTAATCCGCGTATTGTAGTTATTAATCGTTTACTGAGTAATAAAATTGCCTTGCAAACTCTCTCCATTTAACGAGAAAGGTCGTAGAAACTATTATCGAGTCTGTTAATCCCACATCCATTGATTTAAATTTTATTCCATTCCTCGCGTTTCTAAAATGGTTATTAAAATCATGCATACGAAATAAAATATTTAAAAAGTATGATTTCGTCCATAAGCCATTGCGTTTAGGGTGTAATGCAGCCTGGACCACAGTTACAGCCTTAGAAACGATTTAAAAATTGGATATCCGCAATATCAAGTGCTATGGTTACGTTCACTATGGTCCAGGCTGCATTACGACCGAATCGCATATTTGTAAAATATGATTTCGTTAATAAGAGTTTAAGCTTATATAGCAATGCAGCGTGGATCACAGTAACATCGATTGATACGATTTAAAAATTGGATATCCGCAATATCAGGTGCTGTGGTTACGTTTCACTATGGTCCAGGCTGCATTCCGACCGAATCGCATATTTTTAAAATATGATTTTGTCAATTGTGTTTATATTGTAATGCAGCCTGGACTATAGTAACAGCGATACATACGATATGGAAATTGGGTATCCGCAATATCGTGTGTTATCGTGCCGTTTCGCTGTGGGCTATGCTGCATTACGACCTAAATGCTAACGATGTCATTAATTCAATATTACGAATCGAGTTTACAAGATAAAAGAAATGAGTTTCAAAAAGAAATATTTTATAGCAAAATAAAACATATATATTTTAACGTCAGTTATAGTATTTTGTACGAAACTTATTCGGTGCTAAACGATTAATGCGCGGCGAATAAAACACTGACATTAACGAGTCACAGCCAATCACAAGCGTCCATTAGCCGCGAATACTACTACGCTCCGCTAAATAGTGCCAACTAAAATTACTTCTGCTGCTTATGTTTATGGACGGTTCACCCAAAAGAAAAAAATGTGTTTCTCGGCGTGATGTCTACTATCTATTACTTGCGAAACAAAATCCCAATTCACATGTACCTCTCCTTGTCTCTACCCGTTTGTCTTTTATGTAATTAGCAATTTGCTAAACTTGCTTCAATTTTCTCTTCACATCATTTTTGTATGGTATTTTGTCATTTTTTAGTGTGACCTGTTCGAGTCAAAGCTTTCAGACATCATAACTGTCTCCCTGGATTACACCGGAACACCTATTGCCGTATCTGCAGCTACGACTCCTGAAGGATGCCATGGAGAGCATATAATGTCTGATAGTCTTCAGCATTTCAACACCTCTGTTTTTGTGAGGCATATGGAACAAGGTCCAGTGTAAGTATTTTTTAATTCAATATTATCAAAAATTGTAATGTTTTCATGTGAAGCTGAGTGCTATTTTTAACCATGTTGCAAATTGATTCTCTTGATGAGACATATTCGATGATATAATGGTTTGATGATGTCTTCTACGTCATATTCTCCTGACTCCGAATTTTTTGGGACACCTTTCCTGTAACTTACATATTTCAATATACAATTCTAGCAATAAAATTCTAATTCCTTGCGTACAAAGTCTCGGGTAATAGCTGGTATATATACACTGAAGAGCCAATGATATTGGTATAGGCATGCGTATGCAAACAGAGAGAAATGTAAACACTCAGAGTACGGCGCTGCGGTCAGACAACAGGTGTCTGGTGCATGCATTAGATTGGTTACTGCTGCTACAATGGCAGGTTATCATGATTTAAGTGAGTTTGAATGTGGTGTTATAGTCAGTGCAGGAGAGATGGGACACAGCATCTCTGAGGTAGCGAAGAGGTGGAGATTTTCCCATACGATCATTGGACAAGTGCACCGTAAAAATCAGGAATCCTGTAAAACATCAAACCTCTTGACATTGCTGCGGCCGGAAAAAGATCCTGCAAGAACGGAACCAATGACGACCAAGAGAATCAGAGAATCGTTCAACGTGTCAGAAGTGCAACCCTTCTGCAAATTGCTTCAGATTTCAAAGCTGGGCAATCAACAACTGCCAACGTGCGAACCATTCAACGAAACATAATCGATATGGGCTTTCAGAGCCGAAAGCCCACTTGTGTACCCTTGCAGAATACACAACGCAAAGCTTAACGCCTCATCTGGGCCCATCAACACCGACATTGGACTGTTGATGATTTGAAACATGTTGCCTGGTCTGACGAGTGTCGTTTCCAATTGTATCGAGTGGATGGACGTGTACGGTTATCGAGATAACCTCGTGAATTCGTGGACCCTGCATGTCAGCTGGTGTCTGTTCAAGCTGGTGGAGGCTCTGTAATGGTGTGAGGCTAGTGCAGATGGAGTGACATGGGACCCCTGATATGTCTAGATACAACTCTGACAGGTGACACGTACGTACTCATCCTAGCTGATCACCTGCATCCATTCATGTCCATTGTGCATTCTGACGGACTTGTGCAACTCCAGCAGGACAATGCGACAACCCACACACCCATAATTGCTTCAGAGTGGCCTCAGAAACACTCTTGTGAGTTTACAAACCCATCCGCTGGCCAACAAACTCCTCAGACATGAACATTATTGAGCATATCTGGGATGCCTTGCAACGTGCCGTTCAGAAGAGTTCTCCACCCCCTCGTATTCTTACAGATTTATGGACAGCCCTGCAGGATGCATGGCGTCAATTCTCTCCAGTACTACTTCAGACATTAGTTGAATCCATGCCATGTCGTGTTGCGGCACTTCTGCGTGCTTGTGGGGGCCTGTAAGGCAGGTGTACCAGTTTCTTCAGTCTCTTCAGGGTATATATTGTTGTATATTTAGGGTTACCCCATTAGAGTCAAAAGTTCTCGGATTACTCATGTATGTACTTTTTGTTTGCGACTTATTTAAGTTGATACACAGAGTGATTTTTAAGGTTGGCTTTTTGCATAGTCAGAGGATTGTAACCATGCATGTAAAGTGAAGTAACGGTATAGTATTGTGTAGTACAGGATAGTGTACGTGATTGAACAGTAGAATAGAACAACTCATGATTTCTAGATTTGATTATAAGTGTGCATTTTATAAACAAGAATGAACAGTGTGTGTGGTTATGGAATTGTTTTTAAATTGACTGTAAAACGCTCATACTGAACCTATGGCACAAGAATTAAAACTGAAGTAAATGAAACCATCCAACCAAGACAGAAGATTGATCTTATTTTGTGGGTAAGGGGGTCAGGGATTGGAATAAATTACTAAGAGAAATGATGAATAATTTACAAAAAACACTAAAGTTAATTTAATTTAATTGCTATGGCGTGTATACTCCTGTGGCAATTTCCCTACACAACAATTTCTCCTTTTGTCCTCTACAAATTTCAACTTTAAATTCTTTCAACATTTTTTGGTGAATTATTCATCATTTCTCTTGGTAACTTATTCCAATCTCTGACAACCTTACCTAAAAAAGAGAATTTTCCTACACCCTTGTGCCTGAAATTAAGTGCCAGCTTGTGGTCATGGTCACCATTTCCCTTCCATACATTACTTTTAATTCTTATACCATTATCTTTACCTCATAACCAACACATACTCTCATCACTCTCTCCAACTGCAGAATTAAGACACCTTTTCTTACTACCTGTCCGATGTGTCCTGTCCAGTTAAGCTTGTTATCAAATGTAATGCCAAGGTATTTACATTTCAAGCAATTCTTTTCCCACCTTATAGTCATAATCAACATTTAGTTTTTTTATCTGTGTATTTAATAAACTGACTGTTCTTTGAATTTATCTTCATCCATCCGAAGTCGAAATTAGTAGAGAGGAAAAAGTAAGTGGGAAAAGGAAAATGGGTGTGTGGGGAAATTCCCACCGGACCAAGTGCTCCATCCCAGTTAATCAAGTATTTTGAGTGTAATAAATGATTAAATGAAGTTTTCTTAATTTTGTGTTTTTCTGGTGAAATCTAATATAAGTATTTTTATTTGGTGTTTCTTTTTTAGCTGGTGTGATTTTTCTATAAGAGGCAGCCAAGTTCAATGACTATGATAATTATCACAATCTGAGAATGACTGCAATTGTCTGTGGAATAAACTGTGTCATCTGCTAATTAACCAACAATGGCTTTATTAATATAATAAGCTCATATTATCTGTTCTGAAGTAAATTGTTTTTCTTGCAGACCAGACACGGCAACATATATCCAGAAATTGGAGAAGGAGAAAGAAGCTCGTGAGAGGGGTGAAACCAAAGACAACCGATCATTTCTAGCAAAATATGTGAGTTACCTCACAGATATCTTCTGGTTTTTACTTAATTTGATTATTTATGTTGTCTTCTGTGTGTTTTTCTTCGTTTTACAAGGAATGCTTTTTGGATGGAGATGAATTTTAAATTAGGATATCTCTTGTTTGCTGCATAAATTGTTTAAATACGACAGTAGCTTAAGCTTTGCTTTGCCTTTTGCTCAGTATCAGGCACTTTCATTTCACTGGATTAAACGTAATGTTACAGGGCAGGTAGAAAATTTTTTACTTAAAAATTATGGTTCAATTTGTCTCAGTATTGTGTGTTCAGTTTATGTCAGAATTCATAAATTTGTTTGCATTGGTTTAAAATCACCAATACATTACTGCACAGCTTATTTTAAATCATCACTAATTTAAAATACTCTACATGCCCCTGCTTAGGCACATTCATATTTAGTGTATCAGGTTTTCTAACCCTGCACAATTTATTAATGTTGTTAACTCTTACACGTTTTGAGGAGAGAATTGCTATTCTAGTTTCTAGATTTCTTATTCTTGCATGATAATGGTTAAGAACCTGAAACTAACAACAGTGGTGAATGATGTTACTAGAAATTACCACTCTGCTTTTAACCATAAGTAATTATAGATTAAAAGCTAATATGATGCTTTTTTATTTAAAAAAATGTAAATATCAATGCAATTTTGACCTCCAGCTTTGCTGTAAAAACATTTGGTTTTTGGACTGCTGTTTAGATATGTCATTAAACAATAGGAAAGTTGGTTAAATTCTATATTATGATAACCTCTACAACTTTCCGCCACATAGAATATAATGCAGCTATCAAAGAACTATGCATATGTCTTTTACAAAAATTTTCTTCTCATCCAGGCTGCTTTTCAACCTAACCACAGATACTAAGAGTAAAATAAAACGGTTTACATTGATACGATCCTTGTACCAACAATAAAGTTGTTGTAGTGGTATCCCAATTCTAGGATTAAACTGGAAAGTCTTCCATTTAGCAAAACTTAGAAGGAAAACTATGACACTTTGATGCTTAAAGAAGTTGTATTCTTTTTCCATTTGCTGTTCTGCTGTAAAAAGTACATTATTTTATTGCTGCAATGTTTCGGTCACACTTAATGACCAATGTTTATGTTAAGTGCTTTTTGGGAAACACGTCTGAAACCCTACTTATTTCTTCTGTTATGTTATCAGTTTTTATACATTTTAAGTTAGTAGCTTTACCAGCTTTGCATAAACGACTTCCCAAGAATTGTCTGCAGTTGTATGCACGTTCCGTAGTAAGACAGTGAGACCAGAGATCCTGTCATTCCTGGAGATTTATGTGACAAGTCTGTTGTAGAATGACTCATTCTTTTCAAGGTAGTGCTTCCAATTTCTTCAACCAAGTTAACTACACCATCATTATTCCTTCTGTGGAAAAAGGAACAGCTCTGTATTTGTACACATGGCCGCAAATACTTTCATTCCATTGTGCTCTGTAAAGTGTTTCCTGTAGGTATTCATTTGTTCTGCTGGAATCAGTGAAGTATCTTTGGATTTAGCCAGTTGTTTCTGTATCAAACGAAACCAGTTGTATTACTTTTAACTTGCCATGGCAGTTGTATCTGAGCTGGATATAGCATTCTTAGATAATAAGTATAGTGATCATGGTGTTTTCAAAAGATATTGAGACAATCAATATCCATTTTTGTCTTCTAGTGAAGAACACAGTAAAACCTTTCTAGTTAAGTTGCTGAGAGGTGTATGCAACCTTCGCTTGCCCACTCTCACCCTAGAACCCAGGTGCTGGTCCAGCCAGTCAGTAAATGATGCACATTGCCTGCTCATACAATAAGCCTTACAACAAGTTATAAGGGTTCCAGCTTATCACCAGAAGATGGCAACGGAGAAAATGATAATTGGAATATATTGTGAAAAGATCTTACTCACTTGGTTCAATATGAGAATTATATCAGTCTTCAGTGTCGCAAAGAATTTCTTATGTTGTGTGTTCTTGGTATGTTGTTCTTGTTCCTCACAACACTTAAATTGCTTGTATAGGATTTCACTGGCATCATTGGATAAGCCAATGATTGACTCTTTCCAGTCGTATATGATTTCTGCATTTCAAATAGGTATAGGTCAACACTGATTTTTTGTTTATTTTCAATCTCAGTTTTGTTGAACTTTGTGACAATCACTTGAATACATAAAATTGATAGTTCTTGATGGGAGTTGTTAATTGAGAGAATGAGCCTATTAGCTTCTTTGTGTTGGGGTTTTGCCATACATAAATTTTCACATCCTTAGGACAAACCAAGATTGTGGTGCCTCTCAATGTTTAATTTAATTTTGATGAAACACATGTCTGGGTGAGAGTTTCTCTTCACACCTTCTATCCAATTTCATGATTTTATTTTTTTAATCTTAAAAAAAAATTGGTTACAATCCCACCTACTTTGTCCTTTAGGAATGTTGACTATCCATCATTTTTTTCTTGCTTATTTGTCCACTTTAGATATCCCTTTTCATGAAAAGAAAACTTTTGCACTACATTGTACCTGAAATCAAGTGGTAGTTTGTGGTCACAGTCTTCTCTTCCCTTTGATGTGTTACTCTTAATTCTTCTGCCAGTAAACTTTCAAGCATTATTGCCACGACTCTCTTCACCTGCCTCCTGTGCTCTGAAGAATGCTGTATATGAGGTGACTGTTAAATAAATCCTTAGACCCTTGAGTGGTATAATTGAATTTTGGATAAGGGGGATGGTTTCTGGTTTTTAATATATATATATATATATTAAACATTTGGATAGGAGAAAAATCACCACTTACAATAGAAAAGGATTCCTGCGGCGTCGATACACGGAAAAAACCACGTACACACATAGAGTAAAATTTTCGAGCTTATGGCCCTTCTTCAGTAGGAGTGAGATGGCTGCATGTTGGAGGCTGGCAGCCAACTGAGTAAGCCCACAAGGCCGGTAGCTCATAGTGGGGGGAAAAACAATATTGCGCGAAGTGAGAGTGGGGTTAGAAAGGCATAAACTGGAAAATAATAATAAATAGGTAATAAATAATAAACCTGTCCGTAGGAACCTGTTGCGGAAGTGCGGTAGACGACAGCTGGTGGTCTTAAATTTCCTATGAAGTAATGGATGTATGTGCCAAAAACTGAGAAACATGTGAAATAAAAAAAAAAAATTGTCAATTTAAAATTAAGCAAAATTCGAAGTTATAAACTACAAAAAGAAAGGCTCTGGTGAGCAATGGTTCTGTGGGAAAAGGTAGGAGGTGAGGGGGATGGGTGGGAGGGAAATTGGCACTATCTTAAATTTAGTCCTGGTGGTTGTCTGGTACCTAGTTGGTACTGATAAGCCAGTTCCCACCTTCTGAGTTCCGAAATGTTGCTTTTTTCCGAGAGGACTCCGATGGCGTGGACCACAAAACATGTGTTAACATTGTTGGTGCCATGAGTGGTGGCATGATAAGATACAGGATGGTCAAGATTCTGGGTGAATACCAATTTTCTGTGTCCATTCATTCTGATGGCCGGTGGATTTGTCAGACCAATGTAGGAGGCCGGGCAATGGTTGCTGGTGAGTTAATATATAGGGTGGGAGGATACACATGTGGCAAGTCCTGTGATGGGGAAACTTTCCCCAGTTACAAGGTTATTAAAGATGGTTTAAGGCGGGTGCATACTGCATAATTTGCAGTGGGATCTGTTACAAGGAAACGAACCTTGGGGCTGTCTTACAGGTTGGGGGAGCCCGTGTTTATGGACCAAGAGTTAGTTTAGGTTTGGAGATCTACTGAAGCAGGTTCTGGGTGGGTGAGGGAGGATTTTTGGAAGGAGGTTTCTTATCTCTGGACAGGCTCGAAGGAATTCGTAACCTTGTTGTCGCAGGGTTCAGTTGACGGATTCCAAACCTGGGAAGTATTGTGTGATCAAAACGGGGCTATCGTTGATTTTAGAGAGTTATGGGCTGTTGACAGGTTGGGTGGATTGTGACGTGGCCCGTGAAACTTGTTTGTGAACTAAATCTGGTGGATCATTTTGGGATATCAGGTCTTCGGAGATGTTAATAGAGTACTGTTGGAGGGCATGTTCATTGGAACATGTGACTCCCCGAATGCCAAGGCTACACGGGAGGGAGCATTTGATGTGATGAGGATGGCAACTATATAATGAAGGTACTATTGTAGATTGGTGGGTTTGATATGGACAGATGAGTTTATGCAGCCATTCGTGAGGGATAGGTCAACATACAGGAAAGTGGCATGTGTGCGCGAGTAAGTCCACGTGAATTTCAGAGTGCTGGCGGTGTTGAGAAAAATGTGTAGGTTGTCTTCCCCATGGGTCCAGATTATGAAAAGGTCATCAATGAATCTGACCCACAAAAGGGGTTTCAGATGGGCTCCAGGTAAGAATGACTGTTCCAGGTGGCCTTAGTAGAGGTTAGCATATGAGGGAGCCATAGGAATGCCCATGGCAGTGCCGCTAACTTGTGGTACGCCATTGCCATTGAGTTAGCTCAGCCAGGATGATCAAGAAGGATCTGGTTGGGAGGCTATTGGTGGGACGCTGGTTTAGAAAGTGTTCCATGACACTGAGCCCATGGCGTGGGGAATATTTGTATCTAGGGAGGTCATATCAACCGTCACTAGGAAGGAGTCAGGGGAAAGAGGTGTGGGTACCGTGGCCAGTCGGGTGTCTTTGATGTGGGAGGGAAGCTGGCTGACAAGGGCTTTAGATGCTGGTCCACCAGGGCAGAGATGCTGTCAAACAACTGTGAAAATTATATGTATTGTTTATAACATGTTTGACTTGCAAGTTTTTTTTTTTTTTTTTTTGTTCGATATTTCACTATGAAATGTGTAATCGGACTTCATTTTAATGTACTTTGGTCGCCACCATTGGATGGTTCGGGAATATTACGTGCACTTCGTAAAAAATAAAATAAACACTCCGTTTTCATAAATACATGAACACATTTATTCTGCTAGTTTCTTAAGTGTACTAATTTCCGACCACCAATGGAAAATAAAATGTTAACACTATTATACACTTCACAATAACATTTATCCGAAGATTGCAATTCGTTAGAGTGGCAAGTGACTTGCAAGCACTTAATGTAATATAACTTCCAACTGTTCGTCAAACACCGTCTGTTCTTAATGCTCGTAACGACTAAATAAACAGTCTTTACTACGTGGAAAGTCACTCCTTGAGTTCACTAATCTCCTTGAGTTACGAATATTGCCAAATTGATTTCACATTAGCAGCCACGGGCAATTATAAACACGGAATAATCACGCTGAAATCTGTCATACACATATGCAGTACCGTGTACACTTACTCACAAACCAAAACTCATATGTTTGGTCTCCGACAACTAACACAGTCGTAAAATATGCATTACGTAGTTAAATCGGGTTAAACACTCAACACTGATTTTATGTATATACCCGTTAAACCACTAAGAGCACAACTTAAAACACATTTATTTTACGCCATGTGTCTACTTCAACACTCGCTGGAAAAACCAAAACAAACTATCTCTGACCTACTACAGCTAGTTGTTCAGAGATAACTATATCATCGACTACATTAAAACACTTTCAATTAACTTCTAAAATTTAAAGGAGGGCGGTTTTGTACACTGTATTGTGACAATGCGCTCAGTTGGTGATCCATATGCAGCAAGTATGGGACATCCCGGGTTATAAAAAAATACAGCAAATATATAGTGATAAATATGTTTGTATTCTATAGGTATTATTCATTAGAATTTGACATACATGCTCACAAAAAGAAAACAAAAAACCTTAAGCTTACATTTACTTAAAGAAATCTGTTAATTTCTTCTGCGTTTCTGTTTCTGCATTTTGTACATGTTTTTCCAGTTCATAAATCTTATCAAATATTGTTTTCTCAATAACCGCCGAGTATTAAAAAAAATGGTGGAGTGTCTCCAGTGCATTCAAAGCTTCTTGCTTCTTTGGAATGTTATTTACTTCTGTATCCAAAATCTGCGATCGGTCAGCTTCATCTTCACTGTCATTTCCATCAGTACACGTGCTCACACTATTCTTAATGATAATGTCTTCGGTGTATTCCCCAGTGGTAGCCACGTCGTCGTCAATTTGAATGAAGTCCTCGAAGGTTGGCGTTAACATACTGGTTTCGCGAAACACAAGCTTGGTCCATTCCTCATGGTATGTCCAACTTCAACCTCATTTTCCTCTGGCAATAAGTCATGTTTATCTGCACTGACCCAAAACCCAGCTTTCTTGAAGCCATTTTTGACAGTAACATCACTTGCAGAGTACCATGACCTCCTTGCAAATTTCATGGTTAGAAGTACGTTAATCGCAGGGTTATTGTTCTTTTCCAGGTACATAAGAGTATGTTTAACAACTTCTTTGCGATAAAAAAGTTTGAATCACTGTATGATACCTTGAACTAATAGCTGAAGTTTACTGGTGGTATTGGCAGGCAAGAACATGACTCTTACGTTTGCAAGTGTTGGTAAGTCCGCATGGGCAGCATGGTTGTCAATAAAAAGCACAATTTTTTTCATCTTATCTTCATTTCTGTGCCAACTTTTTTCAACCAATTACTAAATAATATCTTTGTCATCCAAGTCTTTCTATTAGTGGCATAATCAACTGGTAGAGTCTTGACACCTTTAAATCATCTAAGTCGCTTTGATTTCCCGATGATGAAAAGGTGAAAAGGGGGGTTTGTCTGCACCAGTCATGTTTACACATTGGAGAATAGTAAGGTGTTCCTTGCTTTGTTTTCTTCCATGGCATTTTCCACCTTTAAATGTAAATGTTTTATCTGGAAGGCACTTGAAGAACAAAGCAGTTTTATCTGTGTTGTAAATATCATTTGAATCATACCCTTCTAAAAAGACTTGGCAGATCTTCATTCCATTGGTTACACACGCCTTGGTGCACAGATTTACTTTCCCCAGCTGCTTTTTTGAAAGTAATATTATGACGCTTTTTGAAACCCTCTAGCCAGCCATTACTAGCTGTAAAGTTCTGAATTCCCAGTTTTGTAGCAAATTCTTTATATTTTTCTTTCAACAAAGATCCATCAATGGGAACGTTCTTATCGAGGGTTTGTTTTATCCATTCTAACAGGCACTTTTCAATGTTGGGAAATTCAGAGACTCCTCATATATTTCCATGTCCCTCAGAGCACTGAGACTTTATAGAATCTTTTGATTTTATAATTTTAAAAAGATCGATTCTGATACACCAAACTCATTCTGTATTTCACTTCGCGATTCCCACTCTCGAACGCAGTCACTAATTTAAATTTATCACTTAATGATAACACTTTGATTTCTCGTTTTGACTTTTTGAGTCTGGGTCGAACCTTCCTTCGTAATTGATAGTTATCAACTGAAGTAACAATTGGCGATTCGAACAGAATACAATACAACAATATAAGTTCCACGAAATTTAAAAATGTGTCATAAATAACAATTGTTAAATACGCTTGACTGTCGCTTATAGAGGTAAAAACAAGTAACAGTCTCATTTATAGAGGTCCACGAGGGGAAAATGATTTTCTCTTATAGAGGTTTCTGTATCTCACTTGTAGAGTTTTCTCGCTTATCCGGTTCTCACTTGGCCAGGTTTGACTGTATATATATTGGCTTTTCTGGAGTGTTCTCCCAATATGAAAGCAAAATTAAAAATGTGGTCGTGTCAAAATAAGATCAGTTTTTTTTTGTTTTTTTTTTTCTTTTGGGTGGACCAAGTGTGGAGTTATGCTCAGAAGATGTGAGTTTGAATCCTCCATCTGGCCATCCAGATTTAGGTTTTTTGTGTTTTCCCCAAATCAGTCTAGGCGAATGCCATGTCGGTTCCATCATTAGGCTATGGTCAAACTACTTCCCACTCCTTATCATCAATGTCGATGAGATGTAAAGACGGGGAGGGGGTAAAAGTGGACAGATCTAATGTGCGACACATTCTCAGGAACATTATAAAACAATTCTTATGAGCCTCATCTGTTCTGATGCTTTTGATTTCTTTTGCATGTATGACAGAGCGACCTTGAATGAAATTGAAGCCACATGTTGTACTCCCTTAACTCACCACTCTCTATCCTACGTTCTGCACATATTTTGAAATTCTGCATTTGCTATTCAGGTTAGCTATTAGATGAAGCACGTATTATTAGTTGGCTTTGGTGTGGTGTTGCAGTGGATGTACGTGGTGCCTGTGGTGATCTTTATGCTGCTGTCGGGGGCGGCTAACCCGGAGGCGGGTGCTGCGGCGTCGGGCGGGGGCGGTGGTGGGGGTGGCCGCTGACATCGGGCCCACACTGCCTCATAATTATTCAGAAATTAGTTTAAAGTATTTATTTTTTAATTCATAAGTTATGGGGAAATCGCTGTTTACTGTTTTTTTGTTAGAATTTCTTATATTAATACTCTATCAAAAAAACATTTCTAATAGTTTCCAATTTTCTGTTGATATCAGAAATATACTTTATTTGGCGTTTACAGAAGCAAAATTTTAGTTTCTGTACTGTTTTGATATTGACGTTTAGAGGCAGGGTATTTACAGTAATTCCTATTAACTTTAAACTTGAAAATTGATGGTTTGTTTTAGTTTCCTCTAATACAATAGGGTAATTTCTGTTTTATGGACAATTCTGATCTGATGATGTAGTCTAAAATCCTTTGCTTTGCTATAGCAAATTAAGTATCTAGGATCCACAATATGTTCCAAACTTGAAGGATTGAGAGTTCCTTCTTCAGATGAATGATTGAATAAACCATAACTATGTAAATTATTTGTGTGTGTTTTTGTTTGGAAAGAAAAATATGAGTGTTATTCTGTGATCATTTGACTTCACAGCATAATTGTGTTAAATTTTGCTACATAAATGTAAATATTCAGCTATACAAAATTAAAGTATTTCAGTTATAATTAATACTTAAAACTATGCAAAAAAAGGAAAGCTGTATTAAAAAGAAGTGGTTGGAAAGGAAGAAAGTGAATCAAAACGTACTAAAAAGTAGATAATACTGAGAAGTACCAGCTCAGAGCTTAGCCCGAAAGTTTTGTTTTATATTCCTGCTTTGTACGTTTTCACCAACTTTTCATAGGGTTTGATCTACTTTCATCCTTTCCAAATCATGTTTCATAAGTATACTAGAATTATTAAAACTCGCAAAGTTAATTTACTAAACAATTACTGTATAGCTAGGGTAAATAACTATTTACCATAATTAATAATAGACAATGGTATCTAGCATTGATCTAGTGCAATGTATTGACTAATAGTGAGACGAAAAATTATTGTATTAATCCTTAAAATGGAAATAAATGTTTACTGTTGAGTTAATTTGTTGTTGCTTTAAAAGTTCTAGCATCATACATTTTCAGTGATGAATCCATAAGAAAGCTCCCTTGAGCTTATAGTGTTGTTTTTAGTGATAAATTCTTAAAGATAAATAACTGTAATAATGATACCGGAAAAATGTTACAAGGCAATTTCAGTATGTACAGACATAAGACAGTAAAGCTATCATTTACCAAAGCCGAAAGCAGAAGGGTTGAAAATATAAATGCATAACATTTTGGATGGCTGCTTATGATGTGAGAGTTTACAAGATGCACAGCAAGTCTTCCATAGACTAATATTGTAGAGTTCACCACGGACTTTTGTAATAGACATATCATTACTCTCTTACATTGAGAAAATGAACATCTGAAATGTTGTGTGTTTGTGTTCACCTTATTTCTGTCATACCAGCATTCCTGTTTTTAGCTTTGTTTTGTAATGGACTTACTATCTCTGTCCTTGACATTACCTAACAAAGCAGGTGCAGTGTATGTGGTTTAGAAATTACCATAAGCTCTTCCTTGTAGAGTGTGGAAAACACTGCTACTTTTTTACCATTTTGCTTGGCTGTGGATGCTGTTCTCAAATTGACCCCATGTCTCTTCAGTTCTATTTCACCAGTATGCAATGAGAATTTTTTGCCTTTATATATGAAGTGGAAGGATTCTACTTATTAAATTTCCTTCAACTCTGAAAAATTAGCTTCCTATTATCAATCAAAGTATATTGTGTTGGGGGAATAATTTTGTTATATATTTTTTCAACTACATCAGAATAAACAGTTTATGGCAAAAAAGCAGTATGTGAACTAAGAACTATACTTTCAACCAGTGTTTTGAATAAACTGATGATTTGCAGTGTGTGCTTGTACAGATTTCTGTTTAATAATTCATTGTAATTGTTGAATTTAGAATATTCACTGCATGATAAAAGACATCTGGGATCAATGAAAATGTTAATTATTTACTGCCTGTTATATGCTACTATGTAAGCATGTCCTGTGTAGGCCCATATTTTGTAGTATGTGATTAATTTTGCTATTTATGTTATATGAATGATGCTCTGTAAGAAACATTGTTACAATTCATGAAATAAATTGTTATTGTTTTTAAATTTTTTGTTTCCTTTATGTGTGGAAAATATATGTGGCATCAAGAATATTGAAGTCTTCAGTCTTAACACAAACTTCAGTTTTATTATGGCCATATTTAGAGGAAAGCTGTTCTAATGTAGTGAAAGCTCAAATGTGACTGTTTGACTATTACTATGCGGATGCAATACAGTTTGCCAATCAGCTGAATCCCTTTGCTGGATGTATTTAATATGCCAATCACAAAGTGTTTTTATTATAATCAGATTATAATTAAATATATTTACCTGTCTGCTTCACAAACTTGGAACCCACCTTCCATAATGTTCTCCTGTTGATAAAGGGCTAGACCCGAAAATTACTTTATCATGTGCATTTTTGTCTTTACTGCGTGTTCATGTTCTGCATCCATCATCTAAAGGTAAGTGGCAGCTCATTTCCCTATCCTAATTTGTTATTCATATATATATTTGGTATCTTGCAAATGGTTCTAATGATTTGGATGAATTTCTCTTTGGTTGCAACAAAGAACTCTTATATCTTTAAACATGGTCAGTCACCGAATGGTAATATAATAATGTGGAAATAAGTAAATGCAAGCATATTTAGTGATGAAAGGTATTCTGAGGAGTAGTAATAAATATCACTTTTATTGTAAAAAGTAATCAGTAAATACTATATGTTTAATTGTAAAACCTTTAAAAAGTATATATTAAAAAAAGGCTTTGGCAGATGTGATTTTTTTAAAAGTTCTTTACCTTACATAACTTCTTTGAAAACAATATTAGCTGTTATCATTTAGTTTTTGACTGTATGTGTCTTTAACACAAACATAAATATTAATTGAATCTGTGAACACGTGAAAAAGCGCGTACAGGTGTCCATACGAAAAAACAGGTTCTGTTTAATACAGGCCTGCAGTTTGAAGTGTCTTCTGACCTTGAGCTTTATTAATAGCCATCGTGAAGGTTATTTTTGTCAAGAATTGATTTCTCATCATTTGAAAAGAGACGGTTGGATAAGAAGGAGAGAGGTTAATGCGAGGTATGAGCAAAGTTTTATTGGAGTGAATGAATTTAGCAATGATGAAGTACTCGTCTAAATGAATTGGCACTAATCTTGCACCATTAATTAATCCCTGATTAGTATTGAGATTTCTATTTAACGTGATAGGATTTTTCTTTAAAAGCAATTTATGAGATGGCAAACAGGACGATCTCGGAAATGGCTCTAGCGATTTCATAAGTTGATAGTGTTTTGATTTTCAGCATGATTTTACAAAAAAAAAAAAGACAGCAATTCTTGTATTTTGTGTCCCGCAAACAGCTCTTAACTCATCTTGCAGAAGTTTCAGGTACCAGTAAGTCTACTGATGTTTGTTAGGCTTCTCTTTGGTCAGAGCAAGGAAATGTGCCGTTCAAAACACTTTCAAGAAAAACGTTTAACTTTAATGAAACTTCAAACGCAAAATCTTACATGTTGATCAGATATTGAAAGAGTTCGAGCAAAGATCGGTCATCCAGGTACTTTCATAAAAGTATGTATAAATTAGTCAAAGCAATACAAAGAGCATGATGATCGATGTATTTTACAGAGTGGGATGGTATGCCTCAATATGTGGCAAGTAGGTTGGAAATTGAAGCATTTCTTAAAAGAAAGGCAATATGGTTAAGTCCTTAGTAAATTATGCTCGAGTCATGAATCAAAAGCCACTTATCATCTTTAAAGGGGCTTTCTGGGACCCAATGAAAAGTCAAGCTTCTTTTCTACCACAACGATCCTGATTTGTTTAACAATAGGAAAAGGCTTTGTAGTACAGGTAGTGAACAAAAATAAAAGAAAGTTGTCCACTATAAACAAAATAATTCATGTAGATAGTTATAATACTAATACCACATACTGCAAATAACCTTACAATGGTAAAAGTCTGAGAGTGTATAATTCTTAAACAAGTTGAATATTGGGGAAAGAATTGCAAAAGTAGTAGTATTTGGTAAGGAAGAGAGATGATAAATGCCATCAACTAGTGATTTCAGACACACAAAAAAAACCTTTTTTTTGTTGCTAAGAGGATTATAAACTGAAATAAATTACAAAGAGACGTCATGAAATATTTACCTCGAAAACTGAAATGATTTAATCAAGACTGTAAATGTAGGAGTGTAGGAAAATTTCTGCCATAGCATTGCAATTTAAATCAATTTTTAAACTGAAATGTGTAGGAATCATTACTGAAATAGATTTCCGTTTGAAAATATCTCATAATGATGAATTAAATGCCCAATTATAGCTGTTGCAGAATGTCAATGATCGACTTCAGTGTATTCGGTGTTCACCAGTATATTGGTGAAAAGGAAATTAATACAGTCAAAAATACTTCAAGTATTGATATATAAAATTAGGAGAAATACCACGGCTTGTCATAGAAGAGGATTCCTGTGGTTTCGAAACACAGAGTGTGAGATGTGCATGCTGGGGGGGCTGGCAGCCAACTGAGTTATCCAACAAGGCTGGTAGCTCATGGAGGGGGGAGAAACAACATGGCAGGAAATGAGGGCGGGGGTAGAAAGGCATAAACCAGAAAATAAAAAAAGTAATAGAAAATCAATCTGTTCATAGGAGCACTTCGCGGAAGTGCGGTAGACATCAGCTGATAGTTCTAAATAGCCTATTACATCATGGAAGTATGTGCAAAAAAAAGTGAGAAATATGTGAAATAAAAGTATATGGACATTAAAATTAAGCAAATTTTGAAGTTACAAACTACAAAAAGATAGGCTCCGGTGAGTGATGGTTCTGCAGTAGAAGGTGAGGGTGATGGGTGGAGGAAAATTGGTGCTATCTTAAATTTAGTCCTGGTGGTTGTCTGGTACTGTTGGTATTGATAAGCCAGTTCCCCCCTTCTGAGGGACTCTGATAGCACAGACCACAAAACGATATTGGTCTCTGTGTACACATCTGACTCCGCCTCGTGTCTCACCTTCTACAAGTATAAGGCTGCTGTAGGCCGAAATATTGCACGTCCCACGTTTTTTTTTGGTTTGTCATCCCAGCTGCCTTCATCTGTGTTGTTGGGTCATATTTCCCTATCCTTCCATAGTTTTATATATATATTTACAGAAAAGGACAGCGAAATGAACCGCCACTTACCTCAGATGATGGTTTCATGGTGTGAACACACACACACACACACACACACACACACACACACACACACACACACACACACACACACAAGAACAGGAAAAACAATATTCAGATTAAGTTTAAATTTGCCTCTAAGATGTTAATGACAATCACTGACATGAATACTCTTGGGTGTCCACTTGTTTATTTTTAATTGGTTTATTCAATTCATATGCTTTTATTATGTACAATGTACTGACATCTTGACACACACGATTAGCTGATTCACTGCTCTCCTCAATATTGCATATTACCTGGATTTTTTTTGTGGCTTAGTAATTTTTCAGGTTAAGAACACAATTTTTATTTACACATACCGTGCTCATGTATATAAGTTTTATGATACATGCTCTAAGATATTTTTTCATAAAAGTGATCTTCAAGAAAATGCTACAATTTATTGCAAAAATCACTGTAAGATAACACAATTATGCAGTTTGAAAACAACGCAAATTAATTGGCCACAACAGTGAGCATTTGATAATTTTATTGACTGGTTGGCAGTGAAGATCCCACTAATGGTACAAATTGTTCTATAACACAGTTATCAACTTTACATTTGCCTTATTTATCAAACTGAATTGATGATAGTCCTCACTGATACTCTCTAAATTATTTTTCCATGTCCGGTTTAAGTTCTTTTAAGTGCTTGCTGAACACTTAATATTTACATATTATATTTTGAGGCAACTCAATTTGAGAGGGAGATTATGTTTTGGTGTCCATTTCATTTTATTTTTTAAATCCTCAATTCTTGAGAGGAATATCGACACTCACCTACTTTCGCCCGTAAACTTTAATGCTGGCATAGAAGAAAGTGTTGTGGTGAATAATGCAAGATTTTTGAAGCTAGTGAGTGTTATTGGCTTCTTGAATGTGAAAATTAAATTCACTGAATCTCTCAAAAATGTCTGCAAAGTATCATCCCTCTTTTTTTTTTTTTTGTGGGGAAATTAGTCCTATTTTTACATTTAAAAAAATCGGGCATTGTTATTAGATGTTGCTAAACATCAAGCATGCAGAGTGTCTGAACTTCTGTGTAAAAGAAACTAAATAATTTGCACAATGTCCCTCTCTGCTGTCAGAATTTCACAAACGCTTGGCCAAAATGTGAAATAATGTACAGAACAAATTATACTTAATGTTGGTGACTTACTTAAATTCTTTGCTGCAGTATACGAGGTGTGTTCAAAAAAGATTGAACTAATTAAATAGCGCGCGAATGGCTGCAGATACACTAGCGGCATCTCTCGGCAAGAGATTGCTACTTGCCGCACTCCGGTCGCTGCATTAGTTTATGAGTGACAGCCAGTTGAGTGAAGTCGTTCGCAGAGTGCTCGTCAGATTAGTGAGAAAGCGAGAATGAAGGAATTGGAGGAGCAATGCGCCTGTGTGAAATTTTGTGTTAAACTTGGGAAAATTTTTACTGAAACACTTCAAACGTTTAAACAAGCATATGGGGATGGCTGTATGAGCCGAACGCAGTGCTATGTATGGTTTAAGCACTTTAGGGAGGGCAGGAGTTCGGTTACTGAAGATCCAAGATCTGGTTGACCTTCCACATCAACAGATGACCACCATGGTGAGAGGGTTCGCGTTGTGATTCGTGAAAATCGCTGTTTTGACTGTCTGTGTGGTTGCTGAAGAAGTTAGCATAAGTTTAGGATCTTGTGCTCACATCCTGACTGAAAAACTTGGAATGCATCATGTCAGTGCAAAAATGGTGCTGCGCTTGTCGACAGATGACCAGAAGGAGAATCGAGCTAGGATCTCTGAGGAGTTTCTTGAAAAAGCAAATGAGGACGAAAACTTCCTTAAGAACATCATAACAGGCGATGAAACATGGGTTTATGGGTATGATGTGGAAACGAAGAGGTAGCCTTCACAATGGGTGAGGAAAGGATCTCCTCGACCAAAGAAATCGCGGATGAGTCAGTCGAACATCAAGGTGATGACGGTCATGTTTTTTGATTGCAAAGGGGTTGTCCACCATGAATTTGTACCACGTGGTCAAGTGGTAAACAAGGAAGTCTACCAGAAAATTTTGACACGATTGAGAGATGCTGTACATAGGAAAAGGCCTGAACTGTGGAAGAATCAGTCATGGATGTCAACGCACCCGCTCACGCATCGTTGTTTGTCACGATTTATCTGGCAAAACATCGCACTCCCATTGTGTCTCAACCACCCTATTCTCCAGATGTGTCTCCAACAGACTATTTTCTCTTCCAAAAACTGAAAACCACTTCGAAAGGACGTCGTTTCCAGACCATAGAAGAAATTCAAGACAATGCGACGAGAGAATTGTATGTCATCGGAGAAATTGAATTCCAGGAGTCATTCTAAAACTGGAAGAGACGATGGCAATGGTGTATTGATAGTAAAGGAGAGTACTTTGAAGGGGACAGTGTGTAAAAGTTTCTATGATGAGCAATAAAGGAATTACAGCAGAAGTTTGGTCTTTTTTTGAACACCCCTCGTATACATGCGCCATACGATGAATAAATGGTGTGTATAGCACCACCTCAAAAAGTCAATAAATCCACAATCGTAACCGTACAGTGGTGTTTCGTAAGTAGTGCATGCAGCAGTATTGTTAAAGTATTATATCTGCACTGAATTGTATTACTTCATGCATTGTTTTTTACCCTCTTCAGTATGTATCATTGATATACAATTATTGTTCACAGTGGTAGATCAGAAGTTGAAGAGCTTTAATTAGCAGAAACTTTATTCTCTTGCGTGTTCAAAATGATATAATTATGTAACCAGTGTCACTTTCCTTGATAATGCATAAATGTAAAAGTCTCAATCACCAGTTATCTGTCAGGATGGACTGACAATGTTTGAGCAATAATAGACAAAAGATTGGGAATAAAAGAAATGAAACCAAATACTTAGGATGCTCTTTTGACAGATGGCACTCTCTGGGACACGTTTTAAGATTCGTGGGATTGGTTAATTTGTTAGTGTTGAAATGAAGAGGTTAACTCGAGATGTAATGAGATCACAACAGTTGAAAGACTGATGATTGGGAGGAGGGCACGGTAATATTCTCTTGCACATGCTGCTTGTACTCTAAATGGGTATGTGAATGACAGAAAATGTAGGCTCGTTAAATATGGAAATTCTTTCAAACCCAGCTAAATCCCATCACCTTCCATTCCTAGTATTGCTCTACAGTTAGCCTGATAAGCAACCAGCAATATTTAGTGTAATAAATCTAACTGCAACTGAGAAATGATAATGCTGAAATAAGTACTGGCTTCTAACTACATAGTAAAACAATTTGAAGAGTACATTCAACTTTGGTTTCTACAGTTATTGTCAGTTTGTCATTGTAAATTACTTTACTTTGTTATTACTTAGGACCAATGTTTTTAAAACGTCAGGTAAATAATGATGCACTAGAAATAAATTATTCAAAAGTGTATAAAATATTGTAGATTCTTTCACTTCGTGAATTACCTGATCTTCATTTATTGGATGTTGTTTCTTCAGTAATTCAATTGTTGTAAAATTATTTTGAAATTTTTTTTACATTTCTAGCAGACAAGAAATTCTTGCAATAATCTTATATTCCACAAAAACAATTCTTGTAAAAATAGGCTAATTCTAATGGTTTATTATAGGAAAAAAGTTAGCCAAAAAACATATAAGGCAGGTTCATAAAGTGAGCAGGAGGCCTAGGAACAGTAACTATATTTCAGAAGTATTGGCTCTGGCTGTCGAGGCACTTGTCCCACTGCGACACAAGGTGGTGAATGGCTGTCTTGTAAAATTCCTGGGGTTGCAATGTGAACCAGTTCCGCACGTAGTCATCCAAACTGAATCATCTGCCTCACAGAGCCCTTTTTAGGGGACCAAAAATGGCCTAATCGCAGGTGGGGAGGTCTGGACTGGGAGACGACCGAGTACCTCCCACTTGAATTTCTGCACGAGTGCCCTGGTTGTGTTGGCTGAATGAGGTATTGTATTGTCGTGGAGCTTGCCTGGTCATTTTGATTTGATCACTTGGCAAAGGGTGGTCAAGGTTTGTGAGTAGCACACTTGTGTGGATGGCCTTGGATTTTGTTGGTGACGGTGACCTTCAGTGCATTCACTGGAGCATTCTAGTTTGAAGTGACGACACCAAATCTCCACCTACCACTCATTCCCTTCCATGGCATAGTGCTGCAGATGATAAAGACAGTGGGCCATTCGATATGCTTGCTGTTGTGGTTGAAGACTGTGGGGCGTACACTTTGCGACAGTTCAGTCTTTCTGTCGTGATGGTGTGAACCCTTCCGACCTCGGTGGCTACGGCTTGCACTGTAACTCGGCTGTGCTGGGTAATGAGTACATCAACCAGCTGGATGATGATATTGGTATTCTGGTGTGGTGTTCCAGACCATGCATCATTGTCTAATGACACCCGGCCTTCCCGAAGGGCTCGTGCCACACCTTGACTCTTGCATGGGACATGCAATGTTCACCGCGATATTCTTCAATGAATTTCCATTCCCCTTTATCCTTCCACTGTCAGAAAATGAACAACACCTCTTTGCTCTTCTTTTGACACCTCCATTTAACTGATTACAACACGAATGAGCACTGGACGACTGATGCATGCTTCTGCCAGCTCTGTAGACACGTGACTTGCACTCGTGACCTGATAGTGGCGAGCATATGGACTTCCGCTCTCTTGTCGGAAACCACCAGTTACTGACAACGATATTACCATCCTGTCACCGGTTTGCACATTCCAGACTCCAGCTCATTTCTTTCTGAACGTTCCTTATACAAGGGGAATATTGTATTTTAATACCTGAAAGACTGATAAAACCACATATTTAATGTATTATGTAGGCACAAGTTTTACTTTGTTGTTTGAAAATGAATTGTGAAATTCTTAAGACAAGTGTCAATGTAGGTTTCAAATCTGCACAACACAAAATATTTATTGAAATGCTATTTAACCATTCACATCCATATCCCAGCCACAAGTTCTTTGGTCTCAACTGATCATTTCTCCAGTATTTTCCTTTTGACAATGGGGTGTTATCAACAAATATCTTTTGTCCAAAATACTGTGCATTCCTCCTGTTAACTGCTAACAGCTTTTATTATTATTACCATTATCATCGAGGTGATAATACTTCTGGTTTAACATTCTGTGTGCAGAATGTTAGCAACATCAGATAATATAAAAACATTTTGTCAGCAGCTATTCTCTTTTTGATGATGGCATCTACAACACCAGCTTTCATAATTGTATTAAAGAAGAGACACTAAACTCGAATCATGTTAGTTCTTAGATTCAGGCTGATGTTAGATCTAATAAAGATTATACAGGGTCTGTTCTGAAATTAGTAGGACCGGCTTTTTCCTGAGTGAACGGGAGGATGTAAGGCGGTCTGCGAGCGCTCGATTGGTGGAGGGGGATATTGGGAATGCTGGGGGAAAAAATCAGCAGTCGGCTCTCGGCCGTTGAAGAGAGCAGGTCGCTTGTACTGTGAACTCCTGTCGAAATGCCTCGTGACGGAGAATCATGGAGCGTTTTCTGGAGCAGCGATACGCTATCAAATTTTTTGTAAAGGTTGGAAAAACAGGCAAAGAGATTCATGATATGATTAAGGAGGCCTATGGTGATGCTGCCATGGGTAGATCAGGTGGTTTTTAGTGGCACAAGCTGTTCCGAGAAGGTAGGGAAAGAGTGGAAGACGACGACTGCTCCGGACACCCTTCGACCAGCAAGACCAAAGAAAATGCGTCGCAAGTGAAAAATTTACTGAACAGTGATCGTAGGATGAGTATCAGAATGATTGCTGATGAATTGAGCATTCCTGAAACTCAAGTTTTTGAGATTGTGACAGAAAACGTAGCCATGAAAAAAGTGTGCGTGAAGTTTGTGCCGCGAGTGTTGTTAGAGGAGCAAAAGGCCAACCAGAAAGCTATCTGCCAGGGTCTTCTTCATCATGTGAATGAGGACCCTGACTTTCTGGACAATGTAGTGACCGGCGACGAAACGTAGGTGTTCGAATACAACCCGGAGAGCAAGTGTCGAGCTCAGAGTGGCGCACCCCTTCTTCCCCAGGCCCCAAGAAAGCAAAAATGAGCTAATCAAAGCAAAAGTCCATGCTCATTTGCTTTTTTGATCGACATGGAGTCATCCACAAAGATTTCGTACCGGGCAAAGAGTTAATGCAGTGTTTTACGTGAAAGTCCTCACCAGACTGTGAAAACGCATTGTTCGTGTCCGCCCAGCCATCACCAACACTTGGCGGCTGCACCATGACAACGCGCCAAGCCACACAGCATTTCACGTAGCGGAGTATCTTGCCCAGCACGATGTGGCAATGCTGCCTCATCCCCCTTACAGCCTGACTTAGCCCTGCCAGACTTTTTTTCTATTCCCGAGAATAAAATTGACCCTCAAGGGGAAGCATCACAGCTCGGTAGAGGTGGTTCAACAGGCTGTTTCGAGGGAGTTAAACAGCTTTCCGGTCCAGGCGTTCCTGGAGGTGTACAAAAACTGGAAAACTCATTGACAGCAGTGTCTAGATGTGGGTACTACTTTGAAAAATTCTAATCATTTGTACTATTGTGATGAATTAAAAAAAAAATACGAGTCCGACTAATTTCAGAACAGACCCTGTAGTTACAGCAACTACCAAGTATGAAGAAATACTGAGAAACGTTAATATGCAAAAGAAAGGTAAAATACACTCGTCACTCACCAAAGTTAAAGGGAGCATTCCAAACACTCCCCAAATATATTTCAATCTATAGTTTCTACCTTCCTCCTCTCAGCTTTGATGTATTTTTATCTTTCATATTAAAAATATATAGCAGAATGTCTATAATCTGAACATAAATTGTCCAAAAGCTAAATCATCTGAATGACTTAAAAAAAAAAAAAAAAATTACTAGGTGTTCACCATTTTACAGACACTTCAATTTCATTTCTATAAACTGTATGGTACACCCTTACTTTTGATATGTTCAGGAATTACACGAACAAGGAACATTGACATCAATCCTTATATTTGCCATTTATTACTGTATTATTGTCACAGTATCCTTGTGACCATCCAGATATAGACTTTGATGTTGAATGTTTGTTGTAACTGTGATGCGACAACAATTACAAGTTTAATTATAATGATCTTGAGTTTCTTAGAAACCCGATACCTGCCATAGTTGTCCTGCACCTTTGTTATTGATTTGAAAGTTTTCAGTATAGATCTTTTTAAAACAAACCCTTTAAACCAGTCTACTTCAAGAGTTTGTAGCAACCTGCATATAGCTATGACAGGTGTAAGTCAGTCCCACTATTGTGTGTACATGTTATTTAGAAATCTGCTTACTTCTTTTGATTGGGGTATGTAAAATTCTAAATTAGCTACTGTAATATTAAAATGATAATGATTTTTAATACAGTATTGTAACAAACTCTCAAAACAATACTGTAATATATTTTGTATTCTATTCCATTCAATTGTAGACCCTTTAAAAAAAATTAAGGAAAAAATTGTGCTGATTATCCAAGACAGCTTCAAGATATTCAAATTCATTACTATATCAGTGACTTGCAAATTTTTTTATTACCATTGATTTATGATCAAAGTGAGTGCTGTTTGTAGCCGTGACTGCTTCCTTTTCCTATCTATCAAATTTTGGCATTCACTGTTTTTAATATTGTTCAGCTGATACTGGATGGAACCAAAAGAAAATTGGCACATTACACCAGTAACCAAAACAGTTGAAAAAGCACATCATACTATATGTAGTATCTGCAATGGTCCATCTCAACTAATGATTGAGAGTATTTGACCATCAATAAAAATGTCCTCCACTTCAAATTCTATTTTCAGCTGCTATTTTTAGAGGCACTTAAATTTTCCTTCACCTAGTATAGTTGGCATTGTGTAAGTGAAATACACTGGAGCATCCCAAACTTGGATCCTATGTAAAAAAAAATGTATTTACCTGCTGTAATAACAGGTTTAGGTTATACGGGCAAGACAGGTGGTTTGCAGGGTCAACTGATAATGCCATTTAGGTGGTTGGACACTGACATCAATACACATCTCCTCAGCATGATTGACATAATGAATCACAATCCTTAACTAATAGGTCACAATGGAATAAATTTCTTTAGCTTTAAGTGTATTCAATTTTATCAACCCTGGTAAGAACAAGTAGAATGGTCATCTCAACAAATATTCCCATAATCATATAACATGTACAGCAAGAAATTGGGCTGCCTTTTTCTCGTTTGCAAGTTTGCTTGGTGTAGCATAGCTAATAAGGCACCTGAGCCATCTAAATAGTCAGATCTGGCACTGTGCATCTTCTGACTTTTTTTCTAAACTTGATGACTGTCAAAGGCAAACATTTTGATATGTATTGAGGACATCAAGGCTGCCAAGACAGCATAACTAAATACACAATGAAAGGCAACTTCGAGGATTATTTCAGGAAGTGGCCAGAATCATGGAATAAGTGTGTTTGGACATAGGAGGAGCACTTTAAGGGGGACTTAATATATCTGTTAATATAGAAAGATTTATTAGTTGAAACATTCATCATACCTCTTCTGAAGATTTTCTACTATAGAGAGGCGAGATATTTGGCAGGCTAAAGGACTTGAAAGCAGTTATTTGAGAGTCATCGTCTTGGGGAGGGAATATTGCTGCTAAGCTGAGGCAATTTGTGAGACATCCTGAAGTTTGAAATAAGTGGCACAATGCTGTAATCATAATTTTCCATAACTATACAGTATTCTACTTCTCAGTGTTCACACACACATTAAATCACCAAACAGCTTTCAATTTCATTTTGTAATAAAGCATGGACAGATTGAAACCTAAGTACGGGAACTGCGCCCACTTTCGGTACCTGCCAGAAACTGGTACTAAATTGTTGAAATTTACATCAGTTGCTTCGTCAACATGTCCTCTTCACGTTTTGCTATCATACATTGTGGAAAAGTTGCTAGAAATTTAATTAAAAATGCCGAAATATGAAAGGCTGAGCAACTGTTAAATGCTTTCAGCACTGCTAAAATAACATAAAAATTATCGGTACAGGGATCATTTCAACCTAAACAGTTTAGTTTTGTCATAGAAATCATGGTTAGGTTGAAATACGGCCTGGACCAAGTGATAAAAAATTACGAAATTTTGGCTATGCGAAATCCAACACGCAAAGGTGTATTTGTTTAAAATGGAAGCAATCGATTATACCAAAAGTGGTGCAGTTCCCCTAAGCACTTTTATGGTAACTGAATGTACTAGTCTGTATCGGGATTAAATCTACCTCTGTCATAATTATAGCTTCCAATGATGCCACAGGTGACTCAGTATTGCACAAGATAAGATGAATATAATGTTAAATTGTTGCACTAGATAAGGTGTGATGCTACCGATGATTTATGAAGTAGTTAATAAAGAATCCAGTTCTTTCGATTCAAACAGTTTTTGTTTATTGTATATTATTTTAATCCACTAGGGATTACATCAAAACTGGGTAATCCCTGAAGACGCAGGTTCTTTTAGGCAATGATAATCACAAGCATCCGATCTACATTTCTACGCCGATAGCCACATCTCTCGAGTATTTATTTCCATAGCAACCTACATTGTCTTGCTTTTCTCTAAGAGTATATATTATTAATTTTGGTCTACTCTCAGGGAACAAAAATATAATCTTTTTATGAAATGTTTCTGTTCTGTCACAAAGGGTTTCCCAACCTGTGGTCCACGGACCCCCAGGTGTCTGTAGGTCTATCCTAAGGGATCTGAGGAAAAAATAAAAATAATACTTAAAAGAACATAAAGCGTGAGAGCAAGTGAACTCTGGCCTCAATTTGTGAGATGTGAGTTGAGCTACCAAATGACAGTTCTCAAATAGCCAATTTCTAATTATTACTATTATTAAAGGGTCCATGGCTAGTCTCTAAGGGGGTCCTCCATTGAAAAATATTGGGTAAGTCTGCAATAGATCAAGGTAGTCGATAAATCTCAATGTAATATATATTTTGGGCATTTCTTATATGCTAAAAATGTATTTACAGGGACTTCAGAAAGAATTAAAAACAGAAAACTGGTTCATTAGGATGTCATATGAACTGATTAAAAAAGTAAAAGAAAATACAAATTTATGCTTAGCAACAGATTTCAGGTAACATGTACAATAGATCACATAAAATATTCAGAAAATTTAAAATTACAATTTTAAATTTTTTACAGACATATTTTGATGCAAACATATCATTTTGATGACAATTCAATGCAAGATGTGTCTGTATAGATGTTGAATGTAAAACATCACTCTTATCATAGATATAAATCCAACAAACACTACATCTATTTAAAAATAGGAAAATTTAAAATCAGATATGTTGTTTATTCCCTTGAAAAGTTGTAAAGTAAAGGCAATGTTGCAGTATAACACCTGGGCTTTGGCAATTGATTCAGTGTATGAAAATGTATGTTTATTCTACAGTATATTGACACAGTGTCTGAATATGTATGTTTATTCTATATTGACAATCATTCATCATTCTAGAAATTCACAAAAATATTTACTTAAAGCTACACTAAAAAAACACATTTCTTTAGCAGCCACTGCATTTGTGAATTTTTAATGCAATTTCTCAATGCAAGAAGCACCCAACTCCTTACACATGCACAGCTTTCATGTAGCTACTTTTCTGTAGGCTTTTCCCCTACAAAATCTTCACATGAAAGGATTTTTTTTTTACTTCACTTTCCACTATCAAGGAAATCATAGCCGGTGCAGAATTTTCAAACTACATGCAATAAGGAACTACCCAGTTACAAGATATTTGCAACCATCCACAACTTTGTAACAGCCAATTTCTCAATGTCACTAGATTATATAAAAAAACAGGACGGTTGACATTAAATAGAAATGTTAAAAGTGCAAACCCACAATTCAACTCACACGAGCCACAAACAGACTTCATGCATGTCCAACTACACAATACATCTCATTGCCTCGAACATGACTGTCGCCGTTAAACACGTGTATCACCAGCCACAATCATTCACAACAAGTATCAAAATAGTGAACTTTAAATAAGTATAAAAATATATGTTTAACAAAATATTGAACTCTATAAGTTTTTGATCAGCTACAGCAAAGGCTGCGATGCTTGTCGTTTTGTTGCGATCCAGAGTGCAAAATGATGGCATCCGTGGCAGACTCTTGTGCCTTCAGTGTCACCACCTTGTCCACCAGGAACGACATTGCCTGATCTGAAATGTAAACACAAAATGTTAGTAGTCTCAAAGATTAATTATGTCAAATCATAACAGTATACTTTTGATCAAGAAGGTGGCTTAAGGGATTTACAGACCAGTGACAAGATATCAGTGGATTTGTAAAACGTGTTGCTCGGGGTTGTAGTTTACAGCAGCTTGTCTTAACTATGATCGTGTCTGGTTCCATTAAGTGATTCTATTTATAGTTGCCAATCCCTCATAATTACCCCAAGGGATAAAGGTATGTTCTTGAAATACAACTTCAGACTTCCTAATTAATTTCAAATTATATATCTTGCAAAAGTTCTTACATTAACTCAGTACCAGCGTAGGCCTAATAGAAAAGCATCAGACTTCTATCCGAAATATATGATTACAGGTTAAACCATCCTCTCACAGTAAGCAACTTCCTCCTAACCTCTTGATGAAAGTTAAAAGTTCATCTCGAAGGAAGATTGAGCCCGCACCATTATAACATCACTACTAAAATTTTCTACATCTCCGTGACCAACCAACAAGCCGTCCTCTCAGTTGGATTTCTGCTGAATTACTGCCACCCGCCTAGGCTAGCGGAGGCTCCTTATATTCATATTGGGCCAGCTGACTCAGCAGACGCTTCATTTGACAAAGCGAAACCTTATTTTTATTCCGATCATTCTGAAATTTTGATATGTTATGAAGCATATTTTGAATGTCAGTTTTAGTTATGACAAGTTTTCTCCTAGGATTTGTGGATTTTGAGTTAAAGTCATAAAAGCTTTACTCTGTCACCATTCCTATAATTTGTTAGTCTGTGAAATGATTCTGTTAAGAGTTATTTAAGAAATGTACATAATGATATTACAGTCAAAAATAAAGAATGTCAGTCTAAAATAGCTTTGTTCCATCAGAACATTAGGGGTATCTCAAGCAAACTTGATGAGTTGATAATATCTATAGAAGAAACCCAAAAATCATTGAATATTAACATAAATATTGTATGTCTGACAGAACATCATCTGAAGAATTTTGAAATATGTCTCCTCCCATTTGTTGGACATAGATTAGCTTCATGTTATTGCAGGTCAGAGATGAGAATGGGTGGTGCAGCAATATATGTAACAGAAAATACTGAAACAAAATCATTAGATGTAAGTAAATACTGTATAGAACAAGATTTTGAATGTTGTGCAACACAGTTAGAATTAGAAAACAAATATCTTATAGTGCTGACAGTTTATAGGGCTCCCACAGGAGACTTCAGTAAATTTTGTAATAAACTTGAAGCGGTTCTACTAAATTTATCACGAACTAAAAGGGAAATTATCCTCTGTGGAGACTTCAACATAAATTTTGCTGTAGAATGTAACCAGACAGATTATCTTCTAGGAATGCTTAGATAATTCAATCTCTATCAAACTGTAAATTTCCCAACTAGAATACAAAAAGATAGTAGTACCATTATTAATAACATTTTTGTAGAACACAATAAATTAGAAATAAATGGAACAATTCCAATGGAAAATGGTTTGTCAGACCATAATGCTCAAATAATTACTTTGAATATTGTGGGAAATGAAAATAACAAAAAGAAAGGATTTGTCAGAGTTAGACCATTAAAGAACAATTCAATAAAAACATTAAATGATGAACTTCTCAATGAGGACTGGAGCACTGTTTATAAATTAAAAGGGGTAAATTCAATTACTTTCACCAAAGGTTTTTGGAAATTTACGAAAGGTGTCTCCCTACAAAATTAGCTCCAGTTGGTCAAAAACGAGTAAACAAAAATTGGATTACAGTTGGTATCAAAACATCTTGCAGACATAAAAGGGAATTGTATGTAAAAGTTAGGAATACTGATAATATGCTTCTCAGACAACATTACAAAACTTACTGTAGAATTTTAACCAAAGTAGTAAAAGAAGCTAAACGTTTGGCCATAAACGATGAGATTAGTAGTTCAGATAATAAGATAAAAAGTGTTTGGAACATTATTAAAAGAGAAACAACTGTATCATCCCTTGAACATAAACCTATATCTATAAGCATTAATGATAAACTTGTAAATGACCCCTCGTATGTAGGAAGTGCTTTCAATAAATACTTCTTAACAGTTGCTGAAAAAATAAAAGGAAAATTTATTGGGAATATGGATGCTATAGCAATACTTAAATCCTTGTCACCAAAAGCAGCACCTATGTCTCTATTTCCCACCAGTAAAAATGAAATTGAAAAAATTATTAAATCCCTCAAAAATAAAAAGTCATTTGGTTATGATGAGGTTTCAACCCATGTAATGAAACAATGTAACACCAGCATTAGTAGAGTTATTAGTCACATTTGTAATAGTTCTTTTGACGAAAGTATCTTCCCTGACTCACTCAAGAAGTCAATAATCAAACCACTTTATAAAAAGGGTGATACCTCAAAGATTGAGAATTACAGACCAATATCACTTCTACCAGCATTTTCAAAAATCTTTGAGATGCAATGTACAGAAGGGTGTATGCACATCTACAAAAGAATGACCTACTCAGTAAAGTACAGTTTGGTTTTAGACAAGGTGTTTCAACAGATTCAGCAATTTTTGCTTTTGTAAACAACATACTGGAATCAATGCATAAAAAACTAAATTCCCTAGGTATATTCTGTGATCTTGCTAAGGCTTTTGACTGTGTTGATGATGATATTCTACTAGGTAAATTAGATCACTATGGAGTTAGTGGTAAGCCAGGACTTTGGTTTAAATCATACCTGGAAAATAGAAAGCAATGTGTATCACTGAAAGATGCTAATACAGGAGATGTTATAAACTCAGAATGGGGTATAGTTAAATGTGGTGTGCCTCAGGGTTCAATTCTTGGCCCTCTGCTGTTCTTAATCTATATAAATGATCTTCCACATATACTAGGTGATAATGAACACATAGTGCTCTTTGCAGATGATACTAGCATATCGTTGAAAGATCCATCAGCACAAAACCTCGAAAACATAGCAAATGATGCTATAAAGAAAATTAATAGGTGGTTTAATGCCAACAAACTAATACTTAATGTAGAAAAGACACAGTTACTTCAGTTTGTCACAAAAAATAAAACAAAGGACAGCTATAATGTGATATCAGAAGGGAAAACAATCAATGAAAGCAGTTTCACAAGATTCCTGGGTGTATATATAGATAACAAATTGAACTAGAAACAACATATTCAACAACTTCTTAAAAAACTGAATTCTGCAACATTCTCACTGAGGGTAATATCTAGAATAGCTAATATAGAAACCAGAAAGTTAGTATATTTTGCATATTTTCATTCCCTGCTCACTTACGGCATTTTGGGGAAACTCGTCACAAGCACAAAGGGTATTTAAATTACAAAAGCGTGCTATAAGAACTATTTGTGAAGCAAACCCATGGACGTCATGCAGAAATCTGTTTAAAAAACCTGGATGTTCTAACAATGCCAGCACAGTATGTATACTGTGTATTATCATTTGTAGTGGAAAATCCTGAACACTTCAATCTTAATGCTGACATACATAGCCATAATACTAGGAATAAATATAATATTCACAAGGATTACAAATCACTGTCAATTGTACAGAGAGGGTTAACATTTACTGGAGCTTCCTTATTCAATGTTTTACCAACAGAAATTAAATGTTACCTACAAAAACCCAACTACTTTAAGTCCAAACTGAAAGAGTTTCTGCTTCCGAACCCATTTTACTCTGTGAAAGAATTTTCTTCTTGGAATTTGGTAACTAAGAAGAACGACTGATAAAATAGTATATATGGTGTATGGTAGGGGAAGGTGACCAAGTTGTTCACAATTACTAAAATGATATATGGTTTTTCTTTCTGTAGAAACTTTTGACAATTTAAGTAATTATTGTGTTTACACAATTCCACTCATATATAGTAACTAACATGGGATAGCATGCATTCAAAAACTGCTGTGAAAAATTATCATACTAACAGGTTGTTAAGTAATTGACTGCTTATGAGTTGTTGGTAATATAATTGATATTGTTAATAAGTGTGTGTACTGTTCCACATAAATAGCAACTAACATGATATAATATGTAGTCGCAAATTACAGTGAAACTTATCATGGTTACTGGTTGTAAGAAAATAACTGATTATTAGATGCTGGTAACAAGTGTATACACTGTTCCACATAATAAGTATTAATTAACTCGGGATTGTATTTGTAGATAACAGGAGATATCGGTTATACTAATGGGTTGTAGCTAACTTGTTGTCAATATATAATAACATCATCAATTATATAGTAATATTGACATTACAAATAAGTGTATGTACTGTTCCACATCCCCGAGATTATTCTCACATGGGATCAAAGTGAACATATCTATCTATCTATCTATGTATCTATCAAAATATTCTATAAAAATTTCCTCAATTTTTGAAACATAACACGTCTAGATCCCAAAAATGTATTTGATGGTGAAAATCGACTTTGACTATAAGTGCAAAGTCAGCTAAAAACTTGTATGTTCATTATCTCCAAATACAGGGTGCTTCAAAAAAATGTATACACACTTTGAACTTCCATAGAAAATTTATTTACCGTTCTACAAAGTTAAATTTCAGGAAAATAGAAAGCTAAAAGTCCAATGTAAATCAAACATAAACAACAAATGTTAATACTGTTCAAATTGGTGACCTGCAGCATCAATACAATTCTGAGTACGAGTCACCACAGATTCTGTACATCGTATCAAAACGTCCAATGAGATTTCTCTACACACTGCTTGAATCTCATTCCAAAGAATGTCTAGGTTACGTGGTTTACGTTTGTACACCTCATCTTTTACTGTGCCCCACAAGAAGAAATCCAGTGGTGTAAGGTCTGGAGAGCGTGCTGGAAACTCGATTGGCCCCCTGCGTCCTATCCACCGGCCCGACAAATTTTGATCCAGGTAAGCTCGTACGTCCCTGTGATAGTGCGGCGGAGCACCATCTTGTTGAAAATAAAAATCATCATTACCGTATAATGCACGAATGGCAGGAATATGGAATCAGCAAGCATTGTTAGGTAATTAATACCAGTTACAGTGCCTTCAAATCGAAAAGGTCCAATGAGTCCCCTTGAAGACAAACCGCACCACACATTTACATCTGGCAAATTTACAGCTTTTTCAATTGTAATGTGAGGATTTTCTTCACCCCAGTAAACACAATTGTGCCTATTGACAGTTCCATTAAGTTTGAATTGGGCTTCATCCGACCAAATGATGCTACCCATAAATC
Source organism: Vandiemenella viatica (assembly GCA_031002005.1). Classification (NCBI taxonomy): domain Eukaryota; kingdom Metazoa; phylum Arthropoda; class Insecta; order Orthoptera; family Morabidae; genus Vandiemenella; species Vandiemenella viatica. Next base: position 39,894,724 of record CM061918.1, on the reverse strand, counting down.
CCGGTTCACGTATCACCATCTCCTGAATCCATTCACAAAATTGCAACCTTCTATCTGGATCGTCGTCACTTAGCTGTTGCACCAGCCTTGGAATGTAAACACGATACTTGCCTCTCTTCAGAATGCGTAGCACGCTGCTAGCACTTACATCACTTTCACGTGCCCCTTGCCTTGAAGATTTGTTAGGAGAGCGTTGAAACAGTTCCAAGACTGCCATTGATGACTCATCACTTGTAGCTGTTCGAGGCCGACCTGAATGACCTTTATGCACATCACACACTGTTCCATGAACTTCGAACTTGTCTCGTATGCGTGTAATTGTTAATCTTGAAGGTGGTTCTGTATCATACTCCCTTCTCCACTGTCTTTGAACTTCATTTACATTCTCAAACTTCCAGTACCACTTAATAACCTGCTTACGTTCTTCAAAACTCAAACGTACGTCCCCCATGTTGATATTACAAATTCCAACTGATAATATAACATAGAGGGACGATTATGCTGGCACCTGGCGAAGAAATATAACACTAGCCTTGTAGAGCGGGAAAACAACAATAGTTTAAAGTGTGTATACATTTTTTTGAAGCACCCGGTATATGAGTGCTACTGATCTGTAATATATCTCAAACTTTACTAAATTCAATTCTCTATCTGATGGTAATATTATTTCCTCATTATCTATTTCCCTTAATGCCAATCCTTTGTTTCCAAAATAATGCTTAGTAGCAGCAATTATGTTCAAACCTTAATTTTCCTTTTACGGCTTATATATTGTTGGAATGTTTACGAAAATCACTCCATGTGTTCAGTGAAACCTTCTCTTTAATATAAATGTCTTTTCTATGACCTCAGATCCGTATGTCTGCAGCAGAGTCAGCGAAATCTCTTATTTTGTTTAAAAAACATACTATCTTTCTACTTATTGACTATATCTTTTCATATGTCATGTATTATCTCATGCTGAACATTTTGATCTCTGAATCTTAGCTGTACCTTGAAAATTAGATGAAAAAAGTTACTTGTGCAATAATTTCCATGAGCTTGCAAGATCACCAATTTCATGATATTTCCTTAATATAATTTTCTAAAATGCAAGTGTTGGATCTAATTTGAATGATCTCATTTTACACCTCTGAAAATGAATGTGGCCAAAAAGCTTCTAAAAATGTTTAAATTTCTTTATAGTATTTTCGAAAACTTACAAAATAGCTCAAACTCTCCTTACTAACATGTTTTCTGACTCTCAAACTACTGGAAAATGCTTCTAAAATGATCTGCTATTGGTTTTAAGTGAGTTAAGGACCCTTTGAACTGTTTTTGAAAGTATACTGACATAAGTAAGGTTATGTGAATGAATGGGATGAAAATTGATTATTTTTGGGACCTATCCTGACACTTGCTTGAAACAATTTTTGGAATCTTACAAAAGCCACTGAGTACTATAATAAGTCCAGTTTCAAGGCAGGCAATGAAAATGAGTACACTATAAGAGAAGATGATCTATTAGTTTATTTCCATATGTGAGGGAGAGAGAGATCAGAAAATTAAAAGCTAAAAACTAACCAACCCAAACATAGTTATGCTACTGTGAATCATCATCTAAAACTCTATTTGTACTAAATTCAAAACGAACTTAATTTAGAAGCAATGGAGCAGGAAGAAATGTCATGAGGAGGTATTAACATAGGAAGGGCAGATGAAGTATATCAATCACTTATAAAAGTTGAAAAAAGTAGCACTGTAATAACTGGAACATCTCTCCCCGTCCCCTTCCCACTCACTTTCTCTAGCTTACGCCCTTACTCAGATTCTATATTCATGGGTAATGGCAAAGACCAAGAGTTTTTGTCATTGCAGTGTCCTTCCTTGAACACTGATGGGTCTTTTCATTACCATATAAAACACAATTTACCACACACTATATAATTCGTGTGGTAGAGGGTTTATTGTTAGCAAAAATATCATGTGATTAATTTCCTCACATAATAAAGCATTCAACAAAAATAGTCTTTTATGTTTTTGTTTTTTTGGGGGATTTTCCCATATTAAACTTTTTTTTTTTTTTTAAATATATTGGATTTTTTTTCTCCTATATGATCTATTAGGATGGAGGAAGTCAAATAATAGAAACTGTTTCTTTGAAATGATATAAGTGAGCTGATCATGTAATTCAGCTTGTATATGAGAAATCAATGATGTTAATTGTTTCCACTTTTGACCAATTAGTTTTCTGACACCTGCGGAAAAGATATTTCTTGTTCAAACCCACTGTCAACCAGTTCTATTAGTGATGTGGTCTCTTAAAGGTATGATTCAGGTAGAGCTGGAGCAGTCTTCTCCAGGTCAAACAATCTTGTGTCATCCTGTACCAGTTAACTCCAACAATCTGGTGTACGTCCTTGTCCCATCGGTCTGGTGGTCTTCCTCTCAGTCCCTGATGACCTCTTTGGCTCCACTCTAACACTGTTTTTGTCCACCTTTGGTCTTTCCTTTTAGCAACATGGCTTGCCCATTGTTACTTCAAGGTGCCCGAGTCTCCCACTCTCTTCTCATCTTTTCTACGAGGGTTGTTTCAAAAGTAAGGTTCCCAACTCTGTACTCTTACCGTGCATGGTGCAATGCGAAATCTGGCCACACCACCGTGTTCGCCGGATCCCCCACGACTGATGCCAACAACCAGCGTGGCTCTGCAATGGTCAGTACCGGCCTGACAGCCATAAGCGATGGAGCCCGTCATCACCATCACCACCAGGTGTGAAATTCGTGTGGTCATCCGATTTTTGCACGCAAGAAAGTTACCACCTGTAGAAATTAATGGGAAATTGAGTGAAGTGTATGGGGAAACGTGTATAAGCATTCAACACGTCCGCAAATGGCGTAGGGAGTTTGCCAACGGCCGTACGGACGTCCACGACGAACAACAAAGCGGGAGGCCGTCGATTTCCGACGACATTGTGGTGAAAGTTGAGCAGATCCTGCTCGAAGATCGGCGAATCACCATCCAGCAACTGGCTGCTCATATTCCTGAGGCTTCTGAAGCTGTAATTGACAGGATGTTGAATGAAAAGCTAGGCTACCATAAGGTATGCACGTGCTGGGTGCCGCATATGCTTTCAGAAGTCCACAAACAGCAGCGCGTCGACTGTGCTCGGAAGTTCTGCAGTGAATGCGACGAGAATAACGAAGACTTCCTTGATTCCATTGTTACGGGGGATGAATCGTGGTGCCATTACTTTACTCCGGAAACAAAACAACAATCGTGCCAATGGAAACACACCGGATCACCACAACCAAAGAAGTTTAAGCAGCAGCTGTCAGCAGGAAAAAACATGGCATCGGTGTTTTGGGACCGGCGTGGTGTACTGCTCATTGATTTTATGCCTAAAGGGACCACCATAAACTCCACAGGTTATTGCGAGACCATGAAAAAGCTCTGACGGGCAATCCAAAATCGTCGTAGGGGAAAACTCAGCAAAGGCGAAAGGCTGCACCACAGCAATGCCCGTCGACACATGTCGCAACAAACGAAGGAGTTAATAAATAAATTTGGCTGGGATTGACCACCCCCCTTACAGCCCCCATTTGGCACCCAGCGATTTCCATCTGTTTCCGAAATTGAAGAAGCACCTAGGCGGTCTACGATTCCAGACGGACGAGGAGTTGCAAGAAGTAGTTTCCAAGTTTCTCAACGGGTTGGTGGCGGACTTCTTTGAGGTGGGAATACAAAAGTGGATTACTCGCCAGAAGAAATGCATAGATAAAAATGAGGACTATGTGGAAAAATAGCTTGAAGATCAACGTTTTTTCGAATAAAATTCCTTGTGTCTAAAAAAAAATGTGGGAACCTTATTTTTGAAACAACCCTCATAGTTAAACCTAGCATTGTCCTTCCTAGAGCTTGCTGTTCTTTTCTAAGATTTCCTTTCACAAATTAGTGTCCATGGCTCACAGCTGCAAGTTATCACAGGAAGAATGCACTGGTTGTAAACTATTTCCTTTAGATTTGGGGGCATATGATATTGAACTGAATTAAATTGTGATGGAGTGTATGCTATGGTGGCAATTTCCCTAACCATCTAATTATATGTTTCTTAGTATTTATTATTATTGTTATTGGGGAATTCTCCCAATAAATGGAAGACGTTAAGCAAATGACCCAATCAAGTTTTCTTTGAGTTGTTCTTGTTACAGTAGGTGTTCATTCTTTCCGAGAAAGCTTGTAGTATTTATTATTATTATTTTATATACCTTCCTCCCCAATTTGAGGATACTGGAATGCCTCCCAAAAGCTTGCCATCACCGCTTGATGCGACGGAAGATTTCTGGCCTAACTTCTCCTCTCATATTTACAAGATGGCCAAGATAAATGTACTCACCAACATATATATATATATATTTTTAAGGATACATTGTTTAGTTGTACATTCTACTCTGTGCCACATTTGTCAGACATAACTTCTATTTCTGAAAGGTACACACTCCGAGACGAGATCAGTACCTAAGGTTAGAAGTTCATCAATGTCATTAGCCACAAGTGCAATGTCATCAGCGAATCTCAAGTTGTTTTGCCATTGATTCTAATTCCTTTACCTGCCTATTCTATATCTGACTGACATTTGCAAGAAAGCTGAAAATAATTTTGCAGAGTGTATCATAGGAATTATATTCACAAGACCCATAGGAGGATATAATTTAAAAATTTTAATGTGGGAATTAAATCTTAACTGTACACTCTGCTTAATGAACACAACTGAATGATGAGTGCAAGAGATGAGTATATACTCACCAATGTTGAGGTTTTCCTTGGCCGACGTGGAGAACCAGGCCTGGATGCCGTTGCTGCGACAGAATCTGTTAATGGTGTCTGCAGTGGGTCCCGAACTGCCTACTAGGTCCGCCTTGTTAGCCAGTAGGATGGTTGGAATAGGTGAGCCATCCTGTAAGCTCACCTTCTCTCTCACGTCATCCAGCCACTGACAACAGGAAAGTGCAAAAAAATTAAGCGAAACTATGTAACCACTAACAAGCATACATACACTCTCAGAGTAATGTTTATTGCAAGAAATGCATCACAGAATTATTCTATTCCTTTCTATTCTTTTCTGTATAAAAATCCTTTTAGAAAATGGGACCTCAGTATATGGATGCAATAACATTATCTTTCATACAGAAAACCATCCCAGCATTTGCTTGATACAATTTTGGGGCACCATGGATAACCTTAATATGGAGAGCAACTTCAGTATGATAAAGTATCGTCATATTGGGCTCTTTAAAGATATAGCAGACTCGTTTTCAAATACTGGTCCTAACGTAATGACCACTTACACTATGTACGCAGTTTTCTATAATCAGGTAGGCAAATGCTGGGATGGTCCCGAGATTCTGCCTAAAAAGTTACGCTCACTACACACATAAATTAACATTTGTCACACAGGACACAACTAACAGCATGTATAGCTTGTGACAAGCATTTTCCTCTGCTAGTTGATAATTAACTGAAGAAAATATACCACTTCAGTAAACCTTCACCTGCTTACCATTTGGTAATATCAGAACAACATAGGCCAATATACTGTAGAAAGGCATTGCATAAATACTTTTAATTAATGAATAACTCAAATTGCTTTTTGATTTCACTTGTGCTACCCTCTTACTGTGCCAACTGATGTGGCTGCATCTGTATAATGGCCAAGATTATAGTAAGTGATTGTTCCCATCAGTACTGGAAGCATAAAATGTTTGCGGCAACCAGAGTGATTGGTTATATATTAATTAAAAAGAAAAATTAAAATGGGAATCTCAGTGCAATACAATTAGGTCCATTTTCACACAAGAAGTTAGAATATAATTATTGAAAAATTTTAACACTTATTTTATATTTGCTGTGATGTAAATTTGTTAGGGTAAGCTAAATTATACAGAGTGTTATTTAATATTAATAATATGTAATTAAACTTGCAATGGGGTATACACTCTGGTCACAATTTCCCTACACACCCATCTTCCCACTATCCTGCACCCACCTACATTTGCCATCTACAAATTTTAACTTTAAAATCTTTCAACATTTTTGGAAAATTATTCATCATTTATCTCGGTAACTAATTCTAATTCCTGACACCCTTATCTAAAAAGGAGAATCTTCCCAAACCCTTTTGCTTGAAATCAAGTGCCATCTTGTGGGCATGGTCATCTTTTCCCTTTCAGGCATTCAATTTAATTCTTACAAAAATTTCTTTCAATGCCTAATCACCAAAATAAGTCTTGTACAATCCCATGAATCTCTTCACCCTCCTGTCTTCCAATGAATCTCATTCCAGCTCTTTTATTATATCTGTTACTAATTGTTTTCTGTGGTAATTTGCAGAAAAAAATCTAGCAGCCCATTTTTGTACCCTGTCCAACTCCTGTGTTTGATATGCAAAATGTGGGTCCCATACTATGCCACAATATTCAAGCAATGATCTGACCAAAGTTTTGTAACTCAATTACTTACTTCTCTCATACATCCCCTCATCACTCTCTCCAACAAGTGCAGAATTTTGAAATATTTTCCTACTACCTGTCCAATGTGTCCTGCCCAATTAAGTTTGTTATCAAATGTAATGCCAAGATATTTACATTTGAAGTCTTCAACAAGCAATTCTTTCCCCATGTTATAATCATAATCAACCTTTAGTTTTTTATTTATGTATCTAATAAGTTGACTCTTCTTTGCATTTATCTTCATCCCATGTTTACCAACCCAACTAGATATCCTGTCCAGATCACCCTGTAACTGTTTACAATCCTCAACTGTTTTGATCCTTTTATATAGCATTATGTAACCTGCAAACAATTTCTGACAGTAAACAATCAGCACAATTATTCTTACACTCACTTATAGTCTTATAAAGTATGAGTAAGAAATCAAAATTTTGAATATTTTGTTTGCGAAACATCTGTTCCATCAATGTGGACCACAGGTTGAGAATCGCTGATCTAAGGCATTCAGTCAAAACAGAATTGAAGTGAAGGTCACAGTTTATGTTTTTCAATACACCAAACTTGGGGAGCATCAGTTAAATTGTCCATAGCCAGCCCTAATTCTTTTTTGCTGTTCAGTGTTTTTTCATTCTTTTGCAGTATAATATCTCATTTTTTAAAATTATTCTATCATTCATCCTGTCAAAATTTAATTTCAGAGTAGTTGCCTTTTTTTTGTCTGGTCCGTTGTATGTTACGACTGGGAATTCAGCCAAGGTCTTTTGAATGAATCATTCCGTCAATCGCCTACAATGATTTCAGGAAACCTTGGAAAACTGGATTATCGGACAGGGATTTGAACCAACATCCTCCAGAACGACAGGCCTGGGTATTATTGATCACCAAAAGGGCTTGGTATTAATGATACAGAAGAATGCAGAGATACTGGCCCAGTCCAAGAACAGCAGATTGTGTTGTGACTGATTACGTTGACTTCAAAGGTTTCTACCCACTGGGTGCAAAAACTTTCATCCACTGATCAAAAAGCAATGAGCATCCAGATCTTCTGTTGATTAGTTGATGGCTATTGGAAACTTAAAGAATATTTTCTTGCTGGTTATTTAGCTTGGTTAAATCTACTTTTAAACCTCTGAAATTACTAAAATGTGCTGGAATTAATTATTGAACTCCACCCATGTATTGATGCTTGTGTAAGACATAAACATCTCTAAACCAAACCCAAAATTTTGTTGAACAATTTGTGATTGGATGATACCTACTTCATGCACTTGGCCCCAGGAACAAGTGCTATGGATGCTTGCTAGTTCTTCCCTCTGAAGCCTGTTCCGTTTGCAGGGCAAGTTGTTTTTTTTTGGGGGGGGGAGGGGTTCCTGAAAGTTCCCTGCTTCCAGAATGAAACCATTATGGGAACATAATATGCTGATCTCACTAAGTAACTGAAAAATTATTTTTTAAAATAAAGGTACCACTTTTTCAGCACAATGTATCCAGTCACAAATCTCCGATTGCCAAAATCACAATTCACGGGTGGGGGTTCTGTCAGACTACAACCCCCTATTTATTAGTATTGGTCTCCCTACCTCCTCAGACTTATAACTATTTCCAAATCTTAAAAACTGAGACATGCTCATTAATGTCAGAAGTAGAGTGTCATATTTTGGACAGCCAGAGAAATAATTTTATCCTCATGACATAATGTGAAGCGCAAAAGAGAAGGGTTGGGAAATTACACTTAAAGAATATAAGATAAAAATCAGTAAGAAAAGGAAAAAACAGGCATCCAGAGAAGTTGCCACCAGAGCATGTCCTTTACTGCCATTAAAATTAAACTAAAAGTAATATCTTTTGAGGAAATGTCTGTCAGAAGCTGCTATATTGAAAAACCACAACTTTATTTTTAACTAATATCTAAAAGTAAGACATATGGGGTGCCCCTTGTATAACCATTTGAAAATGTTTAAAGCATTATTGCTATGAAAATGGAAGGTAAAGCAAACCCATCAGTTATCAAAGATTAATGAAGAACACTGCACAAACAGAACAGCACAAACCAAGCTTTGTGGGTGAGTGATAATGCTATGTCTTGCATTTGGGAGGATGCAGGTTTGAATCCCTGTCTGACCATGAAGATTTCAGTTTTCCACAGTTTCCCCAAATAAATCCAGGCAAATCCTGGGATTGTTGTTTCAAAAGGACATGGTCGAATCCTTACCATTCCTTGCCCCCAGCCCTCTCCTGCCTCTAATGACCTTGAAGTGTAAAGCCAAAAAGAAAAAAAAAACTAGTAAAGAATAGCACAATATTTTGGGTTATGTAATTATTCATGAGTATAGAAGCAGAAGCTTGTCTGCCTGCAGTCAACCTAGCTACACGAGTGGTTTGTTTTTAATTATTAGTTTCAGACAGGACATGATGGGTTGATAAAAACAATACTATTGGAAAGTGACGAGTTACTTTGTCTTTCATTTCCATATTATCATCATCTCACTGCATTTCTTCATGCTCCACTATTTAAAGCCCTAATTAGACGAACTCTTGTTAATGTAGTTAAAAACTTACCTTCTGAACAGACTGAAATGTTGCAATTCTTGAAATGTCAAAGACAATGACAGCGCCAACTCTGAAATGGAAAATTAAAATTTAGAATGAAAATATCAAACCAGAAACATATTTCACTACTATGATGGAAATAAAGTTTTAAGAAAAAGTTGCCCCAATCAAATAGAGACCACATTGAAGGTAATAATCGGGCTTTCCACAGGTGTCTTTATAGAGAGAAATTATGTACTTCAGTGGATAGGTAAAAATGTGAGCTTTGAAAAACTGAAAATTGGATTCAATATAAATACAAAATAAACTAATAAAAAGTGAAATTTAATACACAGAGAGGGGACAAGGGAAGAGCCTCCAAGTGAAATACTAGCAATTGAAGTGCTACATCCCAAAGATGACAGCACAATATTTATAGACCAGACATAATTCTCTCAAACGGTGTAGCCAAGTTTAGCTTCAGGGTGGATTAAAAACAAGGAAACTTAATAATGCTTGTTGAAAATGGTTATATATATATATTAAAAAGGAAACACTCAATTAACTTATCTAAGTACTAGTCCCCAAGAGTTCTGTCTAGATTTATTTTGCAGTGTTTGTTAACTCCGAACTAGTAATGCTGTCAACCCTACAGAATGATGAGATTATGGTACACTTAATCACAATTGTCTTTATTGCTCAATGACCCTTAACTTCCATCTAGTTACATCATATTCAGAATCTTTAAATAGCCCTTATGGCTTTAAAAGGTGCTACATTGTGGTGACGTAAAAACTCTTACTATCTATGAGAGGCCTTGAATGGGAAGTTTGCTATATGTTTCCTTGCATTGGGTATTTCAATGAAGTTGTGCCATATGTTGTGGTACCGGTACTAGAAAGTAATTACATTTTTTAAGTGCCTGAAAATAGTATTGCCTATGTCAACATAAATATGATTAAATTCCTCATGATTTATTTGGCCAAACGCTTTGTCTTAGAGATTTAATTTAATTGCAATGGAGCACACGCTCCGGTGGCAATTTCCCTACACACCCAACTTCCCCCTATCCTGCACCCACCTACATTTTCCCTCTACAAATTTCAACTTTAAATTCTTTTAACGTTTTCGGTAAGTTATTCATCATTCCCCTTGGTAACTCATCCCAATCCCTGACACCCTTACCTAAAAAAGAAAATCTTCCCACACCCTTGTGCCTGAAATCGAGTGCCATGTTGTTAAACTCTGAACATGTTCAGAAACAACAGAGCAGGAATTAAAGCCATATTAATATGGAAATAAAAGTAAAATAGACTTATAACTTACCAAAGTTAAAGGAAGGAGGTCTACGGCAACAAAAACCATAACATTCTGAATCCAGAATAGTGTGGTTTTGTTTTAATATAGTATTTTTAATGTGAACATGTTCATTCACATGAGTTCTTCAGACCATTCTCAGTAGCTTTGTTAACTTTGTTAATATCTAGATGTGATACTATTGTATAAGATCATGTGTGGAAATGCAAACTGATCTAGCATTGTGGAAAAGCCTGCTACTTATGTTGCAAAGTTTGAGAATGGAGGTTTACTTTGTAAACCATAATGAGGACCACCATATTTGAGTTCAGTGATACTCATCAATCAATGTAAAGGTCCGACTTCTTTGCCAGCCATGATCTCACTTCTAATGAGCCATTGAACAAAGGAAATTTCTCCAGCTTTTCCTCCACATTATCCAGTCAACTACAATTTTCAAAGTCATCATACTCTCCCTCTGATGAAGTAAATTTCCAAATACTTGATATCTTAAAATCTTATATTTTCATTTGCATGCATTTTAAAAGATATTAAGTGATAAGGGCATTTGTTTTCTTATTAATTTTCATTCTGCCATTTCATTCATGCTGGCAGACATTATATTTTGCCATCCTTATTTGTTTAGCAATGGTTTTACAGCATGTTGACTTTAGAGTTGTGAGAGGTCTGTTAACAAGAAACGTGAAGAAATTTGACCTTGGCCTCCTGAAGGAAGCACTCTCCCAGAGCGACTTCAAGAAACCATAAAACACTGGAATTTAGATTCCCAAACTGGAGATTGAAACCAAGTCATTCTAAATTCCAGGACCAAATGTTACCACTCATCCACCATACTCAACAAAACCCTTAAAGTATTTATGAATAGCACTTGGATATTGCTGGATTTCTGGGAAAATTATGATATTTACAAGTTTATGAAACTGGTAAAAAATATTAAAGATTTAAATACGGCTTTTTAATGATACGGCGACTAGAGAGATCTACACATTATGTTGAGAGCCCACAGTTTCAAACCAATGACATTACACCTTGCAAATTTTATAGACAATTGACATTATTTACAAAACTAACAACAAAAGAAGGAACCATTGTTTACTCCGGGTAATTTCAAGATTTGCATCTATTTCAATGACAGGATTTTTGGATGTATAATGCTTATCACAGAAGAACCTGATTGATGTACACTGGTTTTGAATGAGGACAAACATTTTGTAAAATCCCAGTTAGGTGAGGTAAGCAATGGTTTCTTTCTTATGTACATATTTCAATTTTCTAAGGGAATAAACACTCACTAAATACATACAAAAAATACCAATTAAATACAAATATGTAACTATAAAACTGATTTAGTGAAGTTAGTACGTTAATTAGGATGCACAAACAGCCAACCAAGGATCAGATTCCACAGATAGTTTTTTTGGGGGGATCTAAGGCAGAATATGCTTTTCCTTGTTAGAGTTTTAGAATTTACTTCAAGAAGAGATGTAACTTTGTTATTTATAGTTTTATACCAGAGTGGAAATGTTACACAAAAATATAGGAAAATGGTGTAAACATAGCATGCATAGTTTTGTAATATACATATCCTTTTCGCTGATCATGCAGAGAGGAAGCATAAATTTTGTATTAATGTTACAAGAATTTAATAAGAAACATTACAATGGAACACATCAATTACCGTACCAAAGCTGAGGACACTAAAGATGTGAGAAAAAACTGGATCACAAAGGTGAAATATTTTAGGCCAGTATTACACTATCATGTGTGAATAATTTATAAGTGGATGCCTGTGGTCAAGTATTTCATATCCCTATGAATGTGAGATTTGTTGTACTGTATATAATATTTACACTCGCATGGATAACAGGTCACCCAAATTTTGTGCAATTGTATTCACTTTTTTTTTTTAATAGACATATTTGGCAAGGAACTATAAATTATGACCACCACCAAAGTGGAAGGAAGCAGGGCAGCAGCAACAAAAAATATAATCCACGAACACAAATAATCGATATTTTGGACCATGCCCCTATTCAGGAGAACAGAAACATTTGACTGCGTCCATGCATACATGTGGCTGTGTTGACCATAGGCACTTGTGCGATCTGTCCCATGTTCTCATTTTCTTGAAAAAGGGGCAAGGTATTTGGGGATTATATTTTCTGGTGCTGCTGCCCTTCAAATTTTGTGTGTTGGGTATAATTTAACTTTCAATAAAAATGTCCACTGAGGGCATTTCTTCCTACTCCATTATTGCTGAGAGTATTGATTTTTTATCATTCCATGCCCCTACCTTTAAATAAGTGATGGTTTACTCTATCACCATCTTCACAAGTTAAACTACCTTTGAGAAGTGGGAGGTCTGATAACAAAATCCAGAAGTCTGGTTTTGTGGCGTTGACTAATGATTGTCAATATTCAAATTTCTTTAATTTCTAATCTAACTACAGGTTTTGATCTAGTCCTAGCTTTGTTCTAATATACTTATTAGCCTAATCTATTTACAAATCAAACTCAGAAAAGCCTTTGGTGTAACATAAGAGAATCATTTACAGACAACTTTAGACACAATTTTTTATAAGGCAACAACACAGAATAGCTTATAGTTCAAGAGAGTTAATGGATCATATCCTAGAAAATTTGATTGTATTTCTAGAAAGAGAGAGCCTACATATTCATTTATAATTTTGGTGTCCAGTAGTTTGCAATATAAGCCCACTCTGATGTTTTATGGTTTAAAATGTATTTTATTTTTGTAGTATACATTTTTTTGGGCGATTTTTAATCTATAATAATACTCCTCTTGGTAAAGATCAGTCACATTTTGGTTCTATGTCAAATGCTAAGAGAGCAAAGATGGTAAACATAGAAACACTGAAATGTCCAATTCATTCCCTTGAGAAGGATTATTGGGGTCAACTAGATCACTATAGTATTTTTAAAAAGAAAATGAAAACAGCAATATTAGTGGAGATTGTCGTTAGGTCGAAATGCAACCTGGACCAAATTGACAACCAACATTCTGCATAATACATTAGGAATAGAGTTCTTTTATATTGGTAATGTGTTGCTTGTTTAGTATCGCCGAGGTCATTAATTCATGCCGATGGAAGTAGTGCCTGCACCAGAGGTATAACCAACATTTCCAGGCAGAACAAAAGATGCTACTATTTTAGTACTTATTTTTAATTTTATTTGCTTAATTGGCACTATATTAATTCATTAATGATTCTGATATAGTACTAGGGCACTGGCAAGGAATTGATATGAAATTTGATACACACGTTCTTGAGAATAAATATGCATTAAAGCAAAAAGAAACTTAGCTTACTCATATGCGATAGCGTCGGCAGTAGGAGAGGTGGTGGTAATATGAAACACCATAGTATTTGCAGACTACTAATGCCATCTGGTAGCAGCTTCAGTTATGGCAATCCTAAAGTTCTGTTTCCATCATCAGAGGCAGCAGAGATCAGTATCACATTGTTTTATACCCATGAGTAGGCCCACTTCGTTTTACAACCTCCAAAAGTTTTTGTTAAGGTTAGATTCAAGTATTTTTTCTGCTACCTTTACTTACAAATTAGCATACAGTTTCTACTTTACGATTTAGTAATAGAATTAAACCTACACATGATAATATTGGTTCCTTGAAATTGTTTATCAGAAGTCTATTTTCATTGATTAGTTTCGAAAATGGTGTTGGGTGGTAATATGAAACATGCTGTTCCATATTACAACCCCTCTTTTGTGTTGTCATAATTAAAGCAAAAGGTAATCATGACCATCCTCTACCTTCCACCTCCTACTACACATGTACTACAGCGACTTTTGTTCACGAAGAACTATGAACTGTGAAATGTAATTGTGGTTTATAGCTCATAAAAACAACTTTACTACAAAGCGAAGTTTCAGACCTTTGCATTTTTCAACTTTACTACAAGTTTACACTGTAAATTGTGATTTTATACTAGGTAAGGTCAAAATATAATTTAATAATTTCATTAATAAAAATGTTAACTGACAATGTTTGTTTTACAATTTATTTTAAATCTGTTTCATATTACCACCCCATTTCAAGATTCTCATAATTTACAGCAAGTTAAAAAATCTATTGTAATTATTGAAAACGTTTATTATTCATCACAATTATTATTGACCCTTTATAACAGATATATAAACTAACAGATGTGACATTTTTTATGGAACAGCCACATTTTAATTCAGTACGGTATATTGCTTTAAACGAAAAAGTGTTCCATAATACCACCACTTCCCCTATCTTCGATGACAAAAATAAAATCAAACACGCTTAAGTTATCAATGGAAACTAAATTCCTCGTGCCTTATTCTAGAACAAAGCGTGTGCTTTTTCATTCTGGTCCAGGCAGCACTTTAACCTAAATCACTGATAATTTAAGGTCGCTTGATTTCATCGTTGGCGTCAGATGTGTTTACAAACGTCACCGACTGTACTGTCGACGCTATCTCAAATAGTTAACTCTATTGTGGAAGTAATGTCCAACGCAAGTTTCTTTTGGCTTTAACACGCAATTTTCACGAAAGTTAAGTCCTCAGGATCGTGTGTAGCAAATTACAGACCACAAAAACAGTTGCTTCCCGGTACGCCCTTATTCCACAGTAACCCATTCAACCGCATGTAGTTTCAATTGTATCGCGATATAGACTACTACGGAATCGTTGCACTTGCTACGTAGAATACCGTGTACAGATGAACTCCAGCATTAGGTATCACAAAATTTACTGTCGTCAGTCCAAGGGAATCAAAATTGCCTTAAAACATGAACCACAGTCATCGGGTGTGGCAACTTGACCAAACATAATTACTATTGCAAAAGTCCCCAACTACGGGTTTTGAACGGTGTTAATGTAGTGTTCAGGTGTTAATATGTTGGTAGTACATTTTGCAGACATGAAACAACAAACTGTAGTTATAGAAGGGTCAGGGGCGGATTAAGACAGCGCTGGGCCCGTAGCAAATGCGAAGAAGAGGCCCTAAATTCTTGCCGTCCGGGATAAAATTGTGGAGCTAAAAAAAAAAAAAAAAAAAGTCGAAAAGTCGCCCATCTAGTCTAGGCGCGAGGGCCCTCCTAAGAGGCGCGAGGCCCCCCCCCCCTCCCCAGAAGGCGCAAGGCCCGTAGCATTTGCTACCTCCTGCTACGTGGTTAATCCGGTACTGAGAAGGGTGCTAGCACATACCGTTAATTGAGAGGTCGTAAAAAGGAATTGGCACAGGAGTGAATTTGGATAATAGCACGAAGCACACCACCTGTCAGATTTTTTTTTTTTAATAGTTCATTTTTATTTTTTAGTGCACTTTTGATGCAAACGGCATTTTACTGTACATTTTCAACATAAAAATTAGTTATTTAACACAAAATACCGCAGGCGGCGCACTGCACTGGAATTGAAATTTGAGGTTACTATTAAACAATTATAAAGATAAGAGTCTGTAATTTGTGCAAAAATTCAGGAAGATTCAAAGCTTTTAAGCCAAACGTTAGCTACTCACATAAACGACTATTGAAAGAAGGCTTTTATAGCTAAGACAATACTGTTAATAAGCATGCCTAACTATATCATAAAAAACGACTTTTCGGCTCTTTATCATCAAGGTCATTAGAGCAGGTATGGTATTGTTGACAAGGAAATGGAGAGGAAAAACTGTGGCCTTTATGAAGAAACCGTCCCGACATTCGCGTGGGTAAACCGAATCTAGCTAGCGGGACCGAGGATCGAACCCAGGCTTCTACGTTACAATCACACGCTACACTCTGCACTTCTTGACTATTAACGACAGTCACTGATTGCTGTAAGAATTGTGTAGATCCAAGGACCGACTTTTGTTTTGTTTGTAGACTGTTCAAGTTTAAAAGCTGCAAAGCTGCCCAAGTTCTCAGATCGCTATGAAAAGTACCATTTGACGATATTTCATAGTAAGTAAATAATATTTTATTCCAGATTGAGCAATACACGCAAGAAAGTGTCAACACACAATAACGAAGCAGTTTCGAACATGGTGGACAAATAAGAGTTTTTAAAGCGTTTTGGTGCTTGCGCTGTGCCCATGCAGTTCATTGGCAACAATGAAAGCCGACACAATCCCTTCATGCTGTTTTAACACAAAAGCATATCTCCAGGCATAAAACCACAAAGCAGCGATGAGAAGCGGAAGCAAGCCCTCATGCCTCGATGAGATCATACTCACGCGTACTTGTAGTACACTCTTGTCATATACCCGAACCGTTCGTGACCTGCAATGTCCCTGTAACATATGAGAATGGACAGGTTAAAAGATATACTCACGACTGCCTGTGGAACACCCTGTTGATACGCAGGAAACGTTCGTTGCCGGCCAGGTCCCTGAAACAGACGGAAAATATTACGAGGAGTCAAGTAATTAACAACTATTTCTGGACGAAAATTTTACAGCTTAAATATTTGCTTAAAATCTTAATTAGATCCACCAGGTTGCAGAAAAATCGCAAATCAAATAAATAATAACACTTTAAATGGTGCTGGGGTTTGTGACGTGTATATACGAGAGAAAATCAGAAAGTCTTTGTCCCTTCTTTTTTAGCCAAACTACGGTTGTAAATGCGAAGTAAACATGTCCGTTCCCATTTTTTTTTTTTTTGCTTACGATTTTACACTTTTTTTTTTTTTTAGGTCATTAGAGGCGTGAAAGGACTGGGGACAAGGAATTCCGCTTTGACCGTTCGCAGGAAGCATTCCGGCATTCACCTGTGAACTCATGGAAAACCAAAATCTGGATGAACAAGGGTGGACCTTTCTTGAACAGCCTTTATTTTTTTTATTTTTATTTTTTTTGCTGTCGTCAGTCTTTCGACTGGTTTGATGCGATCCTCCATCCCCTACATTATGCCAACCTCTTCATCTCTACATACACCTTACAGCCCATATCCTCAATTACCTGCTTCATATATTCTAATCTCTGCCTTCCTCTACAATTCTTATCCAACAGTCTTACCTGCCGGTAACTCCGAGGCACGGCGCTGCTGTCAGTTCAAGATGGCGGTTGTACTTCACGGTTCCATGGCGTACGATGTGATTCGTTTTCTATGAAGCAAAGGACGAACGCCCATCGAAATGCACATGGAAACGCTGCACACGAATGGGTAAAAATGTCTCGCTTTGAGATGTGTAAGGCGATGGTCTTGCGAATTCGCAAAAGGGTGTGAAGAATTGGATGACAATGAGCGTATGGGGAGGCTACAATCGTCGCTGACTTGGCTACAATCGTCGCTGACTTGACTACAAGCTCCGGTCATTTCCAACAGTCCGATGGTGGTTCAACATTCAGCCAGAAGAATTCTAGCACAGAGGTATCTCAAATTTAGTACTGCGATGGGACAAATGTCTGAACTGTGTGGGAACTATTTGGAAAAATAGGATAAGATACGTAGAATAGTACACATATTTGTAATTAACCGTATGTACCTTACTTTTTCTAGTAAATAAAGTAGGGGTAGGCCCTAATGACTTTCTGATTCGTCACCGTATAAAATCTGTGTAAAACTATGTATAATTTTGTATCTGAGGTTATATGAGCGGAGTATTTTGTTTAGTTAAAGTAAGAATAAATATTGTCAGTACTAGAGCCACTCAGCTGTATGGGGAGGCAGCAGAAAATTACATAAAGGTGTGAATTCTGGTCAGCTGGGTCGGTGTTCGGCTCCGCTCGAGGGCGAGAGGGGATTCTTGACTACGCAAGTCAACAGCAGTCGGTCTGGCACTGTAGCTGCAGATGCACTCGTGTGATATAGTCGACACTGTTTTGAGCAGTGGTTCCCAATGGGCGGTATCAACCACCTGCACCGGTGGGCGTTGAAGAAATCGTAGGGGGCGTTTCTGATCCAAGATATAGGAGGTTTTGAGAACCAATTGTATTATATCCGGCTTTAAGGGCCGCATCAAAGAAGTTTTGCATTGCATTCCCATCATAATATGCAGCGGAAAGAGGATTCAGCGTATTCAGCAGCAGTTTACTAACAAAGAAAAGAAATAGATTGTAAGCAATGGAACGCAGTGATTTAAGATTGCTGATAACGTATGAGACACCAAATACGGAAAAAATTAGTATTACAATGAGCTCAGTCCTCTAGCTAATAGTAGTATTTTTTTATGGTCTGTATTTGTTGATCCACTATGGACAATACACCAATATTGTTAATATCTTTTCGTTAAGCAATTTTAAACAATCTTTCCCTGTTTTTCTATTTATGTTACAGTATACTCCACCTAAGAGGGGCACCATCAAATCACTGTTTCAAAACTTGTGTTACGAACAAAAAATAAATAAAAATAGATTACTATGGATTACATTTTTGATTAAAAGAAAGGGAGTTATTTTTACTGAAAAGGGGGCGGTGAGCAATTTTTTTTTTTTTTTTTTTTTTTGAAAAGGAGGCGGAAGACCAAAAGAGGTTGCTAACCTACGGTTAACAGTTTATTGCCGCTCAGTGTGTGTTGAATAAATGGTTTATAAAGGGCAGGGCCGACGCTAGGATTTTGGTGCCCGGGGTAAGCGTTCTTAGAAGGCGCGCAATCAGTTGGGGGCCCTTGGCCAATTCATCGGTTAGGGCCTCCTCACACCAAATGGGCCCCCATCAGACGGGCGGGTCCGGGTACATTTGACCCGCTTACTCCCCCCCCCTCACCCTCCCTCCGCCCTAACGCCGGCCCCTGATAAAGTGTACGGTCTAATCATTGACAATTATCATTAGTATCATATCCTTCAAATCACATTAAAGATAGTACAATCACAAGGAAATGTTGAGGTTTATTTTCTGCAATCGTTCGTGACCGAATTGCTGAACTGATTTGGCCCACAACGTGCAGAACAACAAACCCCTCGTAAGTTGAGACAATGACAGAGGGATTGAGGAATTGTGTTTCCTTTTAGCGCTGTGTAATACGCCTGAAAGTCTTATTAACAAGCGGGTATCACTTTAAATGCGTCATTACAGATCATAAGACAATTTCCATTTATTTTCATGTGTCTGAAGAAGAGTAGGGGTTTGGCAGTGAATGACCAGTGTGAATATAAAGCAAGGTGGGTAGTATTCAGAAACAGGATTATAGTTAAAACCGACTCTTAGAAGGTAACTAATGAACGAGTTTTGGAAATGATGGATGAGGAAAGAAGTTTGTGGAAGAAGCTTACAGAAAGAAGAGACAGGCTAGTAGGTCATATTTTGAGACATGCTGAATCAGACCCACCGCTAGCGGTTTGAGCGCCCGCGTGCAATACCGATTATGCCGCCCCCTATCTAACTACAGCCAGTGGTGGATCTAGGAATTTTCCGAACCGGGTCAAAAGAATGTGAGATTGCCGCCCCTTCAAACATTAATTGCCATACCGAGTGTTGCCGGCCGCCTGAAGCAGCTGTTGAGCTAAAAAAAATAAAAAAAAGGTCGCCCGCTCCATAATAGGCTGCAAATTTCGTCGCGGCGACAATGGAATGACAACTATCCCGGGGCGGCGACTGTCGATCACTCGATTTGCCGCCCCCCTCGACCTGCCGCCCGCGTGCGGTGCACGCCTTGCACGCCCGCTTACGGCGGCCCTGTGCTGAATTGGTTAATTTGTTAGTGGAGGGAACAGTCGAAGGTAAGAACTGTAGAGGAAGACAGAGATTAGAATATAAGAATCAGATAATTGAGGATGTGGGTTGTAAGGGGTATATAGAAATGAAGAGGTTTAGCACAGGATAGGAAGGGATGGAGGATTGCATCAAACCAGTCGAAAGACTGACGACAGCAAAACAAAAAAATTCCACATATCCAACCTCGTATATGAAAGCTAAAAATGATTTATTTGAATCCTCTCTGTTACCATACTATCATTTTTGGTGCAGACTCATACCAACCTAACCGCTTTTAGCATGTGTATACATATTTTGTACCTGTTCGATAGTATTGAGAGAAGTAGTAGAGATGCAAATAATGCATTTTACCAGGTTGAAAACCTTTTTATGGTTTAATTCCTTCCAAAGTGACTTTTTCCTCTCCCCCCCCTCCCCCCACGTAGCGCGTAGCTTTTTTCCCTTTTGATTCCAGAAGACATTTTGTACTGTTTTCTCTTGTCAGACTATTGTAAATTACATGCGGAGATAATTAACTGGGGGAAATAAATATTCACATGCTGTTGTGATTTCTGTTCCTCATTTTATCTGTGAAAAATGTTATGAAAGGAAAGCTACGTGGCCTGGCTCGGAACCCCCCCGCCCCCCACGTAGCCCAGCGTAGCCTTTCAGCCAACCCCCCCCCCCCCCTAGGACCGAGCCACGTAGTTTGTGCACGCTCCCTAAGGGGATAAGGATGGGGATGGAAGTCGACCGTGGCCTTTGAAAGGAATCATCAGGCATTCGCCTGGAATGACTGCGGAAAACCGCAGTCAGGATAGCCGGACGGGATTTAACCTCCCGAATACCAGGCAGGAGGGCGATATCACCCTCCACCTGACTCTGTTGTTGACAACCTTGTGAAATCAAATATTTATTACCATTGTCAGTCCTACCAACATCATATGACCGATTCTAGCAGAACTGTAACAAAGATCATTTATGTAATCCTACACGACAGCCAACCTTGTATACATAGGGTAAAAAAAAAAAAATACCGACTTTAGAATATTTAGTTAGTCAGCGTTTGCATTGACGGGGAAACGAGTTTTTATTGCAACCTAATGGAGTAGTTCGCTAGACCAGTAATATTTGTTTAGTAATTGGTGTTGGTACAAAGTAAGCATTGCTTGTAGTTTCACCTGTGAAGTTGGATGCCCTGTGGAATTATAAATCTTTGTCTTTAGCGTTCATCAGCTGCAGAGCTCTTGATCCGTTTCTTCGAACTTTGACGACGTTCGGCAGATTACAAGAGTCAGAGGTATTTTGAGTAAATTTAACTGCGATGGAGCACATTGGCGAGTGGTGATTTCACAACAGTCATCGTGCAGAAAAATCCACAAAGGCAGAAATGATAATCAAGCGCACGGATTATCAGTTGCATAACAAGTAACGTGCTGGAAGCGACTGAGCCTGCAAGTGGCGTCTCTTGTGTGTGAGTTGGGAACCAAGAATTCAGCCCAGTGTATACGCGTTTGGTATTCGAGATCAATGACATATGGAATGTCAGATTTCATAGCAATTAATTGCTAGCAAGATCGAATGTTTCTATGGCTGGTGTTCGGCAGAGAGTATATATAAATTGTTGGTAGTATATCGGTAATACATTGTACCGTGTAGCGGGACGCTGTTAAGTCACATTACAATTTGTATATATTTCCGATTATTTTAATATTAATTTTATTCAGGTCCTAGATTAGATTAATTAAACTGATCTGTGTTTGATATTGCATTGATTTAAGTGTTAATAGTAAATTTAAATATGCCTAGTGGTGTAAAAGCCAAATGAACAAAATATTAATGTCAGTTCCCTTGCGATCTGGCAGTTATGAGATTCTTGCCAACAGAAAATTAATTCTTTAAATAAAATTTAAAAAATCCCCCCCCTCCCCCCATTACAGACTGCCTTTACAACCAGCACAATGAAAATGAAAATTCTATTCAGCGCAGATTGGACTTATGTAATAACAGTTAACAGTGTGTAGGTTATGACCTAAACCAAAAAAGGGCGTTTATCTCTCTCTCTCTCTGTAAATCGAGAATGTGTGACATGGCGGTGAGAAAAAGACACTCGGCAGGCAAGCAAAAGTCTGTTCCAAACTTTCAAAATTGAATATACAGTATATCAACCTCTGTTAGGTTTTTAATTGTATTGCACAATGAAAGTAATTACTGTACTGTTTCAGCTTATTAATAATAAGACACCAGCAACAATTTACGATATTGTTGTTTCTTCTTTCCCTATTAACCGACATTCCAGGTAATCAGACATTCCCGCGGCCCGTTTGCGACGAGACTCTACTGTATTTATAAAATATAGTTAATTTTTTATTTACGCGAATTTTGACAACAGCAAAATATTCGGCCGATTACCTCTGCAGACTGCAGAGCACAATTCGGCAATTAATAAATTCGCGGACGATAGATTTACTGAACAAATACCAATATGTATACTTGACAAACATGAGAGGTAATTAGTGTGGTATACCGTAATTTCTTTCCTAGAATGGACATCTTTATTACGCAATACTTCAATCACAGTTCTTGATCATTTTTCAGGCGTTCTCTGAAAGAATTTTTATTTTTTAATAAAATCATCGGTAAAATTCAGGAAATTGACGCTGCGACTTGGCAGAAAAACAATACTATTCATAACGTTTCTTGGACTACATTCTTCATTTAATAAACAATTGTCTAATATTTTGGCAGTTTTTAAAATCCTTTTACAGTTTATTTATTTCCAATCGCTTGTTTTAATCCACGATATAATAATATTCTTTCATTTTCCTTCAGTATTAAGTAAAGTTTAATGAATTCCTTTCGGCCAAGTTGGAACTGTAAGACAATTATAACCATGTTCTCAATTACCTGCTCAAATTTTCCTTCTTCAAAACCATCCTTTCCTATTACACCAATTTATAAAAAAAGAAAGACTGATTATTCCCAATCAGTTGTTTCGTGCATTGCGGGGTTTCAGATCACAACCCTCATCAAGCAAAGTGACTATTTTGTCTTACAATGAAGGCGTTAAGGGTTGCTTTGACAATAAGTCGACGTCAGCATCAGAAAGTCCGAGTGTAGGGAAGGTTTCTCGTTAAACTTAACACATTTTTCTTCACTTGTGTATTTGCTGTTGCGTATAAAGGGGAGATCTGAGACATTTCCAACATTCACCTATGACAACTGCTTAAGGGCCACCCATGACCCCCTGTAAACCACGAAAATTTTAACTTAGACCTGTTGTTACCACCGGCATCAAGTATGACTGCAAACATCCGCATCGCAACGTGTTTGCAGTGCTGCCAATAACTGGCACGTGCTTAGCATTTTTAGCTATGGTTAAGTTGGTATCCTCTGAAGTAATTTTTTTTTAAAATTTTATTTACTTGCAATGGTGCACAGGCTCCGGTGGCAATTTCCCATCTTCCCCCTATCCTGCACCCACATACATTTTCCCTCTACAAATTTTATCTTTAAATTCTTTCAAAGTTTTCGGTAAATTATTCATCATTTCTCTTGGTAACTCATTCCAATCCCTGACACCCTTACCTAAAAAAGACAATCTTCCCACACCCTTGTGCCTGAAATCGAGTGCCAGCTTGTGGTCATGGTCATCGTTTCCCTTCCATGCACTACTTTTCATACCTATTGCAATATCTTTCCATGCCTCATCGCCAGTATATGCCCTGTACACTCCCATGACTCTCCTCATCCTCCTCCTGTCTTGCAATGAATCCCATTTCAGCTCCTCTATCATATCCGTCACTGATTGCATTCTACGATAATTTCCAGAAACAAATCTAGCAGCCCTAAAGCCTGTGACTGGAGACAGGATGAAAGAGCATTACAACTTTCGTTCTCACATTGTCAGGGTGCTCCTATATCCTGCATTTTCGATTAGAAAACTTTCGTAAAATATTTATGAACACTAACTCATTATACAATAAAATTAACAAATGTGTAACAACACTTTGAAAATTTTAACACACTTTCCACATACATAAACACATCCATGCAGAGTTTTCTAGTGGTTTAACCTAACTCCACAAAGGTGTTCGAATCTGGATTTTCGTGGAGTAATTTAACTTTCTCTTTACAGCTCAGTTGGACGCGAGTGTGGATCAAGTAAACGGAACTCAAAATTTCGCACACATCCTCGAAAAGCATGTAAACCAGCTATTAAGTAAAATAATACAAACTGTTACGAAGCATATATATCAGTAGCCAATTTATCCCATATTTTTCCAATCGCTTGAAACACTTCTGTCGTAATTCCAGTTACAAAATTGTGCCCACAGAATTATTCGTCCAACGGTAGGAAAAAAGCGTTAGTACGCAAACAATTTTTTTTAATTTTTATTTTTTTATTTTTTTTCAGCATTTGCTGTTATGCCCAAAAACAGTACTTCGGTTCAGGAGAACAAGTTTTACGAACTAGAACTGATACCTATTGAGTTTATGACGTAGATGTAGAACCGCTACTGCACATTCTGCTACCAGAAAATGCATTCTAGCTCTCAGTTCTTCCTTCTTCATTGTGTTGAATGATTAGCACCATAATCCTGCAATTATTTCGAAAAATCTGACCAAAGTAGTTTGATTTTCTACTTTTTATAATCGTCAGGAGTTTTTTTTTTCCAACTCGAAGACCAATTTCTGTATGTGACTTGCTGACGAAATTTTTGGCACCCCCATTTCGAAAACCTCTAGCCGATTGTTGGAAGACGATTTAAGTGTCCTGGCTTCGACACCGTACAGAAATATCGACAACACACAACACTTCACGATTCAGAAAGTTCTGAAATGCAAGTCACAGTTACCTATAAGATGTTTAGGTTTATAGAATTTCACCACCAATAGTATCGACCTTCATCTTCCAAACTCCCTCAGAATCTACTTTTTCGATCAACTGTCATTTTATATATTTGAATTTGACCATTATTTCGAGTACACTAACTTCTACTGAAGGAAGTTAAAACGTTACAAAGTAGCCAAAAGTTCCAGCCTGATTAATTAATACTCCCTCTTCGCTACTGGACTAAAGTGGGTACTTTACTGCCAACTCAATGACCACTAAAATATCAAAAGTAATGCTACAAATCAACTTATACGGGCCTAATTTTTTTACTTTCCTTGTTATCAGCAGGAGCTGTGTTGCCTTAAGGGCTACATTTATAACACTCATAAAACGGCCATTAACTTAATTCTTAAAGGTACACTGCTTCTTGAATTCCATATTTTATTGAGCAACAATGCAGTCATATCGTCGTATGCTGGAAATACCAATTTTTTCGCTGCTCGTTGAAATATTCTTATATAAAATATTTTTAATTAACTATTTTTAATATTTTCCTGCAGACCACCTGCGCAGCCTTCGATGATCACAGGATAGAAACACTGTCGTAAGGAATCAAATCTGCAATCGAAAGGAACAATTCGGCAAAGTCAGGGAAAACAAAAATTTATATCGAAGAACTGGAACGCAGTCGCTTTTCGATCAGAATTTTATATCCGAAATTTACAACTCACGATCTTTCTAGCCCATCAACAAATGCAAGATAATAAATCGAAAACTGCTTTTCTCAACCAGGCGTGGGGAAATTATTATGTTAATAGTAAAGAGATGTGTTGACAGGTTAGATGATATTCCCGTGGGAACTTGTTGGCAGTTTAACAAAGCCCCATTATAATTTAATTTAAATTTAATTTAATTTAATTTCAATGGAGCACACGCTCCGGTGGCAATTTCCCTACACACCCAACTTCCCTCTATCCTACACTCACCTACACTTGCCCTCTACAAATTTTAACTTTAAATTCTTTTAACGTTTTCGGTAGGTTATTAATCATTCCCCTTGGTAACTCATTCCAATCCCTGACACCCTTACCTAAAAAAGAAAATCTTTTCACACCCTTGTGCCTGAAATCGAGTGCCAGCTTGTGGTCATGGTCATCTTTTCCCTTCCATGAATTACTTTTCATACCTACTGCAATATCTTTCCATGCCTCATCGCCAGTATACGTCCTGTACACTCCCATTACCCTCCTCATCCTCCTCCTGTCTTGCAATGAATCCCATTCCAGCTCCATTATCATATCTGTCACTGATTGCATTCTGCGATAATTTCCAGAAACAAATCTAGCAGCCCTTCTTTGCACCTTCTCCAACTCCTGTATTTGATACTCAAAATGTGGGTCCCATACTACACTACCATATTCGAGCAATGGTCTTACCAAAGTTTTGTAACCCAATTCCTTTACTTCTCTCGTGCATCCCCTCATCGCTCTCTCCAACAAGTGCAGAATTTTGAAACCTTTTGCTACCACCAGTCCAATGTGTCCTGCCCAGATAAACTTGTTAAGCTTAAGTTAGATTCCTGCCCTAATCTATAAATCTGTCCGCAGGTGGTAATCAATCAACCTGTCAACAGATCCTTCCCTTTTATCTCTGGCGTCGTGTCCCTTCTACCAGAGCCAATACAAACATTCGCCATCATTACTCGAGCACTGGCAGCTAGACTGTGGAGGGCTACTGACCAGAGCTGCAGGTTGATCTTGGTGTGGGGGTCGTACTGCAGAGTTTTGATGGCGAAGTCCGCCCCGATGGTGATCTTGTAGTTGGACGAGAACTTTCCTGCAACACACCAACGGGGTACATTAACCACACTTCATCAAACCTCAAGCATTAAAGCAAATACGATACGAGTTATATAGTTTAAGATCACTGCAAAGTGTCAAGGCGATAAATATCTACTGCAAATGAGACGAAGTTTTGAATATGGATAGATTGGAACGCCTTCTCTAACACTGAGTAATAGCTACAACTAATTGTATAACTACGTCGTATATCCAGTGGAAAAGGAAGAAATGCAAGACATTGTTTATTTTTTTAGTTTAAACTAAATTTTTGCTCCCGTCTTCGTCCGGGCTGACAAGGTCTATTAGTAAACTAGTGAAACTAAGTAAAAAGCTAAGTATAGATTTTTATCAATGTAAATATATTTCGTTTTAAGGGGGTAGATACAGCTAACACATACAAATATTTGTAGAAACTGGAATTTCATTTTCTCCAAATCTATTTAAATTTGAGGGTTCAAATTTCGTAACTCCATAGAACTGTTATAGGTATACGTGCATAAAAATTGATTTTTAAAATAAAAATATTAAACAATATGTTAACGTACCATCCAAATTGACAGTTAAAATTAAGATGTCATTAAGGTCTTTAATGACAGAAAGCCTAATATTTGAAATTTTGCAGAAATCTTTTATTAATCTTGTAAACTAATATCGAGTCAATTAGTTAAACCAATAATAACACATTTAACTTTATATTTGTTGTTAATAAAAAATTTCAAGAAGCTGAAATTCTTGCTTTTTGCTTTAAACACATAGGCATATTTTTCATTTGTGAAAAGCTGCATAAATAATAATGGCAGCGACTGTAGTAATTAGTATGCAGAACATGTCCTGCAAATTTGAAAAAGATTTATGCATGTGGAAAAAAGTTATCTTTAAAATCAATTGATGAATTTCTGTTTTGAGATATTTAAGGTTAAAGATTTGGATTACCTTCAAGTGCAGTAAGATTTAAATGGCTGTCAATCGTGCAAGACTTTGTTTAATCATGCATAATTCCCATGTCAAAGATATTTAAATAATTTTATCACCAACAAGAAGTCAAAAGTAAAAACTATTTTTGTAAATCGAAAGAAATTTTTTTTTTTGTAAATCTAATAACTGTACCTACCCCCTTAACGTAATATACAGTAACCATTTTAAAAAAAAAATCAGACAAGCAATCAAATTAAATAAACATACACTAATTATTATTTTTATCAGATTCTCATACCATAGGGCATAGGATAATGATAACATATAGATATCAGAGTTCAAACTTTAAAGCGGCCGCTGATATCTGTTCTGTAGTTTTTTCGCGTTTTCGGAACAAACAGATAAGAGCGCTAAAAATTTGCTTTGCAAGACTGATACAGTCGATCACATACATTTTTCAAAAGTTTTATTTCAATTTTATAGCAGTATAAATTTACCTTCAGTTAAAAATAGACTCCATATTAATAAGTGCAACAATGAAATCGACATAATTTTTAACCATCCCTGAAACTAGATTCTCAGAATGATAGTCTACCATTATCAAATACTTTGGACAAATCAAATGTACTGTATATCTCAAACAAACCTAAAACGTCTTCACACAACTCCTGTCTTCCAATGACTTCGAACAGAGCCTTTTTAACTTATCAGTTACCGACTCTGCTCTACTGTGATTTCCACATACGAGTATAGTGACATTCTCTACGCCCGCTCCAACTCCTGTATTTGATGAGCGTAATATAGTCCCCTTACTACCTTACAATACTCTAGTAACTCACGTGGTGCATAGGCCTCTCCAATAGATAAAGGACTTGTAAAACCTCTTAATGACCTCCAGTGGGGCCAATTAATTTATTCGCAATTGTTTAGCTAAATGTAATTGAAATATATAATGCTCATAACCTTGATTTTGTAATAATGTACATTCACTGATGAGACAAAACATTATGACCGCCTGCTTAATATCGCGTTAGTCCACCTATGTAAAGAAAGTGATTAAACGTGAGACGGATTCAACAAGTCCTTGGTAGGCTTCCGGAGGTATCTGCAGCAAACGTGTATACACTTGAAGAAGCCATCGCCGCCTTGGTAGACACGACACAAAGGGATGCAGGGGGTTCGCAGTAATTTTTACGTAGTCCACAGCTGTTATGATGCCTTCGATCACTACCACAGATCCCATAGAGGCGCGGATTAACGTCGCCCATAGTAATATACTGTCCCATCGTCCGTGGCGCCGTTCATGTTTCGTTCACCTGGAAGACGGTGTATCCAGACACGCCCATCGGCCTTGAGTAGCAAGAACCGGGATTAATACGATCAGGTGACATGTTTCTACTGATCCACGGTGCACTCTCAATGATCTCGATACCACTTCAGTCGTAACTGGCGATCTCGTTGGGTCAACATACATTGAAAAGCAAAAGAAACTGGTACTCCTGCCTAATATCGTGTACGGTCCCCGCGAGCACGCAGAAGTGCCGCAATACGACGTGACATGGACTCGACTAATGTCTGAAGTAGTGCTGGAGAGAATTGACACCATGCATCCTGCAGGGCTGTTCATAAATCCGTAAGAGTACGATGGGTGGAGATCTCTTCTCAACGGCAATGCTCATTAATGTTCATGTCAGGGGAGTTTGGTGGCCAGCGGAGATGTTTAAACTCAGAAGAGTGTTCCTGGAGCCACTCGGTAGCAATTACGAACATCTGGGGTGTCGCATTTTCCTGCTGGAATTGCCCAAGTCAGTCGGAATGCACAATGGACATGAATGGATGCAGGTGATCAGTGAGGATGCGTACTTATGTGTCACCTGTCAATCGTATCCCTACATATCAGCGGCCCCATGTCACTCCAACTGTGCACGCTCCACACCATTACAGAGCCTTCACCAGCTTGAACAGTCCCCTGCTGACATGCAGGGTCCATGAATTCATCGGGTTGTCTCCATACCCGTACACGTCCATCCGCTCGATAAAACTGGAAACGAGACTCGTCAGACCAGGCAACATGTTTCGAATCCTAAACAGTCCAATGTCGATGTAGACGGGCCCAGGCGATGCGTAAAGCTTTGTGTCGTGCACTCAGCAAGGGTACATGATTGAGCCTTCGACTCCGAAAGCTCATATCGATGATGTTTCGTTGAATGGTTCTCACACTGACACTTGTTGATAGCCCAGCATTGAAATCCGCAGCAATTTGCGGAAGGGTTGCTCTTATGTCATATTGAACGATTCTCTTCAGTCGTCGTTGGTTCTGTTTTTGCAGGATCTTTTTCCGGAGATTTGATGTTTTACCGGATTCCCGATATTCACGGTGCACTCGTGAAATAGTTGTACGGGAAAATCCCCACCTCATCGCTCCCTTTGAGATGATGTGTCCCATCTCTCGTGCGCCGACTATAACACCACGTGCAAGCTCACTTAAATCGTGATAACCTGCCATTGTAGCAGCAGTAACCGATCTAACGCCTGCGCCAGACACCTGTTGTCTTATATAGGCGTTGCCGACCGCAGCGCCGTACTCTTGAGTGTTTACATATCTGTTTCCAAACGCATGACTATACCAGTTTCTTTGGCTCTTCAGTGTATATACACATAGGGGCTATCTGCTGCGTATCCTCATGTTCAATAAAGTTAATCCTGTACCAGCATTATACATTGCCGTCAGATCTGCCGCAGATCGTCCCCTACCCTGCTTTACAGAGCGGGCAAGCCTCAGATCTTCACATTCTGTGATGAAGCATGGACGTCGACCACCTGGTTTAACCGTTCATCAGCCACCTTCTACGCATGCTTACTACAATAGTTGTGAGGTGCAAATGTTCGTGGGGGTACTGGTAGATGTACTGTTTGTTGGCTGGACGTTCTTCTAACCTCATACTTGTGGCCGGCCCACGTACGTTGTCGCCACTCCTCCACTGTCTTTCAGAAATCACTCTCCCGTACATTGTTAGGGTTTGGAGGCTTGATGGGACTAATCTGGACCGTGATAGGTAAGTAAGGATACACTGTTTGGCACTCAATAGGACTTCTTACAGATTCTTAAGTCAACAATAGTGGCAACCCGGAAAGTAATCAGGATTCCTAATTCAAAGGTTGTTCACTAGCAGGTAACTACTAAATAATGTACGTTATAATTCAGAAAGTCAATTTTGAGCTGTTTATTCTGAAAACACAAATGCCTAGGCCAGTACAGTCCCGCATTACAATGATCTTACTTCGACTCGAAGACGGCAGGTTAACAATTAGAAGATCGGCGCTCTAAATAGCGCGCTTGGTCATTAACTGGCTACAGCACGAATCCGACAGTTTCCGCGATTCACGTTACTGCTAGTAGTGATAGCATGATATACCACCGACCCGATGAAAAGCGCCACATGGTGTATACGTGAGGCACGAGCCAATCACCAGCGACCGACACGTCAAGCAACCATCGCCACTTGTAAAAGACTTCTTAACACAACACGGCTTCTCTGCCAGTACTTAGTCTTGCAGCCAATCGTAACTCTTTAGACGTCACATGATCTGATCAGCCAATCATGTCTTTCTTTACTGCCTTGTGCACCAGAGACTACCTCTTGGTGCTGCCTGTCCACTCTTTTTCTCTTTGTTTAACCATGGGGGAAAGAAATATATGGAGACGACGCGGTTCGAATCCCCGTCCAGGCATCCAGATTTGGGTTTTCCATGGTTTCCCCAAATCACTCCAGGCAAATGCCGGGATGCTTCCTTCAAAAAGGCCATGGCCGAATTCCTTCCCATTCCTTGCCCCCCATCCTTTCCCGTCTCTAAAGATCTCGCTGTTGAGAGACGTAAAGCAGTTAAAAAAAAAAGGTGTGGGGAGGCGTGGCCACCATATTACCAATACATACAGACAAGGGGAATATAAGCAAAAACTTCAAAGGGACTCTAGTATATACGTGATGCCTGTTGATGGATTATTATTTAACTCGATGAGACAAATAAAAAATTAAGAATAATTTTTTTGATATCCTCCTTAGTTTTCGAGATATTTTGTCTCAAATGTGAGAAGTTTTTGGTTGAAATTCAGAAGAAACAATTGGTTAAAGTCAAATTTGATGATGGATTCTTATTTAAAAAGACGATAAGAAAAAAAAAAAAAAAAAAAAAAAAAGAATAAAATTTTTCGAAATCTTGCCTAGTTCTCAAGATATACTGTCTCAAAAGTGAGTTGAAATGCAGAAGAAACATTTCGCAAAAAGTCAAATTGGATGATAGATTCTTATGTAATACGACGAAATAAATCGAAAATAAAGAATAAAATTTTTCAACAACTTGCTTAGTTTTCGGGATATACTGTCTCCAAATAGCAATTGTATGGATACGTAATATGGCCGCCGCCACTGCGCATGCGCAGTATCAGCCGAGAGTTTAGAGGCGGCATCGCAGAATAAGCGGTATTTCCTCTCCATATATTTCTTTCCTCCATGTATTTAAAGTTTACTGTTCTATCTCGCTTTGCCGACTTGGTCCCTGTACCAAAATAGTCTATCGACTCAGCTCTCTTAACGCTCGCGATACATAGTACGCGAACAGCCGACCAGACTCAACGTTTCCTAGATGTTCGTTCTCAGGTGCCGGGCCATAACAATCTACCTTTTATAAGACTGGAGATTTTCTCGGCGTTGCAAATGACAATGGCGGCAGAGGTTGTGACCGCAACGATGGACTTACTCGGCTAGTTACCCGAGAAAGTTTCATTAATCTGTCCTTTGTCAAACTCACTTAAGTCAGTGGATTTCCCCATTTGGCACACACATTTGTCTAGAATTACTCGTCTTGCCTCCCTTTTCCGATTACATACTTCATTTACCGCATCTCGTGGTAGGCACGGTTGTAATTTTTTGTCTCATCAGTGTATTTCGGTTGTAGTTTACATCACGATACAGTTGCAACTTCTTACATGCTACTGAATTGACAAGAACAGTGTGGAACCAATGAGATTAAAAATAACTTAGGAACCCTAAAACCTCATGCTATACCGCGTAGCAGGTCGAACAGTACAGGTACGTGGGCAGCAGGTTGATTGGAGAAGTAGAACTGTGAAGCAGAAGTACGTAATGTTCTGTCTACGCTCATAAGATATTTATTATTAAAAATTGAGAGCTGGAATCGTAAATGCGGCCATAACAAATGTATACCAGCGTCAGTTAATGCAGAGGATTAAGTGAAGGTCTGGTCACCCAGTAGCCTTAAATCATCGTTCGTATAATTTGGGTTGTGAGGCAACACGTTCTTTTCTAAAGACGGAGAACAATCTCCACATATGGACTAACATAGAAGCTCTCCGTAAGTGGCAGGGTCGGACATGTTATAAAACTGACTACCAGTTCTATACAGCCGGCCAAGGACGATGAATAATTAAACGTCGAAACTTTGCGTCGACTCTCTGACGCATGTAATAGTCGGGACTGTTGTACACGTTTCAAGAGAAGTTATGATAATGGCTCTCCAATTTGATCACGTATTCTGAACCAGTCACTGCTTGCAGTAATAGATTGTCATTTCTGTTACATGTGAGCCTATCTGAGGACACAGTTATTCCGCGTCATCACATGATTGGCTGTGTTTTACCCCTCTACTGAACACTAGAGAAGGCAAGAATACACTGATCAGCTAGAAAATTAGGACTACTTACCTGCTACCGTTATAAACCTGTCCAGGCGATAGTAGCGAGGAATGAATGCTAGACAGACTCATGCATGTAGTATCAGTGAGCGTGCTATCCGTGTTTAGAATGGGGAAGGTGCGCGATCTATCCGAGTTTGACTGAGGGCAGATTATGATGACCTGGAGGCTTGGCACGAGCATTTAGGAAACTGCACGACTTGTCGGGTGTTCGAGGAGTGCTGTGGTGTCTTCAACAATTGACGAAACCAAGGTGAAACCGCGTCCAAATGTCGAAGACTGGGCAGACTGGTAAAACCGGACAGACTGCGAACTGTGGCAGAATTAACATCAGACTTTAATGCTGGGCAGAGAACAAGTATATCTGAACACACAATGCACCGAACACTCCGTAACGATGGGCCTCCGCAGCTGACGACTTATGCATGTGCCAGTGTTAACACCACGACATCGGTAACTACGACTGAAATGGGCACATGACCATCGTCACTGTAAGTTGGCTCAGTGGCAGAGCATTGCATGGTCTTTTTAATCCGGATACGTTCTTCATCATGCCGATCGGAGGTTGTGAATCCGTCGTTTTCCTGGAGAACACCTTCTTGACACCTGTGTTGCGGGACGGAGACAAGTTGGTGGCGGCTCAATTATGCTCTGGGCAACATTCACGTGGGCCTGTATGGTTCCAGTGGAGCTCGTGCAAGGCATTATGACGGTCAGTCAATAAGTACCGTACACTGGTTGCAGACCACGTACATCCCTTCATGACGACCATGTTTCCCATCGGCAGTGGCATTTTTCAATGAGATAATGCGCCATGTCACAAGACCAGGAGTGTGATGATGTGGTTCGAGGAACACAGTGGCGAGTGCTGGCCTCACAACTTGCCAATTATGAAACCGATCGAACACATCTGGGATGTGATTGAACGTGGCGTCAGAACTCATCGCTCCCCTCCCCTGAATTTACGGGAATTAGGTGACTTGTGTGTGCAGATGTGGTGCAAACTCCCTCCAGCGACCTACCAAAGCCTCACTGCTTCCATGCCAAGACGCGTCGCCGTGGTTAGCCGTGCCTAAGGCGAACATACCGGTTATTAGGTAGACATAATGTTCTCGCTGATCAGTGTAGATCTGGTGCGCTGACGAAGAAAAGATTTTTTACGACCCCATGATCGACCGTTGTACAAGATCCGCAAAGCAGCCAGATCCAAGGGTGCTGCTATCTTTATTGCAGGAGGTAGTTGCCTCCTGCATTATGACCTTCGCTGCACACGCAACTCCGTTAGCTATTTCTTGCAACCACGCATTACGATGCCACGCATTTGTCATCAGTGCGGTAAAACGTAGATAGCAACCAGACCGCAAGCGACCGTAGGTGCATACTGATCCAAGTCTCATTCTTAATCCAGTTCAGATAGACTGTCAACTGTTAAAATCAATTAATGAAATTATACACACCCACGTCTTTTAAAATAAAATATCTGAAATGTGCTTTATTAATTCATACTTATTTCTTATCCTAGTCCAGTCATTAAATAATTATGTTTGTCATGTCGAGTAATGATATCCTTCTGACCTTACATATATAAATCTGTAAGCGGACTATGTGTGTCCCTTTGTTATAGCATCACACAAAATCTATAGAATCGATTGGAATTTGGTTTTCGGTTTGAAAGATATGGTCTCGTTCAAAATTTGCGGTATATCTTACGTCACTACTTGACCCCGGGACGGAACCAGAAATGATAATCTGTTCGCAACCAGAGCATACAGACGCCACAGATCACACTGCTTCTAGAATAAACACTCCTTTTACCTCAAAAGATACTCCAACAAAGATTAACTAAGTCACAGATAAATACTACACTTTTCGACTTCTGTTAATACTGATTTTGACCACGTAACTTGGTTTTTTATTTCTTCAGCTTTCTGAAATATACACTGAAAAGGTTGATCAATCAACTATATCAAACATTAACTCTCCAATAAACTGCGATACTTACTTTATGATAAAGTTACAACGAAACTACATTACGAACTTCTGTTCCGCCTTAATCACGATAGTAAAATTTGACAGCATTTATTTGGAATATTTTCTCTTCGTATAAAAGTGATCAGTTTTCAAGTAACTTTATGAACATTTGATTAGTTAACTTTTTAATTTTTCTAAGTTACATTATGTCAAAATTCACAGATAATCAAAACTTACTGAACATCAAAATAAGAAAGCAGCTAAAATAAAGGAACTTCTTACATGGCATTAAAGTTTATTTTTCCTTCTCTGGGATAGTTGCTACTCGAAATAAAAGAAAGATAAACGTATCACTGCGTATACCAAAGAAACTGGTATAGGCACGCGTATGCAAACACTCAGAGTACGGCGCTGCTGTCGGCAACGCCTATATAAGACAACAGGTGTCTGGAGCAGGCGTTAGATCGGTTACTGCTGCTACAATGGCAGGTTATCACGATTTAAGTGAGTTTGAACGTGGTGTTATAGTCGACGCACGAGAGATGGGACAAAGCATCTCCGAGGTAGCGATGAGATGGGGATTTTCCCGTACGACCATTTCACGAGTTCACCGTGAATATCGAGAATCCGGTGAAACATCAAATCTCCGACATCGCTGCGGCCCGAAAAAGATCACGCCAGAACGGGACCAACGACGACTGAAGAGAATCGTTCAACGTGACAGAAGTGCAACCCTTCCGCAAATTGCTGCGGATTTCAGTCCTGGGCAATCAAAAAGTGTCAGCGTGCGAACCATTCAACGAAACATCATCGATATGGGCTTTCGGAGCCGAAGGCCCACTCGTGTACCCTTGATGAGTGCACGACACAAAGCTTTACGCCTCGCCTGGACCCGTTAACACCGACATGACTGTTGATGATTGGAAACATGTTGCGTAGTCTGACGAGTCTCGTTTTCAATTGTATAGAGCGGATGGACGTGTACGGTTATGAGACTACCTCATGAATTCATGGACCCTGCATGTCAGCAGGGGACTGTTCAAGCTGGTAGAGGCTCTGTAATGGTGTGGGGGCGTGCACAGTTGGAGTGACATGGGACCCCTGATACGACGCTGACAGGTGACACGTACGTACTCATCCTAGTTGATCACCTGCATCCATTCATGTCCATTGTGCATTCCGATGGACTTGGGCAATTGGAGCATGACATTGCGACACCCCACACGTCCAGAATTGCTACAGAGTGGCTCCAAGATCATTCTTCTGAGTTTAAACACCTCCGCTGGCCACCAAACTCCCCAGACATGAACAATATTGAGCATATCTGGGATGTCTTGCAACGTGCCGTTCAGAAGAGATCTCCACACCCTCATACTCTTACGGATGGTGTCAATTCCCTCCAGCTTTTTTTTTTAGTTCTGCAAATTCGAGGCCCGAGGGGACTATAAATACTACCCTTTCCCCGCTTCCCCCCCTCCCCCCGAAGCCAAAATTCCACTAAAGGCATGCCCCCCCCAACCAAAATCCACTCAATCCAAGCCCCCCTCCCCAAACGAAAGTCCGTTCAAGCCCCTCCCAAAGCAAAATCCTGGATCCGCCCCTGGGCAGGTGTACCAGTTTCGTTGGTTCTTTAGTGTCTAACGATACCTGCTAATTACACCTGATGACGTACATTAATGATAAATATCTATAAACTACAAGTAAAATATGAAAATACGGAAAAGAGAGAACCTGGCGTTTAAACAAGGCTGGGTCCGTACTATGTTACAAATAGAAACAAAGTGAATAGGAAAGTTGACCAATAGTTGTTGAACAATGTGAACGAGCAGTCCAAGGAAACACGAATAGCATAAAGTGAACTGGACAGGATTTATCCACTTCAGTCGCGAGGTATCATATGATACCCCCAGGTATTATTTTTTTTTCTCGGGGGTGTGCGCGGCCGAACTTTTTTTGTCCTGTGGTATCATCTACGACACACACCGTGCTTCTCACAGCTCATTTGTTCGATCTTCTGCCGAGCGTCACAAGTTGGCAGCACTGATTGGAAACTTGGGATTCTGCAGCTGTACAGCATGTCTCGTCGATATAAAGGTAAAGTCATATCTTTTTTCCATTTACAAGTGTTTTCACTGCTTTAATAACTTATTAAATCTGTACAGACATTTCTCAGTTAAAATCAAACTATAAATTAATGTTATAACAAATTTAAACCATCTATAAAAAATTAATTATTGTTTCAAAAAAAAAAATTTTTCATGGTTATTCATTGTTAACTAGCATTAACACAAAATAAACAACACAATAGTAGTTCACTTGCACTTTTATTATGAGCTCGGGGCTTAAAGAGGATATTACGAAAGGTAAATTGCTTCTGGCAATAGTTTTGGATAGAATAGTAGAAGAAAGAAATACAAGAAAGAGAATAAAGTGAGGAGGATATCAGAGGCCCAAGGTGTTTTTATTTTTTATTCTTATGGCTTTACACCTTGTCGACGTCGATGTTATTAGAGGCAGGGAAAGGAAAGGGGACTAGGACTAGGAACGGGAAGGAATTCTGCCATACCCTTTTGCAGGAAGCATCCCGGCATTCGTCTGGAGTGATTTGGGGAAACCACTAATATTCTAAATTTCGATGGCCGGACGGGGATTCCAACCCGCGTCCTCCTGAATGCGAGGCCAGAGCGTAACCGCTCATTCACCATGCTTGGTAGGGAATTGGAACCCGCTTCCTCTCGAATGCTAGACACGTGCCAAACAGTCCGCCTGTGTCTGGCGACGTAGAACGAGGTACTAGGGGAGGAGATGGGATCTAGGGATTTATTTCGCGTGGGGCAATGCATCAGGTGGCTAGTCAGCATACTTGAGTCACTACTCTGCAGATTTGTGGCTTCCAGCGAAGCCTCAGAAAGCTGGACTCGCGTTGTAAAGTGTCTACTCCACACTCCACCACGAAGCTTCTGATGTGCCAAGGCAGACAGATCTTTAAACAGAGCCGGGGCACTAATAAGAACAACCACAAGTGACCAAAACTCGGCTTTCTTTATATATGCGAACTAAATACAGAATATTTAAAAAATTAAAATATTTTAGGTGGTGATAGTATGCATCAAACTAAGACAAAAATATCTGATAAACATTGGGTCGCAAACGCGTAGTTAATAGAATCACGCATTCTTTGAAACTGTATTGGTTGGTCCTGTACGTCTTCAATGCATGTCATCACTTACACAAAGTGCACAAAGGAAACAGTCAACATTACCTTGACTTCAGATCGGCTCAGTTGGAAGACGCCATTCTGAAGCTTGTTGGCTGGTTTGCATATCAAACCCGTAAACCCATGTTCATCACCAGTTAGAATGCGTTTCATGAATGTGAGGTCAAAATTGACTCGTTCTGCCATTTCTTCTGCGACCTTTAAGCGATAGTGTTTTTGAAGAAAATTCAGGTCTTTCGGAACTAGTCGAGCGTCAACGCGTCTCTTGCCCAAACAACCGCTCGAATTGACTCATAAGACAGAGAAAATGCAGCGGCTATCTCTTTCAAACTTAAATGACGATTTATACACGTGTTTTTGATGAAGTCGATTCGCCGTAAGCCGTAACTTTTTCAGTGATTCGGCACACAAAATTTCATTCAATGCAATTCAAAGTTTGTTCATATTTTTATTAATTGTAAAAATCGCTAAGAACACTTGAGATGAACTGACAACAATGAAAACAAATTAAACAATAGATAAAGATCAAATTCAGCATCAGTATAGAGGACAGTTGTACCAACTTCGCGGCAAAAAGAATTTTTACAATCCCTTTAAGCGCGCTTTTTAAATGATCAATTCCCGGTACTTTCTTGACATAATATACGAGGGTGGTCTGAAAATTTTCCGACCTTAACGTGAAGATGGCAGCACTCGTAAATAAAAGCTAGTGAATTTCGTTCTTGATCTGTTGACAGTTACTCACCAAAGTTTCAGCCATTTTGGACGCGCAGTTGTTATGTAACAGTCATTTGAGTGAGTTGATGTGAGTTTTTTTGAAAATGGACAAAATCGAGTTGTCATTAAATATTTGTTTTTAAAAGGCAATACGCCTACGCAAATCAAAGATGAGTTGGATTCTGTGTGTGGGGACTCTGCACCATCGCTTACCACAGTGAAATTTTGGGCAGCTGAATTTAAACGTGGCCGTAAGAGCTTGGGAGACGATGAATGTTCGGAACGTCAAAAAACTGCAACTACCGACAAAACATCGCCGAAGTTCACCAATTGGTGCTAGACGACCACCGAATTAAAGTGAGAGAGATAGCAGAGGTTATAAACATTTCAAAAGAACGTGTTTGTTTCATATTAAATCAACATTTAGGCATGAGAAAGCTGTCCGCTCGTTGCGTGCCGCATTTGCTCACATTAGACCAAAAACGCGTTCGAATGAACATTTCCAACGCTCTGTTGGCGCAGTTGAGGCGCAATAAATCAGAGTTTTGGCGCCGATTAATTACTGTAGATGAAACTTAGATACACCATTATACTCACAAAACAAAAATACAGTCCAAACAGTGGACTGCAAAGGGGGAACCGGCTCAAAAAAAAGCAAAAACTGTTTTTTCGGCTGGGAAAGTGCTGGCGACTGTTTTTGGGATAGTCATGGAGTTACTATAATAGATTACCTTCAAAAAGGAAAAACCATTACAGGGGCATACTACGCATCATTAATTGATAAGCTGAAGGCAGAACTTGCGGAAAAACGGCCACATTTTCAGAAAAAGAAAATCCTGTTTCACCAAGACAACGCACCGTCTCACACCTCAGCGGTTGGCATGGCGAAAATTCACGAATTACTATTTAAACTGCTTAACCATCCGCCTTACTCATCAGATCTAGCCCCAAGCGACTTCTTTCTGTTCCCTCATCTAAAAATTGCGCTCGGAGGACAGAGATTTCCGTCAAATGAAGAGGCAATCACCTTCGTGCACAATTATTTTGCAGAGAAAAACGTGGAGAACTATTTGAACTGGCTATAGAGATGGGAGCATCGCTGGGAGAAGTGTGTAGAGTTACAAGGAGACTATGTTGAAAAATTAAAAATAATTTCAGAAAAAATGTATCTTTGTTAGGGCGGAAACTGTTCAGACCACCCTCGTATGTCAAGTCGGCGAACTGAAGGGGAATTCCCGTGCAGCCGCGTTGCTCAGCGAAGCTGTTGCTAACAGTGCGGGAGTGGTTCAAGGGCAAAGCAAAGCTGCGATATCTAAGTTGTTTTGAAGTGAGTGCAGCCTTAAGCCAGATACCATATAACAGATACAGCTTAACCTCGGGTACGTCGAACTTGAAACTGAGCCAATTTTCCACTTTAGCATAGCGGGCGGGTGTGGTAATGAGCATGCAGGTTTTATCGTACATGCCTCATCGAATGTCTTGTAGACTTCCTCTTCGTATTTTCCAGTTTCAGATTTTTCAAAATGTGCAATTTTGTAGTCTATGTTACGTGACAACTTACTAGATATTGCGAATGAGACCCCATAGACTAACCCCGCACGCCACCATACAGGAATACCCTTTCAGAAAGGAAATTATCATAATATAATCCGGAACCAGTACCGGATTAGCCACGTAGCAGGAGTTAACAAATGCTACGGGCCTCGCGCCATCTGCGGCCCCGCGCTCAGGAGCTCTGGTTAGATGGGCAATCTTTTTTTTAACACTACATTTCATTGTCATCGATAATGACTGAAGACCATTGCTATTTTACTGAATAACATCTAGAAATTGGGAATACTAATTAAAACAGGCACGCCCGATAGACTCAGCTGGTTGTGGCACCGTTATGGTGTATGGCACTGATACGGTTTTAGCTGATTCGATTCCTGGTGGTGAACGTGAATACCGGCAAGGTAGCAGAGGTGATTGTGCACAATTCCTAACCACCATGTTGTGCACCAAAGTCCCGAGTTAAATCCCAAACCTCCCCGCAGTGCGTATGGAGTGACGGCATACGACACTGTTGATGGTTACTCATCCATTGGATGGGGACGTTAAACCTGACGGTCCCCCTGGTGTCTTTCGGAAGAATAGGCCTGAATGGGCTGGCATGGGG
Organism: Vandiemenella viatica; assembly: GCA_031002005.1. Classification (NCBI taxonomy): domain Eukaryota; kingdom Metazoa; phylum Arthropoda; class Insecta; order Orthoptera; family Morabidae; genus Vandiemenella; species Vandiemenella viatica. The sequence continues at coordinate 39,853,392 of CM061918.1, read as the reverse complement.
TTTCTTTCTCTCCGTTTTACGTCTGTCATTTCATATAACGCAAACAACACACTATAGTGAATACACCTACCAATCATCCACACTTACAGTAACAAATACATACTGGGGAAGGTAACGAGAAATCATGCTAGTTTATCTTTCCAAGAGAAATCCCATGAAGTTATATATTCTCCATGGTAACCGCCTACGCCCGGAATCGGGCTCGGAATCATAAAAAGATACAATTATAATTCTGTAAGTGGAGTGCGTTTGTCTATCCCTTCATCCAGATATCGCACAAACACTACCAACCAACTTAAATTTTCAAAATTTAGTTTTTCATAGTATGAAAACTTATGGTCTGGTACATGGACTGTTGCCCCCCCCCCCTCCCTAGAAGAAAGTAAGTAGCCTTCAGAACGCTTCGACGATTGAAGAACTGGCTCAGAACTAAGGATTGCAATCCCGCAGTGTTATCAAACCCGCGGGATCCGCGCGGGATTTGCGCCAATCCCGCGGGATCCGTGCGGGATTGGTACAAACAGTTTTTTAACGCATATATTTAAAGCATAGTTACTTAAAACGTTAATAAATTAAATAATAATTAAATTAATAAATAATTTTTAATGTTAAATGATAAAAATTAACAGTTGACAATATTTTGATTGACAAAATTACATTAAAACTTTTTAGCGTGTCTTAAGTGTATTTCGCGGTTTTACATTTTTGTTTTTTAATCTAACCCAATTCTTAAATAAACAATAAAAATGGAAAATATTGAGTCTTAGGTCATATTATGTGCCTTACAATACATCACATAAGTCTAAAAATATGGTTTGCTTAATGGCCAAGTTACCAGAGTTTTTTTTTCTTTTAAATTCTAAATAAACTTTTCATAACACCGAGAAAAGCATTCCGTTTAACAAAGTGAAGTGAATATACTCTGTAAAGTGTAGACTTGGCACAGAACAAGATCTCATAACTTTTTGTCACTGCACAAGCACGAGACTTAACCCTTTTTTGCGTGATTCATTATTATATCTCCTGATTCCTTGATTGATATTACAGTTGATTCAATGTTAATAAAAGAAACTACTCACCAACACGTAAACTGTAAAGTATTTCAGATTTACTTATGTGGTGTAACGACGTTTAAAAGAATGGAAATTATTATTTTTTTAGTAAGAAAGACTTTCTCGGCGAATGATTGCAGTGAAGTCCTTATAGGTTGTATCTCCGGATTTCATTGCAAACACCCGAAATTACACACGTGAGGAAGACGGCGGAGGCAGCCGTCGAAGTATGGTGTTCCTACAACATAATTCATCGATACACTTGTGAAAATTTCATTACATATTTTTTTTTTACCTTTATTCGAAATAATAACAAGGAGAAGAGGGATTAATCGAAAGCCTGAGCGGCACATTTAAGCAGGTGGCTTTCGTCAAAGAAACGCATTGAGGCAGCGGCCAAAACAACAATAACTCAAAGGATATAAAATTTCCTTTTGGTAGCTGTTAAATAAATTGGTACGCGATCGTTAAAATTACGATAACATTAGTTTCATATCAACGAATAATCGAATTTTTAGCCGCAAATTAGGAAATTGTCACAATTACTTTATCTGCAAATACAGAAAATGGGAATAATGAAACTGTGAATAAAAAGCTGTAACTGTGTAGTTCAGATAACGTGTGCGACACTTAAAAAATAATTATATAGTTGGAAAATCGTACTAAATACGCACCATAACTCAAATTACAGAAATGTCTACTCGAAACAAACGAAAGTTTTGATGAATACTTAAAAGTGTATTTATTTACTTACTAATGACGAAGGTTGACAAAAACAAACGCTTGTTCAAATGAGTCAAATGCCAACTAGAAGGGTACAGGCAAACAGTGCAAAATATCCGACAGAGACCGAGTGGGGCAGCGAGTCACGCAGACTGACACGCGTTTCCGCCGGATTTTGCGGATTGCGGATTGCGGATCCGCTTAATTTTGTGCGGGATCCGCCAGATTGTCTAATGATGCGGGATCCCGCGGGATTGAGGGATCCCGCTTTGCTGGATTGCAATCCCTACTCAGGAGCACTATGGGAGAGGAAAGATTGACTGGATTATGCCTGATGAGTGTGCATCGCAATTTCGTTAAAGAACACCGTGAGATAATGAGAAACAAAGATATTGAAAAATTTTCTAAGAATCCGAGACGATTAATGTTTACATAAACTATAACTGAGTTACGATCTTAATTTACTACATAGTAGGTCCTTAGATCAAGTGGTTGGATTACTACATTAATCAATAAAAATAATTCCCTCAATACGTTCGAGTTTCATTTTGTAACAAATCGTCATGTTTCAGTCCCCATCCCACTTCCTCGAAACCAATATGAGTGCCCCCCCTCCCCTCTAGTACTGATCCTGGATACGCCCTTGGTCTGGTATATCTATGATTGCGTCGCCGGGAGCTGGAGCAAGAAATGATAATTCGTTCGAACTGGAACAGGCGCCACAGATCACACTGTATTCCAGACGAACACTCCTTCAAGATATACTTACCAAAGATCACACGTTACAATACAGACAAACTCCACCCTTTGGATTCTATTAATATTGCTTTTTCACTACGTAACTTGGTTATTTGTTTCTTCACTTTTCTGAATTACGGTAAGTTAGAATAGACGGAAAAAAAGTTAATTGAAGCAGAATATATCAAAATCAACATTCCAATAAGCGTAATGACATTTTGCAAATTTAAGTTACGGTAAACGTTACAAAGATAATACATAAAAAATGTTTATGCCTTGCCACTAAAAGAAAAACAAATCTTATTGCCATGCACATCAAGATCCGCTCATTTGAAGCAACAGGAAAATAATAGCATGGGAAAAAATATAAAGTGAAATACGGTGTTCATTTATCACTGATTAAATACTATGGGTAGGCAGAAAAATGGGCACTACTCTTCCGTCAATCGAAATACGACCTTTCATTGCATTTCACCTCATGGTGACAAAATCTTACATGGAACCTCGGTAAGTCGAACTTCAAGGAAGACGGGAAAAAATTCGAGTTATTGAGGTTTCGACTCGGAGGGTTTTGACTCTGATAGGTTTTTGTAGCTGCATGTTCGACTTGCTGAGGTTTAGATTGTATCATACCTGATAATGAGTTACAAAGGTGAAATAAATAAAAATTCGTTTTACAGAAGTGATGTTTATTCTCAATTTAAGAATTTGTAGGTATGTGTAAACATAAAAAAAACTACAAAAAAAATCACAGGTAAGATAACGTGCCTTTTCTTGTAATAGTGGCCCAGTAACACTAATGTTTTGGTTTCAACTCTGCTTAAACTATTTAAGTAAGCATTTTTCCAAGTTGACAAATTCTGCAATTCATTGTCTTTTGCAGAATAAATTTTGATCGCTTTCAATTTTTTTCATAATTTCTGATTAATTTTTTATTATTGTTTAAATTTAAATTAAATCGCAATGGAGCGCATGCTCCGGTGGCAATTTCCCTGAACACCCTTCTTCCCCCTTTTCTGCATCCACCTACCTTTAACCTTTACAAATTTTAACTTTAAATTCTTTCAACGTTTTTGGCGAATTATTCATCTTTTCTCTTGGTAATTTATTCAAATCCCTGACTCCCTTACCTTCAATTACTTTCAGTTCTTACACCAATAACTTTCCATGTCTCATCACCAATATACGCCTTGTACACTCCCATGACCCTCTTCACCCTCCTTCTGTCTTCCAATGAGTCCCATTCCTGCTCTTTTATCACATCTGTTACTGATTGCATTCTGCGATAATTTCCAGAAACAAATCTAGCAGCCCTTCTTTGCACCTTCAACTCCTGTATTTGATACTCAAAATGTGGGTCCCATACTACACTACCATATTCAAGCAATGGTCTGACCAAAGTTTGGTAACTCAATTCTTTTACTTATCTCGTACATCCCCTCATCACCCTCTCCAACAAATGCAGGATTTTGAAACCTTTTCCTACTACCTGTCCAATGTGATCTGCCCAGTTAAGCTTGTTATCAAATGTAATGCCAAAATATTTACATTTCTTCAATAAGCAATTCTTTCCCCACCTTATAATCATAATAAACCTTCAGTTTTTTATTTGTATATCTAATAAGCTGAATCTTCTTTGCATTTATCTTCGTCCCATATTTACCAACCCAACTAGATATCCTGTCAAGATCACTCTGCAACTGTTTTCAATCCTCAACTGTTTAGATCCTTTTATACAGCATTATGTCATCTGCAAACAATCTAATTTCTGATAGTAAACAATCAACACAATTATTCGTTAGAATAATAAATAGCAATGGTTTCAATACGCTACCCTGCGGCACTCCCATTTTTACTTCCACTTCTTTTGATACTACATTTCCTACCCCAACGTTCTATTTTCTACCTTTCAAAAATTCTTCTACACAGCAAATCACTTTCTGATAAACTCCAATAGATTTTACCTTATTTACTAACATTTTATGGCTCACTGTCAAAAGCCTTTGACAGATCTAGTGCTACACTATCAATTTGACCTCCCTTGCCCATTTCATCCGAAATATCTTGCAAATATCCCACCAACTGAGATTCGCATGAATATCCTTGCCTGAACCCATGTTGCCTACTTGAAAACCACTTACACTCCTCACATATATTTCTGATGTGGTTGCATATCAATCTCTCCATTAATTTACCTACTACTGACGTCAAGCTAATTGGCCTATAATTTTCGACTATTTCTCACCCCTCCTTTATGTACCGGCACTACTATCGCACTTTTCCAATCCTCTGGTAAGCAGCAAGTATCAAGACTCAATGTAAATAATATTTCAAGATAAGGTACAATGTCACATCCTGCTATTTTTAAGACGTCTGTAGTAATATCATCTACACCAGCCCCTTTATGTTTTTTCAGCTTTCTTAGTTCCTTCATGATATCCTCAGGATGAATTTCAAATTTAATGGTCTGCTCATTTCTAATTGTTTTGTTACGCTCGTTATCCGATTCAGAACCACCTGTTTCTGATTTATAGTCCCTAATGCTCTCACTAAATCAGTTACTTAAAATCTCTGCCTTTTTCAAATCCTCCGTAACTTCTTGTCCATCCTTATCTATAAGTGTTTCAACACCCTCCCTTCCTCTCAGTTTTCTAACATAGTTATAGAAATTTCTAGATGAATCAGTCAATGGTCCCCCTGTACTGACAATACTCTTGATAAATCCATCTTTAGCCACCTTCGTAGCTATTATTAGGTCCTTGCTTAATTGTTTTAATTTTCCCTACTACCCTGCTGTCTCTTAACTCTTATGTTCTCTTCTTTCCAACCTCTTTAACCTCCTCACTTCCCTGTTATAGTACACAGGTTCTCTACTTCTTTTTATTTTCCGTTTTGGAATAAATTTTTCTTCCCCCTTTCTTATTATCTCCTTGAACTCTTCCCACATTGACTTTACTGTACTTGTGCCTTCCTTCCATTTGCTGAAACGTTCTCTGAAATATATTTTCAAATTCGAAATATGTGCATTTTTATAATTGTACCTATTACCCCCTTCAATTTTGTCTGCTGGTTCACTGAATCCTCTAATATCCATCAGAACTGCTTCATGATCACTTATTCCTTCGGTTACCCGACACCCTACAAGGTTATCATCAGGCTTTATTAGGAATATATTCAAAATATTTTGTTCCCTAGTATTCTGCTCTACCACTTGTGTAAATCCTCCTTCCCTTATTAGAGTATTTGCAAATCTCTGTTCCCGCGTGTTATTAATCTTATTTCCTACCCAATTTACTCCTGGTAAATTTAACTCCGCCAATGATGACCATTCTATTCTCACCTCTGAAGTCTGAGTATGAATTTAATTTCCCCGCAAGAGTCTCATCTTTTTCTGCCATTTTTCCACTGCGGTAAGCATCCAACACCCTGATTTTTTTCTTTTTATTGCCCCAGAAATCTACCCCAAGTAACTCATGGTCATGATCTATGAACAGCAGTGAACTGTGGTAGTTTTTGCTATCTAGTATGAAAAATCCTCCACCAATTGCTCCCTTATCTCTGCGACACACTGTGTAACTATTGGGAAAAACCTCACTGTCTAGTACTACTTCTTTTTACCAATTCTCTACCCCTATTATTACTTGTGGCTCGTGTATTTCAATAAAGTTGGACATTCGACTGCTTTATTCATTATACTTCTACAGTTCACCAATAACACCCTTATAACTGGCTGTATGTTTTTAGCATTTACCTCCTCCTTCCCAGTTCTACCCCAGTTAATTATTGTTTCAGCAACTTCATCTGTTTCTTTAACATCTGTGATTTTTCCCACTGTGGATCTACAGTTAGTATCACTTTGATCGTCTATCCCCCTCCCTTCACCAGCAGAGTACTCAAAGATAAGCAAATTTATCAGCAACATCTTTGTTTTTTTTTTTCAAATCTTTACAGCTACTTTTCAGAGAGTCTCGAAGTTTTCAATTTACGTTTCACAGCACTCATTCATCAGTAATAGTGGTCGCTTACAGTATCAGAAATTGACGTGTATGCCAGTAGAACCAAACTGATTCTGTTATATATATAGAGCTCAAACTAAAGCCCAGCCATACATAAAAATAAATACACAAAATGAAACAAAGCGATACCTGGTGAACAAGTGTTTATGTCAGTCGTAAAAATCGATAATCATTTCTTCAAAAAAATGTGCAAGAAACTATTTATTGCACACTTTGCCTTTTTTATTAAATTCCTGGCAAGTTTTCCGCAAAACAAGAGCGCAATACTTGAAGAGGATATATTGAAGCAATTAAACCAAACTTCAACAGGTTAGTACCAATTTCGCGTGGGTTCCGAAAGTAGTGTAGTCCCCGAAACTTACCCCGCATCCGTAACCGGAAATGATTGGCATTTTGTCTCTTGGTCATTTTATCCCTAATTCTTCTACAAATATACCTTCCAAGCATTCTCTACAGCCTAATGCTGTATTATAATTTAACTACTTTGTAATATCCCCAACTGTCGTCTGCAATAATTTCCACAAACAAATTTTGTTATTCTCCTGTGTACACCCTCCAAATCCCGTATTCCATACCTAAAATGTGGGAGTCATATCACATTTTTTTTACCCTCACCGACGTCGAGGTCATTAGGGGCGGCATGGGACTTGGGACAAGGAACGGGAAGGAATTCGGGCATGGTATTTTGAAGGAAACATCTTGGCATTCGCCTAGAATGATTTGGGAAAACCATGGAAAACCCAAATCTGGATGCCCGGACGGGGATTCGAACCGGCGTCCTCCCTGAATGCGAGGCCAGAGCTCACCCATCACACTCGGTTCCCATACTACATCAAATTCAAGCTGTTGTCTGGCATAAGTTTTTTAAACCAATTTCTTATGTTCTTTAATGACTAACATGGGTTAGAAATGGCAATACGGAGATGAACATAACAGATTATAGGAAGATAGAGTAGATTGCATCTAACCAGTTAACTAAACGACAAAATAGTCAGAGTAAAACACTGCGGAATAGTCCGTAGTGTTGGTAGAGAAACTGAAGGAAGTGTATCTATCTCACTACGCGTGGACACTTACCTTCCGTGTACCTGCGAACGATCGCCGTCTTCCCTGCAACAGAAGAGGAATTCATGTCAGAACAAGTGTTGATTTAGAGGTACGGGTGCCATATGATAACACACCTATTTATTCTATTTTTATCTAATGCTGCAGAGGTCTTTTTTAGTGCTCAGTTTCGGAAGGAAAATAGCCCTATTGCAGTCGGTCCGCTATGGCCGTCCGTCAAAGGCTCTAGCGCGTCAACCGCCAAATTTGCGCAAAATATGTATTCATTGACTAAAAACCTAATACAATATTTAAAATTTTGTAAAATTATGTTCAAATGGAGAGGGGACACACAGAAATAAAGGGATTTTAGTTCTATTTATATTTTATTTCTATCTCAGCATGTGAGGTATCAACGTTTACAGCACTTCAACTAGAGAACTAGACGGGTGACCAGCATAGTTGTAAGTTTTGGACCATTTTTGTTTCCAGATGTATCTCTCCTTTACTTCTGGCTTTACGACACGTTGACGTCGAGATCATTAGAGCCGTGGGAGGATGGGAACAAAGAACAGGAAGGAATTCGGCCATAACCTTTTTGAAAGAACCTTCCTGGAATTAACCTGTTGTGATCTCGAGGAACCATGGAAAACCGAAATATGGATCGCTGGATTTGAATTCATATCCTCCCGAATCTCAAAGATGCTGTCACATACGAGCTTTAAAGTATTGATTATGTTATACATAAAAATGAATGTTTGTTTGTATGAAGTTCGACTTCTATGCGCCCATATACCATTCTTTCGATAACGATGAAACTTTGATGAGGTATTGTATGCACGCGTGCTAAGGTTTCAGAGCAAATAAAAATTAAAAATAAACCATCCCCTCTCCCACTTTACAACCCTTAATTTTATAGGAACCTAAATTTTTTATCCGATTTCGTATATTTTAAAATAAACAGAAAAATACTGTCTACATTTGGTTTTCAGAAACCCAACCCCTTCCCCCTATCCATCCTCTTAATGTTTCTCAATGTTCTTTACGATACACAGTTTTTATCTGCTATCAACGTTACTTTGAATATGTATACTTTAAAACCAAAAGAAAAATACAGTCTACATTTTGTTTGCGAAAACCCAATCCCTCCCCCCTTTCCACCCCCTTGATTTTTGTCAATGTTCTTTTCATATACCCACAGCTTTTACCCAATATCGACAGAACTTTGCACACGTATTATTTAAAACCAACAGAAAAATACTGTCTAAATTTGATTTTCAGAAACCAAACCCCTCTCACTCTTTCCACGCCAGTAATTTTTGTCAACGTTCTTTATACAAAGCTATAGTTTCTATCCGATTTTGAAGGAACTTCGCACACGTATACTTTAAAGCAAACATAAAAGAACTGTCTACATTTAGTTTACAAAAGTCTGACCCTTTTACCACTTTACTCCCACCCATCATAATTTCAAAATTTGTTTACAGAAACGCTGTTTCTCAGATTTTTGATGGAACTCTGCACATGTATACTTTAAAACAAAGAGAAATGTATTGCCTACATTAGGTTTACAAAAACCCACTCATCATCCTTCTTAAACAAAATTTACACATGAAACCATGTCTTTCATTTATTTAGTACATGTAAAACTGTGTTTTGTATATGCATACCCAATTATGAAAGGAAAAGAGGCATTGCAACGCAATATCCTGTATTTAAACGACGAATACTGATGATAAATCTAACATACACCGACTCTCCAGAAGTCATGGTGTACTTCATAGCAACATGTGGGACCCCCTTTCCCCAGCGAAGTGCAGCAACCGGTGTAGCACTAACTCAAGTCGTCGGAAATGCTCTGAAGAAATATTCCGCTATACTTCCTCTACAGCCGTCCAATACTGCGAGTGTTGCCAATGCAGCACCTTGTGTACAAACTGACCTATCTATCATGTCACAGACATGTTAGATTGGATTCTATCTAGGGATATAGGGGACCAAATCATTCGCTGGAATTGTCGAGCATGTTCCTCAAACCAGTCGTGAACGAATTTGGCTCCTGACATAACAGACTCTCGTCCTGGAATATTCCATCGTTGTTTTGGAACAAGAATGCCACGAATGACTGCAAATGGTTTCCATTTCTTGTCAATAGTCGGTTCAATGTCACCAGAGGTCTCAGTCCATGCCACGTAAACACACCCCATCCCAGCATGGAACCACCTGGGTTCATGGCATCGAGAGGTCTGCAAAACACTTGAACCCTACCATCAGCTCGCACCATCTGGAATCACTACTCATCTGACCAGGCAATCATTTACCTGTCATCTCGTGACAAACAGAAGTGCTCAAGAAATCAGGAGAGGTTCTGTAGTCCATGGCGCTTTGTCTTCTGCTACTCTCATCAACGCCTAATTTCGCTGCACTGTTCGCACGGACACGTCTGTGGTACATCCAACATTGATCGTTGCTGTTCTTTGACGCAGTGTGGCGTGTTTTTCAACAGACATCTCGATCTGGTCTCGGTCGTTCGGTAGTCGTGGTCGGCCACTGCGTTTTCCGTGGCGGGAGGCAGTCAAGGATATTACACATTCACGGCACTCTCTTGACACTGTGACCGAGGAGTACTTAATTCTCGACTAATTTCTGAAATGGAATGCCTCCTGCGTCAACTACCATTCCGCGGTGAAAGTCCATCAGAAAACCTTCCACATGACTTACGAGAGAACAAATGAAAGCCCCGAGCCCCCGACACTGCGCACAGCACATGTTTATGCCGTGGTGCTACCGCCATCTTCATATTTGCTTCTGCCTATCTCACGATTTCTGGCATTTCAGTATATTTTATAAGTTTTGAGCGGAATAATTAAACTTTATTTTTAGGATACCTGCCCGTATATTACTTATTTTATTAAAAATGCTTTAAATTTATAGTGTATTTAATTTTAAAGTACAACATATATTAATATTTCATCCATGATGGATTAGTGGAAATCGGCGACTGTGGTATCAAATTTGGGTTGATATAAAAAGCAGCAACCTGTCACAATTTGTTATTATTATATTTATTAACCATTACCGGTTTCGAGCAAAATGCTCATCATCAGATGGTTTGCATTTATAATGTATTCAAATATACAGCTGCAAAATGCGAGCGTGCGCCGTTAGATAGATGAATGTTTTAGAAAATGAACTCTTCTTGATGGCGAAAGGATATGATGCATTGTTAAACAAACATAAATACTTCACTATTATAAGATTCTGAAAAGATCTTATGAGCACGCTAGAATCTTATAATAGTGAAGTATTTATGTTTGTTTAATAATGCATCATATCCTTTCGCCATCAAGAAGAGTTCATTTTAAAAACATTCAACTATCTAACGACGCACACTCGCATTTTGCAGCTGCATATTTGGATACATTATAAATGCAAATCATCTGATGATGAGCATTTTGCTCGAAATCGGTAATGGTTAATAAATATAACATCAACAAATTGTAACTGGTTGCTGCTTTTAATATCAACCCAAATTTTACAACAAATAATATTTCTAAGGCTTTTTGTGACATCATTAAGAAAGGATTTCTTCGAAATTCAACCTGTAAACAGCAAAATTATGAACAATCAAGGTCACGGGTATGCGATAGTTCAGAGTCTAGCTGCTAGGCTTCGCTGGCGTCGCTAAGGAGTTATCGCATTAACACTAGATAGCAGCTGTGTGCTTCTGCAGTAAAGAGTTTTTCGGATATTTTTATTTCTGTCAGGGAATCATTTCATGTCACTGATTATAGAATTTTCACTTCAAATGTTTCGCCCAAAGAGGTTTCGCCCAAAGAGATTTCGCCCAAAGAGATTTCGCCCAAAGAGGTTTCGCCCAAAGGGGTTTCGCCCAAAGGGGTTTCGCCCAAAGGGGTTTCGCCCAAAGGGGTTTCGCCCAAAGGGGTTTCGCCCAAAGGGGTTTCGCCCAAAGGGGTTTCGCCCAAAGGGGTTTCGCCCAAAGGGGTTTCGCCCAAAGGGGTTTCGCCCAAAGGGGTTTCGCCCAAAGAGGTTTCGCCCAAAGAGGTTCCACCCATAGAGATTTTGTAATGTAATAGAGGTTTCGCCCAAAGAGGTTTCGCCCAAAGAGGTTTCGCCCAAAGAGGTTTCGCCCAAAGAGGTTTCGCCCAAAGAGGTTTCGCCCAAAGAGGTATCGCCCAAAGAGGTATCGCCCAAAGAGGTATCGCCCAAAGAGGTATCGCCCAAAGAGGTATCGCCCAAAGAGGTTTCGCCCAAAGAGGTTTCGCCCAAAGAGGTTTCGCCCAAAGAGGTTTCGCCCATAGAGGTTTCGCCCATAGAGGTTTCGCCCATAAAGGTTTCGCCCATAGAGGTTTCGCCCATTGTGGTTTTGTAATGTAAATGAATCGCTAAATACAGAAAGGGAACCAGTTTTACAGGTTTTAGGGAAATGAGAAAAAAGAAACTATTTCGTCCGCGTTGTAGGCTACTCAGTACTACATTTTGTGGTGATTTGGGATGAGAAGCATATTATTTGAATGTTTTTACATGGATTTCTGCAGTGAACAAAGGGATAAGTTCAAATATGCCTTTTCAGGAGAAAAATGAAGATTTTATTGAAGAAGTGAACGTTTTCCCTTTTTGCATTTAGTATTATGTAATGTCATTACATTAAAATTTTAATATGAATTAAATTTTGTTTTGTATTGTGTTGTATTGTGTTGTAAATTAACACGAGTTAGTATCATACATATGTTTAACGTGCCCAAAAGTAATTTCTAATTGTTTGTAAGAATTTATAAATATTTTGCTATGTACTATTGCAGTTGACAAACAGTTGCTACAGATTAGCTTGTTGTTCTTTCTTGTTACTATTAATCACCAACCTCGCTGTTCATCGTATACCATTCGTGATATTTTCTCACGGGCGAGCTAGTCCATATTAAATTTGATTGTCACTGAACGATAGCATAATGCGCTCGCGTGGTAATGCGGCGCGGCGCGGCTCTTGGAGTGGAGTCCGCTATATCTATCCTGAATCCCAATTGCTTCAGGCTCGACTCCCACTTAGCCTTTTTCTTAAGGCCAGTCTACACGTAACGTCTTGACGGACGTTTTACTTAATCAGGCAAAACGTATCAGACACAACATTGTGTGTGGACAGCAAAACGGAAGTTTTACCTGAACTGAACGAAGACGGACGAATTCCAGAAAACGGATCGGCGGGAGCATTGTGTTCGGTCTTGACTGATGTTTTCCCTTCAGCCTTTTAATCATTTTCTCAGCTTGTGCGGAGCTAAAATAACTTTTCTTTTGTTTTCTTTTCGAAAACATTTTACGCGGTGGTCTTTTAGAATCTAGGACAGTGATTTGTTTACGGAATTCATTGAGGTGCATACTAGTTATCCTTGTATACGGCAAGTTAAAGTTACCGAGACAAGAAAATTAAGCATATGCTTTAGTTGATAAATATAAGCAAGTGTATCTTAGATACAAAGGAAGCGGATATGAAAAAAAAATCAATTCTTTTCGTTCAGTGTTTCTTAAAAGATTGCTGAAAATAAAGCAGTCGTCATGTTTTACTGCTGGTGCCAATGATATTTACAAGCCTTCTCAGTGGAATTTCGACCTTTTTTTATTCTTTAATTATAAAGATACCCCAACTGAAACAATTATCAGTACAGAGGATGATTCAGAAGTTGAAGTAAGTTGTTAACCGCTGCAGATTAACAGAACTGTACATAGAAATGTACGTATAAAAATAGATTTATTCACCAGATAGACAGTAGTAATGTTATATATAAACGAAAGAAACAATTATTGACTTCAAAATTATTTTATTTTATCAAATTCTCCTAAGAGTTGCGGCGTTGTCATGGTTATAAAAGTACATCTTGAATTTATCCCTTACACGTTCCGCATTTTCCAGGACAAGTCCACGTCTTCGTAACTGAATGTTGCTTATATTTCCTGGTTTCAACTTTTCTTATATAACTCGACAAGATTCTTGTATAAGCCGGCTAGACGTTACAGCTGCGAACTCGAGATCTTGGGAATGTTTCTACATTACAGTTGTGAACTCTAGATGTTCGTAGTTTCTAGTTGTTGCTATAAACCTTATCATAGCAATCAGTCTCTCAAGGGGTGAGATTCTTCTCACAGCAGTGTCTTGTTTTTAGATTATTTCAAATAAGGAGTCTTCAGGTTCATGATGTAATTTTCTTAGAAAATTCAGACGAAAGGACCTTTTCCTGGGGTTAGGTTGAAATACGGCCTGGACCAGAAGAAAAATTACGTTATAGCCAAATTTGATGATGAATTCTTACGTAACTCGATGAGACAAATGGAAAATAAAGAAGAAAGTTTTTTTGATATCTCGCGTAGTTCTCGAGATATTGTATCTCAAAAGTGATGAGGTTAGGGTGAAATCCGGCCTGGACCAAAAAAAATTTTTTTCCACCAAAACCACCATATCTACATGGTGGAAATGCACTATAGGTGTTTTATTTTCTTCCTAGTGATTGTTGTTAGGTTGAAATACGGCCTGTACCAGAAGAAAAAAACATCAAAAGCAGAAGGAACTATACCTATGGCTGATTTTTAACATGCTATATCTCGAAAACCAAGCGAGATATCAAAAAATTTTATTCTTTACTTTCGATTTATTTCGTCGAGTTCTGCAAGAATTAATCATCAGATTTTGGCGCCACGGTAATGATAGAACTGCCCTTTTCCTCTTTAGCAACCATCTTCTAGCCCATTCTTACTTTTTAATCTCATCAGACATAGTGAAATAACCACTAAAAGTAATGCTTCACCCATGATTTCAATAGAACTGAGCTAAAGACGAAGTCAAAAAACGTAAGTATGTGGACGCGAGTTTTTGGTCAGTTTTACCTGACATTTTACCTGATCAAGTAAAACGTCAGTTAAGAAGTTACGTGTAGACCGGCCTTCAGGAGCGATTTGAACAATAAACTATATACAGGGTGATTACAAATGATTGTCGGGCATTGGTGAATTTATTGCACGCGAAGTATTAATCATACTGTTATTGTTTAGCGGACGGGTAGAGAAATTCTCAAAGATTAGTTCCGTACCTCCCGTCTTCCAGTAGATACGTTTTCAGCGTTTACAATATGGCGTCTAATGGCCAGACGATATTTTTCACTCTCGAGTTTCATCAAACACTGCCTGTTACCGTTGTCCAATACCACTTTTAGACAAGATTTGGCAAGGAACCTCCCTCCATTCACAGATGGTACTCACAGTTTGTGAAAACCGGGAGTTTACGTAAAGAAAAGTAGTGGGTGTCCTTCCATGTAAGAAGTGAACGTGGACCGGATCAGAGAAGCATTAAAAAGTAGACAAATGAAACCGACTGCCCAAGCAACAGGAAACTAGTCTGTCAACGGAACTGTAGAGGAATGGTGCCTAATATGAGACACATTTTTTTAAATCCATTTTAAGGACCTAAAAGTAAATGTAATTATATTTTTTATTATGGTAATAATATCTTGCATTATTTAATTTTACCATACATTTGTCATATTTGCAATATTATACAATCTTTCAAAGTATTTATTAAATCTTCACAAACAAAACATTTTTTTGAAATGAAGTAAAGGTTTCCTAATATGAGACAGTAACAATATTTTCCTTTGATTTTTTTATTACCAAATAATGACATTTGAACATACAATATTTACATATTCATTGATTTCTGATATCCCTCACTCATTTAACACTACTTATGTTTATTTTTAAGACATTGAGGGCAAACAAAATTGTACTCTGTGACACAGCAATCTTCATGAGCCCAGCGATAACATTTCGTGCCCTGTGCCCATTTTACCCCGTGTTTATCGTCAGAAAAACGCCCTGTACAGAACAGACACACTGCGTCATCGTCATCACTGCTGTCTGATTCACCACTTTCATCAAGATGGACATCGGATGCCGAATCACTAGACGATTCTTCTGCTTTAGGTCTACGCTTTCAAGATTTTCCACTCTTCTCTCCAAATAACTTTTTGGCTGCTTTCTTAGCTTCAGCGGCTGATTTCTTCTGTTTAGAATCTTGCAATCGCTTCACGTAAGGAGATGAAGTTAGTAACGCAGTAGAGCACGAACGCGATGTTAGATCTTCTTGACTATCTCCAGGTGGTTTCGCAATCCGTGGGAGAGGTCTGATGTCTGTAGGGCTGACAGCTTGACAGCTTGACACTAGTTTCATTTTCATTTTCGGCATCTATTTCTTGAGAAGCGACAGCATGACGATGAATTAAAAATTCATGCTCCCTGAAGATGTTCCTGTTGCATAGGATGTGACCTGTTTTTCTGAAGGCATTCACAGATGCTTCCATTGTTGCTGCTCGGTTGTAAGCTGCCCCAAATAACCTGGCTATTAATAATGGGATGGTAACACGACCTGGGTTACTTGCCAACCATGTTTCTATCTCTTGGGCATAGGTGGTTTTCAAAGGCCCCATAAAATATTGCCCTAATAGAAAGGTCCAGAAAACATTCCAATTTCTGATCATAAGACTAGTCAAAGTAATCCCTATTTATGGTAATTTAATCAAAATAAATGCAATTTACAATATTTTATACAATAAATTATAAAATTTTGTTATCTTATGATAGTATTGTATAAATTACGTATACAACAAATTGTGACAGAACGAGTTCCCCCAATATGCGATAGGTATTGTAATATGCGACACTGTCGCATATTTGGATTCCTATCGCATATTAGGAATCTCGCCATCTTACACAAAGAATCACGCACATGCTAACAACGTTCGATGGAAAATGAACCTAACTGTCAATAATTATAGGTAATACCGTCACAAATAACATCAATAAAAGAGTACAGTAATATCCACTCACCTTTAAGCAGAGATAATGTCTTAACACCGATGTCACAAAAACTCCAAACGCTATAAATTTTATAAAAGCCTCTACTTACCATGTCCGACTCAACAATGGCATCCTACTCACTGTGTCGTAGAGACGTGTTTAAGGAACTTTCCACCAGATTTCAGCACCTACCATGAGCACAGTTGAGGTGTCTCATATTAGGGAACTATCGCTTAATAGGCACCTTTCCTCTACATAATCATAGTTTAAAGTCACATTAGTGATAGCTTACTTCACGTTTTGATGTGACATCGAGACGTTGAGAAATAAAAATACCCGCAAGTTTATTTGTTCCGTAATAGAATCTAAGCTAAGAGTGGTCCTCAATAAGACGGTTAGTTTCACTCTCCCGATGGAGGTATATTAAGCCCGGTATTAAAACTAGTGCGGCTAATTTATTTATTTCTTACCTAACCTAACCCGGTAACCCTACCGGGTGGAGGGGACCTGCAGTTTAACGCGAAATTCTAGCCACGGAATTTCACATTACACAGCAAGTTGTGCCAGAAGTGAAGGTCGCGTTAACAGCCTTTCAAAATCCCCACCAAAACTCGGATTCGAACCGTTGACCTTTCTATTTCCAGTCAAACGCCTTAACTATCCATTTAATATTGTCTGTCAAGTCTTCGCCCAGCAGAAATGTGTGTTTACCACGATTAACCCTACATACGCCGCGACTATTTAAATTGTACCAAATATAACACGTCCAATTATCAGTTTTATATCATCGTTTATTTACATACAAATAAATCTGTTCGTACATACGCCATGCAGCACCACTTCTGATATTGCTTACAGGAAGGCTGTGTTCCTGCGAGTTATCCACAATCATAAAATCTTCCGTATTAGTTGCAGATTCAAGGGATGGTAGAATCGAAATATGCGCAAAAACGTGTTTAAAACATTTGTATATCATCATCAAGGGTTCTCTGCTATACAGCAGGTCCACGCACAGTGACAGCCCTCCACGCCTCCTCTATTCCGCCATTCTCTTAGTTTCTACATATCTCCCATTTATCATTACATCATCCATCATTATATCATCCTTCGCCGACCTCTTCTCTTCTCTCCGTTTACAGTCCCCTCCAGAGCAGTCTTAAGCAGGCATTCGTTCCTCAGCACATGCCCAATCCAGTTCTTTATTCTGTTTCTTATTGTTTTTATGAGTGATCTTTTCTCTCCTATTCGTTCCAGCACTTCCTCATTCCTTACTTTATACTTCCAACGTATTTTCTCCATCCTCCTCCATACCCACATTTCAAAGCTTACAACCTCTTTAGATCTTCTTTGCGTAGCGTCCATGTTTCTGCTCTATACAGTCCTACGCTCCATACAAAACATTTAGCTAATTTTTTCCTCAGGATTTTGTCCAGCCTTCCGCATAGTAAATTATTCTTTCTATTGAAAGCTTCCTTTACCATTGCTATTCTAGTTTTCACCTCCTTCTTGCAGCTCATATCACCACTCACAATACTCCCGAGATATTTAAAGGACTCCAATTGTTCAATTATTTCTCCTTGCAGCGTTATCATCATTTCTTTCTTACTCTTTACCACCATCATACATTTAGTTTTAGTCCTATTGATTCTCATCCCGAATTCCTCACACCCTTTGTCTAAAGTCTCTAACATTCTTCTAAGTATCTTGACATTTTCTGCCAGCAAAACCATGTCACCAGTAAACCTTATGCAGGTAATCCTACCTCCACCCATGTATACACCTATTTTACCTCAAACTTCTTTTCATAATTTCCTCCAAATATATGTTAAATAATATGGGTGAGAAACAACATTCCTGTCTTACAACTCTTCCAGTCTTTCCCTCTTCTGTAATATCATTCCTCACTCTCACTTCATGCTCGATGTATAATTTACTTATTAGCCTTTACTTATTTGTATATAATCTAAATTTAGAAGGTGACTACGAGATCCTTACGAGGGGGTACCTAAAAAACTGATTATTTTTTAAAAGCTATATATTATCAATTTTTTTTACAAAACAACCTTATCCCCTTTAAAATACTTTCCATTACAACTAATACATTTGGCCCACCAGTGCTTCCACTCTTCGAATTATTTTATGTAGTCATCTTTAGAAATAGCTGACAGCTCCTCCCTCGTTTTTTTCTTGACCTCTTCAATGTTGTCAAATCGGTGACCTTTCAGCCCCTTTTCATGTGCGGAAATAAGAAAAAGTCGCACGGAGCCAAGCCAGGCGAGTAAGTTCCGTGGGACAGCGGAACCATGATATTTTTAGCTGAAAACTGCCTAACAGAGACAGCTGTGTGTGCATATGAATTGCGTTGGAGAACCAGTTTCCTGTCTGTCACAAAATAAGGTCTTTTTTGACGAACACTACTGCGTAATCTTTTAAAAACTTCCAAATAATAGGTTTGATTGACGGTCTGATGTGGGGGAACAAACCCTGAATGAACTACGCCCTTCGCATCAAAAAAGCAATTGAGCATTGCTTTGATGTTTGATTTGACTTGATATTTTTTTGGATGGGGTGAGAATGGCGTCTTCCAATCGCTTGACTGTTGCTTTGTTTCTGGGTGGTAACCAGTACACCATGACTCATCACCAGTAATGAACTTTGACAGAAAAACTGGATCGGTTTCAAGATGTGTCAGAGCACGACATGTTTCAACTACACGTTCTTTTTTATTGTTAGTCAGAGCCCGAAGAACAAACTTGGCAGCGACCCTTTTCATCTCCAAATCTTCGGTTAATATTCGCTGAACCGATCTCCAAGATAACCCACCAATCTCCGACTGTTGGTCAATTGTCTGTCGACGGTCTGAGAGCACAAGCTCTCGAAATTTTTCAACAATTTCGTCGATTCGGGCAGTTGATGGACGTCCATAATGAGGTTTGTCATCAATCAACAAATCGCCATTTTTAAACCAAGCGAACCACTCGTGCACTTTAGTTTTTCCCACAGCGTCATCTTTGTAAGCTGTTTTCAACATTAAAACAGTTTCAGCAGCATTTTTACTGAGTAGAAAACAAAATTTTACAGCTACACGTTGTTCACTTAAAGTTGCCATCATCAAAAGCGAAACAATAACAAAACAGCGCTAGCAAATACAATCGCTGCAGATTAAAAGAACAAGCCAGGTCGACAACACAGGCGGCACTGAAATGACAATGAGTTGCAGCGCTATAAACGCCTAGCGGCAGAAACGCGTACTACACAAGCTCCGCCCACGGAAATGCTATTCCGGTTATTTTTGGTTATATAAAATTCCGCGTCAACGAAGTCGCGATCACAGGTAGCCAATAAAAATGTTAATTAAACTACACAGCCACTGTTGAATTTTCCCAGGTCGGAGAGCATGCTATTCAAATGCAGAAATAATGTTTAAAAGCGCCAGTTCGTGACTGTAAAGTCGACTTGACGACGTAGCGAGCTGCGGTCGCATCAATCATCGACCCAGGAGAGCAGGTTTGAGGAAACGTCGCTGGCTCCCAGCCAGCAACATACACAACTGGATCCAAACACGGCGCATTATTATCCTCACAAAATAGCCCTTCCCCTTATATACTTGAGAAAACAACAATTTTGGATAAGCAATTTCCTTTAAATTCCAACAGAGTACTTCAAAACGATTACGCAGGCATTCCTATCGTAACTAGATGAACTAAATAAACTCCAAAGATATGTAAACAATACCATCTACAGATCGTCAGAACACGACCATAGATGCTATACTGATGAGTATGTACAGTGCAACCATGGCGGGAAGAAATATAAAGACGACGCAAGGGACCTCCTCCCCGGAGAGGAGTGGGGAGGCGTGGCCGCCATATTACCTTTCCATACAGACACGGGGAATATGTACAAAACCTCAAGGGACTCTAGGATAAACGTGACGCCGCAATCTGATGGATTATTATGTAACTCAATGAGACAAATAAAAAATGAATAAATTTTTTTGATATCCTGCTTAGTTTTCGAGATATTCTTTCTTAAATGTGAGATGTTTTTGGTTGAAATTCAGAAGAAAAAATTGGTTAAAGTCAAATTTCATGATGGATTCTTATTTAAAAAGACGAGACAAATAAAAAATAAAAATTTTCGATATCTTGCCTAGTTCTCGAGATATACTGTCTCAAAGTGAGTTGAAATACAGAAGAAAAGTTTCACAAAAAGTCAAATTTGATGATGGATTCTTATGTAACACAACGAAAAAAATCGAAAATAAAGACTAAAATTTTTCGATATCTTGCTTAGTTTTCGGGATATACTGTCTGCAAATAGCAATTGTATGGATACGTAATATGGCTGCCGGCGCATGCGCAGTATCAGCCGAGAGTTTAGAGGCGGCGTCACAGAATAAGCGGTATTTCTTCTCCATATATTTGTTTCCTCCATGGCTGAAGCCCACCCTGTTGGCTCGGTTGCTGCACCGTGATGGTGTCCGGCACTGACATGGGGTTAGCTGATTCGAATCTTCGTGGTGAAAGAAATTTTCATCATGAGGATTTGGCCGGCAGGGTAGGAGAGGTGGTGGCGCATAGTTCCTAATCACCAGATTGTGTGCTTAAAGTCCTGGGTTAATTCCCAAACCTCTCTGCAGTGCGCAGGAGTGAGAGGATCCGACACTGTTCCTGGCGATTCGTCCGATGGACAGAGACATTAAGCCTGGCGGCCCGACGTTGTCTTTCGGAACAGTAGGTCAGAACAGACCAGAACCGGATTTCACCCTCTACCTTCTCCCGTTTCATTCAATACGAAGAAAACATTATACCGAACTCACACACTATCACTGTCATCCACACCTACAGTAAATCTAACTTAGTCGACAGCCCGAAGGAGGCATACTACGCCATTGTGTCAGAGGTAGGACGGCCAGTTCCTTTCCTCTGGGACCTACAGTTTATAGTGGAATCCGAACCACGGAACGAGGTTTTACGATCAAACACTATTCTTAAAAATTCATGGTTCCATCGGGACTTGAAACCGGGATCAGATCCCGAACTTTTGAAATCAAGTGCCTTAACCACTGAGCCACCAGATGGACACACACTGAGGAAGGTAACGTGTAACCACTACAGTTCATCATCCTAAGAGAATTCCTATGGAGGGGTATGTCATCCATGGTAGGCGCATACGCCCCAAATCTGGCATAGGAAGATGTACACTAAAGCAGTTAATCCAGCGAACAATGAAGTTAAGCCAAGAAATTACTGTTCAAAATTCTGAGCACAGAAGAATTAACAACTTTTGAAAGTTCGCTAACATTTTCAGATCCTACCCAATTTATAACAATACGAACTGCAAAAATGTGTGTCAACAACCTCCTCCATCTAGATAATGCTATGCCCTAAAAGAGTAGCTAATAATTTAGTTATCTATGTGCCGTTTTATACATCGAGACTCGATATTGAAGAATCAGGGGCTAGTGAGGCGAGATAAATTCTTTGATCGTTATCGAAACAGGAAACATGTTAAGACAGCAACCGATTATTATGGAAATATTAGAAGCAACAATAAATGTAAGTTCCCTTGGACCACATGAGCTGTGCCAGGACGTTCCTTGCTTCGAGTTTACACGTTAAACCACAGATCGACCCATGAAAAAGGCGAAAATAGATGTGTGAGGAAATTGCCATCGGAACGTACGCTTCATTAAAAACAAAAAAAATCATGTCGAAGACAGTTGTAGACCTTCAGTGTAATACATGGTGTGCCGAGCGAAATACCCATGCTACTAGAGTAATGAAGTCCATACAAATACCCTATTCCACATTGTATCAAAGATAAAGAAAGTTCATCGTGAATTCGTAATGGAAAGAGTCTACAGTGCGTTTTAAAATACTTTTAGAGAAGTAAAAGAATTTGGTTTCAAAACTTTGGTCAGACCATTGCTTGAATATGGTAGTGTAGTATGGGACCCACATTTTATGTATCAAATACAGAGGGTGCAAAAAAGGGCTGTTAGATTTGTTTCTGGAAATTGCCGCAGTCAGTCAATAACAGATATGATTAAAGAGCTGGAATGGGATTCATTGCAAGACAGGATTTTTTTTTTTTTTTTTGTAACAGTTTAACGTCCCTTTTTAACAACGTGGTCTTTAGAGACGGGAAAGGATGGGGGCAAGGAATGGGAAGGAATTCGGCCATGGCCTTTTGAAGGAAGCATCCCGGCATTCACCTGGAGTGATTTGGGGAAACCATGGAAAACCCAAATCTGGATGCCCGGACGGGGATTCGAACCGCCGTCCTCCCGAATGCGAGGCCAGAACGCTATCCGTTACACCACCACGCTCGGTGCAAGACAGGAGGAGGGTGAAGAGGATCATGGGAGTGATGAGGCATGGAAAGATTTTGGTGTAAGAATTAAAAGGAATGTATGGAAGGGAAAAGATGACCATGACCACAAGCTGGCACTCGATTTCAGGCACAACGGTGTAGGAAGATTCCCCTTTTTGGGTAATGGTGTCAGAGATTGAATATGTTAACAAGAGAGATGAATAATTTACCAAAGACGTTGAAAGAATTTAAAACTAAAATTTGCAGAGGGCAAATGTAGGTGGGTGCAGGAAAGGTAGAAGATGGGTGTGTAGGGAAATTGCCACCGTAGCATACGCTCCGTCGCAATTTAATTAAATATTATTATCATTAAATACATTTTATAACACCAAGGTGGGATGTACAGATGTCTCTGTAAGCTCTGAAATAGAGAATATCGCTGAAGGGAGTTAATTAAAGAAAGTCTCTGGCGGGAGGTTTACGGTACGGCCGTGCCGAAATACGTGGCACCGGGTAGTAAAAGTCAATCGTGATCCGCACACATAGTCATTGAATGAAGACAGTTTTAACTACCGGACGATTACGATAAAAGTTAGGAGATGACTGATACAGTGCGTGTCGCGCAGTGGACAAATCTGTGTATGATTTATGACATGGAGATTGTCGAGTCTCGCTGCGAGTGTGGAACAGATATGCGCTTTGTTATCTGATGTAATGTCGTTATTGTAGGCTATTTCATCCCCAGTTGCTTGTTAAACTAATTATTATTTAATAAATGCTCCAGTACAACTGTTGTTGGATATTATTTATTTCACATGTTAGCATTAAAATACAGCAATCATTCAACTTTTGTCGAACATCTCTTAGATAATAACCATTTTCCCACAAACATAAATACAAATATGAAAGTCCTAACAACAAACAATATTTTAACTCTTCAAGAAAACTATCAAATTCAGATAGCAATAGTCTCAGGAAAACACGTACTTAATGATCATTTAAACTAAGTTAATAAAAATCGAAACTGACGTAAAACCGCATCAGAAAAACAATACTTCACCACAACAGTAATTTAACACCACGTTATGTCTCCACTATGCACCACACATGCACATTTTGGCTAAACCAAAGCAAACACACACCAGAAACTGTGCTTAAAAATTGACTACTAGTGGAGTCAGAAGATCAAAACTATGCCAAAATTGTATAATTAAGTACAACAGTGTAAACAGCATGCTGGTTGAGGGCACAGGCGACCAACAATCACACCTCAAAACGCAAATGTAAATGTAAGTTGCTATATAAAACCTATATTAGTATACCTATATAAACAAAACGTTCTGCATGATAATACAAAACTGATATATAAACATAATATTATGCTTCCTATATAAGAATAATTTCGATAAATAAAAAATCAATATATTAAATAGTTAAAAACTAATCATATATTACAGAAAAACTGTACGCTGAAGATACCTGAACGAGAGGCGAAACGCGTCCTTGAAATAAAAAATATCTAACAGTTGTACTGGCGTATTTATTAAATAATAATTATTAGTTGAAGTAACGTGGTTTCGACTCACTTTGATTCGCCTTTAATCCGCCGGACATTGCATCTTCATATTTAGTGTCCGGTGGCTAGTGACTGCCGAGTTCAATAAAACCTACTTGTGGATTGTGCAACTGAATACATCTGTGTAGTTTATTTTGTTGGTGGTGTCTACGTAATCTGACATTTAATATCGTCATGAACGCTTCTAGAAATATCTCATTGGACTGGCGACCGCAACACTGGAACCTGCAATGTTTACGAGCACATTGAAGGACATGTCAGTAGTAATAAGGAGTATTATACGAACTACTGGAATCTGGACTCATAATAACAATAGTCATAAACCTTAATTAGTACGGTATACGACCGTTTCCTGGGAGGGGGCCTTATTAATTGCTCTATCCTGTTAATTTAATTGGTACTGTAAATAAACCATTACACAGCTTCGCGAACTACTGGCATATTCAGTAAACCATTAAATGGCTTAAATCAGTGATCCAACATTAGGATGTGCATCTACTTAAACCATTATATGGCTCCCGTGCAAAGCACTTTCAGCCTACATATCAGTAATTTTAGAAGTGGAACTGTTGCTAGTCATTAAAGCTTTATCGATTAAACAGTCAGAGGACTGATTCATCTAAACAAGCTAACCTGTGTGAACATTTCGCACAATATTGTGATCAGCCACTGAACAGCAATACAATCTGTAGAAATAAGTAAACGCAAGTATTTATTAATAAAAGGCAATTTTTTTGAAGAGCAGCAATAAATATAAGTCTTATTGCAAAAATTCGTTACTATATACGTTTAAAGCTTTAATTATAAAACACTTTAAAAGTAGATATTTAAAAAATAGATATTGCTTTTGTTAAATTTTACTTTTTTCAAACTTCTTTACTGCAAAAATCGTATTTGAATACAATGTTAGCAGTTATAAATAGACCATCGTTTAATTTTTGACCGTATGTGTTTTTAACACAAACATAAATCACACTGTATCTACGAACTCGTGAAAAACCCACATATACTAACTATCTAACTGTGTACTATCACCTCTGTTGTTCAACATTTATCCCAAGGTAATTTTCAGGGAAGTGTTGGAGAACGGAAAAACGTGGGGTCACTATAAACGGAAAAGTGATCAATAATATGAAGTACGTAGATGACACTGTTGTCATAGCTAGTGATCTATCTGCACTCCAACGCATAATAGACAATTTAGTCCAGCACAGTGAAGAGTTTGGCCTGCCTGTTAACCCTTCTAAGACCAACTGTGTAGTCTTCTCTAAGAGAATAATCCAGGCAACCCAATCAATAAAAGGCAATAAGACCGAGCAAGTATCCTCCTTCAAATACTTAGGCACTGTGGTGGACGAACAGTGTGACTGCAAGAAAGAAATCAAATCGAGAATAGAACAGGCCAGGAGACAATTTATTAGCATGAACAAATTTTTCATAAGATCAGACCACAGTCTGCAACTGAGAATGCGAATGATTCGCTGCTACGTGTTCTCCATTTTTCTTTATGGGTGACCAAAATCTAGAGAAAAAGATTGACTCTTTTGAAATGTATTTGTATCGTCGTCTCTTACGCATTTCTTGGGTGTTGAAAGTCTCAAACGAAGAAATACTTCATCGTATGGGGAAACAAAAAGAATTGCTGCTCACTATAAAACAAAGGAAAACGCAATACCCAGGACACATTATGAGGGGCGAGAGGTACCAGCTACTGCAGCTCATCATTGAAGGGAAGATACAGGGGAAAAGATCTGTTGGAAGGAGAAGGAATTCGTGGCTGAAGGACATTCGGAGATGGTTCCACTGCACATCAGAAGAGGCTTTCCACGTTGCAGTTTCATGCCAACATTCAATAGGAGAAGGCGACTTAAGAAGAACTATCCATGGAAAAAAAAAACAACAAAAACTGGTTCTGGAGAATCCAATCCTGCCCTTTGAAGCGCCTGACCTTGTGCTTTGTTAATGGTCGTAGTTGGGGCTACCTTTATAGGGTATTGTTTTCTTATCATTTGGAAAGGCATTGTTGGATCAGAAGGTGTGAGATTAATGCGCGGTATGACCACACTTTCATCAGTGATGATGTAGTCGCTTAAGCGAGTTGTCACTAACCTCGCGCCATTAATTAATCACTGATTAGTTAAGATTTCTAATTAACATAATAATAACATTTTTCATACAAGAAATTTATGAAGTGGTAAACCGGACGGATTTAAGGAGTTCAAGAATTCCGCGGGGTACAATTGAACGTTGTTTATTTCTTCGTGTTGGTCAGAATCAGGACATTGTCCTCTCCAGGTAACAATTTAGAAACGACATTCATTAATTGTTATACAATCATAGTTTTGTTACATAAAATCACCCTAAAATAGAATTGCCAAACATTTTGTTCGTTGATTTCTCTGGCATTGAATATGGTGGTAATGATATAATTATTTATAACATCGGTTTATAATATGTTGCTTTAATTCAGTCTATATGAGTGATAGATTACACTTGCGTAAAGAATACAAGCAATCCGACCAACAGCTGTCATACATGTTAGTCGAACTGTCAATAGATGGCGCCTTGTATATTTTTTAAAGAACTCCAACCGACAACTGCCGTGCATTTTAGATAAAAAGATTAACAGATGGCGCCTTCTAAATTCTTTATGCGAATATTGTTTATAATAAAGTTTTTCAATGAAAACAATTTTAAAGTATTTAATTTTTCTTCATTAGCGGTGTGGGTAATCTTCAAAAAGATGTCTCAATCATTCATTTTGATTAAGTATTAAGTGATATGGCGTACTGACAAAAAACGCCTTTCAGAAATAATTTATATGGTAAGTACATTACAATTTGTCTTCTCTCATCATAACATGTATTGTTGATTGCGTTTTCACTCCCCCTGCTTTGGTCAAAACACACATTACTATGCTGCTAAAACATGGCCAAAGACGAAATAAAGGACAATTTACTTCAGTAACTGATTTGTAAATCAGTGTCATTTAGTTGGATTCTATGTATTCAGTATTTGTGCAAATTATCATAGAACCCAGTCAGTAATTGATATGATAAAGGAGCTGGATTGGGAGTCATTGGAGGAAATGAGGAGGGTGAAGAAAGTGCTGGGAATGTACAGGGCATATGTTGGTGATGAGGCTTGGATATATATTAGTCAAAGAATTAGGAACAGTGCATGGAAGGGAAAAGGTGACCATGACAACGAGCTGGCGCTCGATTTTATGCATAAGGGAATGGGAGAATTTTCTTTTGTTTGTAAGGGTGTCAGGTATTAGAACAAATTACCATGTGAAGTGATGAATAATTTACCAAAAACGCTTAAGGAATTTAAAATGAAAATTTGCAAATTGGAAAAGTAAATGGAGGAGGAATTATAAAAGAAAATTTTAAAACACAATAATATAAAAACTGGTAATTAGATGACATGGGGATTGCCACAGGAGCTTTAGCTCCATCACAATTAAAATTAATAAAGAAAGTAAATATTATATTACAAAGGTTTACGCTTCGCCAGGAGAAGAAAATCAAAAGCAAACGCATTATTGCGGATACCTAGGACCGCAAATTGCTAGTTAATATCTCACTGCATATAAGGCATATTTCTTGTGATACAATTTTGCCGCATTTAGTTTCATCTACGTATATGGTTGGACAGGGCTGCATAGAACAAAAATTCAATTTAAAAAACACTAAATATAAAGCACTCAGGAACAGCCCAGTCATTTGTTCCTTTGTAGATTTAAAAAAGGCATATGATTCAATCGACCGGCAATCTCTCTTCAACATCCTCGAAGTGCAAGGGATCGATCCAAAAACACTAAACCTCATTAAACAAACACCGATACAACCTAATGGGTGAGATATCTGAACCGTTTCAGATCAATACCGGCGATCGACAGGGTGATGGTCTGTCCCCGATACTCTTCAACCTTGTTCTGGATAAAGTCATCCGAGAATGGGAGAAAGAACTTAAATACCAGGACTATTGGAAACCCGTATACCTCGGACGACGCAATAATGATTTTAAAATTTCCTGCCTAGCCTTCGCAGATGCTTTAGCCATACTAGCAGACAAGACCACAGCAATTAAACCGATAGAAATTCTCAAAGAGTTGGTTTACAAATATCCTTCCAAAAAACCAAATTCATCTGGTCAAAAATCCATACTCAAAATCTTACCACAAAATATTGAAAAATTGAGAGAGTTCCGTACTTCAGGTATCTGGGAGAAATCATCGAATCCACAGGAGGAGAGAAAATAGCACATAAAGTTCGCATGCCAAAACTTAGGAGCCTACGGTAGAATATATAATATATATAATAAAAAATGTTTGTCCATATACACAAGTCAGACTTTACAACACAGTTATCAAACCTGAAGCGAAACTTTAATACTGCACGGGAAAGGTGACCTAGAAGGCATCCTGAAAGAACAACACAAAATTTTAAGAAAGATCCTTGGACCAGAAAATAACAGATGACGGATATACTCAAATCTCGAAAAGCAACAGAAACACTGTCAAACCTCGCGCCAGACATCAAGAAAAGAAGATTATGATTTTATGGACATATTCACAGACTCCCAGCAACAAGACTCATTCATAAAATTATGACGCATAGAACAGCTAATAACTATGCCCTGGGTCAGCAAATCAATAAAAAAAAACTAAAAAAAGCACACGAACTCATCAGAAATCATAGACAAACATAGAGACAAAAAATTTAACAAATGGGAAGTACCGCCGGAGAATGAAGTCACCAAAACACCTGGGACGAAGTGGACTGAAGAAAGGAAGAGAATCCACGGAGAAAAAATGAGAGCTGTATGGAAACTCAGAAAACTGAATCGTTAAGGCTTTGCGTGATCTGACAGGGTCCAATTGCAAATAACAGTATATATATATAATGCTCAACTGTGTGTATGTCGTGAATTAGGGTGAACAGAGATCGCTTGCTGAACGTGTGAACGTGATTTGAGAGAGCTGATATCTGAATGCAAATGGAGATACACGTAACAGCTAACTGTTACAACAGGTAGTATCACTGCTAGGGGCAGGCAGGCGACCGCATCATTAACATCAGCTACTGTGACCAGAATGTTGCAAGCGATTCCTGCAACAGAACAGTGCCCACCAAAAACGTGAGCCAGTTAACAGTTCTCTACAAGATGTACCACACTGCGAAACCTTAGGCTTGTTGACCACACAGTAAAAATAAAAAATAAAAATCTTGTTTCTTGAAATAACAAAACTTCAATTAAACGTTTCAAATTTTTCCTTTCGTTGGCATCTATAACAAAGCAGATACAGGGTGATTTCAGGTATGGATGGTAAATACTTGAAGGAGGTGGTTAGTATGAGTATATTTAGTAAAAAAGTTCAGACAAACTTGTCTCCGATTTACATTCGTTTTAGGGGGCAGGTGGTAGAATAGTATGCATAAAATAAGCCTGAGAAAATGATTAATAGCACACAAATAACTTCCTGAAGTACTTTATTAATGCAAAAACACACCCATATTTTTACAAAAATTTAAGTGTTAGAAATTTTTTTCTGAGATACGTGCGCATCGGGACTGTACGTGTAGACTTTAACCGTCAATAAAGTGCTTCAATTTCAATATTGAAGTCGATGGTGGGATTTTAGAACATATAATTTAAACTGTTTTAAAATATGCCTATGTTATTGCATGAATAAAGTACTTCCATAAGTTATATGTGTGCTCTTGATCATTTTCTGAGTTTTATTTTATGCATGAAATTTCAGCACCTGTATCTCCAAAACGAATGGAAATCAGACACATATGAACTTTTTTACTCGATATTGTTCGTACTACAACCTCCTTTAGTATTTACCATTCTTCCTGAATCACTCCGTCTGCTCTCGATGAACAGAAAGATTGCACAAAATGGCCAAATGGCGTTTCCGCAGTAACTTTGTTCAATATGTTAGTCCTTTGAGGAATATTCTCCGGAAATGAAACATTGTGGTTCGAAAGAGAACAGGTGTGCATACCAAGGTGGTGAGTGAGCGGCCTCGTATTCGGAAGGACGCGGTTTCGAATCCCCGGCCGGCCAACGAGAATTCGATTTGCGTGGTTTCTCCAAACCACTCCAGGAGACTGCCGGGATGGTTCCTTGCCCCCCCCCCCCGTCCTTTTCCGTCTCTAATGACCTCGACGTTGGCGAGGCGTAAAGCAGTAAGCAAAAGAAGTAGGTGTACGTTTAAAGGGAAATGAAGAAACTAATTCATTCTCGGTACATCATATTGAATTATGATTTCGGCTATCAAATATTGGGGAATGGCTTGTAGAAGGAGCGTTGGTAAAAAAGTACTTCCTGAATTTTATAATAATTTTGAGATGACAAGATTCAGTTTTAAAATATTCGGGAGTTTATTAAGATACTGATTTGATCAAGATGTAGAAAGATTGAGAATGCGCAAATATATCTTGGCGCAGTTTTGTATGAAGATTAGTTTCAATTGGCTGATTATAATCACACGAGTTGGTTTTTTGATAGTGAAAGATCGCTTAAGTATGTCAAAGTTATACAATACAATACATTCATTTTCCATTGATCCCAATATAAGGGACTGGCTCTGTGGCATGTGGAAGGTGTCAATTTACAGATAAAGTAATACATACACCAGAAGATGTACAGTCATTGCATACATGGTACATTAATTATGTAAACTACATTTACACAAGCTACTGGCAGTTATTTTTTAGATACCTTAGAAATAAATTCTTCGTCAGAGTAGGAGTTGAAAATTAAAAATTCTTTGAATTTTTTCCTGTGTTTATTCTTATCATCTACTAGACATTAAATATGTGTTGGGAGCTTATTGAAGATATGTATCACTGAATTTCGGACCCCTTTTTGAACAAATCGCAACGTCTTGTAATTCTTGTGAAGGTCATTTTTACGTCTAGTGCCATAATTGTGTATTTTACAATTTGTTTCAAACAAAATATAATTTGTGACTACAAAGGACATTAATGTGTATATATACTCAGCCACAAATGTTAAAATCCCTAACTTATTGAACAGCTCTCTACATGAAGTTCTATTGCTAACCCCACACATAATTCTTATTACTCGCTTTTGGGCTTTGAACATTTTGTCTCTATGGGTAGAATTGCCAATGAATATTATACCATATAACATTAAAGAGTGAAAATAAGCAAAATAAAATACCTGCCTCATATGGAGATCACCTATAGCTGAAAAATTTTGCGAATTGCAAATGTGGCTGCACCCAATTCCTTTAGTAAGTCAGGAACATGTACCTTCCACTTTAAATTATGATCAATATGCAAGCCTAGAAATTTCACACACACTAGGGATATTCACTAAATATCGATGCATCGTATCCATTCGATGTTTACCATACGATGCATCGGATTGATTCGATGTTTTGACAAAGAATTTTTCTATTCGATGCATCGATTTTTAAAATAAAAACATCGAATCGGAAAGAAAGCTAACTCTGGCTAATAGTGACAAAAATAATAGAAATAAATGTTAAGATTACTAAATTTGTTGAAGATTAAATTATTTCAATTTAAAGTAACTGTTAATAACAGGTGGTGACACCTGTGAGCAATTATGACATAACGGTGAAACTGTTGCATTCGAACTTTTATTTTCGAAGGCTGCTCAAATAGTCAGTCAGCAAAGGATCAGAATGAAACGAATAAGTTAACTTTTTTTATGCAAAGTTTGCCTAAACACCATTGGTTTTAAGTGGTTAAAGACTTAAAATTAATATTTTTAGGCAGATTTAGACATTAGTATTTAATGTCTGGTTTTTAATAGTAATGTTCTGGTATCGTAATAAAATATTTCTGTTAATTTGTAGTCTCTGTTTCACTCACAAAGCCACACCTCACTCATACAACACTACTTACCCAACACACAAGATCATAAAATTAATTTTTTTAATGTTGCGTGAAAGGTAACGCTCTGGCCTCGCATTCGGGAGGACGGGGTTCGAATCCCCGTCTGGGCATCCAGATTTGGGTTTTCCATGGTTTCCCCAAACCACTCCAGGTGAATGCTACGAAAGGCCTTGACCGAATTCCTTCCCGTTCCTTGCTCCCGTCCTTTCCCGCCTCTAATGACCTCGACGTCGACGAGGCGTAAAGCCATAAAGAAAGCATAAAATTAACACATCTTTATAGCTACAGCACCACACTGCTGGTATAGTGTAGTCTGTGGTCACATGGACCAAATAAAGCCAGTGAACTATATGCGTTCATCGGGAAATGGTGAATATCAAACTATTGTCACAGTTTTTCTTGGCGATTTTAAAGGACAAGTAAGAGATAAATGAAACGACATTTGCCGACGAATATTGCTGGTTTGTATTTGTTGAGCTATGAAAAACATAAAAGATATTCGATGTTGAAAAAACATCGATGTTTTTAAGCGATGCATCGAAAAAACATCGATGCAGGGTTCCGATGTTTTACATCGAATAAAAACATTGATGTACTTTCTAAGTGGACACCCCTAACACACACTACCTTTTGAATGGAGAGTCCTATGTAGTCAGAGTGTTCACTACATCATGTGTTTTGCTTAACACCTACCCAATAAACAGTTAAGAAAAGTGTAAATTTAATAGTAAAATGTATGGAAAGTCTTTAGAAGAGTTTACAAGTATTTACAGATGGTTTGGGACCTTGTTGCTGCAAGAAAGTAGACGTGAACAGTATAAAGAGGACGGTCTTGACAGTTTTGATGTATTAAAGCTGTTTGGTAGCTATGTAATTTTACGTGGGCAGCTCACCTGCCAATAATTAATTTGTTCCAATTGCTTATGGTAATGAAAGCGTGTGCGGGAGACTGCAATCTTAAGAACAACTTGTCGAAATGTCTATCGTGGTTTCAGCGTCGAACTATAGGTAGGATTAAGTTAGTTTTTTTTCTTCACTGGTGATGTCTTCTTAACTAACATAATCGGTTTAAGAGAGAGGTCGGTAGATTAGGTCTGTCTGAACGAAGCCGCTGGCAGCTATCACACTGTCACGGATATTCTCCGTAACGACCGAGTGACGCAGAGTAAACTTCATATCTCAAGTGACCATTCATAACATCTCAAACCTCATCAATTTAACCAATATTACAAGAAGCCAATATCTCAACCATTTCACTCCGATTGGCAGCACCATCAAACTCGTGAATCTGCAATTGAATGGACAAAAGTTATGAAGTGTAGCAGAAATGATACCAATGCTAGTAAATTAAATATAAAAATAGGATCGGATGCGATAGGAGAAGTGAATTCTGTTACTTGGTAAGCAAAATTACAACCGATGGCGGAAGCAGGAATGATGTTAAAAGCAGAATAGCTCTAGCAAAAAGAGAAACCTTTTAGTTTCAAATATTGATCTAGGAATTAGAAAGAATTTTTTAAAACTATGTGTGGAGCACATTACTTTATGGTATCAAAACATAGACTTTAGGAATACCCGAAAGAAAGAAAATTGAATCATTTGAAATGTGGTGCTACAGAAGAATGCTGAAAATTAAGTGGACAAACAAAGTACGAAATGAACGAGTTTTGGAAATGATGGGTGAGAAAAGAAGTTTATGGAAGAAGCTTACAGAAAGAAGAGAGAGGCTGATATATTTTGAGACATACTGGAATGGTTAATTTGTTAGTGGAGGGAACAGTCGAAGGTAAGAACTGTAGAGGAAGACAGATTAGAATATATGAAACAGATAATTGAGGACGTGGGTTGTAAGGGATATGTAGAGATGAAGAGGTTATGTGAAGATAGGAAGAGATGGAGGATTGCATCAAACCAGTCAAAAGACTGACGAGCAAAAAAAACAGCAAAAACGAAAAAAAAAAAAACTTATTTAACTCAACGAGGTAAATCGAAAGTGAATAATTATATATATATATATATAGTTCCTGAGATCGACTGTGCAAAAATAGTTAAGCTTCTATATAGGTGTAGTTCATTGTGCCCTTGAAGGCGTTTTTCTTCTGGTCCAGGCATCATTTCAAACTAACCACAACCGGTAGTAATAAACAATAATTAATCCATATGCATGTCCAGCGTGTAGTTACTTGCAGCTTTGGTCAAATTGTTATTTTGTCCAGGCCGCAACTCAACCTATCCACATAATTTTGAGATAGAATACCAGGAGAACTGAGCGAGACATCGAAAAATTTATTCTTCACTTTCGATTTGTCTCGTCGAGTTGTATAAGAATCCATCATCAATATTTGACTTTGGCGAAATTTTTCTTATGATTCAGACCGCATCTCACCTCATTTTTGGGACATTATATCTCGAGAACTAAACCAGATTTTTAAAATATTCGTTTCTTTAGATTTATATCGTCGAATTACCTAAGAACCCATCACCAATTTTTTTTAAAAATACAATTATTCTACATTAAATAACTCTTTCCACTTTTTTTTTACCGCTTTCAAAAATTTATTTTAAACACTGCTTTATTCATCAGTCCTTTTCTTTAGGCATTTGATTAAAACAGTCTCCAGTCCTCAGATACAACCTTTTAGCTGTTAAAATCTAATATTATAATAAGCAAATAGTCATCTATGACAGCTGTCACGCCATGACGTCACTATGACTTCAGGCAATGACGTCACGTTTTATGTCATTATTCATGATTATGCACGTTAATAACATTTCTAAGAATTCGTGAATAAATTAACTGACATAACACTGAAATAAAAGTATGTATTGCATTTAAATCGACATATTAATCATTAGATGCTTATATTTATGTAATATTCTTTTTTATTCCTTGTCCATAGATTTGTAAGATAAAAGCTTTAAGTTTCGAGCATCAATGTTAGCGAAAGTTTTGATTAGATTGTTACTTAGCATGGATCAGAATTACAACTGGCATTTGACTGTACAGCTGAGGGCATAAATAATTTAGTTTTTTTCTCAAAATAATTTAAACTATTGAAATTATTAAATCGCTTGAACGGAAATAGTTGCACACTGATCGCGATCTGTGCAGCCTACACTACAACTAAAACAATTACGTGGTATAATATAAGTTTATATGATTTATTTTAATTTGCTTTGTTTTCACTGAGCATTATTACTGAGGCTATTAGTCAGCCATTTAAACGTTGTAATATTGGTCAATCACGGATAACAAAAAAGAAAGGTGTAAAAATCCTTGAAGATTTTTGGTCAAATTTATATCGGGATACATTATTGCCACTAAAATTCGATACAGTACATGTATTAATATGCGTGAGATTGAAGTATTGTTCTTCTGACGGCAAGTTTAGAGTAGTATGTGGTTAGGTTGAAATACAACTTGGATCCGGATGGAAACGGCACGAGGAATTACACTGAATTTTATTTTATTCGGGATCAAATTTATTTCGCGATGCATGATGACACTGACATGCGATACAGGAAAGGTATTAATTCGCGTGTGATTGAAGTTTTGCTTTTCTAGCGGCAATATTTGCGGAATTATGGTTAGGCTGAAATGCACCCTGGACCAAGTTGACAACTGAAGCTATTTGCTACAGCACAAGGGACGATAAATTACAATGAGCTTTATTTTATAACAATTCTATTTAGTTTAGCAGTTTGAGAGGAATTACCATATCACTCCTTTAAACCCATCATTTTTGACGGATTTTGGGGCTAGTTACATATAAACTGTTTGCTAATGTCAGCGATATGCATCATATTACCGTATAGCTTACAGGCTAGCCAGCTTAAATATTTATACTCTTATGCTGTTGCCGTCCACCTCGTATACCAACATATTTTACAAACAGTTTTTCACATTGATCAGTTCTGTGGTTGTTACCTCAAAAAGCACAGTAAAAATTGCTATCTGCTTATAAAAGTGGAGAATCAACGCTGAAGATGGGGAGAGGAGATTTGTAACAATTACTCAGCAAAACGAGGATATGGCACATGAGTTGGTAACTAGGGACGGAAAGTTGACAGCTCAACAAATTGGGAGAAAACAGGCATAGAACAATACATCGTATTCTGACAGTGCTGAATCTTTTGACAGAAGATCAAAAGACAGCGAGGAAGCAGATGTCTGCTCCTACTTGAAGACGGTAGTAAATTTTGTTGAATCTGATATGAATGTGGATGACCTCACTTTATCAAAGAGTCAAAGAAACAAACGGCAGCGGAACCATGCCAGCTGTGCCCCTGAAATAAGGCCAATGATTCTTTTGCATTGGGTTTCGGAAGGATTATTGTTTATAGATTTACTGAAAAAAGGGCGAAACCTGACAGGGGAGCATATTATGCCAACCTTGAGAAGTAAATATGAGCAACTGAAGTCTGTCAAAAAGTTCGCCGTTTCAACAGCACGATGTTTCCAGTCAAAAGTTTCTTATTTACGAGGACTGAAATTTGTGATTGCATTCCCGTGTTTACCCTCACCTTAGACATTCACCAGACCTAAAACAAGTTCCCAACACCCAGGGTCAAGGCTGATGTCATCTGATATATAACAGCCTTAAGAAAGGCTTTTATGTGGGTGGCATAAAAACATTCTAACACATTGGAAGAAGATTGTTTACCTCAGATGCGAATATATCGAAAAACAGACCATATTTTTTTTTTTTTTTTTTTTTGTATATTCGTAGTAGAACCACATATGGCGGATAACCCCTCAAATTTAATCAGGTGGATCTTATTCGCACTATTTTAATACATTATTATACAATTTTTTTTGGTGAAAATCCTGTGATTACATCTTACCTCACGTAACTCCTCGAAATGCTAAGTCCACGTATTGGACCCATAAATATGATCGTGAAGACATTACTTGGCCAAGGTCTACGCAGCCGTGCCAAGGCATTCAAAGCCCATATCAGACCTTGAACCAGGGTGAGGTTAAAGTAGCAACACAGATAAACCTCAATGTATACCTCGCCAAGGATGGTAATCTTTTTACATAAAATCCTAGGCGTGCTTATGCTGCATCATCAGGGACAAATCATAGGACCGATTCAGACCATATTCACAGGAAATGATGTCGACGTGGCGCGAAAAGTTTTTATATGTAAACTAGTTGTTACCCGCGACTTCGTACGCGTGGACTTAGAATTACGTTGCCAAAATCTGATATAGAAAGCTGTTAGTAATGTAAAATTTGTCCCAAACTCCGAGTCGACATAATATGACAGGAAAGCCGTCACTATATCATTCTACCGTCGAACCTGTCTTATGAAGTGAATCAATTGGCAACACATTTTAAAAACAGACAAACAAACGAAGGTGCGGGGATGGGGCGGGTTTAACTGAGTGTAGCTTTATTTCAGTTTGGTCTTCTTTCTTCAGCATGAACATTAGATTTTTAGGTTCTAACAACTTTAGTTGCTCGTGCTCTTCTAGAGCTACACCTTAGGCCAGGTATACACCTGCAAGGCATGTCAAAAAAGAAGACAAAGTAAACTGATGCCAGAAACTTTTAGGCAACACAAAGTAATAGTACAGTGAAGAGCAAAACGATATCTGTACTATATAATAAGTTTTGTCTCTAAACGAAATTTACTAACAAATCATACACTAACAGACTGCGCGAGAAGAACAGCTTGAGCAACCGAGGTAACATTACAGACTAACACACGCATCAGTCTGTTTATCACCATTCGATAAGTTCTCAAAATTTCGTGACAAACTGTTGTTCATACTGAAAGAAATGTCCTGTGTCCTTCCTACAGATGCAGAGTATTTCCTTGTCTAATTCCATCAACATCGGCATAGCAATTTAGTTGTTAAAACTTAACAAAAAGACAGCGACACACACACACACACACACACACACACACACACACACACACACTCTCTCTCTCTCTCTCTCTCTCTCTCTCTCTCTCTCTCTCTCTGCGAGAGAAACAACTCCTGAAGGATCGATATCGCGTAAAAAAGTGTACGGCTACAGCATTATTAGGCCGCCTACGGTTTGCCACGAATTGCACCCCTAAATTTGTGGCATCTACAGTTTAACATGGAATCCGAACAACTGACGTGGCTCATACGATCAAAAACAATTCTTAAAAATCTTTGCTTCCATTGGGATTTGAACTGTAGATCACGCCCCCAAACATAAGTAAACCAACGCATTAACCACTGAGATACCAGACTGCTATACGGGAAGGTACTAGAAAGACACATACTATGCGTCTATCGCCGTTCAGTAATTTTTCAAAATTATATGACAGTACGTATTATTTATACAGAAAAAAGTATCCTAATGGCAAATAGCATCTCCTCGTCACATTTCATCACGATCGGATTAGCCGTTTAGCCCAAGAAACGTAACAGACAGTTACTTTCGCATTTATAAGATAGATAGATAGATATGTTCACTTTGATCCCATGTGAGAATAATCTCGGGGATGTGGAACAGTACATACACTTATTAGTAATGTCAGTATTACTATATAATTGATAATTTTATTCATTTACAACGCCGAGAAAATCTCCAGTCTTACAATATTATTATATATTGACAACAAGTTAGCAACAACCCATTAGTATAACCAATATGTCCTGTCATCTACAAATACAATCCCGAGTTAATTAATACTTATTATGTGGAACAGTGTATAACATTAGTATAAAGCATTCCGACAGGTGGCGCTAGAGTCTGGTTGGCATTTCGATTGAAGAAAAGTTAATAGAACGAATAGGCTCAGTGCTTCGTCATGGATGACGAGGTTTATTCGTGTACAATGGATTTTATACATGAAGATGCGCAGCTTTCCGACAGTCGAAATGTATACCACGAACGATGTTTTAAATATTGAGACTCTTGACGGGTTTTTATATCAATGTTTATATATACACGCAAATAAAGAAATCTGTTCGTTCACACGCCAGGAAGCATCACCTCAAATATTTCTTACAGAGAAGCGGTGTGAACAATATTGAAGGTTACCAGTGGTCTATCGCCGAACAAAGCTTACCCAATTAGTGGTAGCTTCAAGGGAGATTAAAGCACAACTTACCATATAAATTCAGAAAGAGAAGATACAAGAAAACGGAAAATACAGACAGGTCTGCTCCTATGCCTTAACCTATCCGGCCAATATTTCTTTGATAGTTTATCTGTTAACTATTAAACACCTAGTGGACGAAGTCGCGGGTGCAGTAGTTGCAGTGCGTGTTCTCACCGAGGATTGTGGCCTTGCGTTCGGGAGTACGCGAGGTCGAATCCCCGACCGGTCATCCAGATTTCGGTTTTACATGGTTTCTAGAAATCACGCCACGCGAATGTCGTAATGGTTCCTTCGAAAGGCCATAACTGAATTCCTTCCCGTTCCTTGCCCCCAGTCCTTTCCAGCCTCTAATGACTTCGACATCGACGAGGAGTAAAGTCTTGAGCAAAAAATGTATGTCCTATCAAAGTTTGAGATGTGGCTAAATTATGTCGCTTTTCTTGATAAATCGGCAATTGAGGAAAATGATCGACAACGTCCATATATTTTCCCTTTGTTTTCGTTATAACTTGTGTGTTGCAAGCTGTAAGACCATGTGGCGTGGAAGGTAAAATAGACAGACAGGCCGCTTCTGTGCAGTTGGGCCTCGCGTGCCTGCGCGTTTGCGTAATCGAGCGGTGTCGAGTTCACGCTACAGTTGAATAATGAATCAATGGTAGTGCGGTATCGGAACGAGGTAGAGGTGTGACTGATATTGGTACTTGTAGAAATACCCGAGCTTCGTAAAGTAGCACAAAAAAACTAGTTTTCAGTTCGAAAGTTATAAACCATAGAAGTTTGAAAAATGATAAAATTCACAGCAATGCGCCCCCAATACAAGAAAGTAACGGGAAAGGTCTAGAGCGAATAGAGGAGAGTCAAAGAAACCGAAAAAGTCCTAGATCACGGTTGCGGAGGGAATAAGAAAGTTATGGAAGCGCCGCAAAGCCAAGACATACATTGTACATCCTGATCTGGGTTTTCCATGGTTTCCCTAGATCGCTCCAGGCGAATGCTGGGATGGTTCCTCACAACAGCCCATGGGCGCCACCTGCCATATCCCTTCCAAACCATTACCTTTCCTGATAGGTGCAATGCACCCTCCGCCAAACACTTTTAGTGAATCGCGGAGTAATAGTAATAGTAATAGTACTAGCTAGTTCAGCTAACGGAGGCGGGTCAAGGTCAGTCTGCTCTATCCCCACTCCGTTGCCATTACCCCTACAGGCAAAGGAGAAATTGCCACTCACCTATCTGGGCACAGCGGTCAGCTCGGAAAGGTAAGAATGAGAGGGCAGGTCACGTGGGAAGGGCGACTAGGGGAACGTGACCTTGAGCCAGCAGTTAGGAGTGAACAGGGTATAGTACTGCTGAAGGTGGCTTCCCATGTCTCGCGGTTTTGCAGGCCAATTGTACGGATTAGCACTCGCCACTGGCTATCCCTCGCCATCTTGCAGCCACCTCTCCACCACGTTGCTTAATGTCGTTTCAACTGCTCGGGCGTTTGATGTTTACCAACTGGTTGACTGATAGGAGTGCCATCCCTCCCCACGGCCTGCTGTTTATAGCTAGACCGGGCCGGCCGGAAAATGCACGGGTCGTGGAAAGCCACTTTTAGAAGGCGGTCCCGTTAATAGAGGTACGAACTGTAAGAGGTGATGGATAGTATCAGAACGAATCAAAATTGCTTGCGGATCCATGAGTAAAACGTCACTGTTCGTCACTAGGCGGCGCTGTTCATGAAAGCTGATGCTAATGTACGAAAGTCGAACGACTGTATCCAGATCGGTTCTCAGTCAGACGTACCGTGACGAAGCCGTACTTTTCAAAAGTGTATCAATTGTGCGCAAATGGTCCTTTACCGCCATGGAACGAACTATGTAGAGAGGAGTCAGCCAATACGTTATCCGGTGACATCGAAAGTAATAATGGGTACTTTGAACAGGTCCTGTGACCTTATGAAATGTTACGAATGTTTTCCTCCTAATCTCTTCCTGGTGTCATTTCATTTCTAGATCATCATCATTTTCAGTTCCTATGCAATTTTGAATCGTTTTGATGCTCTCCACCGTTGTTAAAGTTTGAGATTCTATTGTGTGCATCAGCAGTCTATCCAAGTTGAGAATGATATTTTTTAGATACTCGACCAATACAAGCGATAAATCATATTACTTCTAGAAGGTGTTTTTCTTCACATAAATACATAAATACGTAAATACCTAATCGACGTCGAAAAATGAGGTATCATTTTAAAGATAAGTTATCTGCTTTGATCATATCATATTTTAAGAAAGGTTTTTTTTTTCGAATTTGACCCTTAAAGGGCAAAGCGTTAATATTTCTATATAACTTTTTGTCAAGAGCCATTTATCTCCACAGATACCTACCCGAAATCAAGATGTGAGGTGTCATTTTAAAGTTCAGATCATATTTTAAAAGATTTTTCGGATTTTTGACCTAATTGTTTCGTAATATGTTGCAAATATTTTGTTACGTTCCTATTACATGAAAGAAACAAACAGGTGCTTCAAATGAGGCGGTTCTTGTTTAATCCTAATACAAACCACCAACCCCTCTATTCCCAGTATTTTCTTCACGAATTTTTCACACAGGTCATTTAGTTTCTAATAAATTTATTCTGTTTAAATAAATCTTCCATTTTATTTTACTTTTACAAGACCTACGTACATACAAAAGGCTACGGTAATATTTATTGTATTATTTCTATAAGGAATTTTTTGTGACAAATGATTTTTCTCACCGCAAACGTAACTAAATTAGATAAACGAATAATTTCTTGGCCTCTGATGAATTTTTAATGCGGAATTGCACACTATTATTTGTTTATAAACCGGCGTTTTGGCCCTCGAGTCGATACGGCAAGGGCAAAATGTCTTTTCTGCGGCTACTCGACTCTATATTTCAATTAATATGCTTCGTATATAAATTACTATACTAAACACGTTAGTCCTAATTAAAATCGCCAATCTTCACATTAAATCTTAAAGTCAGGGTCGTATTTTATTCGCAAGGATCAGAAAGAATCAAAAAGCATTTCATATCTTTGAATTTACGTATAACATCTCGTGAAGTGCCAAATTTTCACACGGGTACAATCTACACTAATACTATAAATTCCAAAATGGCTCTGTTTTTTACGTTCTCACAAATAAACTACTAAACTGATCTTGATGAAATTTGACAAGGAAATACTATCTATCATGAGGAACGACATAGAATACTTTTATCGCGATGAATATCATATTTTGTAATGAAATTTTTAAAACTATCTGAACGGTGACAAACAGACGGATAGCGTGCGTGAGCCTCTGTAACGTTATATCGGTCACTCAGGCTTTATTTCTCTAGTACTCAGTTTCTGTATCCTCACAGCTTTCTATATCGAAATCTAGAAATAAATTATTCTTATATAGCAACGAGTTCCAAGCATCGCAGAGTATCAGGCCGCTGTCTTCCTTGAATTTGTTGGTGTTCTTTATCATTCCTGCTGCATCCTTCATTCGACGAGGCCACCACTGATCATATTGCTCTGCGATGCTTGTCGGTCGTTGCTATGTCAACATAAATAGTATCTCTGATTGAGGCTGTAGAATGGCAGCCGAAAGCTTAGACTGTCAACGAGGCATTCCCGCAAAATCCAGATGTTAGGGAGTGTCCATACACTACGTAGCCACATTTTGGGCTCCTATTAACAATCCCATACCCCACGTAGCCTGACGTGGCTTTTGACTGTATATCCTCCCCCGCGTGACACGTATCTTTTTCCCCTACTGATTCCAGAAGACATTTTATACTGTTTTCTCTTGCCAGGCAATAGTAAATTACATGACGGAAATAAATAATCACATGATGTTGTATGTTCTGTAACTGATTTTAACTGTGACAATATACCCCCCTCCTCCCCATGTAGCCCGGCGTAGCTTTCTACACAAACCCTCCCTCCTAGACCGAACCACGTAGTTTATGGACTACATTTACATCTATACTCTGCAATTCACAAATATTGTGGGTGGCAGAGGGTGCTAAGCACCTATCCTAATTCTGTGCATTCCAATCCCGAACAGAACGAGGAAAGAAAGAATACATAAAAGCATGAGTACGGCATCTTATTTCTCTAATCTTCTCCCTCCTGTCATTGCGACCTAAACAGGTCGTCGGAAGAAGTATTTCATTGCACTCGTAAATTAAGTAATTTCGAATATTCTCCAGTAACTTCAAACGAAAACGACATCGTCTGTCTGCCAAACAATTCCAGCCCAATCTATGTATCAATTATGTGACACTTTCGTAAGTACTGTAACTAGCAGTCACGAATCGAGCGGTTCTCCTCTGTACTTTGGAGAAAGTGTTAATACCTTGCGATACGGATCCCAAACTGCACAACAGTAATCCAAATGCAGACGTACTAGTGTTTTGTACGCTATTTCCTTTGTGTGAGCATTACAAAT
The DNA here is from genome assembly GCA_031002005.1 of Vandiemenella viatica. NCBI lineage: Eukaryota > Metazoa > Arthropoda > Insecta > Orthoptera > Morabidae > Vandiemenella > Vandiemenella viatica. Next base: position 39,809,620 of record CM061918.1, on the reverse strand, counting down.
TCTCAAAATACGACGCTCCCTTATTAACAAATACGGCCGCGGTAGCCTGATAATTCAATAAAATTCTAAGTCTACGTGTACGAAGTGGGGGGGGGGGGGTAGCTGCTATTAGTTTAATACAACGTCCCTGCTTTTTGAAGTATCTATGTATTCAATCACTTGACGCATTCTCAGCCAAACATTTTGAATTTTCTATAGTGGTCGAGCTATTGGTCTTGTGAGTCGTACCTAAGTAGACTGAGGTCAAAGGGACGCAAGCAGTAATATGTTGTACTGCGTGACATAACTTCTGGGTGGCGAGCGGCTCGGTAAGGTCCTCAAGGCCAGCAGACGGACACCAGAGCGAAGCAAACAAAATGAAACACCGCGCCGGATCGCTTCCAACAGGTTGTGTCACTCGACACTCCTACACTTTTCCCACGGCCGTACCACCTCCAATCCCGTGGGTCGACACCCTCCACAATACTATAAAGCCTCCGTCACACGGGGCAGTTCTGTCGCTGCTACTTGAATAGCAGCGATTAATCGCTTCGTGTGACAAAGTAACCACTCCTACTGACTCGACTGGCGGCTATCAAAAATAGCGGCGATTCGACTTGAACAAGTTCAATGTTCATCACAAGTAGCGCGGGATTGTGGCGATCACGTGACTCAGCCGCCATTATTGTAGCCTCGTCTCTACAGCTAATCTTTTAAGTCTGAAGTAGCGTTCACTGTTTCTTGGCTTATTTTTTTTTTGTCATCTTGGAAAACCGGGAAAGAAATGTGATAAAATGGTTGATTTTTTTATGTTTATCGGAAATACGAAGGACTGTTGGACACGAATAACAATAAATAAATAAGAATGCGCGAAAGAAAAATCGTTTGAGGAGTTTCTTTATTAAATTGAATGAAACTGGATTGATCATTCAATCTCAGGAACATCCCAGAAAAAAATTTAAAATATTAAGGATGCATACAGAAAGTAATCTTTATATATAAAGATGAATGTATGTTTGTTTGTTGGTTTGTTTGTTTGTTCTTCATACAAATCCACAGTTTTCATCCGATCTCGATGAAACTTTGCATACTTATCCTTTGAAACAAGGAGAAAAATACTGTCTACATTTGGTTGAAAAATTATATGTATAAATAGCACATGTTGTCTCATAACTTCGACATACAGCGATAGACAGACACGTTGGATATGGTCGCCTCCGTACCGTGTTTCCGTATAATGGACGGGCAGCTTAGTGGTTAAAACGCTTGCTTACGAACGTCGTGGTCACCGGTTCAAATCTCCATGCAGGCTAAGATTTTTAAAAATCGTTTTTCATCGTAAGAGTCAGGCCTGGGCCGTAGGTTATTCGGATTGAATGTTAAACTGTAGAAATTAGAAAGTTAGGGGTGCAATGCGAGGCAAATCGTAGGTAGTGTTGCAATGTTGTAGGTGTATAGTTTTTTACGTTATAATGATCCCTCAGGTGTTGTTCGCAGTCAGTGTGTGAGTGTGAACCACAGTAATATTATTATAAACACGGAAGTAAGTCTCTGTCTTTTTGTTACGTTTCGACGACTAAATGGCTATATCGTTGTGATGCAATTTTATAATGAAATCTGTATGAAGGGCACAGGATATTTTTTCCAGTATGATTAACAGTTGTAGTCACGAAATTTTGGGACCTTATCGAATGGTGACAGAAATATGTTGGAAAATGATTCTCTTAAAGAGACAGGTTCGACGGTACAATGATATAGTGATAGCTTTCCTGTCATATTATTCCTACTTGATATTGTTTGGGACCAATCCTTCGTTAGCAACTTTCTATATTTTATTCTGGTGAAAGAATTCTTAATCCACGCGTATGAAGTCGCGGGTATGGGCTAGTTTAGCTATAAATAAATACAGTAATACCTCGCTTTACGCGAGGGATATGTTCCGCAAAAAATCGCGTTAAGTGAAATTCGCGTATATCGGGGTTAACGATTAAACAGAGTCAAAAGTTAAGGCAAAAAAAATACAAATCATTGGATTCAATCTCTTTAATTCTAAGAACACTTTATGCAGTATTACATGGTTTTTTTTTTTAACGGGAAAATACATCTATTGTCTTTTGGGTAGCATTTCTTTTACGTTCTTGTAAAATACGTTCACCCAACGATGTTTTTAATTGTTTGACACAAGGTCATCATGACTATCTATGCTATGCAATATGTCCAAACCTGAATAAATTTTTGAACGAATATTTTGTATTCCGCTTGAAAATAAAATTCCTCTTCTACTTGTCCTTCCTCATCGTTTATGAAATTATTCTGTAACTCGATCAGATCTTCATTGCTGAGAGGTTCGTCGTGAGTTGCTACAAGTTCTTCAAGATCTTCTACCGCGACATCTTCAAGTTCAGACCCCTCAATAATTGCAGCAATGTCTTCAAGCACTTGTCTGTGCATTTGGACAATTCTTCTAGGTGCTTCCACTACATCTGGCCAAAGATTACGCCACACCCTGTTCATACAACTCCTTTTAACTTCTTTCCAAGACTCGTCTATGTTGTGAATATCCTGCAGGATGTTGTATGACTTCCACCGCTGTCGCATAGACTGTCTTCCTTCCCCGGCTGTTTCATGAATTAGTTGGCTAAAAGTGCGTTGATGGTAATAAGCTTTGAAGTTTGCTATTGTTCCCTGGTCCATAGGTTGTAATAGTGACGTAGTGTTTGGTGGAAAGAACATCACGTACACCTTTAAGTCTCTCGGCGTATCAAGTGAGGTTGAATGTCCTGGGGCATTGTCTAAGAGTAATATAACTTTACGTTCAAGCCCATTTCTGTCACAGTAGGATTTTACTGACTGGCAAAAGCTATTAGAATACCAATCTTGAAAAAACTTCCCGTGTAACTCGCGCCTTTCTGTTGGACCGCCCACGACTGGTAGGCTTATCTCGTCTGTACCTCGCATTGCACGATGTGTTTCTGAATGGTAAACCAGTAAAGGTTTCAGTTTGAAATTACCAGTGGCATTACCACCTAGCAGAAGTGTTAATCGATCTTTCGCAGCTTTGAAACCGCTGGCTTGACGTTCTTCTTTAGAAATGAATGTTCAAGATGGCATATTTTTCTCACTAAAGCCCGGTCTCATCATCATTGAAGATGAGACAAACAGGAATTTTTTCTCGTGCTACGAAATCTTGAAACTTGTCTGGAAACTCAGCTGCAGCTTGAGTGTCCGCACTGGCGGCATCACCTGTTGTCTGGATATTGTGAAGATTGGAGCACTGCTTGAACCGATGAAACCAGCCTCTGCCGGCAGCAAAAGTCGGAGTAGAACTCACCTTCTTCTGTCTTTAACATCTCATCCAAAGATTTTGCTTTTGTGCATATGATATCTTGAGTCAGTGGTGTGTTCTTCTTATTTAAATCTTCGATCCAGACTGCTAGCAACTTCTCCATTCTTTCTATGATAGAAGATCTCGAACGAGAAGTTTTGTTGCACTTCTAGGTGTTGAACTTTCGCTGGAAAGTTTAATTTTTTCCCGATTTTTAAAAATCGTTCTCACAGTCGATTCTGACAGACCAAAATCTCTGCCAACAATTGTTGCTTTTCCTCCATTTTCCGTTCTTCTTTTCACCTTCATCTTCAATTCCAAAGTTACGCTTTTACGCTCTTTTTTCTTCGTAGGCGGCATTTTTAACGTAGTGTTAAATTATGTATCTCCACCAAACGTTAAAACACGACTGCCAGCCGAGATAAACAAATGGAACAAACGAAACAAACGAGGGAATTCCCATAGAACAAAGTCGTAGGACGGGGAATCCTCAATTCTTCGATCAGAATGGTCGGAGAAAGAGGGGATTACCGCGACCAAAGAGAAGCCAATGACTACATTATGGACATACATATTCTTAAGTAAGCAATTCGCGTAATACGAGGCATTTTAACGCGAAATTTGAAATTCGCGTTAAAGCGAAACCGCGCATAACGGGGTCGCGTAAAGCGGGGTATTACTGTATTTCAAAAGACTTCAGGCTATCACGACTTTTCATGCAACACAAATTCTACTTTGGTCTTAGATGGAATCGCACCTCTTATCAGTGTATCTTTTTCATAAGTTGAGGAGTAATAACTTCAAGTAATTTTTCAAACTTTCCTTCAGTTAGTCGCTGAATATTTCTGTAGTCTAGTGGATCCCCCGAAGCTAGTTCTATCAGAAGAAACGCAGAGGACCCCGCTTTTTCTCTGCGTCTAACCCATTTTTCTTTTTTAAAGTTTCATTTGACAAATATTTGCTCAACTCAGCATCAGCCGAACGAATCAATCGTTTAAGAACTATACGACGCGATTTGTACGACTAATCAACGAATAAGGTTGATGCAACACTTCGCTAGCCACAACCTAATCGCACAAACCAGGAGCTCCGTGTGATAAGTTTAAGGTAGTTTTCCATTCACTAGTTCCTAGCACATGTCGCGCTACCTGTTCCCGGCACATGTTGCACGTAATTGTTCAACTGTTCCCAATTGCCTGGGACACCTGCAACATTTGTAGAGAGGTCTCGAGTGCAAGACTACAGTTGTAGTTTGTACAGAGAATCACATACAGTGTATTTCAGTTTCTTGAGTGGAGTGATTTGTTGGTTGTCCAAATATTTGAGCGATATGGACAACTCAGCTACTGGCGCTCTAGTTGTAATGGCAGGCGCATGCTATTAACTTTTTTTTTTTTTAAAAAAAAAGGAGAAAACAATCGAGATGGTGGATTAGAAGTTTTGTAGCAAAAAGATGTATGGAAGGGGCTTATAACTCATTGATGGCAGACTTACGTCTCCAAAGTGGGAACGATAATTTTGTTAGAATGACAGCAAGTGATTTTCAATTGTTACTGAACCTTGTTGGGCCGAAGATTATAAAATCCTTGACATGTCGAGAACCAATTTCACCCGGTGAAATGTTAGCGACAACCCTTCGTTGATAGTTACAGTTCTTCAATGTATATACACAGAATCTCCAAATCCGCTATTTCAGAAAACTCATTAAATTGAAATACTGCCATTTAGGTTCGTAAACATCCTTACCATCAGTGCCAGTTTTCTTGCTCTTTTCAATTTTATTTTTCCCCATATTTCGACCTCGGAGCATGATAATTTTTTTTTTTTCTACTTCTTCAATACTGGATTCTAGAATATCAGCAATTCTTGCATGGTGTCATTTCTATTGTTCGACTTCTTGTGGTTCGCATTAATTATGTTCATAGAATTCTATAAACTTTATTACATTATTCTTCGACCACTGCATCATGAAACAAACATTACACTATCTTTGAATAAAGTACGATTAGCACAGACAAGGAAACACGCGCTGCCCACAAGGAGTGTACTGCTCATGCGCGCGACGGCACATGTCCCTGGGAGATGTCGCAGTCTGTTTCCATCGGCTGAGGCACAAGTTGCGGCACATGTTTCCCGCAGTCGCTTGGCACATTTCAGTCCCCGGCACTTGTGCCGCAACATGTTACAGACCGTTTCCATTTCAACAAATTTCGGACACGTGTGCAGGCACTTGTCCCGCAACATGTTGCGGGACAAATTTGTAGTAATGAAAACGTATCGTTAGTAGCTGCTACTGATCGCGGTGAACGATCGCCGAGAAGAAAATCACTCCGTGTGACCGGTAACTGTGCAGATTCGTTCCCTGCACACGGGTTGCGCTTCTAAGCTGATTATGTCATAGTTAATTCTGCACCAGCGTAAGCCACGTAGCTCAGGCAATAATGCGTCACACTATGACCCGGGCGACAGGGGTTCGATACCAGATAAAGCCGAAAACTTTATGTGAAACTATACGACCGACACGGCTTCCCAGGTTCAATCAGCCTGCTATCCAATGAGTACCGTGGAGGAAACTCAGTGGGAAGGTTAATAATGGCCGGATTGTGGCAATGACTCAGTCACATCCCTTCTAGTGCCGAAAAGGTTGTAATCCTGCGGGAAGTGGCAGTAGTCGTAGTACTAATCCTGTAACCTTTACACAGCGAGAATAAATTCAAATTTACCTTTAAATGAATACAAATTTATGGACTCTCATTTTACAGCTTTCCGATGTCTTTTTTTGTTGTTGTTGTCATGAGTCTCTCGACTTGTTTGATGCAATATTCCATCCTTTCCTATCTTGCGCTAATTTCCTCTCAACATACCCATCACAATCTACGCCCTCAATATCCTGCTTCATGTATTGTCATCTCTTTCTTCCTCTTCCTTTCTTATCTTTGACTATTCCCTCCACTATCAAATTAACCAATACCGCATGTAAAAGTGTGACCCACCATCCTATATCTTCTTTTCCACAAACTTCTTTCCTCACTCGTCATTTCCAGAACACGTTCATTTCGTACTTAATTTTAAGCTTTTTTTTTATTTTTTTATTATTTTTTTTTTTTAAATACCACTTCTCTAAAGGGATTTGTATTGAGGAAGTGCAGCGCAACATTATACTGTATACAAAATATTAATTTGAATTTAAATTATTACAGTTGCATTGTTTTCAGTATTTCATTGTTATGGTAGAGTTTATACTTTGTAAATTTCCGTGCAAATTTTTTTTGCATTATGTGAATTGTTTTCTTCTAATTGTTACGCTTAGGCACATTATTCGTGGATAATTTCAGTTAGTAACTCTCGTTCGTTCAAGCGAGAACTTCCTGCAGTTACCGATTCCTGGAAATGCTGATTTATGTTTATTGTGTCTTCCTTTCACTACGTGCTCTCTCCATCCAGATCTCATCGAGTATGTTTTATACATTCTCAGCCCTATCTTCACCGCCCTCCTGTCTTGCAAATCAGTTCCATTACCATACAAGGGTCTGTCCTAAGTAATTTACGGACACAAAACTAGCTGCCTTCCATTGCTCACTCTCTGGTTCTTGTATCACAGTTCGCTCCTGCATTTCTTCCTCGTCTTCTCTAATAGAATCCTTCCTTCTGCAACCCCGAAGAGACCTGCCCAACTGTCGTCGACTATAATGCTATTTACATCCTGTATCTGACAAACAATGCTCCCTCCACCATGTGATCATTCCTCATCTTTCGATCTATTTACAAAACAGACTCTTATTATCAGATACTCCCTCCAGATCCCTTTTTACCTATTCAGAATCCTCTCTCCTTCCTATTAATCATCCACTGTCACTGGCCCCTAGCACATAAACATAATAAGTTGCAAATTTCAAATCTGCACACAAAGATGGTTCGTTGACCCAAAACCAAATATCTTATTTAAAATGCTATAAAATAATATTCTGGGGTTTACGATGTTCTAATAAAATAAAATGGTGGTCGAAAACAATGCTTCACGTCCATCTCTCTCTCTCTGTCTTCTGTCTGTTAGCCAATTTCCACCTACTTCTTCAAACACTTTTTAACACCTTTCTCCCATCTGTATGTTTTCCTCTTAGTATCTTTCCTTCCGCCTCCATGTCCAGGATCTTAATTGTTTTGCATTAATTGGATTATTTAATTCTTCACCGGTTTGAAGTAAATTATTCAGGCCCTCTATCTACAATTTACGTCGACTGTAAATGCAGTCTTTGTGCTTGATATCAAGTGCTACTTATCGGCTTGGTCATCTTTGCACGTACTACCATCAATCTTCTACCGATATCCATGCATATCTTAGCGCCGTAGTATGCCTTATATACTCCCAGCACTCTCTTCAACCGCCTCCTGTCTTCCCAAGACTTCTAATCCAGCGTCTTAACCATATTGGTTATCGACTGTATTGGTAACATATAGGATGACTATTTGTGTAAAAAGAATTGCCGCAAGTCAGAGTTAATGTTCGGTTTCTGCGTTGCATGAGAGAACCGCGTTCGACTCTTTCCAGTAGCCGCTGACCCACTTTTTCGGTCGGCGATAGTGGCAGCTCTGGTCGGTAAGAAGGCGGGTTGGGCAATATTGCGTGACCCAGAGGTCAAAGATAAAGGCACAGTCTAAAAAACAAACTCAAACGCATCCAGATTGCTCGGCCAACTTGAGTGTTACAACAACCAATAGCATATACAATGAACAAACGAGTTGGGGATTGGTTCCTCGTTAATGCTCAGCGTATGAAAGGAATAAGTTAGTGATAAGGAATAGATATTTGTAAGAATTTTCTCCACGAGTGATTAGGGAATTGAGTAGGAAGAATTTGAGTGAGGAAGCTTAGAATCTGACAAAAAGAGTCTCGGGCCTTCTAACCAGGTTTTACGTCCTGTCGACGTCAGTATCATTAGAGGCTGGAAAAACGGGGGGGGGGGCATTTAACGGGAAGGAATTCGACAGTAGCCTTTTTGAAGGAACCATCCCGGCACTAGCCTCGAGTAATATGGCGATTCTGATCAAGGTTTTTAACGGTTTTATAGATCTGTCAGGCGAATACCTGGATGGTTAGCCAAAATAGCCCAATGGCGCCTCCTTCCATATTCCGCATATCCCTACCCAACAAACTAATATTCATTAGGATAGGCCCAACGCACCCTCCGCCATCCACTTTTAGTCAAATTGTGGATTAATAGCGGAATTAAGATCTGTGTTCGTGGAATAAATAAGGGAGCCATAACTATAAAATACCCCTGGTATCAGCAATAAGTTTCTATTTTCAGGTAACTAATGGAATAAACAGATAAGTCCAGAAAATAACTGGACCAAATTTGTCATAAATAATGAACAGAATTCGTTTGACGTAATTTATGCCGGAGAGGACTGAGGAAAAAGGCAACGTTTCGGCAACCTGCTTGGTTGTCCTCATCAGGTCTATTACTTCAGATATTGTTCACTGAAATCACAAACTAGACGATGCTATCCGGCTGAACTCCTGTGAAGAATTCATTTGAACCCAAATCTGGATGCCCGGACGGGGATTCGAACCGCCGTCCTCCCGAATGCGAGGCCAAAGCGTTAACCGCTCTTACAATCCTTACACATACTGTAATTGATACCCATAACATGGGTGCCATACTATCTCGCTGCGCTCCAGCAAGGGTCTTTTTACCCTTCATAGATTCTGCAAAGTGCAACAGGTTGAAAGCTCTCTTCTTCCAATGTGATCTTTCACAACCAAACGGTAAATATTTTCATCTTTCACTTGCTGTATTCGCAGGTAATTTAGATATAAGATTCTCTATTACCTGGTTTGTAGAATTCAGTGCTACAGATTAATAGTAGAAAATTCTTAGTGGTATGCGTTTATGATATCGGATTGTGTGGATCTCCAATTAACAGCTTCGTGTAGCTAATTATAATCGCGGGCCCAGTGTGCAACCAAGCCAGCAAACTGAAGATACGGACGCTGTAAAATAAAACACTGCGTGAAAAGGCCAGCAGGACGTATCGGCGAAGAACTGGTCTTAAGACTGGTTGTAGGGTCAGTCGGACGGGAGGAAACAGCTGTATTCGCGATATTTAGACTACTTGACATAACCTTACGATACGCTTTTCCACACAAGTTGTTTACTTCTTCACTACAGTTTTTATCAATTACAATGAAAATATCAGCTTCACTATCATTAAAAAAATTTCAGCTGCTGACGAATTGAATCTTGGGAACTTTAAAAATGGGGTTGGGATCTTTCAAGATCTGTTTTCATCAAAATAATTAATCCGTTTGTTTGAAGATTTATTTCTGAAAAAGGAACTCGGTGACGTATGGTATTAACATCAGCTCTCAAATTTGATAACATGAAACCCTTTCCGCAGACTTATGGAAATGACCGAGAGTGGTAGGGGAGCTGTTAAACGCTCTGGCCACGCATTAGGGAGGACGCCGGTTCGAATCCCCACCCGGGCATCTAGATTTGGGTTTTCCATGGTTTCCCCAAATCAATCCTGGTGAATGCCGGGATGCTTCGTTTAAAAGTCCATGACCGAATTCCTTCCCGTACCTTGTCCCCAGTCCCATCACGCCTCTAATGACCTCGACGTCGACGAGCCGTAAAGCCAGAAGTAAAAAATAAATAAAATCTTATGGAAATGCAAGTAATGTTTGCTGACCTGAACAAACATACTAAGCAATTACAGCTGTTGAGATAGTAGTTAACGGAAAATCAGTTTAATACGTCGAAGACTATCCAACAAAATACTTTCGTCCTCAATAAGAAAATTGCAAATGCGCGGACTATTTCATTCCACGAAATACCAAAAGGAATCCATCAACACATGTGTTCGGCTCGTTCCCACATTCAGAGATGACACGGCCTTTGACAGAAAAATGTGAATAGATTCGGAATCTGTCAAGGAAAGGTATGAAGGACATTGGGCATAGTTAAGAAAAAGAACAGGGCTGGTCATGCGACCAGGACGGATACAAGAAACGGAAGAAGATACCGACCGAGTGATAATAAAGAGAAGATAACGCACATCTGTGACTGTCTGCTATCCTGGGGACGAGTGGTAGAGCTCTGGAGGTCGCAGATTCGAATCCCCGTCCGGCCATCCAGATTTAGTGTTTCCATCGTTTCCAGAATTCACTCAAGACAAATGGTGGGATGCTTCCTTCAAAAGGCCATGAGCGAATTCCTTCCCGTTCCTTATACCCGGTTTTTTACCGCCTCTAATAACCTGGATGTTGGCGAGGCGAAATGCCACAAGTAAAAAAAAAAAAATTCATTAACTAATTACAACTTTCACTACTCCGCTATTAGTATGAATTACAACTTCCACTTCTGTAATAACCTTTATGCCCAATTGAAATGGTTTTTTCCATTTACAGTCCAACTAATCTTTATATATAAAGATGAATGTTTGTTTGTTTGTTAGTTTGTTCTTCATACAAATCCACAGTTTTCATCCGATCTCGATGAAACTTTGCACACTTATCCTTTGAAACAAGGAGAAAAATACTGTCTACATTTGGTTGAAAAATTATGTGTATAAATAACACATGTTGTCTCATAACTTCGAAATATATCGTGTTTCCGTGTACTGAACTGCCAGCTCAGTGGTTTTAGCGCTTGCTTACGAACGTCGTGGTCTCCGGTTCAAATCTCCGTGGAGGCTAAGATTTTTAAAAATGGTTTTTCATCGTAAGAGTCAGGCCTGAGCCGTAGGTTATTCGGATTGAATGTTAAACTGTAGATATTAGAAAGTTAGGGGTACAATGCGAGGCAAATCGTAGGTAGTCTTGCAATGTTGTAAGTGTACACATTTTTACGTTATAATGATCCCTCAGGTGTTGTTCGCAGTCAGTGTGTGAGTGTGAACCACAGTAATATTATTATAAATACGGAAGTAAGTCTCTGTCTTTTTGTTACGTTTTGACGACTAAATGGCTATATCGTTGTGATGCAATTTTATAAGGTTACCTGTATGAAGGGCACAGGATATTTTTTCCAATATGATTAACAGTTGTAGTCACGAAATTTTGAGACCTTATCGAATGGTGACAGAAATATGTTGGAAATTGATTCTCTTCAAGAGACAGGTTCGACGGTACAATGATATAGTGATAGCTTTCCTGTCATATTATTCCGACTCGATATTGTTTGGGACCAATCCTTCGTTACCAACAACTTTCTATATTTAATTCTGGCAAAAAAAATTCTTAATCCACGCGTACGAAGTCGCGGGTACGGGCTAGTTGTTTCATAAATTCATGCAACTTGTTCCAGGCTTCCGCCGTATTCTTACGGCCTCCTAAGCTTTTTCTTATCTTAACTGCGCTAATAACTTTACAATTATTCCTTTTCATTCACTTTAAATGGGAAAATTACTTCTTGCTTTAAGAGAAACTCAAAAATAAATTTAGTATTGTACATTAGACATACAAATAAATAAATTTTATATTTATAATTATTAATATATGGGAGTGAAGTATGACCGCTACACCGTTTTGAATCGACCGCACAGTCAAAACACTGACCTGCCCATTGATAACTCCGCGAAGGCTTGTTTAAGCGTTTGGAACGTCACTGTGGCACTTGAAATCAAATTTTGACGACGCATGTTTCACCCTCAAATCTTCCTCCGAGGAAAAAATTGTGCCACAAGCCGGCGTTGGCTGCTAACATTTGTCGCTGTTGCTCTGCAACGGCTCAAAGCGGCGAAGGATGGCGAGATTTCGCTCATCTCATTCCGCAAGTGGTTTGCGAGTAACGCGCTCAGTCCCGACTTTCTTTGAACAGTCCTGGTATAGAGCACAGAGTAACTGAACATTCACAACGGAAGAGCCTGGGAGAGGTAGCACGCCGCCATCTGTCGTCGCTTGGAAAGAGTCTGCAGGCAACACCAGAATCAAAAAACGTGCCTAGGATATCCATTAACAGCAACAGACAGACTGTAACATAAGCATTTGGGAGTTGTCAGAGTCCTTAATATCTCGTCCATGATGCCGCAGATCCAAGCTATCTTTTTGTTCTTCTTGCTTTTCGTTTCAGCCATCTATGGACTACGACTACGCAACATCATTTCCTCTTTTGAGTTTCCTTCCTCCGTCGCCAGAACTCTTTCATTCTCTGCCTCCGTCTTGCTTTTTCTTCCTCTGAAAATGCCCTCTTTTTTCAGATTGGTTTTTCTTCAGTCAGATCCTTTACCTCCTCAATTTTTCCTCTGAATAATTCCCTGTCTTGTAAATCTTCCATGCTGATCCCACATCTTTTCAGATCCTGATGGATCTCCTTCACCCATGCAACTTGAGTCTTCCTGTTCTCTTGAAAGTTGAGTATTTTGTTTGCCATTCTTTCTGGTTCCATTCTCTTGATATGTCCATACAAAGCTAGTCTCCTTTTCTTAATTGCGTTTAATACCTTTTCAAACTCGTCGTATAATTCTTGGTTCGATCACAAACGGAAATTATTATTTCTAAGTTTTTTTTTTCACGAGCTATTTATCTCCCTTGATACCAAACAGAAACCGATAAATGAGATATCATGGCAAAACATGTTATTTATACAGATATCCTATGTTCCTCCTAATGGTATATAATACTCCTTGTAAAATTTCATAAAGATCAGTCTTGCCGTTTAGTTGTAAAAACGCGACAGAGACTGAGTTTGTATAATATTAGTGAAGATGCTGTAATTACCATCCCAACAGCCTTGAATACCACGGTATGGTTAAAATTACTTTATTCCAAATTTCTTGCACACTTATCAATAATAATTCGTTCAGATTTCTTACTATTTAACATTTATTTCAGTACTTAATGTTACATGAAACAATTGAAAGAACCATACCGGTCTGAAGTGATTATGGGAAACCATGAAATAACCAAATCTGGATGGTCGGACAGGAATTCGAACCCGCGTCCTTCCGAATGCGAGGTCAGAGCGTTACCGCTCATCCACCACATTCAATATGTTGATGAGATTGAAGTTACAGTGTATATAGTTTATTCAATGTTCTTAAAAGTGACTAAACTGTAATACGACAAATAAATAAATGTACACACTATCATCATTCTTGAAAGCCGCTGAAGAATTCTATCACTCTTATCTTGCACAATCCTACATCAATGTCATCCCAGGAAACAGTAACGCAATACTGACGAGCCAGTATTGCGTTACTGTTTCCTGGGATGACATTGATGTAAGATTGTGCAAGATAAGAGGGATAGAATTTTTCAACGGCGGCCAAGAATAATGGTAAAGTGTGTACTTATGAGAAAATAGATTAAATAATGTATTCAACCAATTAAAAATCGGAAATAAATTTTACAAACAGTAAACACGTTCGAAAAAATCGTTTGTTACCATAATACACAGAGATGAAATGTACAAACTACAATACAATACAATATTGTAAATAAAATACAGTCAAAATCAGATTAACTATAAGAACAATAAATAAATTATAAACAATGCATGATCTATGTGCCGTTATCGTGTTTACACCTCGCCACAAGTTTTGTTTAGTTATTCCGTCGTTTCACTTCTGTTTACAATATGGCCGAGTTTTATAGATAGAATGTAATACGCTTATGACAGTAGTACTAACCTAGGAGAGAAAAAAAAGTTTATAACCGTGAACTTTTCAGATCGTCGATTACAATCGCAAATGTGTTGTAAAATGCAACGCGATAAAATTGGCACGTTTGACTCAGTTTTACTGCTTTTCGCGGTTGACTGCCGACTTTATAATTAACAGCAGAGATAACGGAGTGGAAATAGTGGCAATGTGGATTATAAAGCCGAGCTGGCTGTTATCTGCCAAGGAAAAACTACAGGTAGCGACACACTTCACTCTGCAAACGTCAACATTCCCACCACAATCTACACGTCCACCTAAATGTAACAAGCATAGCAACACTAGCAAAATTACCCTCCTGTTTCAAACATTCACGAGAAACTCGGAAAAAAGTTGGGACAAAACACGTGTTTTTATTGTTGCCTTTTTGGCTATCTACGAATCGCGCTATTTCAACTCTACTTTTCCCTTCCCTTGCGCCTGGGCTTTAATGTCAACCCAGTATTCACGCATTCGTATCGTAGGCTGTTCCTTCCTAGCTTCAGTCCACATATTTTCAGTTTCTGCTTCTCTTGGAAACTACGGTACTCTTGGACTTTCTTCTTGAGTAGAATAAGTTTCCGGATATCCTCTTTTGTTATTCCCACTTCTTGCAACTTTTTCTCTACTTCGCAACCACGCAACACGCGTTATACACTGATCAACCAGAACATTATGACCACCTACCTAATAGCCGGTATGTCCACCTTTGATACGGATAACAGCGGCGACGCGTCTTGGCAGGGAAACAATGAGGCTTTGGTAGTTAGCAAGGCTGGCACCACATCTGCACACACAAGTCATCTAATTCCCTCAATTCCGGGGAGGGGGTGATGAGCTCTGACGCCACGTTCAGTCACATCCCAGATGTGTTTGATCGGATTCAGATCTGGCGAGCTGGAGGGCCATCACATCAATTGCAACTCACCACTGTCTTCCTCGAACCACTCCATCATATTCCTGGCCTTGTGACATGGCGCATTATCTTGTTGAAAAATACCACTACCATTGGGAAACATGGTTGTCATGAAGGGGTGTACGTGGTCTGCAATCAGTGTACGATACGTATTGGTGGTCATGGTGCCTTGCACGAGCTCTACTGGACCCATAGATGCCCACGTGAATGTTCCCCAGAGCATAATTGAGCCGACACCGGCTTGTCTCCATCCCGCAGTACAGGTGTCAGGAAGCTGTTCCCCTGGAAAATGACGGATTTGCACCTTCCCACCGGCATGATGAGGAAGGTATCGGGATTCATCAGACCAGGCAACGCTCTGCCACTGCGCCAACGTCCAGTGACGATGGTCGCGTGCCCATTTCAGTCGTAGTTGCCGATGTCGTGGTATTCACATTGGCACATGCATCGGTCGTCTGCTGTGGAGGTCCCTCGTAAGGAGTGTTCGGTGCACTGTGTGTTCAGACATACTAGTACTGTGCCCAGCATTAAAGTCTGATGTTAGTTCCGCCACAGTTCGCTGCCTGTCCTGTTTTACCAGTTTGCCCAGCCTATGACGTCCGACATCTGTAATGAGGGATGGCCACCCAACCGCTCAACGTTTGGACGTGGTTTCACTTTGGTTTCGCCACTTGTTGAAGACACTACAGCTCTCCTCGAACACCTGACAAGTCTTGCAGTTTCCTAAATGCTCGTGCCGAGCATCCGCGCCATCACAATTTGCCCTCAGCCATTCAAAACACGGACAGTACGCTCACTGATACTACATGTACCGTGCATATGTCTGACTAGCAGTCATCCCTCGTCAGGTGATGATGCTATCGCCTGGATTGGTTTATAGCATTATCAAAGTAATAAGAGGTTCTCGTAAGGTTATGCCGTCGCTGATTAAGGAAAATGGGGAATTATCAGAAACAAGCGTAGAGAGAGTAGAAATTTTGAATAATATATTTAAAAAAGCTTTTACGTTAGAAAACTCAGAGGAGATTCCGATATTTAACAATCCTACCAACAAAATTATGAATGATCTCGTTCTTGATGTCGAGGGAATAACTAATTTGCTTATGAATGTAAAAACCAATAAGGCTCCCTGACCAGACGGTATTCCTACAAGATTCTACTCTAGGTACGCAAAGGAAATTGCGCCGTATTTAATGAAATTATACAGTCTCCTTGGATCAAGGAAAAATACCAACCTAATGGAAGACCAGTATTTAAAAATGAGATTGTTAATCATCTTCAAAATTATAGGCCGATCTCGATAACCTCTATATTTTTCAGGATTTTAGAACATATCATCTATTCAAATGTCATGCGGTTCTTGGATGAAGGTGAACTTTTAAACCCAAATCAACATGGATTCAAAAAAGGCCGATGGTGCGAAACACAAATTGCACTTCTAATTCACGACTTGTGCCGTATTATAGATGAGCAATCGCAGGTTGATTTAGTTCTACTACATTTTAAAAAAAGCTTTCGAGACTGTGCCTCACACTAGGTTACTTAGGAAACTTCGAGGTTACGGCATATCTAGACAAATATGCGACTGGGTTTCAGACTTTCTGAAGGTTAGATCACAGTGTGTAGTTCTCGACGGTGAGCGTTCATCACTTACCAAGGTGAGGTCCAGGGTACCCCAGGGAAGCGTGATAGGGCCTCTGTTGTTTCTCATATACTTTAATGATTTGTGCGACATAATAAGGGGGATGAAAAGATTTGCCGATGATGCTACTATTTATCGTGAAATAAAAACCCAGGAAGACTGCGCTTTGTTACAAGACGATATTATGAAAATAATTGCGTGGTGTAAAGATTGGCAGTTGGAGTTAAACGCTAAAAAGTGTCAAGTCATGCGTGTAAGTAAAAAGGTGTCACCATTTAGCTCTGAATATACAATTAATGATACTGTCCTTAGAACGGTAGATTCCGCTAAATACCTAGGGGTAACAATTCGTAATAATTTATCGTGGAATGAACATATCGGGAATGTTATTGGGAAAGCAAATCGTATGCTCCGATTTCTAGGTCGGAATTTAAATCGATTGTATACAAGTCACTAGTACGTCCTCACTTAGAATATTATTGTTCTGTATGGGGTCTCCATCAAAAGGGCTTAATGAAGGTATTAGAGAAGGTCCAAAGAAAAGCCGCGGATTTGTGACAAGTATATATAGTTGGAGGGGAAGCGTAAGTTCGATGTTGATGGAGTTAGGTTGGGAAGACCTGGAACGCCGAAAACATTGCTCTCTACAGAAGCAAATTGAAAAATTCACAACTGACGTTTTTCGGAATGACAGCAAGCAAATGTTGCTACCAGCAACATTCATATCTCCGAATGACCGCGAAAATAAGATAAGAGAATTCAGGGCTAGAACCGATTCATTTCTTCCACGAGCGATTAGGGAATGGAATAGAAAGGATTTACCGGGAGAGTAAACTTAAAATCGAACAGGATTAGCTTTCGATAAAGCACTCCGGCCATCCTGATCTGGGTTTTCCGTGGTTTTCCCGGATCACTCCCCGCGAATGCTGGGATAGATCCTCACATTAGCCCATTGGCGCCTCCTGCCATATTCCGTATATCCCTTCCAAACTATTACCTTTTCGGGTATTATTACTCCGCAATTCACTTGTTCACTTGTTCACTTATTATTATTATCATTACTCCGCAATTCACTACAAGTGAATTGCGGAGTAATGATAATAATAATAATAATAACAATAATAATAATAATAACAATAATAATAATATCGATAATAGGTAAGCAGTCATAAAGTTCTTGCTGATCAATGCATTAAGCTCGTACTTGAGAAATTTCAGAAATAAAGTGAGCCAAAGCATTTTTAAACTAGTATTACAAAAGATTGCCGGAAATGGAGGGGAGGCTAACTGCAAAATAAGCGTGTTTGTCAAGAGATTGGCGAACAAATATGTTGATAGAAGAAGATAATGTAAGAACGTAGGTTGCAATAGCTAAGCCGATATCAAAAGACGACCTGTAGATAAGAGAACACACAGAAAACGACAAACAAAGCAAGTAGCTCTAGGCGTTCCTTTCGTGTATCCTTTGTGGGTGTCAAGGATTCGAATAAATTACCGCGGGAGGTGATGAATAATTTACCAAAAAGGCTGGAGGAATTTAAAATTAAAATTCGTAAATGACAGAAGTAAACGGGGGAATTTTTCAACCAAAGTATATAACATCATAAAAATAATAAAGGGGGTAAACACACTGCTTGCGAAATTGCAATTGAAGCATGCGCTCCAATACAATTCAATTAAATGATGTGCACTCACTTTTTAACACCCTTGTAATAGCATCAGGATTTTAAATTCTTAGATTTTTCTACTTATATTGTTCCAAGATACTAGCTGCCGAAAACTTGTAGCTCAAAATAGAAGCTAGTTAGGTACTGTGAAAGATAAATCAAACACTTCTTTAGAAAGTTTAGAATTGGTAAAATAATTTCGCAGCATTTTATTCATGTTACAGAAAATTTTCGTGTATGTAATTCAAATTCCTAGAAAAAAATTAATTAGCGCAAGAAATAAGCTGGGAAGTATTGCAGAGAGATACACTTATCAGCCAAAACATTATGACCACTTGCTTACTAGTGTGTTGGTCCATATTTGGCTCGCAATACAGCCGCGATTCGGCGTGGCATGGATTCGAACAGTCCTTGTTAGGTTTCCGGAGTTGTCTGGCACCAGATGTCGAAGCACGGGCCACGTAATTCCCTTAAATTAGGGACCGGTGGTTTGTGGGCGCGGCGACTGGGAACGAGCATCTCGGAAATGGCGAGGCTGGTCCCCTGTTCGCGTACTTCTGTAGTGAGCATCTATGCCGAATGGTTGAAGGACGGTGAAAGAACTACAGGGCGACAAGGTGGTGGACATCCACGCCCCATCACAGAACGTGGAGGTCTGAGGCTTGTCCGCTCTGTAATGTGGGATAGGTGGCGATCTGTGGCAGATCTGACAGCAGAGTACAATGCTGGCGCAGGCACAAGTGTTTCGGATCACACTCTGCTGTCAGATCTACCACAGATAGCCACCTACCCCGCTTTACTGAGCGGGCAAGCCTCCGACCATCTAGGGATAAAACGATACGAGTAAATACAAGTACTTACTCGATACATTCATTCCGATAGCAAGTACTTTTTGTATCGATACTTTAAAAATAAGTATCAAGTAGGTATCGGTCAAAAGTACTCGTATCGGTGTGTATACCAATATCACGAATATCAAGATTTCATTTGACATGTTAATTGATACATTAAACGCTCATCTACAATATAAAGAATATTTTGTTGGTTGTCATTATTGCATTTTTTCAACACATTCTTTTTCTAAGATTGTGTTGTTGGCAAACTTATTTGTCTATGCCCGGCCGAAAAAAAAAAAAAAATCTCTGCCATCCCGTCAGTCGGCATTTTATGTCGTGGTCGTTATTGACTCGTTGTTTTGTTTTCGTTCTGCGTTCGTAATTCTAACTTAGGGCTGTCGTCATTGATTTGTGTTTAGTTTTGCATTAGGTACATTTGCTAATTGAAAATGGGATCTCCAAAGTCTAATGTGTGGCAATACTTCTAGAAAAATGATGACAAATCGCAAGCTGCAAAAAAATGCTTTAAAACTGCGCGGTTTTGTGACAATACTTCTAATTTGCATAAGCATTTAAAAAGCCACCCCCGATATTGCACCTGTTAATAGAAACGATAAGATTCCAATGTAAGTACAACATTTATTAATCCACCAAATTATTATTTGATATGTTTGAATGTTGATTGTGAATAGTGTTGTGTTGATATGTTAATCGATATTGTTTGATATAATCATATTGTAAGTATTGACTGGTATCGATTAAGTAAAAAACTTTTAACTTAACAGGCAAACACATAAAAACAAATATTTTTGTAGAGCACTACAAAAACCGACTTTTTTTCATAAAATTAGTTTTATTTTGTGCTAGTCGGTATTAGTCCTGTAACGATCAGTAAGGTGAAAATGTAATAAATATCTTTCGTCAAATAAATATATCAATAAAGAATGTCAATACTTATTAGATACTGTTTTTTTATTTATTCCAAATTTCACTACGATAAATCAATCGATACGAGTAAGTATCGATACTTTTCAATGGATACCGAATAAGTATCGATACTTTACGACCGATACTGTATCGAGTAAAAGTATCGATACCTCAATGGTATCGTTTTATCCCTACGACCATCAAGTTCTGTGACGAGACGTGGACGTCCACCATCTTGTCGCCCGGTCTTGGTTTCACCGTCCTTCAACCACTCTGCTTATATGCTCACTACAGTATCACGCGAACAGCCGACCAGCTTCGCAGTTTCCGAGATGCTCGTTCCCAGTCGCCGCGCCCACAAACCACCGGCCCGTAATTTAAGCGAATTGCGTGACCTGTGCGTAGACATCTGGTGCCAGACTACTCCGGAAACCTAACAAGGACTTACCGGGCGTCCATTAATTACGTGAGGTGCTTCTCCAGAATTCCGGACCGCCCCCTCCGCGTCCCTTCTGGTGAGACTTCGTGAGATTTGGTTGGACCTCCCCCCCCTCCCCACGAATGGACCTCGCAACTTTTTTTTATGTCTCATGCTCCCAATGGCGGTTAACCCCCTAAAATTAACCCCCTAAAATTAACCCCCTAAATTCGACTCTCGCGTCATTTGTAGACTTTTTTTTTTAGCTGTACCATTCTACAAGAATTTCAAAACCTCACGTGAGATTTCCGTTGACCCCCCTTCTCGCCCCCTACCCCCTTGGTGAGGTTTCGTGAGATTTCGCCGGAGATGTCGTATTATGTCTAGCATATTTCTTAAAGTATGAAACGATTTATGGATAAAACATTTGTACAAAAACTGGACTATCTTACGCCAACTACTGCTTCGAGAACTTGTATGGGTGGTAAGTGAAAGACCTCTTTCTTGTTGTGCGATACCGTAGGCGGTTATCACGGAGAACTCTTGGTAAGAGTTAGTGTAATGGTTTTCCGTGCTTACCCCAGTGTTTGTTAGTGTTATTGTAGATGTGGATTATCGTGATAGTATGTGTATTCAGTATGTAGTGATATGTGCCACACAACCGCCTTTTAGCGAAGCTACGAGCGTACGGTATATCGGATCAGCTTTGTGGATGGATAAAGGATTTTCTAACTGGTCGGTCGCAGTATGTCGTCGTTGAAGGAGAAAGTTCTTCTAGAAAGGTCTTCGGGTGTACCTCAAGGAAGTGTAATAGGACCACTTCTTTTCTTAATTTTTATAAACGATCTCGGAGACAAAGGGAAAAGCCTTTTTAGATTGTTTGCTGTTGATGCGGTTATTTATAGGGAAGTAAGGAATTTGGCCGATTGCTTAGAAATTCAGCGTGATCTGGATATTATTTTGGCATGGTGCGCTGAGTGGCAACTTACGCTAAATTTTAAAGTGTGCAAGACAATGAGCATAACTAACAAAAAGAATCCAATTGTTCAGAAATACGAGTTAAACAATTCAGTTATCGTTATGGTCGATTCTATGAAATATTTGGGAGTAACAGTACAAAGGAACATGAAATGGGACTTACACATTAATTCGTTGGTAGGTAGAGCTAATTCTAGGCTGCGATTCATAGGTCGAATATTGAAAAATTGTAATGAACAAACAAAGGAGATAGCGTACAAATCTCTTGTGCGTCCACATTTGGACTATTGTTGTGCCATTTGGGATCCGTTTCGTAGGGGGTTGATCGAAAGTATAGAGAAAGTACAGAGAAGAGCCGCTCGATTCGTGACCGCTTGCTACAGTCCTTATGAAAGCGTCACAGAACTGATTAGTAGACTAGGCTGGGAGTCTCTGGTAGATAGACGACGCACGATTCGTTTAAAGTTATTGGTAAACATGCGTACTCCCACTTTCACTCACGAGTGTAGTGAAATACTTCGTCCACCAACCTATTTGAGCCGGAATGACAGGACAGATAAGATTAGAGAAATAAGGTGCCGCAATGATTCTTATATGAATTCCTTTTTCCCTCGTACCATTAGGGATTGGAATGCAAAACAAAGAGATTAGCTTTGGTGCTGAGCACCCTCTGCCACCCACAATTTTGTGAATTGCAGAGTATATATGTAGATGTAGATGTAGATTTATGTTGTATGAAATGAGTTATGAAGAACGCAGAGATGCCGGTCCCTTCGGCTTATTTTTCCAAAACACACAAAGGAGACTTACCGTCACAATTAGACAGACGAATCACGATTAACAGTGTGGCATGCCTTCGCAGTATACGCTCTGTGGAGAGGTTTGGATATTTAGGATTTAACCCAGGACTTTAGGGCCCTGCCGGCCAAGTTCTCATGAAAAATAAAAGACGGAATTTCCATAATTAATCTTTCACTCGAATGGAAAAACCGAATGCTGGACATCGTACGCAGCCAGGAGATGTTGGGTGGGCGGGGGAGGGGGGGAGGGGGATGGACGGGTAGAATATGAAAACACGTTACGGTATGAATTTTTTAAACGCTCCCGTCTTTCAGTGGTCACCATTACATTGTAATATCAGAGATGACCTTAAAAGGACTTGCGTTTGCACAACGGGTATTATGTATCACTTCTACACGTATACTAACAAGCAGCAGTTCGCATTACGAAGGCCTCTGAGCAGCGTGCATCTATCAGAAAATAGGCACCTGTGTTCCATACATTCAGTTTTATACATGCAACAAGTTTTAGAAATGTACTTACACACTTGCAAGAGAGGTAGGATGCACGTAGACAAACGTGTAGCGTGCCAAATTCAGTCTTCGCCGATATATGTGAGGTTCCACACGTTGTCCTGTATGGCCGTCTGGAACACTTCTTTCGGGATAGAGAACCATGCGGTAAACATCCTCACAAGATATATCACACGCTGTGTTTTACAGCTCACGGTACCGTTTGAACACATTTTGTAACCAGAACGCACTACGCAAATGTGCTGTGGGTATCAATTCACATCGTTCCCTTCCTGTCTCTTCTCACTGCATACTGAGCTCCGCATTGCTGTAAGATTCGGATTTGTCTGTTTTCTATCTACTCTACTGGACTGTACATTACCTGCTTAAACACCTTATGTATACATGCAGTACAGTCACAAAATGTAAAGTCACGTGGTGAGATGTCACTAGCCACCCCCCCTTTTCTCTGACGTCATTACACAACTGGGTCACTGACCGTGAGCCGTAAAGCTCGGGATTGGTATTCGAGAGGACGCGGGTTCAAATCCCCCGCCGGCCGTACAGATTTCAGTTTTTCATGGTTTCTCGATATCACTAATGCCAGAAAAAAAAATCCACCAAAACCACTGTCTATATAGTGGAAATGTACTTCCAATTTTTTATTTTGTTCCTAATGGTTGTTGTTAGGTTGAAATACGGTATGGACCAGGAAAACGTCGCCAAAATCGCAAGGAACTATACCCATAACTGATTTTTGACATGCTATATCTCGAAAACCAAGCGAGATGTCAAGAATATTTTCGATATGTTTCGTCGATTTCTATAAGAATTCATCACCAGATTGTGACGTCACGGTAGACATCATCAGTGCTAAATTAATCCACTCCGACAAAAATATGCTCATACCTCGGTGGTAGTATTTAATGACAAACTAACAACCACTTTTTACGCTCAAAAAGTAAATGATGATTACTTATAACTGGTACCGGTAATACTATTTTGAAAGAAGTTTCTGTAAAGTATCTCCTCTGACAAAACCAATGATAAATTTTAATTATTTTCCTTTTTAAATGTTTTACAATTAAACTTGCAGTGCTATATTTCCACGGGTCAGCCAGTCTACAAGAACTGTTCGTTTAAATATTCTTTGAAATCCAATATTTACAGGCTTTCTGGTACCTGAATTGTCTACCAGATGGCGCTAGTACCGTTTTTGAGATACAGAGTGAAAAAATTGTTCGTATTTTGTAACTCGCTTTTTTGTAGGGAAGATAACTATTTAGGTAATCTTAAAAGTTAAAACGTTATCAAATATCCAATTTCATCCAAATCGACATAGCAGTTTCCTAAATATATATATATATATATATAAATTGCTTGTTTAAAGATATAAGATATATACGACAGTAAGTCAATTATTATCCGCAATTTAGTTATATTTTTGTTTATGTTGGTAGAACTGTGATGTTGCGTACCTGACGCATGCGTGGTCTAATTGATATGTCTGTACAGGTTTGCTGTTGCTAGGTTGGCTCCATTATCGCTGCCCTGCCGCTAACCATGGCTGCTCCGCTTTCTGTTTGCACCAAAGAAAAGCAACGTTCAGTGATCCGTTTTTTGTGGTCGGGAAGGTGTATCAGGGGCCGAAATTCATCGAAGTACAGTACGGGAACAGTGTGTTACCGCAACGGAGTATCGACGAATGGATTGAAAATCTAAATAATGGTCGCACAAGTGTTACACACGACGAATGAACCGGACGACCGTTTACCGACACAAATGCGGAAAACATTGAGCGCACACGTGACATGGTTCTTCTAGACAGACGAGTAAACTATTGATGAAATGGCACATCGCATCGTCTGCAAATTAGTCATGGTTTTCTTAAATTTATTGGCTTTTTCGGGATTTTAGGTTAGACAGCCAGGTTGATGAAATTTTTCCAGCTAATTAGACACACCACAGGACGGACATGATATTAATAGACAACACACTAATGCCCGCGGCCGGACTCGAACCGGCGACCTTCGGCACGCCCCTACACTACCGAGGCCAGCTTGTCATTGTTCTGTCTACGAAATCATTCACAACAGACTTGGGTTACTTAAAGTCTGTGCTAGATGGCTCCCTAAACAACTCGCACAGTTGCATAAATAAACGCGCTTGGACATCTGCCAAAACCATTTCGATCGCCATGGTAACGTATGTGACATCTTGTTAGACAGAATCAAAACTGGAGACTAAAAATGGATCCATCATTACGAGCCAGGGAGTAGACGGCAGAGTGTGGAATGGAAACATCCAAATTCGTGTTGCAAGAAAAAGTTCAAAACCCAACCATCCGCAGGAAAACTGAATGCTTAGTTTTTTGGACTCACAAGGACCAGTACTTGGAACATATCAGGAAAGGGTCACAACCAGTGTTTCCCAACCTTTTTGGGTCATGTCCCACTTTTAACATTTTTTTGCCCCCCCCCATACATAATTTTTAATAAAAAAATTATTTGTTATTAAAGAAACTCATATAGGATGGTTTTTGAAAGAAAACACTTTAATATTGTCATAAAACACAGTAAGTAAAATTAAAAAACATATAATGAAATACTAAAATTCAAATTCAAAGATTTTTAATAAAGATTTATTATGGCAATTTAGTGTGATCCTTGCGCTTGGTGCTTGCTACATAGAGATTTTATATTAGGCTCCAATTTAGTAAGCTTTAATCTCAAGTCTCCACGTTGTGTTATATCCAGTCGATTTCTTTTTTTATCAGTAAATCATTTACTGCACTAAATCCAGATTCGGCTAAATATGAAGATGGAAAAGGTAATAGAAGTTTTCTTGCACATTCTGTTGCATTTGGGTATTTGATTTTAGTTTCTTCACAAAGCCATGCCATTGCACCTATATCTAGCATTGCATTTAAATAACCCGAAGAGTCATATCAAGTCAATTTCTAAATTGCCCCCCTAAAAAAAACCAAATTGCCCCCCTGTGGGGCGTGGGCCCCACGTTGGGAAACACTGGGCACAACAATAAATTGTGCGCGTTACAGCGAGATGCTTACTGACAAGCTTAAGCCTGCCATTCGAAGCAAAATGGATGGAAGGGAGAAGATGACCATGACCACAAGCTGGCACTCATTTCAGGCGCATAGTGTAGGAAGATTCTATTTTGGGGAAGGGTGTCAGAGATTGGAATAAGTTACCAAGAGAAATGATGAATAATTTACCAAATACGCTGAAAGAATTTAAAGTTGAAATTTGTGGAGGGCAAATGTAGGTGGGTGCAAGAAAGCGGGAAGATGGGTGCATATCCACCGGAGCGTGCACTCCATTACAATTTTAACTAAATATTATTGTTTTAAACGCAGAGGAGTGCTGTTAAAAGGTTGCGCGACAATGCCCGTCCACATACGGCTGCCCACACTGCTGACACGCTCATCCTCAGAATAGTCCTGCTCTTGCCCCTTATGACTACCATTGTTTGGTCCTCTCAAGAGGCATTCAGGAGCCGTCGATTTACCTCAGACAAAACAGCGAAAGAAGCGGTGCATTCCTGGCTCGCAGTTCAACCTCCTTTTGTGAGGGCATCAGGAAACGTAGCAAGCAACGATGCGTTGAAATGCAAGGGGACTGTGTTGAAAAATGATGTATATTTAAGTTTTCTATTTGTATTGCAATAAAATTTATATCTACATTGCGGATAATTGGCTTACCCTCGTATTTATATAAATAAAACTAAGGATGGTTAGGGAAATATGACCCAACACTTACAAAAAATGAAGACGGCTGGGACGACGAACACAAAAAAATAAACACAGGCGCTTTTTTGTGTTTATTGGTTTCTTTTTGTGTTCGTCGTCCAAGCTGCCTTCATCCTTGGTAAGTGTTGGGTCATATTTCCCCATCCATCCTTAGTTTTATTGCCTTAAAGCATTTTCCTGCTCATTGTTATTATATATATATAT
Source organism: Vandiemenella viatica (assembly GCA_031002005.1). Lineage (NCBI taxonomy): Eukaryota > Metazoa > Arthropoda > Insecta > Orthoptera > Morabidae > Vandiemenella > Vandiemenella viatica. The sequence continues at coordinate 39,783,023 of CM061918.1, read as the reverse complement.
ATAGCAATGTGAAAAAAACCGGTGCTATATTTCCGCATTAAAAGTTGTGGATGCGAAACCCGTGGTAGAATTTCAAGGGAAAGTTCCGCACTTCCGGATGCGGAGCTCCGTTACGTCACTACTTCTAAGTGTACAGACGTCCCGATTCTATAACAGCTTTTTATTTTTGATTTGTTTTATTTAGATTGTTTTCTTGTAAATGTATCTTGTTTTATTTGCCTCACTGTTTAGGATATTTGGCTGAATTGTTTCTGCCAGGTCATTACATTTTCTTTGTTGATTATTCCGTATTTTATAAAATTTTTGTCACATTTGCAGGTTTTCAGCCTCTTCCAGAATGTTGAAGTTCTGTTGCTGTATCAATCTAATTAATCATTTGTGAAGGCTACAAAATAAAGACTGAGATTCAAGTTCTTATATTGAAATCTACTTCTTGGATCCTTTCTGTTAAAACGTATTTCATTGCCTGGAACAAAAAATGTATAGTTTCGGGTATAGACCATCTCCTTGGCTTTCTGAAGGGTTATGTAATTCTAGATTTTGTATTGATAACTTCTTAAAACAGTTGCTTTAATGTATGTACTCCAAATTCTTCGAGTATATGTAAAAGTATGTTTTCAACGGAAACATTGATTTTTTTTGCACAAAGGATATCACAGCGCTTTTGTTTCTGAGGTAGTGGAGTATTGTGATTATTTTGAAATTTAGATTTGCTTCTGAGGAAGATTTTCTTTCTCTGAATTCTCCATGATATTCATAGTCTAAAATCAAAATTTTCTTCCCGACGATCCAGTAGTGCCGAATATGATGTTAATAGCAATAGAAAGATCCGTCTAATTATTAATATTTTCCAATTATTACCTTTTCTCCTGTCTTCGGTGAAATCGTGCATGAGCATTTAAATGGAAAATAAAAAGTTTGGTAGCCGTAATTTTATCGAATGGTAAAATAATATGAAATCATTAACATTGCTGCATGAATAACTATAAGAAATGACATATAAACAGAAGGAAGAGATCGCTGTACAAACATGTGTACAGAGAGTATGGATAAATTAATGTTAGGGCGATACTTTCATGATTGGCTTCTATGACTTTCGAAAAATAATTTGCATTATATACTACGTTTGACAGTACTGTATAATTATCTTGAAATATCTGCTGGTTTTAATAGCGTACAAACGCAAGAAATTTCTAGTCTGGTCTGGTAAAAGACTAGTTTATCGATCAAATTGGGTGATCGGTAAGGCTTGGACTTGGCATTACGTAACGCGGGTTCAAATCCCCCTCAGGACAATCCAATTTTTAAATTTTTTTTTTAATGTTTTCCCTACGTCACCCCAGGCGAATGCTGAGATGGTTCCTTCAAAATATGGTGACCGTTTTTCTTTCGTCAATCCCTTCCAGACACTATTGATCTCGACGTCAACCAGCCACAAAGCTCCAATTAAGCTCTAATTTATCCAGAAATAATCTTTTACGCTGAAGACTGGAAGGAATGAATGAAGTTGACAGCTGTCAGCCGATATACAGTTTTAGTTTTCTGTTGAGGTATCGTTTTGAATAACAGCAACGTTTCGATATTCTAAGGCTCGTGTGTACCTTTGGTTAACTTGTCAGGGACAACTGGGTTTAAACTAAAAAGCGAACGTATAGAAAACTCATACGTAAACCTGTTGTAGCCACCTGTGACATAACCACCGGACTTACGTCTTCACCACTATATCGGGCGAGGCAATTAGTCTGTCTCGAATGCTGGAGTGCTTTGGATAGATTCCAGTTTCCGCCAGCCACGACAACGGCAATCGATTATATGAGCGTACGAGATACAGCCTGCAAGAAGACGTCATGCAGCGAACAAGGCCATAGAGTGTTATAAAGCAGATTGGAAGAAGGTTTAAATGATGGCGAGTAATCAAAACAATGGAACACGAACGCTGGCTAGAGGCAATTTCAGCGCGATAATCGATAACTGTAAAACGCCAATCTTGGTCACGATGTAGCGATGTCTGTCGCACTCTGACGTCACGCTTGCCACCTCCGTGTCCAACCAACAACGGACGGAGATGTTAGAATTTATGCGCGTTATTTAATAACAGTTCTATTCAGCTGAGCATCCACGAGTAAATAAGCTGCCAGCACACTAAAAAAAAAGGGTGTACAATATTTCGTAAAAATCGACATATTAATTATCATTTGCCTTTTCTTAATTAAAATTCGTTCCATGTAGATTTCTCTTATGCTCTGTAAGGCGATACTGTTGTTGCAGTAAGCTAAGAAATATCTGCATTTTCAAGATTATGAACGTTATTTAATGAAAATAGTACTTGGAGCAGAAACTAATTGTTGAAATGCTGCGTTCAACGCGTCATTTTTGACGGGTTAACAAGATATTTAAATCGGATGTAGATATTTTAAGTCACTGTTATGATATACTCGAAGAAATGATTTGCCGAAACACTGAAATAAATATTTGTACTGCGTTTAAATTAATACATAAATTATTAGTTGTTTTTATTACTGATGTCACTATATCAGACATATAAATATTTCCAGAGGGTCAAATTTAGATCGCAATACAGTGAATGTATTTGTACACAGGTAATAGTAGCTATGAATTTTAAAAGCAATATTAGTATATATGTAAATTGTGGTTATGTCGAAATTCAAACATTTCCAGATAGACAAATGACAATTTTTTACAGAATAATTCACAATTAACTTAGTTTCATAAATTATTTAAACTGCTTTCATAAGCGCTGGGTTACTGAAGTTATTACTTCGTGGAAGGATGGAAGTAGATCCGTATTTATTGTGCTGAATGAGACCAGGAATAAAACCAGATCCACGCGGTATGACTAGGGACTGCAATCCAGCAAAGCGGGATCCCGCAATCCCGCATCATTAGACAGTCTGGCGGATCCCGCACAAAATTAAGCGGATCCGCAGTCCGCAATATCCGGCGGAAACGCGTGTCAGTCTGCGTGACTCGCTGCCCCACTCGGTCTCTATCGGATATTTTGCACTGTTTGCCTGTACTCTTGCAGTTGGCATTTGACTCGTGTGAACAAGCGTTTGTTTTTGTCAACCTTCGTCATTCCTAAGTAAATAAATACACTTTTACGTATTCATCAGAACTTGCGTTTGTTTCGAGTACACATTTCTGTAATTTGAGTTATGGTGCGTATTTAGTACGATTTTCTAACTATATAATTATTTTTTAAGTGTCGCACACGTTATCTGAACCACACGGTTACAGCTTTTTATTCACGGTTTCATTATTCCAATTTTCTGTATTTGCAGATAAAGTAATTGTGACAATTTCCTAATTTGCGGCTGGCAATTTGATTATTCGTTGATATGAAACTAATGTTATCGTAATTTTAACGATCGCATACCTATTTATTTAACAGCTACCAAAAGGAAATTGAATATCCTTTGACTTATTGTTTTGGCCGCTGCCTCAATGCGTTTCTTTGAAGAAAGCCACCTGCTTACGTGTGCCTCTCAGGCTTTCGATTAATCCCTCTTCTCCTTGTTATTATTTCGACTAAAGGTAAAAAAAGTTATAATGAAATTTTCGCGGGTGTATCGACGAATTGTGTGGTAGGAACACCATACTTCGACGGCTGCCTCCGCCGTCTTCCTCACGTGTGTAATTTCGTGTGTTTGCAATGAAATGCGGAGATACAACCTATGAGGACTTCACTGCAATCGTTCGCCGAGAAAGTCTCCTTTCTTACTAAAAAATAATAATTTCCACTCTAAAAACGTCATTACGCCACATAAGTAAATCTGAAATACTTGACAGTTTACGTGTTGGTGAGTAGTTTCTTTTAATAACATTGAATCAACTGTAATATCAATCAAGCAATCAGGAGATATAATAATGAATCACGCAAAAAAGGCCAAATCTCGTGCTTGTGCAGTGAAAAAAAGTTATGAGATCTTGTTTTGATCCAAGTCTACACTTTACAGAGTATATTTACTTCACTTTGTGAAATGGAATGCTTTTCTCGGTGTTATGGAACGTATATTAATAAAAAAAAATTAAAAAAAGCTCTCGTAACTTGGCCATTAAGCAAACCATATTTTTAAACTTATGTGATGCATTGTAAGGCACATAATATGACCTAAGATTCAATATTTTCCATTTTTATTATTTATTTAAAAATTGGTTTAGATTAAATTAACTGTGAATTTTTATCATTTAACATTAAAAATTATTTATAAATTTAATTATTATTCAATTTATTAACGTTTTAAGTAACTATGTTTTAAATATATGCGTTAAAAATCCCGCGGGATTGGCGCAAATCCCGCGCGGATCCCGCGGGATTGAGAACACTGCGGGATTGCAATCCTTAGCCATGACATAAGGTTTAGGGATTCCTAATTTAATCGGTTTCCTAGTTCTGACATCGTTAATTCAGTAGAAGTTCCACGTGTATCGCTGAGTAAACTATAACAGAAATATGTACAAACTACAAAATAAGGTTATGAGCATCACATAATTCTATTTATTTAGTCAGTCGCTATCAGTTGCCAGAACATTCCTTTCACACGTCACTTTTGACGGGCATAGAGGCTAGTTATTTTATGAAAGAGTAAGAGCAACGAAAGTTACACGACGAGAAAAGCATGAACTAAGAAGGAAGCAGAGGCGTGGAACAGACTGCGAGAACGAACGAAACTTCTGCAGCGTTAAATATTACCCTCATATTCGAAATCAAATGTCTTAGTGTCATACTTAGGCTACGGCCACACTTGCGTTTTTTTCACGCCGAGACCCAGCGGGGAAAAAACGCGAAGTGGCAATCCCGCAGACTATGTCACAATTGCGTGTTTTTCCCGCGCGTGAAAAACACGCAGCCTATCCCGCGCGTGCACATACCAGCAGTTTTTAAAGGTTCAGCTGCTTGTCAACTAGACTGCTCTCGAAATTATGAACAGAGTTTCAGATAGTCATAAGAATGCAGTAATTGCATTATGTGCCGCGGTAATAGTACAATTTCGATGACACATTGTCATGTACCAACTGGAAAGCATTCCTGCTTACGGAAGGAGAGGGAATAACCATGGCAAAATTGTTAGAGATCATTTTGCTGATTAATTCTGTTCTGCACAAGGAGAATTGCCGTGGCAAAATAGTTATGTTAACCTCCCCGACTAACTTAATTCAGAGTGAACCATTGCATAATTCTGTATAATACCATGCACAATGTTTATTAAAATATGAGTAAACTTACCTAAATTTGCTTTTGTTTCTTCATCAAAACCTTCCCACATGCCATCCAAAACGGCAGAAGTCACTGCTGTCCATGAAATCCTCTTGATATCTCTGTTTTTATAATCCAAATGTCTTGGGTCATACAAACAGCGATATTTTTGTACTTCCAGTATTAGCAGTTCATTATCCACGCAATCCATAATGAGAACAAACAATGAGAACGCAACAAACAAGAGTCAGTCACCGCGGCGTGTTTTTCACGCAAGTGTGGCCACTCACTGCAGCGTGAAATCCCGCTGAAAAATGGGCCGGGGCGCGTTCTGCTGCGGGCGACCTTGAACACGCGGCTCTCTCGACCCACTTCCCGCTGCGTGAAATCACACCAGTGTGGCCGGCCTCATATACTTCAATGTAGTTCATATTGTCGCGGGATTTCACGCTCAAATTCTGCGTGAAAAAACCGCAAGTGTGGCCGTAGCCTTAGTGTTGCAAACTGAGAAAAAAACCTAGCACCCTTGTTTTTTTTTTTCTAAATTTGTTTTTTCTGCTTCAGAAAACAGAATATTTGATAAATTATAGTTTTATTTATGCAACTTACATTTTACATGTGTGTTTTAAATTTTACTGAATCATATAATGTCTTACATAATGATTCATAAATGTATTTATATGGGTAGCAGCATAATTTTATTCATCCTCTATGTCAGTACCACATTCACTAGTATCAGTACTACCAACACTAGTTCGATCTGTGTCGGAATTTTCTGCCTCTTCTTCTGTCTCCTCTAGATATATTACTTCAGAAATAATTACATTTTCTTTTACTGGTTATCCTTGTATTGTACGCAAAAGATTTTGAGATTACAATTTTAAATTGTGAGCAAAGTACACACTGTGCATAAAGACTGCGCCGATAATTCTGTATTAATGTCTTTTAAGTTTGAATTTAAATCTGTTATCATACAAAATAAGAGCTTTATTTGTTTTTCAATCGTTGGTTTACGCCAACGGTTGCAAGGAAACGATTCACAATTACTGACAATTTAATGACTCAGTATCATTATACGCTGAGAGTTTAACAAGTATATGAATCTAAGTAAAGCACAATAAGTAATAAAAAGAGGCAAAAAGCCGCAGATAAATTTAAAATTCCGAATTTTTTGAAAAGATCCGTAGGTCTACAGATAAATTCGCAGGGTTGACAGCGCTAGTTCAAATAGCAAGTATGAATCCAAACAAAGGGGAACGGGGATTCCTTCTCGTGCAACATAACCTCTTCGGGAAGTCCCCGTTCGTAAAAGAAAACTTCAGTCAATGTTGCCAATATTTTCTTTTCTACTGAACCAGAAAAATATAGTAGATTTAAAAATTAAGATTAGTACTTAATATAAACTCTAAAACAGTCATATTAAACGATAAATGCCTTACAAATTTGAGATTTAGTACTTATGAAAAAAAACGTGTCCCAGAAAAAAACTTTTTTTTTCACAGGTTTTTTTTAATGTTTTTTTTTAAGTCAGAAAAAACCGTTTTTTTTACAACACTAGTTATACTGCATCAAGGCTGCGCAACCAGTTAGGAGATGGGCTACAATTTTGATTATAATTTAGCCTGCTGGCCACCGAATACTTGCCTACAGCTGCAATAGATATTTAAATATAATTGCAATAGATATTTAAATATAACAAAGATTTAAGTAACCCAGTTTAATTATAATAAAAAAATAAAAATACATCAATGAGAACTTTGAAGTTTTTTTTTTTTAATTACAATCAAAAAGTGAAAGACATCAATGAGACCATTGCAGAGGTTTTAGAGCTAGCATATTCTAGACCGCTGCTATTGGCGGGAAAATTCAAATGCGTTGGCGGGCCTGGGGTTGGCCAGCCTTGTCCTACATAATTTTTTATGAGACCATAGCAGGTAAAGAAATAAATCTTGTGGACTCAAAATCCAAAATATGTTTTACCAGCTGTTACCCGCGACTTCGTAGGCGTGGACTTAGAATTTTATTTCTAGAATTGGATATAGAAAGCTGAAAGTTACGTAAATGTTATAATCCCCCTTTGTTTAACTGCTTCAAGCAGCTAGTCGCCTAATATAATCTATTAATAAACTTTGGTTCCAAATTACTGGCGACTACAGGTCTTTGGATGATTTTGGCCCCTAATACAGTCTCCCTACAGGCGCATGTAGCATGGAGGCTACTTTAATTTATGCTATAACTAATCGCCACATGGTTAGGTTGCTACTTTTAATCAATGATAAATGCTCTAATTGAAATCCGCTATGGGGGACTGCACCACTTTCGAAACCCACGCGAAATTTGTACTAACCTGTTGAAATTTGGTTTAATTGCTTCACCAGTATGTCTTCTTCACGTATTGCGCTCTCGCTTTGCGGAAAACTTTCCAGGAATATAATTTTAAAAAATTCAGAAATATGACAGCGACGCACAGCTGTTAGATGTCGCCAGCGTTGAAAAATCAGTGACAGTCTCTTAAAATGTTGATTTAATCCTTTATTGTAATGTTTTCTTGCCGTTTCAGCTTTTCTCAGTTGAAAAAAGTCGCACAAAATTGAGTTGTAATACGACGATGCCAGCCATCTGAGATAGAAACGAGCAGTCAGAGGTAATAGATTGCTTCCGTTGTAAACAAATACGCCATTTCCGTGACGGATACCGCAGAACGAAAATGTAAATTTTTTTTCCCTTGGTCCAGGCTGTATATCAACCTAACCACGCTCTATGACGAAGCGAAACTGCTACTTTTAATCAATGATAAATGCTCTAAGTGAAATCCACTATGGGGGACTGCACCACTTTCGACACCCACGCGAAATTGGTACTAACCTGCCGATAATTGTGTGTGTGTGTGTGTGTTTTCTTCCCCCCCCCCCCCCCCCCCCCCCCCCCCCCCCCAGTGCTAATAGCATTTCGCAGCTGTACTGCATCTCATATCTCGGCATTTTAATTAAATTTCCAGCGACTTTTCCGCAAAGCAAGAGCGCAAAACGTGAAGAGGTTGAAGCAATTAAACCAAATTTCAACAGGTTAGCACCAATTTCGCGTCGGTTCCGAAAGTGGTGTAGTCCCCCCAGTATGATTAACTTAATATCTAACTGACCAATTAAACACTTGTTACAACTCGTTTCACAATACTTCTGCTATTCATGTACTCCAGTGCTAATCGCGTTATACACACAAATCAAACCATTCAACTACTCTCTCTGTCCGCGTTAGCGGACCAAAGACCTTATTATTACTTCTTACAGATCTAACTAAAGATACCCAATGACATTAAAATTATAGTCTGTGGAATTCGAGAACAGTAATACATCATATACACATTATTACATTTCCATAAACATATGTAAATTAATTATACTAGTTGCAGCTTTAAAAAATATTTATAAAATTATTAATTGAATAATTAGTGTAGCAGTATTTGCCACAAGATGTCCCAAAAACCTTGGAGTCAGTATAATATGACGTCGTCGTTTGCTAAGATATATAGTCATTGGTGGTAGCAAACCTGCAAGCTAGCAAAAAAATAACTGCTCAATTTAAAAATCTCCATTTTTTTCCTTTTTTTTTTTTTTTTTTTAACAAACCCCTGCTACTTTCAGTGTTTGTCTTTGGGCTTTATTGACAGTCATCGCAAAGACTAATTTTAGTGGAAACTAGTCTTAAATCGGAATGGTAGATTTGTCGAAATAATTGGGATTTCAGGAATCACAAATCACCTTTTGCCGTTCCAGTCAAGATACCTGCTATTATTACTTTGCGCCCAATTGTGTTATAGGTGTGTGCCGTTGTACAGTTAACGGCGCATGGAGCTTGTGCATCAATAGTTTGAGAACAATAACTTTTAATCTTGATCTATAAGAAGGCACTTGCTACAACTCCAAAGAGTTATGGAGCTCTGTGGGATATATAGCAACTTGTACCATATAATAAGTTATGTCTGTACATTAAATTCATGATCAGATCATACACAAACTGACTGCGATAGAAACAAAGTCTGGATGACCGAGATAATATTAGAAACGCTAGCCGTCTGTTACCGTTCGGTTAGTTTTCAGTAGGTATTTCATGTCAAAATGTTATTTATGTGAAAAAAGTATCATTTGGCCCTCTTGACACATAGTACTTCCTTGTCAAATTTCATCAAGCGCCGGTTTAGTCGTAAAAATATAATAGACTGAGAGACAAGTTACTTTCGTATTTATAATATTAATGGTGTAGATAACTCTATGCAACTTGACGTCGGATATTGAAACATTGTATGAACTCCAAGCTGAAAGTTTCCAGTAGGAACAATCTAATAAGAAAACTGGCTGGATCGCAGTGGGGCAGCCAACCTGAAACAATTCGAACTTCTGCCTTAGCACTATGTTGTTCGGCTGCAGAGTATGCCTGTCCTCTATGGCACAGTTCCACTCATGCCAAACAAGTAGACATTGCACTTAACGACACGTGCAGAATCATAACAGGCTGCTTAAAACCAACTCCAGTCGAATGGCACCACCTTCTGTTCGAAGGGAAATTGCAGTGAACAAGGAAAGGAGGAAAGTGAACCATGAAAAATCTCATCCACTATATGGGAATATCCCTCACAGGCAAAGACTGAAGTCCAGGAAAAGTTTCCTAAGAATATCTCGGGAACTTACAACGGCAACTGAAGAAGCCAGGTTACAACTATGGGAAGCTAAGGCTCCCCTTCCGCATCTCGGAGGAAGAGTGTCTGAATCTTTGCCACCTGGTTATGACAAGGGATGGTTGACGTGGAAATCTTTGAATAGGCTGAGATCAGGAGTGGGCAGATGCAAAGCGAACTTTGCAAGATGGGGCTATGCTGAGATCAATGATATCAAGTGTGACTGCGGTGAAGACCAGACTCGAGCACATGCTCCAGTGTCGACTGTGTCCATCATCCTGCTCGGCAGCTAATCTGTATGAGGCCTCAGAAAATCCACTGGAAGTGGCCAAGTTCTGGTCCAGTATAATTTGTTGATTGTGATTGTGTAACTATGTTTCTGATACGAAATAATAATAATAATATAATAAAAACAACTTCAAATTTTTTTACCGGCGACTTTTGTTTCTTTCTGCAAGTAGAGGTACTTAGTGCGGACATGAGAATGGTGACACCCGAGGTATCTCATGCTAATGTTGTTCGTCCCAGTAGGTTTTCGTTTGCGAGAAATTGAGTATTAAAAATTAAGGGTCGGTTTTCCTTGCTGAGGGTCGTTCGTTCGATTCCCGCTGAATATACTATTTTCCTGCATGCGTACGCCGTTTGTCTTCCAGTGATTTCCAATATAGTTCCTGTATCATACCAGTAACTGACTGTGTGATGTAATTACCATAGACAAATCTATCTGCCCTCCTCTGCAATAACTCCAACTCCTGAATTTGATACCAGAAGTCGGTCCCAAACTACTTCTCCATATTCAACCAATGATAAGACCGAAGTTTTGTTTTTCGGGAAATCAACATTACCTTGGCTTGAACAGCTCACTATGTATTAATGAAATTGCGGTTTCTGGTTTACAGGCAATACTTCTGGTGATTTCTGTTGTAAGTTGCGATTATTCGCACCTTATTGAAACAATTTCGAGAATACTTAAACCGTTATTGATTTTGTATTCAACATCATTAATAAAAATTAAAGACACATATGGCACTAGTACTGTTTTTTGTAGGATGCCAATCATCTAGATGCTGGAGGTTTGTACCACTACGACCTACTACAAACGTCCGCTTAGGAAATCACGTATACATTCGCAAATCTGTTGCGATACTCCGTAGACTCGGATGTGTTAAGAAGCGATTGTGGTGCACTCTGTCGAAAGCTTCCTGAAAATTCAGCAAAATACCACCAGCTTGTACTCCTGTATCTTCTTTCAGGTAACGAGGAAACAGAGTTATACATTTCACTCGATCTGTTATTACTAGACGCATTCTGTTTCGGAGCCAGAGATATTTTCATCTGAGAATTTAATAATGTTCGAGCGCATTATATGCCCTAGAACTCTACTGTCAAAACGTTAGGGCGATCGGTTGGTAATATATACTCTCTTCGATCTCATTATTTGGAATTGTGGTATAGCTACACAATTTTCCAACTGAAGGTTAATTTTTGTCACGTATCTACGACATGTTATGGACGGTTCGATTTCGTACGCATAATCTTAAAAAAAAAAAAATCGCTTGAACAATATCAGAATAGGATGCAAATATTTCAATATTCGTAACGTTTAATTCATAGTCTATGTAAAAAAACCTGCAAGTAAGACGTTAACCACTTGCTGTAACAAGAGGCATTTGAATTATAGACATGCAAGTCAATAGATACAGACAACACGTGTTTGTTCTTTGTTCCCAAGTATATCTAGATGACACTGCGAACAGTCCTGTCATCTAGAGTCTAAATAAGGAATATATCCTCTTCAGTCCCGAGCTCATACTAAAAGCGCAAGAGAAGTACTATTGTGTTATTTACTTTGTGTTAATGCTAGTTAACAATGAATGACCATTAAAATTTTTTTTGAAACAATAATTAATTTTTTATAGATGGTATATATATGATACTTTGGGAGTCAAGCAGGAAAATTATACACACAACTTTATTGCTTCATGTTACTTTATTTCATGGAAAAAATGTATGTCTTTACCTTTATTTCTACGAGACACGTTGTACAGTTGCAGGATCCCAAGGTTCTAATCAGGGCTGCCAAAAGCAGAAGATCGAACATATGAGCTGTGAGAAGCGCGATGTATATTGTAGATGATACGATATTCCAGAAAAGGGTCAGCTGTGCAGTGGCCCGAGAAAAAAATAATTCCTGGAGGTATCATATATGATACCTCGGGACTGAAGAGGATATGTGAGCTGAGAGCGGAGTCCTGTAGACTGTTGTCACGCAATGTCCAGTACTGCGGAGGAAGCATTAGCTACTGGATATCACATTTCTAGTCGATCTCTCTCTCTCTCTCTCTCTCTCTCTCTCTCTCTCTCTCTCTCTCTCTCAACCTAACCCTATGTTTTAAGCTATCCTGTCCTATTTTTTGAAGTGAAAACTTGTGTAATCGCGTTACGCAATGTTTGGAGGGGAGTAAATCTGTGAGTCACCGACATGACACCTGTTGCGCTTATGATTGCGCGTCGGACGCTTTTCGGGTGGGCAAAATCTTCATACAAACACACAGTTTTTATCAGATTTTGATGGAACTTTGCATACGTATACTTTGAAACCAATTGAAAAATACTATTAACGTTTGATTTAGGCCTACAGAAACCTAAACACTCTCCTCCTTCCGCCGCACCTTAATCTCTGTCACCGTTGTTCATACAAACCCATAGTCTTTCTCCGATCTTGATCGAATGTAGCACATGTATACTTCAAAACAAGGTGATCTGACAGCTCAGTGGTTAAGGCGCTTACTTCCGAAAGTTATTTCTCCGGTCGTGTGTTCAAATCCCGCGGTGAGTATGAATTATTAGGAGCTACGCCGGGACGTTCCTTGATCCTGATTCCCCGGTAAACTGCAGGTCCCTGAAAAAAGGAATTATTCTTCCTGCCTCTGACACAATAGCTTGGTACGTCTCCTTCGGAAATATCCGGGTTGTGGACTAAGTTAGACATTTAGTTTTTGAAGTGAAAACTTTTTTAGGCGCGTTGGGTGATTTTTGAATGGGTAAAATCTTATGAGTTCGCATTACGTACATGCTAATGTTAACAGTATATCGGCTGCGGTCTGGTGGATTAGTGGTTAAGGTGTCTGACTCGCAAACTAAAGGTCCTCTGTTCGAATCTGTCTCGGCGGGGATTTTCTTATACCATTAACCCGACCTTCACCTCTGGCATAGCTCGTTGTGTAAGGTGAAGTACGCCAGAACGGTTCCGTGGTTCGGATTCCCTTGTACCTGGTAGCACTACCGGGTTAGGTTAAGGCAGCTAAGACAGGGGCGGAAAGCGCAGCCAATAGAAACCCTGTCACCAGGTCATTACTTTCACAGTTATTATTTAGTAATCTGTAGCTGTAAGTATGACACGTTGCGCGCGTGATATTAATCTTTCGGCTATCTGCAATGACTGCCATTAGTTCCCCCTCCCCCCAACTATACTTTGTCGTCTATTAATAAACTCCTGCTTTGTGTACACGAGTTCTGTCGTTGTTACTTTTTTATCCTAGGGCGAGTGCCCCTCATAGCCACCGATTCGAATCCGTCTCCTCAATATATTGTGTATCAATATCAACAGGTGCCTTCTGCCATCCGAGTTGTTTTACAATACGTGCAATTTTCAATACTATAAATTACCTGCTGGATCTTTTCTCAATACCACATTACTCTGTGACAAGGTTCGCAATCAGTTTTGTATACTTATTGCAATGTTTGGAAATTCGACAACAGATGGCACTGTGGTGTTACGCTTCCAAACTATTGATGTTTTGCCACATGAATAGTTGCTTAATATGCCGTGGCAGAGGTTTACGTGACTTGCGGAGTTGAACGAGACGTGATATGCAGGCAGGTTAAGTGGCGTGGTCTGAACCTTATCGATCTCTCAGCGCGGGAGGGGCATTACCCTGCGACACCTCGCTCGTTCAGTTTGTCGAGTCTCCTCCACTGTGCAACAACCATCGAAAACCCTGCTTCAAAGTCTGAACCCTATCCAGTACCTAACTTTTTCCTCAGCCGTAACGTTGTAAGATATGGTGGTATTAACAGATATTATTGTGGTCTTGAAAACATGTTGTTCTGTATGGGCCCCCATCAAAACGGGTTAATGGAGAATGTCTTTTTTTTATCTGCCTTATGTCTCTTTAACAGCGAGATCTTTAGAGACGGGAAAGGATGGGGGGCAAGGAATGGGAAGGAATTCGGCCATGGCATTTTTAAGGAAGCATCCCGGCATTTGCCTGGAGTTATTTGGGAAACCATGGAAAACCCAAATCTGGATGCCTGGACGGGTATTCGAACCACCGTGCTCCCAAATGCGAGGCCAGAACGCTAGCCGTTACACCACCACGCTCGGTAAGAAGGTCTAAAGAAGAGCCACCCAATTCGTTAGAGGTCAAAATAGCTGGAAGGAAAGCGTAAGTGTGATGCTGATGAAGTTAGGTAGGGAAGATCTGCAACATCAAAGATGTTGCTCATAGCAGAAGCTAACTGAAAAATTCATGACTGACCTTTTTCAGTATGACGGCAATCACATATTACTATATATTCATATCTAGGAATGATCGGGAAAATAAGAGAAATCATGGCCGATTAATTTTAATGCTCTTTTTTTTACTTATGGCTTTACGCCTCGTCAACGTCGAGGTCATTAGAGGGGGGATGGGATTGGGGACAAGGAGCAGGAAGGAATTCTGCCATGGACTTTTGAAGGAAGCATCCCGGCATTCACCTGGATTGATTTGGGGAAACCATGGAAAACCCAAATCTGGTTGCCCGGACGGGGATTCGAACCCGCGTCCTCCCGAATGCTAGACCAGAACGTTAACCACTCAACCACCACTCTCGGTATTTTAAAGCTCATTTCCCCCCCCCCCCATGAATGATTAGGAAATGGAACAGGAGCGAGACAGGAGTAGGTGTCGATAAACCGCTTCGGCCATCCTAATCTGGATTTGGACGATTTTCACTGAATACTGCATTTTGTTTGATTTATTAGCTAAAGACGTAAGGAGCGCTAAGTTCCATTTATGATCGGGATATGGATGGTGGGAGAAATTATAACACTAAAAAAAAAATAGGTGAAGTTAATGAAAAATAGCGGAGTTGCAATTACGAGAGTGCAGGATAAAAATGGGAGTTTGCGATGCCAGCTAGATTAGTAGCAGTCAACTGTCTAGGATGGGCATAAAGGGAACCAGTGTGGGAGAGAGGAGGGATCTTCGAATAGACAATAAGAATAGCGGAATAAATGTTAATTCCACAGCAAAAATAAAGAAAACTTCAATTTTTGCACAGCGTGGCAGATAGGTTGCTAAGAAGAGAACAAGATTTGTGTATAAATATGCTCAAAGGATGAGTGATTGTTTCATAAAGAAATCCACCCTATTCCATCATTTTTTACCAAATTTCTGACAGTTGATATTCTGAAACAGGCGAATTCCACCTTATATCTTGATTCTCAACACCCTTTAAACTTCACCACCCCCTCAGATATTATAATGCGGATTGCCTGTTACGGAATACTAGAGCTTTGTTATGAAGTTAGGAAAGGTCTTATTTTAAACGCACTGAAATTTAATTGGTTTTTCCATGCTTTGAGCCTCTTCGGCGTCGGGGTCATTAGAGGCGGTAAAGCAATAAAGAGGAAGTTATTAGGCTACGGCCTTTTTGAAGGAATGATTTGGGGAAACCATGGAAAACACAAAACCGCATGGCCCAAAGGGGATTCGAACCCACGTCCTCCCGAATGCCATGCCTGCACGTTACTCCTCACCCACCACGTTCGGCAATTGAATTTGAAATCAATACAGTATGGACTGTGAAAAAGCTGACGGCGTATCCTACCTTTTTTTTTAACTGCTTTACGTTTCTCAACAGCGAGGTCTTTAGAGACGGGAAAGGATGGGGGGCAAGGAATGGGAAGGAATTCGGCCATGGCCTTTTGAAGGAAGCATTCCGGCATTTGCCTGGAGTGATTTGGGAAACCATGGGTATCCTGCCTATGCGTTATTCATAATGGGGGAAAATGTACTGGGCCAAAGGAAGACTCCTCGCTAGCCACTAGTTTTTATTATAATTATAAAACCTTATTCAATTTAGTTACAGTTTACAAAACCATTTATCAAAAAAGGTAAGCAACACTTAAAGTTTCATTTCGAGTGTGCCAGTATCATGAGATAGCATATTTTTTAATATAACGTTTTGTCTCCAATGTTTATAAGGCACTTATCATAATGGTATGGAGAGCAGTGGTTTAGAAATTCATACAGAATGCCGCCCAAGTCGTTTTAACTGATTATTTGACAGCATCGCAGGAGTGCAGCGGAGGACTGAAGAAGTATTAAACAGCCTTCGGATAGCCACTTAGGGTCATTTGAGATAAGCTCCGAGAGCTGTTATCGCGCCCAGCGCGGCTCTATCTCACATCTGGACGGTTTATAGCGCTATCTCGGAAAGTGTTGACAGCAGAAGCAAGCGCCAGTTATCTGCTGCATAGCGCGGAGCACATACACACGGTGGCCTCGAGCAGTCAGAGCACCGTATCAGTATAAACAAGGGTTGTAACGGAGATCATCTATGCGGATGTTTTGCGAAAGCGGATGTATCGCGGAAGCGGATGTTTTTGCGGGAGCGGATGTTTTGCGGAAGCAGATGTTTTGCGGAAGCAGATGTTTTTTTGCGGAAGCGGATGTTTTGCGGAAGCGGATGTTTTTTTTGCGGAAGCGGATGTTTTTCGGAAGTGGATGTTTTGCGGAAGTTGATTTTTTGCGGAAGCGGATGTTTTGCGGAAGCGGATGTTTTGCGGAAGCGGATGTTTTGCGGAAGCGGATGTTTTGCGGAAGCGGATACGGAGGTGGAAACCAATTTATAATTATTTAGATTTTAATATTTTATCAAAAATAAACTTAAAATCAAAATAAGCATATTTTTATTCCTAATCCTACTTTTCTTTCATAAGCGAAGTCTGTTTCCATAAAATACTGCCATAAAGATTTATTTTTAGCCTCATCCTTCAGCAACAAGAAACGGGAGATGATTTTACAAGCTAATTAAATTATTTATATAACTACGCAGGCGCCAAAAAAATCTTTGTCGTATGAACTTTGCAGAGTTTGGGATCGACTAATTCAAGTGTGAAGCACAAGGCCACACCACCGCAAAACTGCGTGCCTCCCACTCAACTTTCCACCGCTCTAGCGGCCCATTGACAGTCCAACTTGTAGGACCTACGATGATCCGATTTTCCAATAAAGGAATCTTGATGGCCGTGAAAGAGATTGCAGGAATAAATTTAGGAAGTGTTGGATGTTGCTGGACTCCAAGACAAACACCAGGCCTCGTCGTCCAACAAGCTATGGTGCTGGATCATGATTGGTGGAAACATCCTGCGAGTGTGCGATAAGGATACTGGTTTGCCGCGAGAAAGTACGAGTGGAAAGGATTGCTTGGAACATTTTGTTGTGCCCTATCTGGTAGCCTCAATGGGTCAGCTCATTCAACGGTAGTTCTGCACGGATATCCTATTAAGTTGGATCGTGAATAGGCCGCTATACTTTACATCCAAGTTCAAACTTGTAAATTCGTCGCTTAGGTAATAACACAGTTCTGTTATTTTTATTGCAAAATCGTAAGAAAGACTCACGTTGTTACCTAAGCGACGATGGGCCGTATCTCATATAAAGAGAAAAAATAATATATATTGCAATATAACAAAAGCTTCACTATATATCCGCAATAAAAATTAAGTATCCGAAAGCGGAGGTAGGATTTCACGCGAAAGTTCCGCACTTGCGGATGCGGAAGTCCGTTACCATCCCTAGTCGAAACAATTCTTGACAACAGGAGGCCGGAAGTAAAGAGACTGGTTACTGACAAATTAACCCACAAAACATATTATGGCAATGTAGCTTCTTTTTCTCTTCAGAATTATGTCACATTCTTATTACTTACTACCGTCAGTATGTATAGCAAGTTCAGATAACGGAGGCGGCTCAAGGTGACTTTGCTGTATCCCCACTCCGCTGCCCTTACCCCTACATAAGAAGGGGAAAATTTATCACCCGCATACCTGGACACAGCGGTCAGCTCGGAGGGGTACTAAGGGGCGTCCATTAATAACGTGAGGTGTTTTTTCCGGAATTCCTGAAACCCCCGCCCCCTCTGGAGAGACAGTGATCTGGTGGGACCTCCCCTCTAAAATGACGTGAGATTTTGACGAACCCCCCCCCCTCCTTTTATAGACCTCGCAACTTTTTCAGACTTTTTTTTAGGTCTCATGCTTTCAAGGTTGGTTTTTTTTTATCTGTACATTGATTGCTATAAGAATTTAAAAACCTCACGTCAGATTTCCGTTGACCCTCCCTCCCCCCTTGGTGAGGTTTGGTGAGATTTCGCCGGACCCTCCCCCCACCCCTATTTCACCTCACGACATTAATGGACACTCCGTAAGGGAGAGGGTGTTGAGGAGCGGAGCCAAGGGAACATGACCTTGGGCCAGGCCGGAGTGAACAGGATATCTGGAAGTTGTGGATCATTTTCCTCAATTGCTGATAATGCAGTTAAATGCTGCCAAAGGAACTGAATTTTTGTTCGTTTTTTCGAACGCGTTTCAGTTTCTTGGAAGCGTCTTCAGCGTTTTCTCTTTTTATTGAAACATGTACACACAACTAATGGGAGAAACAGGTGAACCAAAAAAAAAATTGTTTTGACAATAATTATCAGGGTACAACTGATCCCTTTTATCCACACTTGGACATAATTTTGGCAGGTTGCTTTGTAAATTGTATGCCATTCCCACAGTGCCATAAATTCTAATAATTCCCTACACTGTCGATAATATAGCTTTAGCAACTGGAGCGGTGACACCTCGACATAGACGTCGCTGGTCTGTCATCCACAGCGTTGTTCTCGATGAGCGGAAATTACATGTTCACGGCATAGCCTTGAAAATGTATATCGAGGAACGTTCAATTCATGAACAGTTTCCGAAATGGTATAGTTATACGTGTAGCGCATAATACCATTAATTAATGTCGTGCGGCTATAATCACATCTGAAAATAAATGAAAACCCCGACGGTGCACGGCACATTTATAAGTTTCTTCCGTGGTGCTAGCGCCATCTTGATATATCCATCCGCATATCCCGTGACTTTTGGCACTTTAGTGAAATCGGACCGTGCGAAATACTGGAAAAACATTATGAAGATTTTCGATAAGAAATCAGCACAGTCAAGGTCACGGTATTTCAGGTTCCTCCCTAATTTATTAGCTCCGCAGAGTTGCAGCTTTCTCAGTCGTTACTTAACGTTGGCTATTTGCACAGCGCCCCACGTAGGCTGGCACCTGCATCTTTAATGTTGAATCTATCGAAGACCGACGATCACGCGTACATTAATCGGAACTGAGTCAAGCCCCATGCTTACGAGCGAATGTGAACTTTTCTCTTCCTGCTCAGGAATACCCAGCGTATGTTTCGTAATGGGCGGTTCCAGCCGATAGCACCACCCACGCTAATGACTCGCGCGCATCTTCCCCTGTCAGCTTCCACTGGTATCTACTTGAATCTAGTGAGAAGAGCTCGCTTGTTCCATAAAATTGTCGAAAAGTAGTGCCAATTCATAAACATGAAAATGTTCCGTAAAGATACGAAAAACAAGAGAAATGATGAATAATTTACCAAAAACGCCATAAGAATTTAATGTTGAGGCGAAAGTAGGTGGAAAAAGAAAAGGGGGACAAATGCGCGTTTTTGTTTTTTTGTCTCAAGCCATTATCTCCCTTCATACCTAATCGAAATCGATAAATGAGGTATCATTTCAAACATTAATGTAGGGAAAAATGAAATGTAGTCTTCACGGGTTTTCCGCCGTATGTTGTTGAAATGCGACAACGAGCTTTCGGCGGCTGACTCTACTGCCATCTTCAGGTTGGATGTAGTGCAGGGAGAACCAGTAATGTATCGGCTTTGGTCTCATATTTTAAGAAAGTAATTTACCAGATTCGACCCCTAAAGGACAAAAATGTCTATTTCTAGAATGCTGTTTTTTGTACCACGAACCATTTATCTCCCTCTACTCCTAACCGAAATCGATAAATGATGTATAATTATAAATATTAAGATCTCCACTATGGTGACATTACACATTAAGACAGGGATTTTTCGAGATTTGACCCCTAAAGGGTAAAAATATCAATTTCTCTACAACGTATTTTTATGTCACAAGCCATTTATCTCCCTTGATGTCTAACTGAAATAGAAAAATGAGGTATCATTTGAAAGATTATGTCTCCTCTCAGGCAACATTTAATTTTTTTTTTTTTTACTTATAGCTTTATGCCTCATCGACGTCGATGTCACTAGAGGCGGGATGGAACTGGGTACAAGGAAGGAATTCGGCCATGGCCTTTTGAAGCATCCCGGCATTCGCCTGGAGTGATTTGGGAAAAACATGCAAAACCCAAATCTTCATACCCGGAAGGGGATTCAAACCAGCGTCCTCCCGGATACGAGGCCAGAGCGTTAACCGCTCACCCAACACGCTCGGTATAGGTTAAGAACGATTTTTTTCGGAATTTTATCCTTGAAGGACAAAGGTAAGAATTGCGAAAGTCGGACGTATAAGACAGTTCAGAGCCCAGCCACTAAACAGCACCAGCAAATATCACAGAGATATTAATAAACTGTTTCCTGGCGTCGACTTTTGTTATGTACCTATTATACTAAACAAATAAATAATTGATACAAATGAAGAGGTTCTTCTTTCGTCCTATTTCAAACTACCAACCTGACTATTCATCGTATTCGCAAAATTTTAGCACTGGTCATCTAGTTCTGGATTAATCTATTTTACACATACGACATTACCACCAAAGTCCTCGATTTTCTGCTCTAATATTTGTCATCCTCTATCTCGCTTCCCATCAAGTGCTCTAATCACCAACCTAATAATCTGCTTAGCATGTATCACAACGTGACCGCGTCATTTCTATCTTATTTTTGCAACATTCTCCCACAAGTAGTTTCCTCACGCAATACGTAATCACTTGTCATCTTTTCGGTTTACCGAATTACCAACATCTGTTTATAGGACCTGTTTCCTCTTTCTGGGCTTTAAAATTTGCGAGATTCATTTTCTTAAAATCTTCGCGTACGAGGGAGCAAAGTCTTCCACATCGTGATAAAGAGAGATTTGTCTCTATTCACAAACAGCAGCCATCACACGGGAATTAGAATGTGTGCCGCTGAATAAGGAGTTAGCATGCATCTTTCTACTGATCGTAACTACCTCTCACCTAACCCAACTGTTCACAACGAGGGTGGAAGCGCCCACCTGTGGGTACTGAATCGTAGGAAAGGGTGTAAGGAATTGGAATAAATAACCAAGAGAAATGAAGATAATTTACCAAACGCACTAAAAGAATTTAAAGTAAAAAATGGTAGAGGGCAAAAGTAGGTTGGGAGAGGAAAGGAGAAAGACGGGTGTGTAGGGAGATTAATACCACCGGATCGTGCACTCCATCGCAAATTTATCAATTATCATAACGGACCTTTTGAACATATGCTACCGCCCCAATTACGAAATTAATTAGTTTGTTAATATTATTTAGTTAAGTGTAGTTAATTATGATGTAAATATTGATTGTAATAATGTATATAATGTAATTACGAAGCTCGAGAAATCCACAGATTACCAAACACATTTTCAGTGGTTAGTGTAAGAACATCTTTGAATAGATAAGATAGAAAATCTTTGGTCTGGTGTGAGACAGAGAAAGAAACGGAGGTGTGAGTGTGTGTGTGTGTGTGTGTGTGTGTGTGTGTGTGTGTGTGTGTGTGTGTGTGTGTGTGTGTGTGTGTGTGTGTGTGTGTGTGGACTGCGAGTGTCACAGTAGCAATATACGAGTGTATTAATTATTCGAGAAGTGACATATTGTAATTGTGTTTTCTGTATCGAGTGTCTGCAAGTTTTATTTTGGTTATTAAAACAGCTGACAGTACATGCTAACAACTGCGCGTTGTAATTTTTCTATAGAATTAGTGACCCGTTGATTGAGCTATTTTATGACGATTGAGTATTATAATATTTAAAGAAGTGACCTCTACTCTGTTTACTTGGGTCAAAAGACGACATATCTTAGGGCCACGTCGTCATAAGACCTACAGAGCTACGAGCAAGTTAATTAGTGGAATTTGCTCGTCTTCGATTGGATAAATTTTAATTGTATGGAGGTTACAACGTATCTGGTCTAAGGCAAATTTATGGGGCGTTGAGGACAAACCAATGTTATATCCGGTTTAAGGGTTGCAACAAACAAGTTTTTAATTGCATTCCTATATGAAACCAAAAGAGAATTTAACGTAGTAACCAATTTATTAGCTACGAAAAAAAAAAAACAACAGATTTTCAGTAATGATTTAAGATTGCTGATGACAAATAAGGCACCCAATATCGAATAATTAGTGTCATTAAACCAATCTCAGCCTTCTAATCAATAACATTTTTATTAATATGTATTTGTTAAACTGCGAACAATACACCAATATTGTTAATATTTTTAATAGAATAATTTTAGAAATTTATCCTTGTTTTTCTGTGTATGACATTGTACGGTTCTCACTCTTTGGAAAAGTAAGCTACGAGTCAAATTTTTTTTTATAACTTCAGGTTATATTGTTTATTATTCGGTGTGTTTTATTCAGAAAACGGGGAGGTGAGTTATTTTTTTATGAAATAGGGCGGTTGATCAGAAAAGTATGAGAGCATTTGGGGTGGGGTACTGGTACTGACCTTTTGAAATTTGGATTAACTGCTTCCCTATAACGTCCTCTTCACGTTGTACACTCTCCTTTTCCGGAAAAGTCACAACGAATTAAATTAAAAATGCCTAAATATGACTCTGCAGCGCTGCTATTAGTTGCCGCCGGCGCTGCGAAATCAATGATATAATCTCTTGAAATGTTAGTTTAATTCTTTGTTATAATATTTTCTTGCCGTTTTAGCTTCACTCCGTTGCAAAACGACGCATAAGGACCACCATCTTGGAATCGATATAAGCAGTCAGAGATAATCGATTGCTTCAGTTGTAAACAAATGCGCAGTTTGTCTCTGGTTTGCGGCATGGGCTGCCGCAGATCAAATTTCCCGTAAACTTTTTACTCTTGGTCCAGGCCTAATTTCAACCTAACCATGATCAATATGACAAAACGAACCTATTTAGGTTGATATGATCCCTGTACCGATAATTTTTGTGTCATTTTTACAGTGCTGCTAACATTTCACGGTTGCGGAGCATCCCATATTTTTAATTTAACTCGTGGCGACTTTTCCGGAAAAGGAGAGTGCTAAACGTGAAGAGGACACTATAAGGAAGCAGTTAATCCAAATTCCAACAGGTCAGTAACAGTTTTTCACTGGTGGAGAATGTCCCACCCCATCCAACATTTGATCCAACACTAACGCGCTCTCTCTCTCTCTCTCTCTCTCTCTCTCTTATATATATATATATATATATGTGTGTGTGTGTGTGTGTGTGTGTGACATAGCCGCTCTTGTTACGTCGAACCATTCACTAACTGGAGCGACTCAAGGCCGGGGCGTTCTATCTGACAGCTTATCAGATACGGCGAACCCTTATCTGCTGCACTGACAGCGGACGAACTGATAAAGGCAGAGTCAATATGCACAGCGCATTAAAGCCTTACCTCACTCTTTATGCGTATGCTTACAGCATCTACATTGTCGTCTCACTGTTATTAAACCTTACGCTGTGGTTCACATGTTAAATTGTACTAACTCACTCTTAGCAAACGACTAGGAGAAAGGTAATATTTACACGAAGTAAATTGGGATAAAGAAGCAAAAACGTAACTGGACAGGACACTTTAGGAAGGTGCAAGGAGAGCTTTTAAAATCATTTAGTGGAGAGGGTAAGGGAATTGTGTTACAAAACTTTGGTCAGACCATTGCTTGAATATGGTGATGTAATATCGGAAACACATTTCGGGTATCAAATACAGGAGTTGGAACGGTTCAGACTAGTGCAACTAGATTCGTTTCTGGAATTTATCGCAGGATCTATTCAGTAACTTATATGATAAAGGAGCTGGAATTGGTTTAATTGGAAGAAAGGACGAGGGCAAGGAGACTCTTTGGAGTGGCAAGGTGTACATGGTGATAAGACTTTAAAAGATATTGGTAGAAGAATTAAGAGTAGGGAGAAGATGACCACGACCACATGCTGGCCCTCGATTTCAGGCACAAGGGAGTGGAAAGTTTTCTTTTGTAAGTTAGGGTGTCAGGGACTGGAATAAATTACTTACGGTACTAATTAATAGTTTACGAAAAACACTGAAAGAATTTAATATTAAAATTCGTAAGGGGCAATAGTAAATTTATTGGGAATTTACATTTAAAAAAAAAAGGAAACCAAAAATGCTGCTACTGAAGTATCCGCTCCATGGCAAGTTAAACACCATAAACTCGATAACTATGTTAATAGTATTGCAGTCAGGTAAACCAGAAACAAGTCATGTTAGAATAATGAGTGTTGTTTTAATAATGCACCTTTAGCTTGTGCCGGAAAAAGAGTTATACTCTTAATGCAAAGTCCCACCCCGTGGCCATGGTCGCTAGTGCGCAATAATCACCTGCCAGCACATTGGTGGCGGAAGAGACTTGTGTGGCTGTGTCAGATATATTGTTCTTCCTTACTGCTTTACGACTAGTCTAAGTCAAGGTCTTTAGAGGCGGGACAGGACGAAGGACCGGTTAGAAATTCGACCAGGCCTTTTTAAGGAAATGTCCTGGCATTCGGATGGAGTGATTTCAGAAAACCATATGTAACACAACCCGCCAGTGTGGCGCCACACAATCAGGTAGGTACAACGCAAGGGGCTCGAAGCGAGGTCTCCGCCTACCCGCCGTCTTGCTACGGTTTTTCGGCGGTTTTCCGCAGCCATCAAGGCAAATTTAGCAACAGTTCTAAATATCCGCCTCAAACTGCACATTCACATACAAAAATACACCAATCACACACAGAACATAGTTACACTTTTCTCAGAAAGATGGCAACTCTTCACTTCCTTCGTTTATTCTAACAAGGGACACCTTTGACCTCGAACGCTCGGAACCGCACGAAAACATGTTTAGAAAAACAAGTGATCATAAAACAGTGGTGTGTGTCATTTCCATGCAGAACTCCGCAATTGTCTGCTGGCGCCATTAAAGAACCATGAAAAGAGCCTATTGTTGTGTGATTAATGGTCAGGTCATACAGATCGTATCCTTCTAGATGCAACTTTTCCAAACATAAATGTTGTGCTGAAGATATTGCCACAACAGAATATTTACAGATATTTACTTCTTTCGGAGATATAAGCTCTATATCAGAAGGATTACTGATTTTATAATACTACAATGTGCCAAACCACAAGTGAAGGTACATGATCGTTATTTCATCATTAAACTTCACTCTGTGATTTACAGTCAATTTGCTGCACCTATGTGTAAGCCTATGTAGCAATATGCTTGGCGAGAGCCAGGTTATGACTGACATATATCATTTGAAAATGTAATTAGTGTGGCTATTGATACTGTACTGCGTGAATGTGAAAGTGATTTGAAATGTGATAACGTGACCTTGGCGAGATTTGCACACTGTTCTCTTCCACTTTGTTTTAACCACTTCATCGAAATTTTGCATCTGCACTTTGAGGACTAATATAAGCACTATCAGGTGTGTGGTATTGCTGTATATGCGTGTTTTGCGCTATATTAAGTACTTTAAGCTCAGAGATTTTGGCAATGTTGATTGACAATGTAATGATACACTGACGTCATTGAATTACGTATAATTTCCTTCATATGGTATTGATATCTTTTTACTTTGTTTCTCCGTATTAAAATGTTACTTGATGTAGAATGCAACGTTTTGCATGGAAATGATACACACCATTGTTTTGTTTATGGTCGTTTGTTATTCTAAGCATGTTTTTGTGCGCTTCCGAGCGTTCGAGGTCAAAGGTGTCCCTTGTTAGCACGACCTGCAGTAGAAATAAAATGCTTGGCATCAGCAAGGAAGGGTATTGATTATTAATATACACAGGATAAGGTACTACGCTATGGAATACTGAAAGATATACAGATCAACCAACTCCAAGGAATAAAGAGAAGAATATAATCAAGACGAGATGATAGAGAAGTTTTCACGTTGTAAGAGACTGAAGTAAATATGAAACTATAAGATTTCACAGATGATGGGTTGTATATAGTAAACGGCAGTGTTATTATGTTTATATATTAAAGTGTGTTGTATGAAAGTTGTTTATTGACGTTTGTTCATCGGAGAAAAAAATCAATGCAGACTGAATATTGAGAGATAAATGAGGCAAAATAATAAGCCTTGGAAGGATAAGTATTCCATTTCAGGTAGTACGAAGCCGGATTTGAAACAAAACCAGTAATCTACCGCAGATATGAATGCAAAGATGATGCTCTTTGGGTTAAGGAAATGTAAAGTAAGGAACGTAAATACATCAAATATATTTTATTTAAGATTTAGGCATCTCATTCATGGAAAACCGAAACCTGGATGGCTGGATGCGTCCTTCCGCATGCCTGGCAAGAATGTTTCAGCTAACCCACCACGCTCTACGTCTAAACAGAGGGCATATGCAATGCGTGGTTGCATAAGGAGTAGAAGTATATGACACTTGAGGGTGCGTATTTCTTAAGGCCCGTTCCCACGATCCCTTGTAACGAAGGCGAGACGGGACGGGACGAATACTCGACCACACGCCATGGGAACAGGGCCGCCTCTGCTAGCGGAGACGAGACGCAGCTACCCACTCTGAGTCGGTAAACATCACAGGCGTGTGTAGCGGTGCGCTGTTGCCATCGGTTTGCAGCAGCGGTGCGCACCCCTTCTGTTGCTGTAAAGTGCTCTGTGCCAAACGACACTAGGAAATGTGGTGTGGAGGCGGCGGCAAGGTAAGCTAGGACTAACCTGCGGCCCGCGGTCGTCCCTACACTTCGGCTAATGAGGTCCCGTCCCGTCTCGCCTTCGTTACAAGGGATCCTGGGGATGCGTCTTTCTTATGGGGACGTAAAACTTGGCAGTGGCCTTGGTATCTTTCGGAAGAGTAGGCGTGTACGGGCGACCACCTAGTTTCAGCAAATCACAGTGAACTAAACGCTACCAGTCTTTCACACATGCAGAAAAACATTAACATTGGGGAACACAACGGAAAAACAACGAGAATTATATTTCCGCGATATGTTTCTAGTAAACGATGCAGATTTCTGTTCGAGGTAACATGGAAGTTTAATCATTGAATAAAGCCTTAATTTTAGTAGCCAGTGAGTCAACACGGGCAAATCCCAAAAATCTAACAAGATCCATTTAGTTTGTTAGATACTATAAGCGGCCCATTTGCAGTCCAACTTGTTAGGGCTATAAGTAGTACTATCATCAGATTCGCTCGCCCATTCTCGCTTCCACAAAGGTCCATCAAGATGTTCCAACCAGTCGTCTTCACCCTTACTTTCTCACTGCACACCAATATACTCAAACACTTGTTGGACGCTGTATAGGACGATTACCCCACCACGATTCGGCGCGGTGGTATGTAGGGTCGGTGTGATCCGTTTTAGTTGGTCTGGGAGTTCAACATCCAAAATTTAGTCCTCCAACCATTCAGGTTCATGCAAGAGAAAATCGAAGGTACTACAAGTTGGACTGGTAGAAACTTAAATGATTCCTAAGATTTGCGGGGCCGTATTTGTTCATGATTAATAGCTTTTCGGGTTATGTCGCATTGTTTATTGAATTACCTGAGCTTTCGGCTGTCAACATAAACAGTATCTCTGAAGAAGGCTGTAGGATGCCAGCCGAAACCTCTGGTAATTCAATAAACAACGCGGCATAACCCGAAAAGCTATCAATCATGGTAGAAACTTGTTCAACATAGGGCTTTTAAAACCTTGTTTCTAGAACGTACTTAAAAGCCTCATTCACTGGGGTCTGTTTAATCGCGGTTCAGGTTACCGTACATATGCTTGACCAGTTTTTTTTTGTAGATTTAACAATTAAAATAACAGTCTTAACGTTACAGTGCGCTAATATGCAGCAGGCTCCTCGATGCGTTCGGCCTGTGTGTTGGCTTCATTATCAGCTGTGTCATAATGGCTCAGCACACTGGTTCACGGCCACCATTCCGAGAGGAACCCAGCACGCTGAACGACCACAAAGTGTTGCACTAACACAACAGAGTGCCTTATTAAGTTTCTTTTTTGTCTTGGATCGATGTCTTGACGCGGAGTTAATTAAGGAAGGTATGAGAGGCTATTGATTGCGCAACAATTTGAGGCGGAGAGAGAAGGATATTATTTCAGCAATCGCATGTAGCAGGGGTTTTGATTTTTTTCCCCGCCCGTCATAATCGCTCAGTTGGTTGCGGCACCGTGATGGTGTCCGGTGCCTGACACGGGGTTAGCTGGTTCCTGTCCTGGTGTTGGAAACAATTTCTACGATCAACACACGGCCGGCAGGGAAGTGCACGATTCCTAGTCAATAAATTGCCCTGAGTCAAAACCCAAATCTATCCACAGTACGTATGAAGTGAGGACATACGACATTGTTGATGGTGATTCGTTCATCGGATGGGGACATTAAGCCTGGCGGTTCCCTCTATGTCCTTCGGTAAAATAGGCCTGAATGGGCCAGCATCAGGTGTCTCCCTCTTCCACATTTCATTCTTTCACACAAACAAACACACACACAAACACACACACAAACACACACACAAACAAACAAACAAACACACAAACAAACAAACACACACACAAACAAACAAACACACACACAAACAAACAAACACACACACAAACAAACAAACACACACACAAACACACACACACACAAACACACACACAAACAATCAGCACACACACAAACACACACACACACACACACACACACACACACACACACACACACACACACACACACACACACACACACACACACACACACACACACACACACACATTTATATCGGCTGTATATACAATTGTGGTGTTTAGGATGAAGAAAATAGATTTATTGAGTAGAATGTAGAAACGTGATACAAGTTTCGGTATTGAAATGGTTTTGAAATGTTTTTTCACTACATTTTTTTACTTATGGATTTACGCCTCGTCGACGGCTAAGGTCATTAGAGGCGGGATGGGACTGCGGACAAGGAACGGGAAGGAATTCGGCCATGGCCTTTTTGAAGGAAGCATCCCGGCATTTACCTGGAGTGATTTGGGGAAACCATGGAAAACCCAAATCTGCCCAGACGGGGATTCGAACCGGCGTCCTCCCGAATGCGAGACCAGAACGTTAATCATTCACCCACCACGCAAGGTGTTAAATACATAAAACAGATACAGAAGACTGTACAAGTACACGGAAGAGTGTGAGATTTAGAAACTATGTTCTCACAGTTGCAGAGTACAGAGAAAATTTGTGAAAGATGGGAGATTGGAATAAAAATGTAATATCAGCATACCGAAAACTGTGCCGTTGATCTTGACGTAACTGTCATTTTCCCATTCTCACCATCTTCCAAAGTCGCAATGATTATCCAAGTATGGTCGGTGTTTATTGTAATAACTAGCTTCTAAACCCATAAAAAGTTTCGGGATGAACGCAGAGTACCGACAGTTAATTTCTTCGAGTTTATTATAACAGCGACATAGAATATAGCGGGAAAAGAAAGAGTACCAACCAACCTACCACGTGAGAGAAGTTCAGTCATGTTTATCACCGGTCAGTCACGTATCATCGAACTATTAAAAGTTTCCTTTGGTTAGGGATAGTCTATTTCTCAGATGGTGAATTAGTAATTACAACCATTAGACTGTCGTATTTTCTTAGGTACCACTGCATATCCAGCTCCGTCCTAAACGGCAACGGACAATCTGATACGAGTTCTGTTCTTTAACGCGCATGGTTTAAATTTCGGCTGACATCGCTTCAGTAGAGCCTGTTTTGTCGTGTTGTGTAGCGCACCGTCTGTAAATCCAATCACAAATAACCTCGACGCTGTCAGGTTGTCAATCACTGCAAAATGAAAAACTACTTCGTAACAGCAACCAAGGTAGTTTGGGGCGTCGTATTGCACGGGTTGCATGGTCCATTCCGGCGTACGGCATGGTTGGTTTAAATTTTGTCCGTGCTATCGTGTTTGTAATTATTTAAAACAAAATAAATGTAAATAGAATCATACACACACTGTACGACCTAGAAGCCAAATGCCATTTTTTATAACCAATACTAAATACTAATTTTATTTTTTTAGCGTTTTAGGAACCTCCTCCCCCAGCGTTTAGGTCGTTAGAGGCGGAAAAATGACTGCAGGCGGTAAAATGACTGCAGGCGGTAAAAGACTGCAGGCGGTAAAAGACTGCAGGCGGTAAAAGACTGCAGGCGGTAAAAGACTGCAGGCGGTAAAAGACTGCAGGCGGTAAAAGACTGCAGGCGGTAAAAGACTGCAGGCGGTAAAAGACTGCAGGCGGTAAAAGACTGCAAGTGAGAAATGACGAGGCGAGAAACTGGAAGGAATTAAGCGGTAGCCTTTTGAAGGAACCAACCTCATATCCCCCAATGATGGATGTAGCCTGTTAGAGGTCACATAATAAAAACTTCTTAAAGAAAAGACACCGTACTTGAAGCTAAGTTATTGAAATGGACAGGAGTTATGATGGAGTTGGGGAAAATTACGAACGGATACCTCAACGCTGAATGCAAGGTGACGGAAAATAGACTGACGCCTTAATACGCTTCGGGAGTGTGAACTACCATAGGAGGGTAAGCGTTCTTCAGTTAGGGAAATGCAACTGGGATACAAGCAGGTGCTGTTAAATAATACGGAGACTAACATATCACTTGAGTCACCGGATATCACTTTCGGCGGCAAAGGAAAGACGAAGAGGAAGGCAGTGAAAAAAGGGCAACGCGAGCTGAAGGACGCACACGAGACAGGGAACAGACAGGTGAAAGGAACTGGTGGAGCACTGCCCAGCCGTGAATGACTGAACCAATGATCACTGCTACACATCGAAACCATTCACAACGAGAAGGGAAACCCATATCGCCTATACCAATGAAACGATCAATTATTAGAATATCGTTACTGTATGTCCTGTCCTTGAATACTTGCCGCTCTCGCACCAGAGTATGTTAAAACGTCCTTGGTTCGAATTACGTGGGCGACAGAATTACCGTTGCAGGTGGAGCAGTTATATATTATTTCTAGTTGGTGATTTTTCGTGCCAAATCCTTTTTCCGCTAATACGTAACCAAAATCAATAAACGAGTCACCATTTTAAACATGAACTTATACGCTTCTTATGAATTGTTAATTTGTAACTGCACATTGTATTGTTTACACATCGATGTTTTGGCCCTTGCGTTGTAACTGCACGGGTTCTCGATTCAAAAATACAATCAGTGGCCTACATATTTACCTTGTATAAAAATTTAGAAACATACAACTATTTATGGAATTTCAGGTTTTTGACAACAATTTTTTCAAAACGCAATACACAGTTTCTGCAGTAAGCCAGTTAATATCTCAGAAGTAAGGGGACGTGCTGTAATTACGTGAGTTCAAAATAGGGGGGAGGGTCCAAAGAAATTTCACCAAATCTCGTTTAGATGGAGGGGGGAAAGAAATCACACGTCAACTTTTTATATCATTTTTCTCCTCTTATTTCACAGACAAAATGTGCATTGAAGACATCATTACTTCGATAGTGACATGAAGCAAAACACACGAACATATCAAATAAATTTAACTATTTAAAAATTAAAAGTAAAATCTCACATGAGGTGGCGAGGGAGGAGGGATTCTCACCACATCTTACGAAATCTCACCAAGAAATTTAAGAAAAAAACACCTTCCGTAATTAATAGAAGTCCCCTAAGGCAGTCAATTCTATATCTTATCCTTGAGACGAGTTGAGAGTTTGTTGGGCTATTGTTGCAAAAGATACCAACTAATTTTTGGGTCTTCATTCTACGGACGAGTCACCATCGTATGCCCTCACTAAATATGCAGCGGATAGTTTCTGGTTTTAACCCAGGAATTTGTCACAATCCGGGATCTTGCACCATCTCTCCTACAATAGGATGAAAATTTCTTCCGCCACCGGGACACTAATCAGCTATCCAAGATACTAACAATCAACAGGTGGCAACCCTCTATCGATTCTGCTTTGAATACAAGATCCTGTATTTTCGTATCTCCCTACTTCTACCTACCAGCTCTCTCTTGTCACCTTACTTTATTTTTTTGTTTCGTGGTATATGGCTCGTCTACGTCCTCGGAGAAGGGAGAGGATGAATGGGGGTGGGTGGGAGGAGGGACGGAGCAGGAAGGAATTTGGCTCCGGCTTGTTGAAGGAACCATCCCATCATTCTCCTGAAGTGATTTTAGGAAACTACGGAAAATCTAAATCTGGATGACCGCACCCGAATACAGGCCTGAGCGTTACCGCTCATCGACTACGCTCGGTAACCCGTTGCTCTACCCCTGTTTTCTGTACATTTGCCTGCACTCTTACCAGGTACCGATACTCTTCCCACTGCGTTTGCCTTGTATCTTCTAATGTTCCCCATTCTCCTAATATATCGATACCGTTTGGGCATTGTTTTCTGTATCTTCTCCCGCAAGAATTCCTCTTCCACTGATTCCTTATCTTGTCCTGTCTCTGAAAAATTTTATTTACTTTGCCTGTATTTTTCTTGTTTTCAATTTCCATGTTTCGATGGCAAAAGTAATAGGAGCATACCAAGCTTGCTAAATCATTCAATTTTTTGGAGCATTGTTACTGAAACTATTGCTTCTGACTACTTAAAAATGCTTCTGCTTGTCTCTTTCTAGCAGCATACATGATAGATATCTCTACTGAATTAAATCTTGCATGCTTACTTTTATCCGTAATACGTATTTACTGACTTGTTATGACGGGTTATAAAGGTTAACTGAGTTTGCAGATAGGTCTTTCGGTTCATTGTTATGGCGCCGATTTTGGCACCCGAATGTCCTAGGTTCGAATTCTAGTGAGGTCGAATTTATATAGCAGTTTATATTATCTGTGTCCATTATTTGAAATGTTACTGGGCGGCCCAATATCCCGCGCATAAAATTCACACGCACATGTCGGAAAATAAAAATTGTAGACGTCTATTTTTCTTTTGTAGTTAAGGGAGTTAGGTACTGGAATAAATTACCAAGGGAGATAATGGACAGTTTACCAAAAACACTGAATGACATTAAGTTCCAATTCGTAAAGGGTGGGTGAAAGTAAGAAAAAAAAATCAGGAAGGTATGGGTCTAAGAGACAGGAGCATGTGGATCCATTGCAATTGAAATTAAATTAAATGAAGCACGCTACGGATGCTTATCATTCGGAGATCAGAGAGATTCTTTTGTTCGTATAAAAATAAAAAAAGTATTTGCTTATCAGTAGACTTGAGACGCCAGTAACATATAGACAGCAGAAAGGAAGAAACAGCAAAGTGAGGATGAACAACTATTGGAAGTCAAGAAAAGAAGCATCGAAATGAATGCACGGGATTACTTTTCGTGGTCCTTAGATGAAGACTTGAGACGCCAGAGATATTATACTACTTTGTGTGAGTAGTTGACAGTGTTAATGCGAAAAATTATCGTGTTAAGACGGTGTAACAAAATAACAGTTCATCAAGATGAACAATGATTGCTATACTCTCGTAGTGTCACGCCGTTTTCCTGATTTCGGTATGACGCGGTAGCTATGTTTACTCCCAAAGCTAGTCATAATTTTCGTGTAGAGTTTGTGCACGGTAGACTCACCGACTCCGTAGTCGCCGACGACGAGCAGTTTGAAGAGCAGCTCGCGCACCGGCGTGGGCGCCGTCGCCTCGCTGTCCGACGCCATCTCGTCGTCGTCGTCGTGCTGCCGCGCGCGCCGCTCTCGCCGGCGTCTGGCGTCCCTCCTCCACGCGCGCACTGGCCTGCTCACGGGCTCGAGTCTCGGCAGCAGCCGCTCGTGGAAGTCGTACGGGTCCGACTGGCTGTCCTCCACGCTCTCTCTACTCGACGAGCTGCTCCCTCCCTCCTCTGGTTCCGCCGGCCGCCGCTCGTCGCGCTGCTGTCTGCCTCCCGGAGCCATCTGGTAGCGGGCGTTTCAACCACCACAGGGGTCACGTGATACGATGGCGGTATAACCAAGTACCTGCGGCAAAGACCATAATATTATTATTAAAACAGTTGAAAGAGAGAAATGGACGACAGAGACTGGAATATGAGAAACTTATGATTGAAAACTTAAAAGGAGTATGTTGAGATAAAGATAGCTGTTCAGCTTCATCGCAATTGAAATTAAATTTAAAAAATTGACGGAAAAAAATGAGATGGATCGGAAAAAATAAAAAGGCCAACACAAGTGTTGTTGGAATTATGATTTGGCATTTTTTACAAGATGATAACCTGACTGGGGAATGCTTCGCAATATATATAGGATTTCAACAACGTCGAATATTTAAATAATAATTTAAAAAAACCGCGTGAATAGGTCCAGTACTGATTTAGTCTATAACAGACAGGCATATGAACACTGCCTTTTATGTATAGATTTGTTTTAACAAACAAATACAATATTTGCTATAATTTGAATTGTGTAAATTGTTTATTAATCTTTAAAAATTCTTTACACAATGTTGATACGATGATATGGATGAGGTTAGCACAAAAATTAGCTGCCATCGTAAAACAATTGATTATTTGTTAGTGTCCTCGAATGATGAAAATCATAATTCCTAGAAACTGGGCAAAAAGAAATTTAAAAAAAATAGACACAAATTGGAGCAGAAGAACAAAAATTTACGGTGTTATTATACATTTGGAGAAATAGCAAAAACAGATGAAAAGCGATTAATGATGGCCTAAATGGACAAAGTGCACGATGCTGATATAAAGAAAACTAATGGTTAAACGAAGAGAAGAAATGATTAGTAGAAAAAACGAGGAAAAGGGGGTTAAATAATATGAACGGGTCGGTAGAGAACCGAAAAGGATAACTAGGAAAATATATTGAATCCAAAATAGAACAGGTGGAAAAGTAATAGCAAAAAATATTGTAAGAGAATTCTACCAAAATATTTCAGTAAAGAGTACGTAGCTAGGGTAGATCTAATTAAGCACTGTTTGAAATCTTATTACAGGTGAAGGAAAAGCAATAAAAGACTACGGACGATAGTTTGAAGACCTAATAGCGGTACACACATGGTCAAGAAATGAGCAAATGGTCAAAATGAGCAGTCATGTGTAGAACCACCAACACTGGAAGATGAAAAATGCAATTAAGGTAATGAAGAGAAGAAAAAATAAATGCTGAGACAGAAAGAGGCTAAAGTAACACATGGAAAATGAATGGTAAAAAAATATTTCAAGAGAAATACATCAACTCCTCACACCATTTTTTTTTTTTTTTTTTTTTGCTCGTCGACGTCGAGGGGCATTAGAGCCGTGAAAGGACTAGGAACAAGGATCGGGAATGAATTCGGCTATGGCCTTTTGAAGGAACCATCTCCGCATTCACCTGGAGTGATTTCGGAAAACCATGGAAAACCCAAATCTGGATGCAGGGACGGTGTTTCGAACCCCCACACTACTCTGAGAAGGGGAAGCAATACCTGAAGAATGTAATCTGCCCAATTTTTAACAAAGGAGCTCCTATGGGATGTGCAGCATTTTAGTGCATTTTCAACCTATCGGCATATTATTAATCAAACCTACCAATTGTTTGTTAGCTGTACGTACCACTGTTTACATTTGCAACAATGTCCTCATAAAACGGCCATTACCTTAATCCTGAAATGAACGCCGCTCTTTGCTGCCAAATGGGAACATATTTATTATAGTAATAATGCAGTAATATAATGGATCTATAAAATGTTTGCCTGCTAATTTAAATATTATTGGCGCTTAGCTTTTGGACTGTAGTGGCAATACTGCGCGAAAAATTAATGCAGTTTGCCTACGTAGCCGCTAATGGGTTAAGTACGCTTTCCGCTAGACAGCGTCGTAGGGCCGATTGCCTACTGTGACAGGCGTACTTTTACTACCGAAGCAAGTGAAGAGAACTCCACATTAGCACAACAATGAACCACTTTGATCTACATTATGGATATAACGGATATCCGCATCCACAAGGGCGGAACTTTCGCGTGAAATCCTACCTCCACATCTGCAATTTTTAATGCGAATGTATAGCGAATGTTTTGTTTATATTGCAATGTACAGTATTTTTTTTTTTTTTTAAATCTGAGATTCTGCCCATCCTTTCTGGGAAAATCTGATTCGTAGGTCCTACAAGTTGTACTGTGAATGGGCCACTAGAGCGGTGAAAAGGCGGGTGGCGGGCACGGAGATGTGTGGTGGCGTGGCCCTGTGCTTGACGCTTGAATCAGTCGAGCCGCGAACTCCGCAAAGTTCATATGACAAAGATTGTTTTTTGACGCGTGTGTAGTTATGTAAATAATTTAATTCAGTTGTGAAATTATCCCACATTTTTGCTGTCGAAAGATGAGGCAAAAAATAGATTACGGCAATATTATATGGAAATAGACTTTACTTATGAAAAAATGTAGAATTTGGCATAAAAATATACTTGTTTGATTTTAAATTTATTTTTGATAAAATATTAAAATCGAAATAATTATAAATTTATTTTTCCACCTCCGCATCCACTTCCGCTAAACATCCGCGGATGTTAGGCACTGAACATCCGCATCCGTATCCACAAAGATAATATCCGTTACAACCCTAATCTACATCTCCATCTCCATCTCATTTACTCTCTGCAATTCAGAGAATTTTGTGTGGCTGAGTGTTCTTTGCACCAATATTTTGGCGGAAACCCTCCAAGATGGTAGGCATTAGCATGAGGTATCATACTACTCATATGTTCACATTGAAGTCCTCTCCTTGCGGACTTGAAGAAATTATAGGAAAAATGTCTCTAAGATCAAATTTACATTTTTGTCTCCGGCGCCATGCGATAGTCACAAGACATGCTACAAAATTTAGATAATATCTCACAATTTAAAAGTGAAAGTCCCATCGAAATGTATTCGTTAGTTTTTAGACGATGCCGAAACAGATACACAGAATACGGCAAGCTACAAATATTATTTCTACTCATAATCTGTCCCTTTGTTATCGCAGCATACAAATTTCAGAAACGTTGTGAACAGGGTTTTCACAGTTTAAAACCAAGAAAAGATAATCTGTTAGTAACAAACATATAGCCGTCACATATGACACTGCATCAAAGATAAACAATCCTTAACTTACCAAAGATCACACTTCACTACAAACTCAACACACTTTGGATTCTGTTAATATTGTTTTTGACTACGTAACTTTTTGGTAATGTGACAAAGCATTAAGACGCACTTCTTCCCCGTTCTCTAGAACTTCGGCATTGAAATATTTCGTTGGGTTAAAATACCTTCTACGCTACGGATATTTAAATGGACGCGAGGCGCAGCGAGCAAGTTCTCTACCTCATAAGCCGGTCGTCGCAGGATCGAATCTCACTGCTGGCAACTTTTATTTATTGAAATTTGCTTACAGGTGATTCCCGGCAATCAGTTTCAACAATTACAGATTTTTGAATGAGTTTTGTTGTGGAAAAACCGATGGCGTCTCGTTTCAACCCTCTCATCTTCCCATTGCGTGGAAATGAATATCCGTTTTTTAACTGTAACGGTCGAGTAACGATATTTCTTTTTCATACATTCCGCAACAAATATTTCTATTTTTTAAGTTTAACTGTTTGCGAACAACGTAATGAAGTTAAAAAGTGTCGTTTTATTTCAAAACAAACTGCATTTAAAAAACTTCTTTACATGCATAATTGTTGAAACTGACTGTCGGGAATTATCTTTATACACATTTGAAGAAATGAAAAGTTGCCAGTAGCGAGATTCGATCTGGCGACGACGTGCTTAGGGGGCGTCCATAAATTACGTGAGGTGAAATAGGGGGGGGGGCGGCCAAATCTCACCAAGGTAGAGGGGGTCAACGGAAATCTCACGTGAGGTTTTTGATTTTTTTTTTTTTTGGACTGTAGAGCTGAACAAAAAAGGTCTAAAAATGACGAAAAGTGTAGGTGAGACAAAAGAAAAAAAAAAGTTGCGAGGGCGATTTCTATGAGAGGTCTCACAGACCAGATCTCACCAGAGCGGGGTGGGGGCGGGGGGGGGGGGGGTCCAGAAATCCGGAAAACCACCTTACGTAATTTGTGGATGCCCCTTTACGAGGTAGAGGGCTTGCTCGTTGCACCAGCGCTCCTTTGAATCTCCCTGCCGTAGGAAGTATTTGAACACAACGGAATATTTCAATGCCGACTTTCTCGAGAACGAGAAAGAAGCGCATGTTACTGCTTTGTCGCATTCACCTTTGGCCATGAGCTTTTATAACACACAGTATGAATCTAATCTGAATTTTACAATTGGTGGCCTCCCCTTGTTAGACTTGTAGATGGGTAGCATTTTCAGTTATTGATTAATGTTAGTCTTCCTGTAATGTCGCTAGGTAACAATGGAGCAATACTGTGAACCATAATAGTCCTGCTTCGGGATCCCACTCTTTTCATTTGTCAAAGACGAAGTAAAAACACAACAACAGAGCTGTCTCGTTGATCACGGAGCCATGCATTGATAATACAGGGTCCTGGGTATAAATGCCAGTGCTGCCAGAAATGTTTACAGGGATTTATTTGTTCATACGGGTTGCACCAGATCCGTGGTTCTGATTCCATGTTAATCTGTAGGTCCAGTCATGAGAGAGACAAAATACAAGGAAATCAAAACTCAGTCACTCGGAGGCAATTATACCATACCAATTTCTCTTTAGCACTGCGATACACATTCAGTTTTACTTCTTTTTTTATCGAATAGCAATATCAGAAAGTATTTTTGGTATGATCGCTGGACCAATAACAACTTAGTAAGCAACGGATATAAAGAGTGACGAAAAAGAAAAAAATAGGTTTTTGATTACTTACTGCAGTGGATGGATGAATAAGGGTAAACTAAATTAGTATTCAGAGTTCATAGATGAGCATAGAATACTATCGTTGATGGAGTATGTTTTTTTCCAGCCAACTCAGCAGTGATTATGTGTGATCCAGTGCTTTTAGATTCTTCCAGTATGCATTTTTCCAACCAGTTATACATACTTCAGCATGCACATGACATTCATAGACAACACTTAAACACCCATGCCCTCGGCCGGACTCGAACCTACGACCACGTGGGGCTAGTACTCTAGCCCCTACTCCACCGAGGCCGGCTTGGAATTAAAATTACTAATACAAGGTAACAGAAGTTTGTGACTACCGTAGTAAGGGAATGCTGTTTACACCACAAAACAGTTCAATTTGGACCAAATATGGAATATGGAATTTGATATTGAAAGCAGCAACCAGTCACAATTTGTTATTATTATGTTTATTTAATCATTACCGGTTTCGATCAAAATGCTCATCAGATGGTTTGCATTTTTAATGTAATTAAGTAAGCAGATGCAAAATGCGAACGTGCGTCGTTAGATATATGAATATTTTTGAAAACTAACTCTTGTTAGTGGCGAGATGATATGATGCATTTCTGTGAAGGCTCATTATTAAACACACGGCAATAACACTGATGATAACATTACTATTATGAGACTGAATAGAACTTATGAGCACGCCGGAAGTTGCTTTTGCATTATATGGACCAAATATGTTTGAAATCTTCCTAATAAGCCTGATGACAATCTAGTGGAGTCTCAAGTAACTGGTGGAATAAATGATTTTTATGGCTTTACGCCTAGTTGACGTCGAGGTTACTAGAGGCGGGGTGGAACTGGGGACAAGGAACGGGGAGGAATTCGGCCTTGGTCTTTTGAAGGAAGCATCCCGGCATTCGCCTGGAGTGATCTGGGAAACTATGGAAAACCCAAATCTGGATGCCCGGACGGGGATTCGAACTGACGTCCTCCCGAATGCGAGGCCAGAACGCTAACCGCTCACCCACCACGCTCGGTAAATGATTACGAAGCAGTTCTAAAAGTTATTACGTGGTCCAGGAAACCAGTGGCCCAAATTGAAGGACGTTAGAGACAATTATAAAAAGGCACATATTTCACAACTGAAGAGATATTTCAGGGGAAAATTCAGTATATGGAAGGAGAAACTAAGTACAGTGGATTCGAAGTGGGAACAGTTCAAAGGGATAACAAGAATGGGGGAAGAAACGTTAATTCCAAAACACAAAAGAGAAAACAGAAAGGCAGTAGGGAACAGTAAAACAATGAAATAATAGCAGCAAAGCGGGAATATAAAGACGAGTTTATGAAAAATAATATAGATGCAGGGGGACCACTGAACGATTATCTAAAAATTTGTGTTATATATTACAAAAAAGAGGGGATGGTAATGTATACTTTCATTTATAGATTGTGAAAAAAAAGAAGTTATTGAGGATTCGAAACAGCCAAAGAATTTAAATAACTGGTTTAATGACAGCATAAGTAGCTACCATTTAGATATGGGCGTAAATCTAGCTACTCTTTGGTAAGTAAAAACGAACGGACTAAAAAATTTAAAGTAGATACTGGCGATATTCTGACGAAACTTAGAATGATAAAAAAAAGGTGAAATAGTCTGTATTAATATTACTACAAATGTATTAAAGATAGATGGAATCGATATTGTGCCTTACTTTAAAATATACTGATCGGCCAACACAAAATGACCAACTGATTACTAGCATACCTTTCGAACACAATACAGCAGCGATTCGGCGTAGCATGGATTCTGCAAGTCCTTGGTAGGATTCCAGAGGTATCTGACACCAGATTTCTAAGCACCGGTCACGAAATTCCCTTAAATTACGGGCCAGCGTATTGCGTGCGCGGGCCCTGGGAACGAGCATCTCGGAAGCGTAGAGACTGGTCGGCTGTTCGTGTGCTACTGTAGTGAGCATCTGTGGAAAGTGTTTGGACTGTGAAACGACGAGTAGGCAACAATGTGGTGGACACCCACGCCACATCACAGAACGTGGGGGTCGGATGCTTACCCGCTCTGTAAAGCAGGATACGGGTGATCTGTGGCAGATCTGACGGAAGACTACAATTCTGGTGCTTCCAGAAGTGTTTGAGGTCACAAGAATCGCGATTATGCAACAGATCACCCCTATCCTGCTTTACAGAGCGGGAAAGCCTCCGACATTCACGTTCAGTGATGTGGCGTGGGTGTCCAACTACCCACATTGTCGCCTACTCGTGGGTTCACTGTCCTTCAAACACAACACTTTCCATATACAGTAGTACGAGAACAGCCGACCAGCCTCTCCGTTTCCAAGATGCTCGGTCCCAGACGTCGCGCCCACAAACGGCTGTGCCGTAATTTAAGGTAATTACGTGACCTGTGCGTAGGAATCTGGTGTCATACCTCTAGGACATGTAGAATCCATGCTACGCCGAATCACTGCTGTATTGCGTTCGAAAGGTGGTCTAATAAGCTAGTAAGTAGGTGGTCATAATGTGTTGGCTGATCAGTGTATTCTTTATGTTGAGTCTGGAGACCTGCTACTTTGCATAGGACTGAAAAAATGGGATGATGGTAACTGTTTATAAAAGTGGAGCGTGAAATAGAGTTTAAAATTACAGGCCGATTAGTTTAACTTCTGCGGTAGGTTATGCTG
Source organism: Vandiemenella viatica (assembly GCA_031002005.1). NCBI lineage: Eukaryota > Metazoa > Arthropoda > Insecta > Orthoptera > Morabidae > Vandiemenella > Vandiemenella viatica. The sequence continues at coordinate 39,741,307 of CM061918.1, read as the reverse complement.
ATGGAGAACCGATATGCAAATACATCCAAAATGTCTGGTTTCCAACTCGGCAACATTACTTTGCCAATCTCAATTGGTGGAACATAAGGAAGACATGAAATGGGTGTGGAAGGTCAAGTTGGTAGTGTAGCAGTACATATTTCCAAGGCTTTGGTACAATGAGACATGTAAGTGTGGTAAATAAGTTTTTAAAAAACTATGGGAGTGGATGAAAAAGTGATTTCCTGGGTAGAGGAATTCTTGTAAGGTAGGAAGAAACCAGGGTAGCAAATTAAATATCAAAAGAGGAGGAAGTGAAAATGGTTGTGCCACAGAATAGTGTATTGAGACCATTACTATTCATTATTCTAATGAATTATTACTGACTTAAAGTCAAAAGTTAGATTGTTTGCAAATAACGTAGTGTTCCGAACAAGAGCATAATGCGAGAAGACTGAACATCTGTAGGGTGGTCTGAACAGGATATCTAGCTGGGTAGGTCAACATAGAATGAAGATAAATACCAAGAATAGTCAGCTTGTTAAGTAGACAGATAAAAAACTAAGTTATTTTTAAAAACGATTACGGGACAGGAAAGGAGTTGCTTGTTGAAGATGATGTTTAAATTTCTTGGCTTTGCATTTGATGGTAAACTCAGATGGTAAGGACACATTGAATAGGTGGTAGGAAGAGGTTTAAAAATCTTTCATAAATTGGAGTGTGTGATGAAGGAATGAACTAGAGAAGTTGGGAATCAGAGGCAGAAGAAAACGGAGGGCAAGAAATTCGGCCATGGCCTTTTGAAGAAACCATAGAATACTTTTCGAAAACCATATTTGATTGTCCTGTCGGAGATTTGAACCGGCGTCCTTCACCAACCAAACACGGTTTAAAAGAATTTTAACATTAAAATTTTTAAAGGGCAAAAGCAGATTGGCTGGAAAATTGCATTCAAAAAATTGAAGATAAACAAGAAATGTGAAAATATTTATAGGGTTACTAGCTTACCCGGCAATGCTTCACTATTGCTGGACTTGAGTAGGCACATAGATTAAATGAAAAAATATTTACATATAAATTTTAAACTTCTGTTTCATTCATTTTCAGTTGGAAAGGGTGAGAGGGCATGCGCTTTGGAAAACAAATGCAGGCAGTATTTTTCTGTTTGTTTCAAAGTATAAGTGTGCAAATTCCCATTGACATCTGATGAAATATGTGGTTTTGTCTAAATTATGGGGAGGAGGGGTGGGTTTTTTTATTTTTTGACAGGAACCTTCTCTGTTATCCCGTCGTCAACTCACCAAAGCTTCACCGTAATCGGACGAACGGTTTGCGGGTTTGTTTAAATTATGGGGTGTTATGGGGAAGAGGGGGTAATTAAGGTGGTGGAAAGAGAGGAGAGGGATTGGGTTTTTGTGAAATTAATGTGTACAGTATGTCTCTCTCTTTTTTAAAGTATAAGTGTACAAATTCTTATCTAAATCGGATAAAATATGTGGTTTGCCTAAATTATGGGATAAAAACGTAATGGGGGTGGAAAGGGGGAGAGGGGATGAATATTCGGAAACCATACGTAGGCGGTATTTTTCTGTTTGTTTTAAGGTATAAGTGTACAAATTCTCATGTAAATCGGATAAAAAATGTGGTTTACCTAAATTATGGGGTGAAAACGTAATGGGGTTGAAAAGGGGGAGAGGGGATGAATATTCGGAAATCATACGTAGGCAGTATTTTTCTGTTTGTTTTAAAGTATAAGTGTACAAATTCTTATCTAAATCGGATAAAAAATGTGGTTTGCTTAAATTATGGGGTGAAAAAATTATGGGGGTGGAAACGGGGCGAGGGGATTAATATTCGGAAACCGTATGTAGGCAGTATTTTTATGTTTTTAAAGTATACGTGTACAAATTCCTATCTAAATCGGATAAAAAATGTGGTTTCGCCTAAATTATGGGGTGTTATGGGGAATAGGGGGTGACTTTTTGGAATTATTTTTTTCACAGGAACCTTCGCAGATGCTCACTCGAAAACTCTCCAAAGTTTCATTGCAATCTGATAAATGGTATAGGAATGCATAGAAGACGAACAAACCCACAAACATTGATTTTTATATATAAGATTACCACCTGGATATGTTTTCAATCGCAATTAATAATTCTCACATCTCGGTTACATCAGTCTCCAGCAAATTAATTTCGTCCCTATTACTTGCTGTCAGTGTACCGTCGAACCGAGTTAATTGTCCAATGATATGCCAAAAAATTTACACTTTATGCTTTCAACTAGAGTTTAGTCTTCCACCTTATGATCATTATCAATCATTTTAAATCATTAGCTGATGAGGTCTCGTCATAAGTAGTCATGATTATATTGAGCTTCTAAGGCTGTAAACCGTAGTCACCACGTCTGTTTCAGTTGCAGATTGATAATCCTTCCTATTGTTTGAAGAAACGTAATCTAATGGGAGGAGTTAATTTAACCTCGATGTATCGCTTCTTCCGGTAGCAACCTCCCCACACACCCTTTCTTCCCCCAACTTTTTGCCATCCACTTTTGTCCTCTATTAATTTAAACTTTAAATTACTTTAGCGTTTTTGGTAATTATTCATCATTTCTGTTGACAATTTATTCCATTTCATAACTCCCTTACATACGAAAGAAAATCTTCCCACACAATTATGCCTGAAATCAACAGCCAGTTTGTGGTTATGGTAATCTTTTCCCTTCTAAGCACCTCTCCTAATTCTCCAACATCTTTCCACGCCTCATCATCAATGTAAATATTGTACACTCCCATGACTATTTTCACCCTCCTCCTGTCTTCAAATGAATCTCGTTCGAGCTCCATTATCATATCAGTTACTGATTGTGTTCTATAATAATTTCCGGAGACAAATCTAGCATCCCTTCTTTGCCCCTCTCCAACTCCCGTATTTGATACCAGAAATATGGGTCCCATACTACACTAACACATTCAAGCAATGGTCTGACCAAAGTTTTGTAACCCAATTCCCTTATTTCTCTTATATCCCATCATAACTCTCTCCAACAAGTGAAGGATAACAAAAACCTTTTCCATCAACTGTCAAATGTATCCTGCCCAACTGAGTTTGTTATCAAATGTTATGCAAGGTATTTACATTTTAAGTCTTCGACAAGTTATTCTTTCCCCACCTTCCAATCAAAATGAATTTTTTTTATCTGTACATCTAATAAGCTGACTTTTTTTTACAACGTTCCTTGTTGACCTAACCAGCTATATATTCCGTCAGATCACACTGTAAAATAGATACAAAAGCATAGCTGCAGAACGACGTAAAATGGGCTAGGGTAACTGCCGAAACAAAAAATGTAGGGATAAAAATTGATAGAGCGTAAGGTGCAGAGAAGGAAAATAAAATAAATCGCAACGAACTGGCTCCACGTTCTCTTTTCATTGCTATGCCTGTGTGCGATATATGAAGAATACATTCTAAGAAACATTTATTTGTTAGGGACTGTAACAGATCTGAATGTACCAAGATAACTGTGAACCGTACCTATGCTTTCTCTACCGATAGCATAGTTCATCTTTGTACTTGATACGACGTTCTAATTTAGAGAACAAATCGAAGATAAACAGTGTCTTTTAAACTTATTGCGTCAATTACTACACAACAGGAAATAGTTCCGCAGTATCGTGAATCCGAAAACCAACTAGTTGCGCGAAATGTTCAGATACATCTCACTCTATAATACAGTGGCAAATCTAAAAACAGAGAGGCGACAGCTGTGTGTTCAGTTTAGGAAATATGGTGATAATTAATGTAAAGAGTAAGTAGTTTGTGATGGACTCGAAGCGCCCACCAGGAGCTAACATAACCGTTGTCTGGGCTCTGATAAGTAGTGTAAACGTAGTATGCGACACTGGCACGCGACTTAAAGCGGACTTCCCATCCACTACGCCCAGGGATAAAAAAAAAACTTATGCAATATTTTTCATGATTAAAGAATGTAGGGTTTGTCGGTGAGTCAGTTGCGTAAAACCTTCTAGGGCTTTCCACCGGGATAGCGCGTTAGTAAAAATACAAAGCGACGTTTCGGAGCATGCCTCTGGTTCCATCTTCTGGTGAAGTGTCGGATTTCGGAAGAGTCCCCGCTTATAAAGCCTTTGGCACGTCACCTGGACACCAAAGCCCATATAAGCGGGGTATAGTTGAATTTTAATATCGGCAGCGCTTGTGTGTCACCTTCATAAAATTTTTGAACTGTTACTTCCGAATTGTATCCAGCCTATTATTGATCCAAAACATAGCTCAGCAAGCAGGCTTTCGCCCTGGTTAAATTTCTACTGAAAAATTGCTGAGACTAACAGTTTATGAATTTGAGGGCCACAGGCGTCATCTTTGTGGATCTGTCAGCAGCATACGATACTGTTAACCACCAATTAATCCTTGACAAGGTATACAACCGGAAAAAGCCTCCAGGTTAATCAAATTCATCGCTGTTCTCCTCCAAAGCCATTAGTTTTTCGTCTGCTTTCAAGGACAGCGCAGCCGATAGAGGGTACAAAATAAATAAACAATAATAATAAAAAATGCTCTACCCCAAAGAAGGCTACTGGCCGCAACCCTTTTAAACATATATTCAAACTATCAGCCTTTACATCCAACTACAAGGAGCTTCTTGTACACCGCCCCGGGCACAAAAAACAAAAAGCTTGAAGCAGTAGAAAGAAATGTGTCTGCTGTCCTTGAATGCCTATCAAGGCATTATAGGAAATATCAGTTAAGACCAAACCTCATAAAACTAAAGCATGTGACTTTCATCTAAAAAAATAGGAAATCTCAGCCTACGATGAAAATAATGTTAGGTGTTGAAGTGCAGAGACAGTGCTGCTAGTCTTGTGGATTTGAATATCCGTAGATGGTCGCTAAAATTTCCGTAGATTGGGTAAAAAATCCGGAGGCTCGGTAACTGAAAGACATGCAATAACTGTTGAAGAGAAAGTCAAAATTAATAATTTTTACTTCCAGGTCTTTAAAATTCGAAATACAAAATAATATTCTACATTGAAAGTAAGAAATATCTCTGGACATGTTTTATATATAGTCACTGTCATCGCTGCTGTTGCTGTGCCTACCATTTTTTTAAGGTACCATTCATTTTCTTTGTTGACATTCTGCAAAGGAAATGTTAAAAACTGCGACCCCTTTGATTCTCGGATATTGGTTTACCCTTCTCGGAAGGCACTGCTTTGTAAGCCGTGTCACCGAGGATGTTATCGTGCATAAAGAGTGCGCCGATAGTTCTGTATTACGCTCTTTTAAGAACAATAAAATCTATAACAAACAAAATATGAGCTTTATTCCACTTCAGTCTTTGGTTCACATGAGCGGTTGCAAGGAAACGATTCACAATTATTGACAATTCTGTGTTGCATTAACACTATACCCTTAAAGTTTAACAAAATACCAATATAAGGAAAAACCAACAAGTAACAAAAATCCGTAGGTATTTTAACAAAATCCGAAAATCCCATTTTTTTATAAAAATTCGTAGATCTACGGATAAATCTGTAGAATTGGCAGCACTGTGCAGACATAGAGCACTTCAAGAAAATACCCGAGAGCCACATTCAACAGATCCTTCACCTATAAGAGGCACTGCATGAAGTCCAAAACGAAAATTTTCATACTAAACTTTTTTTTAACTGCTTAATGTCTCTAACAGCGAGGTCTTTAGAGACGGGAAAGGATGGGGGGCAAGGAATGGGAAGGAATTCGGCCATGGCCTTTTGAAGGAAGCATCCCGGCATTTGCCTGGAGTGATTTGGGAAACCATGGAAAACCCAAAACTTGATCACCGGATGGGGATTCGAACCGCCGTCCTGCCGAATGCGAGGCCAGTACGCTAACCGTTACACCACCACTCTCGGTTTCACAAGAAACAACTTGATGCATAATTGGTAGGATTACAGTAGGGCAGTCCAACTACGAACTATTCGTTCATCAACTATGGACGTTTGTTGTTCTGTTGCCGAACATGCATAGCCAGTTTGGTACTTATTTCAAACGGATGAGGCCCTCAATAACAAATGTAGGCTGATGACAGGATGCCTAAAGCCCACCCCAGATGATAGGCTATACAAGCTTTCGGGGATTGCACCGCCGAATATCCGAAGAGAAGTGGCTGTTAACCGAGAGACGACATAAGTAGAACGCGAAAGCGCTCATCCACTGCACGGCTATGAGCCACCAGCCCAGAAAAAGCTACCTGCCGAGATCGTGGGAATTAAATGGATCACCTGAAAACGCAAACTTGCAGTTGTTGAAAACCGAGGTCCACAACATTTCAGTACCACTGACATTTGTAGTGCGCTTGTCACCTGGTCATGCAGAGAATTGGAACGTCTGGAGGTCCTTGAACCGATAGCGGGGAGGATTATCTCATGAAATGGGGTTGTATTGATGTTACCAACATTAAGTGTGAATGTGGTGAGGACCAAACCAAGCAGCATATACTCGAGTGTTCTACGTCACCATCAGCCTCAATTAACTTGCTCAGTGTTTAGCTGTGTATCTGATCGACATGTAAAGTTAGAGACGGTATCGCCAATCTTATCCCGATGCGGACAACCTCAGGGTAGGTGTGAAATTAAAAATAGAAGGTGATACACAGAAGATTAAATGAATTAAGAAGTTCGGTTAAAGTCGACATGTGAGGCATTTAACGATTTACAACTCCAAGAGCTTTGTAATAAAATGGAAGATATTTTGGCCACACGTTAGAGAAATTATAATATCAACAGTATGTCATCAATATACAAAGGATGCACGACAAGGCTAAAGCACTTTACACACACTTTACAAATTCATTCTCTGAAGAAGTTAGAAATGGATTCGCCGGAAATAGATTCTGCATGTATTGTAAAGCACCGGGCACCAATGCTATCAGTGGTTTTTAGAGTAGGTGGCTGAAATCGTTAAAGATATACGAGCCGAAGGACCTTCGAACACGAAAATAGCTCATAACCTATAGCTATTAATAAATGAAATCAGAAAAACTAAAAATTACAGATCTCTACGCTAGTCCTAATATATGTGCTTCTCGAACGGAACCGGTACGTAATTTCTAGTTGAAGAATTAAGTTATTCTGAATTCAGCAAAAACAGACCGTTTGATATAAGAGCATCCTAATTTTACAGCATATATTAAGAATATTACACACCATTTATTTCAATAAATTCCAGTGTTCGCAATTAATCTTCGTGCTGATAACGTTAAAGAAAAAAATTATTGCACCAATCGGAAAAAAGCATATGTAGATATACAAACACCTGGAATAAATAACATTTACAATGACAAACATCAAACCAGTACAAAAAGTCCAATAAAATACTAAATAAAGCGGTGGAATAGGTCCATGGTAAGTGTTATAGAATTAATACACAGGAATTAAAAACTTACAAATTTTAGGCGCAATTGCTGAATATTGTAAAATATTACTTGGCATTTTAAAAAATTCCTACAATACATATAAAAATGTAAAAGTAAATTTAACGTTAAATTTTTAAGTTGTTAACAGTATTTTCGTAGTAATCGTAGACTTCCGTGGCCAGAGTCAGTTGATTCTTGGCTGTTCGGGTGGCGCCGCGTCATGTTTAATATGAACAGTATTTTCGTAGGTTGATGCAAGAGAATACATTTGTATTATGGATTTGTAGCAGAATGTTTTCCTGTTGGATGACGAGCTGTTTGGTGGTTCAGTTGGTTAATGCGCTCGACTGGAAATCTTAAGATCCTCGGTTCGCACACCATCACTTGTAATTTTTACGGGCCTACAAATTGACTTTGCTTCTAGTGGTTTGGATTCCACGTAAAACTACCTGGATTCGGGCAGTCACAACAGAAGCGGTTTACTCGGTAAATTTAAACACTGCCACTAACGGGCAAACAATATTTCAGCGATTAATACCAGACATATTTACTGTACTCCTGTGTGATTATAGCTATAGAAACTCATATCATTATTCCTGTTCCGTCAGGCTCGCTTTTGTTTGTGACGTCTTTACGCCTTGTTGACGTCGAGTTTATCAGCAGGGGAAAGGAACGAGAAGGAATTCGGCCATGGCCTTTTGAAGGAACCTTCCCGGCACTTGCCTGGAGGTATTTCGGGAAACCATGGAAAACCCAAATTTGGATGACCGGACGGGGATTCGAACCCGCGTCCTCCCGAATGAGTGCTTGGCGTCAGGCTAGTGGTTTTAGCTTGTTCCTCGTTCTATCGTACACGGCCAAACTGTTATATCTATTCCTTGTACTGTAATTATGGTCATAGCTACCATAGACGCAATAGTCTTGTCAGTGGTAACTTTAGCAGGAAGGATGTCTGCTGATCTATATGTAGTAAAATAAGTATATAAATATATAAGCGGTTAACTCTCTGGCCTCGCATTCGGGAGGACGCCGCGGTGGTTCGAATCTCCATCCGGGCATACAGATTTGGGTTTTCCAAGGTTCCCCCAAATCATCCTAGGTGAATGCCGGGATGCTTACTTCGAAAGGCCATGGCCGAATTCCTTCCAGTTCCTTGTCCCCAGTCCCATCCCGCCTCTAATGACCTCGACGTCGACGAGGCATAAAGCCATTAGTAAAAAAGAAATATATACTTGTAGGATATTTCAAGGCAATAAGGTTTATGATTATAGAACCTTGTTTCCGTAGGAGAGCTTCGGATTGTATGGTAACAGTGACGTGAGGATAATGGAGCACTACTGATGGGAAAACAAAGCAGGTAAAGATGACGAAAACGAAACCGTACTGGTAAGAAGACATGGCGAATCAATATTCACGGTACAGATTAACGCACCGTATCAACAAACTCCTGGGGCCCTATGTATAGTTAAACGCCACCATCAATGAACTTACAATCTGTTAAATACGACGCATTCTCGCAAAGCTTATACTAGAATTTGCTTAATTTAAGCATGTTATAGTTACAGAAATTATATCAGTCTTAAGCCGCTTGTTAACGCCAACTTTTGGCTTCTAAGTGGTTGTGTGTTAAGTTGAAATGCTGCCTTGACCACATGGCTTTACGCCTTGTTGACGTCAAGGTCATTATAGGCGGTAAATAAATGGACTGGGGGTAAGGAACAGTAAAGGGGATTACTGGAGATCGCAATTCCGGCTGGAGTTGGCATCATAATACTGCAGTGGTCAAACGCATGACTCCGCTAAAAATTCTTTCCAATGTACATTTAACGGCTTCATGCTGGTCCAGGCTGCATTACAACAGAATTACTGCTTGAAAATAATACGTCTTACGACTGACTACATATTACAAAGATATTATTTAATGTTGTTGTAGCGGGATCGCTCTCAATAGACGCCGGGGAGGAATTCGGCCATGGTCTTTTAAAGGAACCATATCTGTATTTGCTGGATTGATCTGGGGAAACCATGAAAAAAAATCTAGATGGCCAGACGGGGATTCGATCCCACGTTCTCCCGGATACGAGGCCAGAGCCTAACTGCTCATCCGCCACCATCGGTGGACCATAAGAAATACGTATATCATACCTTATCTTCCATTGTCTACGTCAACAAATATGTACACTGAAGGGACAAGAGTAATTTAGGTTGATCTCCAAGCAATCACTGCTTTCTTTACGTCTCAACTGACAGCGTATATTGACTTATGCCTGCGACTGATAAAGTCGGCGTGACAATCTGCTGCAATTGCAGCCTATGGAACAGTTTTAACTGTGTGAAATTGTAAATCTCGGTATGGCATCTATGAGAAACGCACAAAGTGACCCACATTTAAAAAGATTTTTTTATATTACTAGCTGGTACCCACGACTTCGTTCGTGATTGTAAAGAATTCATATTGACAGCTATAGACATCTAATCACCATAGTGCACGATGGGAGACTCGATACTATTACCACACACAAATACCAGTCTTCTGCGCTCTGTAGCCCCGGCAGCAAAGTAAAATTTACGGATACACACAAGTCTTTGGATGAAATACCAAAATATTCATGATCGACCAATTTCAAACACCATATCTCTCACACTCCCACAGTTACCGAATTTCGGCCAACGTTGTGATCGATGGGAGACTCTGTGTTACTACCACACACAAACGCCAGTGATCTGCGATTGATAGTTTTCACTTAAAAGTGATACACCGTGACACATGCGTCTTTGGCATAAATATGAAATTGCCGCAGGTCGACCATTTTCATCCCCCATATCTTCCACACTCCCATAGCTACAGACATCTAACAACCATAGTGCACGACAACAGACACGATTCTACTACCACACATAAACATGTAGTCGTGGCAGAAAAGTGAAATCTGCGTAGACACATGCCTTTCGTCGAAATACGAAAATATCCTTGGTCGGCCACTTACAACCACCATATCTCCCACACAATCACAGTTTATGAAATTCGCCCGCTGTTGTGATCGAAAGGTGACTCTGTATTACTACCACCCACAAACGCCAGAGATCTGTGATCGATAGTTTTCGCTGAAAAGTGATACACCTTGACACTTTTGTCTTTGGCAGAAATATGAAATTGCCACAGGACTACCACTTTCAACCCCCATATCTCCCACACCCCCATAGCTACCGAAATCTAACAACCATAGTGCACTACATGAGATACGAATCTACTACCAAACACAAACACTAATGCTCTATGCTATGTAGTTGTGGCAGGAAAGTGACATATGCGGAGACAGTCGAAGTACGGAAATATCTTTGGTCGGCCACTTACAACCACCATATCTACCACAGTACCACAGTTTCTGAAATTCGGCCGCTGTTGTGATCGAAAGGTGACTCTGTGCTACTACTACACACAAACGCCAGTTATCTGTGATCTGTAGTTTTCGCTGAAAAGTGATACACCATGACACTTTTGTCTTTGGCAGAAGTATGAAATTGCCACAGGCCGACCACTTTCAACCCCCATTTCTCCCACACCCCCATAGCTACCGACATCTAACAACCATAGTGCACGACAGGAAAGACGATTCTACTACCACACACAAACACCAAAGGTCTATGTGATGTAGTTGTGGCAGGAAAGAGAAGTATACGGAGATACGAATTTTTGGTCGAAATATGAAAACGCCCTGCACTGACCAACTTTAATCATTATATCTCCCACATCCCCACAGCTATCGGCATTCGGCCAACGTTGTGCACGACAGGAAACTCCATGCTACTTCCACCCACAAACATCAGCGATCTGTGCTACGTAGTGGTGGCTGAAAAGTGAAATATAGGAAAAAACACGTCTATTTTTATATATATATAAGATTTTCGTCACTGGTGATAGTGCAAGCTGCACAAAGTGACATTTAAAAGCTTTTAACTTTATTGAAGACGGCGTTTTACTACAGAGAATTCCCTAAACAAAGAATACATCACAGTGAAACAGTTCAACCATATTTAGAAACGTATCATTTTCTCATCGGTGGCGGAAGTAATACATCAGATAACCGTAAATGAAAACAATTTCCCCAGGAACGTCACTAGAATGGCCACAAAAATGCTCACCTTTGACCGCACTCTGAGATGTTAATAGAAAACTGCGGTACGAGAAATTACACGACCGTTTGGTGACCCCCATTCCACAGACAAATTCACCCTTTTTGTTTTGCATGTGGCTTTACGCCTCGTCGACGTCCAGTACGCTATGGGTAGGAAAGGACTGAAGACATGGAATGGGAAGGAATTCGGCCATTACCTTTTGAGGGAACCATCCCAGCATTCACCTGGATGACTTGGGAAACCATGGAAAACCCAAATCTGGAAGGTGAGACGGGGATTCGAACCCACATTCTCCCGAATGCGAGGCCAGAACGTTAACCATTCGCCCAACACGCACGGTGTAATTTTTCAAATGAGGTAAAACTGATATTTGAGTGAAAAGTGTATAGGTTGGAGCAAAAACATTCGTAATGAATACGTAAACCACCATGTTTATAGTATCTTTCCATCTAAGGCATTGTTTGTTTTGAGGAGTTACTGCATTATCTTTGTTCAAAAGCACTGGCATGGAAGAATGTAGTGCTTGAGAGCTCCACGTCAATACGTCGGAACCAACAAATACTGCCCTATCGGTATGAAATTTGGTACATACATTCCTTAGGCGATAATATTTGATTTAAAGTGTATAACGAAAGCTTCGAATATGTAGAAATGAAGAAAAATCACTCGAAATGTGGGTAGATTCATACATGTTATTACGCAAGAAATACACGATAATAGCTGTTGACATTCATTCCACGTGTTTTTATGTCTTCATTATTGAATAAAAACCGTTTTCCACATGCAAATTGCAGATACGTAATAAGTAGAAAATCATGTAACACAATTTCTCTGTGCGGGCTGACATTGTTTTTCAGTGCTAGTATATAGCATGGCAGCCTACCTTACAGGGAAAAAACATGGCGTCTACCGTAACAAATGTTTGATACAGACCATTTAAGTTTAATTTTTTTGCTAATAGCAGTTGTGGCTAGGTTGAAATGCAGCCTGGACCAAGAATTAAGGGTAATAAACACACGGAATAAATATCGACTTGTAATAACGTGTTTTTCTTGGGTAATAACGTGTACATCTACCCACGTTTGAAGTGATTTTACTTTATTTCCACACATTCCAAGCTTACGTTATACACTTTTAATCAAATATAATCGCCTAAGCAATGTGTATACCAAATTTCAGACCGATAGGACAATTTTTGTAGGTTCCGACGTATTGACGTGTTACCATGCTTGAGTTAGAGAAAATAGGCATCACCATTTGTAGAGAGGATGTATTCAGGATATAAACAATTTAAAAAAAACGTTTGTAAATTCAAATGGAGGCATTCTAAAGCTGGATATCTTGAAAACACAACTTCCCAAAGACGACCTGGGTAAATATTGTGAGGAGATTTAGAAATAGCTCGTGGAAAGGAAGAGTGATAAATAAACAATGGATAGGACAGGTTTCATTTGTAGATAGGGGAGTGAGGAAATTTAACAAATTACCTGAGGTAATGAACAAATACCGCAGAGTGTGAAGGATTTTAAGCTAAAAATGTGTATAAATCGTTAGTAGGTAGTCTACGTAAATAAATTGCCATCGGGATATTAGCTCCATCGCAGCTAATAATAATATGCTAAAGGTTGTGTAAACTACTTGGCACACCCGAGAAGTCAAGATTTAGAGATATTCGAAAATGTTTCGAAAAATACTGTTGTTGGCTCAAGATACCTCCCGACACTAGAAAAACGTCCGAACGTAAAATGTATTTCGACTAAAATGAATTTTAATTCCCGTATGAAATATAGTTCAACCTCCCTCCGTAATTTCAGTCCCACATGTACACGCGAAACATTTTCAATCCCACGGTAATCTTTTGCCTATACTTCCATCAAAACCTTTGACCATTATTCAATCAGGTCACATCGCCAACATATTCCCTATACACTTTTTTGTCGCGCATGCTGTGTTCCAGCGAAGAATGAAGCATTCGAAACAAGAAACTAAAGCCCTACATCCCAAAGTTTATGATATCATAAAAAAAGATTACCTGTAGAAAATATTTTTAAAATGCGTAATCAGTCAAGATGAAGATAAAAAAAAAGTACATTTAACTCAGCAATCTGAAAGAACTGTAAGAGTAAAAATTTCAGGAAGAAAATGTCGAAATATTGAAGTCGAGGTACCATATTGAATTAAAATTAATAGACTTACTTTGGGTGTATTATCAGAGGCAGAAAGCAGCAGGGATATTTGTCAGTCTGAAGACATGATATTTAATACAGTTTCGTTAGTTAAGCCCAACACGGCGTCGACTGCTGTCCCAACTAGACTGACCCTCCACTATTCCTAGTCGCCATGTAGTGCGCAGAGACACCGCCTCGCAGCGCTAGTGTCGCTGTATGTTTACGCTGTTCATGTCGGAATGACTGTTAAATTCCCTGCCGGAAAGGTGACTGGTTGATCAGTATGACGGAGGACGTGGGCTGGATTCCGATATTTTTGCAGGTATGCCGGGATGGTTAGCGCTGAAAGGCTATGGTAGAATTTCTTCCCGATTCCTACCTACAGTACCCTCCTGACTCAAAGGATATAGACGATTACGAATAGTAAAGTTGTATATGTTACAATATCACGTATGTTTATTTTCCCGGGGATGATCAGAAGTTTCTTTCAGAAAATTATCTGGCAATACGTTTTCTTGGGAGTGTAACCAGTACGGTAAAACTGACCGATGAAATAGTAGAGCGGTCAGGTGGCTCAGTGGTCAAGACATCCTAGTGGAGAGCGAAAGGTCCCTCCTTCGAATCCTGGTCTCGACTGGGATTTTCAAAGGCTCTTAATCCGAACTTGGGCGGCCGCGTAGCCGAGGATTTTTCCTCGAAACTTGCTGTCAAATGAGTATCACGGGGGAAAATCCGCGAGAAGGTAAAGAAAAAGGGCTGGACCATGTCGCTGATGATGGCATGTCCACTCTAGTAACTGCGGTCAGGAAATAGGAATGCGGTCCTCTACCTCCGATAATCCTACGGCTTGAAAGCTGTGAAAACCCAATGCCTTTACGCTTACCCTTCATTTCTGCTTCCG